>JAIFOV010000472.1:1250000-1875000 GCA_020654155.1 Novius pumilus
TCATCAAAAATGAATCAAAATTATAAATCAACTGATGTAGTACGATTACAATTCAATAATAATAATAATAATAATAATAATAATAATATGTATGCACTTACTTGGAGATGCAGCAAATTTAACACAGCAACAGCAATACACTCCTTTACCTGAGCTGAATGACAATTCGAGATAACATACTCTAATAGGTGATCAAGTGACCTGCAAAATTTGCCACGCTATTATTAGCGCTGTATGATAATTAATTACCCTACCTAAATGTGGCTTCGTCGAGATCCATGATAAAAGGCACCTTCGGTATCGCTGCGCAGTGATTCGTGTCAGTCCAAACAAAACATTGTTGATGTCCGCAACAAATGCCCGTCAGTCTTTCATTATTAAAACTATCCAATAACATAGGCCGTTGTACGTACATCTCCTGACCTGGATAAATTTGTTTGTTATCGTTTCTACCCCACCCATACACCTCTCCTTTATCAGTCAAAGCAAGCACGTGTTTGCTGCCCAAACTAACTGACACAATAAATTTGTCTTGTAAATCGAGAATCAGTTCAGGAAATCGAACATGATCGTCTTCCTCATGCCCAAGCCTCCATCCATCTCCCTTGCCCCAGCTGTATAATTTTCCATCGCGTGATAGAGCGAAGCTAATCTGATCGCCACAGTGAACATCGACTATTTCCACGTTGTATAACTTATCAATCATTTTGGGAACTTTAGAACCTTCACATCCGCCACGGCCCAATTTTCCAAAGTCACCGTCGCCCCAACTATAGACCCAGCCTTGACTAGTGATGCAAAGCGTGTGAGACACGCCAGAACCGCATGCAACCTTCACAACATTTTGACCGCTGAGCCCCGAAACGACGGTTGGTATTAAACAATCTTCGGTTGAACCATGGCCTAATCGACCATAATACCCCCTACCCCAGGTGTAAAGTGCTCCATTAGCGGCAACAGCGGCGCTAAAATAAGACGAATGCATGAGAGAATTTGTTTTTAATTACATACATATCATATAATCACCTGTACGAACTTCCACATGCTATCTCAGTTATGTTAACGTTCAACAAAGCTTGGATCAAGGTCGGTTCGTCCCTCGAAAAAGTATCACCGTGACCTGAACATTAGTTACATATAAAAATCCACAGATCATCCATTTAATCTATACGTACCTAAACGACCACCATCGCCATATCCCCAGGAATAGACGCCACCGTCTTTAGTAAGTGCCATATAATGCTGACCATCTGCGTGCGATGCGATTTTTATTACATCTTTCTCTTTCAAACCTAAAACGTTGTTGAGTATATGGAAATTGCAATCGTCAATGACTGGGAATACAACCGACAAAAATTAAAACTTGGACTTACCTTCGACTAGGACAGGACATTGTGTATCAGACATGTAATTAATCATATACAAATTGCCGCTGGCAGTCAATATAAGAACGGCAGTATCTGAGCAACACAAATGTTTTATTCTCAAATCTGAAATAGGTTCGCATAATTGTGGTGTGCTACCAGCAATCCAATTGGTTAATCCCCATCCCCAAAGCTTCTGGGTATTGAAGGTAAACGCCATTCGATTGAATGATGATGGTGGAATATGAGGTGCTGCCAGCCTATCTAAATGAGCAAGCATGCATACAGCAGCTTCTCTGAGATCAATTTCGGCTCGATCGGTTTCAGGTAAATTTAAAAGTTCCAAATAAACTTTAGTACAGGAAGGTGCTTCGTCATTTTCGTTAACTGATTCGTAGGAAGTTTGTGAAGAAGGAATGCTTAAAAATTTTCTGAGAAAAGAAGAAAGAGGGGCACTGGCAAGTGTAGACGTCGATCTGCAAAGTAAGCAAAATTAGATATAAAAAATAAGTAAAATAATAGATACCGATTGTCGGTGACATGCATTTTGCTACTCCAAAGATTAAGTAGAAGCAAGATAACATCAAGAAAGCAACTTAATTTGCCTCGTTGCATGGCCATTTCTAAGAGCAGTAGTAAGGACGTGTGTTGATCTTCCTTTGGAATGTTGTGTGAATGTCGGCCGTTATTTAAATCTCTGAAATTAATCGTCATGACAAAAAATACTGAGAATAGATTTTTTGGCACCCTTACCCTGTTACGATCTGTTTCAAAAACTTCGTCGACCTTTCGACAACTTCAAAACCAACAAGAGAAACAGTATCATCATTGAAAAGAGTAGCTGGTGGAAGTAATTGGAGAGCCTCCAAAACTTCTATCAACACTTCACTACATAAATCCACATCTTCACCTAAAAACATAATAATGGTAACGTCTAGAATAATTACGTCAGATCTTACCTAACCGCCAAGCCCTACGTAGAAAAGCAAATGATAAGTTGAGCGCTGCTCTCGATCCAATTCTTGCCAAAATAACAGCAGGTTCCACAGTCAGATCTTGTTGATTACTTTTAAGAACACTAGTTGCACTTTCTTCAATTTCAACTTTATTATTTAAAACCTCGATGTTATCAGTTAGAGAAGGTATACTATTCAAAGCTATGAAATATCTCTTCAAAAGAATTAATCGGCATTGAAGCCTGTTACATGACAACGTTGAAGAAGCTGCTTGAGAACAAATGTTTTTCACTTCGTTGTTTAAACATCTCATACATTCTTCCAATTGTTGGGAAGCTGCAAAAAAAATTTTTTGAAGTTTCACAGTATGTGCTGGCAGAAAGAGAGCAGTAATGTTATATACACCCATTTTAAATATTGCATATTGTACCTAACATATTTAGGCCACATTGATTTTTTTAAGTTCCAAGTAATTATTTGACGTCATTCCTATTATCCAATATATTTCAATATTCCTTTTTTCTATTACTATATATCTAACATGTAACTCACTAGGTTGTGGTCCCCAAGACCATCTATTCAAAATACTATCAACCGATGGTAGAACAATCTGCTCTTTCATTTGATTTTTCCTTTCCGCTTCCTCAGTATACAGTTTCTGACAAGCGTGGCAGTTGCAACCACTAGTTGGACCGCAAATTCCATCACAACAATCACAAGTTACTACCTAAACTCACAAAACTATTTGACCAAACAATTGCTTTTTCCATCATACCTTTTGACCACAATAAAAATTACCCGACTCTCCTCTTTTTGCTGGAACGCCAACGCAATTGACAAGCTCGTCAGAGAATGATCCAATTAGTTCACCTTCTGATATTAAATCATTCCAATTTTTAATCAAGCTCTTAGAACAATAAAATATAGAGGTAATGTCCAATTTCAACCATTTCAAATGCAGTCGCTTTTGCGGCTTCAAATACGTATCCTTTTGGAACATGTTATTTTGAATCAATTTCTCCACTGTGTTTTTTTCATTGGTTCATTACAGGTAGTGAAATCACACAAATACATTAATGTTGATGAATACTTTTATTAAAACTGTAAGAAATTTGTCAGTTATCAGATGGAATATGTCAACCATAGATAAATAAGGCACAGAATAGGGTATACACAGAATATATCGATATTGTGACCGAACGCACCCGGTAGATGTCGCGCAGACGCGATCCACACAGAATCGCGTCCGAACATGCCCCAGGACCGAGTGGCCAGCAACCTGAATCCGTCTTGAGTCTCCAACCATTGCTAATAATACTATTTGTATTATTAGTCAATGGGGCAACCACGCACCCACCTACGATGAAAAATATAGTCCAATGTTCTATGGCGTGTAGGTCTAACGATGGACGGTAGTTCAATAGATTCGGAGCCTCTTAACCTAAGACATACCAATCGATGGTTAACCCGTGTTCTGTGTAAACAAACAATGTACATACATAAAAAATGCTTGTAGAAAATGTGGAACTCCGATTGGTTATTGATGTTGTTTCTTATTTGAAATATAGTCATCCATCGCCTATTTTTTCTTTCATTGTCATGCGGCGTGTTTTTATTAAGCTGCCCTTTGCATATATTAGCGGTTTAGTGGCTTATCATCAACAGAGACTTAAATGATGGAGACTCTTGAAGATGTTGATGTTGATCTGCGGTCAACTATGGGAATTATCCTTTCCAAAGTGAAGAAGTTAGAGTTGAAGCCTCTACTTGATGAAGCTTTCAAAGAAGTAAGGATAACATTTCTACTATTCTTTATACTCGCCTCATTTTCATACAGGTCTTAAATGAATTTCTGGTTGAACTAAAACGTGCAGGATCTTCTTTAACACCAAATCCAGATGAAATGAATTTTACTGCTGCGTCTCTTATATTGGAATCTTCAACATCAATATTTGGGAAACATGTGGATCTCTTGAAAGAAGAAATTCATAAATTGGAGAAGAGACTGCAGTCCTATGAGTGAGTTCACCACATTTATTGTGTTTAAAATACCAAAGTATCAACTCAGTTTTGACAAGTTTTCAATACTCAACTGAAGTAAAGTGAAAATATTAAATTTTATGGTTTTAATAATATAGACCTCAATGAGATAAGATTTATAGTTAGTTTTGAAGGAACCGTTATTAACATGAACGTTTTATTCAACAGCTGTATTAACAACCACACTGAGACTGAAGAAAAAGTGAAAAAGGCAAGATGTAAAAAAGCGCCCAAGGAAATTTTAGTACAGTCTGACGAAAACTCCAAAAAAAAGAAGAAGCACAGTTTTATGATAAACCTGCATGAAATACAGGACTTTAAAATCGATTCATTCACAACAGACAACACATTGTTCTCAGAATGGTCTAATAAATTAGATGTTTTTAACCATATCACTGAAAAGAAGAGAATCAATAAAATGGATGTAAATCATTCATTTTTCCACAGTTCAAATAACGCAATATATGATGAAAACCAAGATGGCATGTTTATTACATACACATCTAAAATGAACTCATCATTCAAATTAGATAAAATATTTAGTAAGCCCGAAAGTTTAGACGACTTTCAATTCGAATTGTATTCCCAGTTATGTTTAGTACCAGAGTTTGTTTCAAAAAAGTTTGACATAAGTACTTTAAATTGTTCCGAATTTATTTCTGCATTTAGGATGGCACATCAATCTTCAGAGAATCCTTTTGGAAGCATAAGCAATAAAGATTTCTGTGAATTTGTCACTGTTTTCAACAGTATAAGGAAGACGTCATTTGATTTAACAGACATCCAAGAGTGTTACCAAAAGGCGGTGAAATGGGCAGTTACTACATCCTCAACCTTGCCAATGTCTAAATCAAATATTGAAAAAATATTTATAAAGGACCTTGTTGTGAATATACCTAGAGCGTCAGAGGAAAAAGAAACTGCTGATGATATGTCATCAATTTCAGAAAAAGATAATGTCGAAAAAGACACATCTGATGATGTGTCATTAATTCTAGAAAAAGATGACGTTGTTCACAGAGAAAAGCGTATTAGAGAAAGAATGCAAAGAGATTCGAATAAAATATTTGAGAAAGTTGTAAGTTTTTTTAGAATGTTTTGTATTATGTTCTCAAAAAATTTTTATCCAGATACCGTGTAAGAAAAAAAGAGTGACAAAAGCGCCAGAAACATTTTCAATGGATGCCGATTTTGCAGAGTTCGAGAGATTTTACCAATTGCATTACCAACTTGATGAACATGAAGGTAAATGTTTGATTTCAACTCTATCTTGTTGTTCTGTCCAGAGTTAACTTTTTTTTATTACAGATTATGTCAGTGATAGAATATTGAATGAAAATAGTTTAAAATCGATTGAAAAATCTTCGGCGAGTAGTAAAACTGTCGTTCCAGTAGCTTCAGTGAATCAGAAAACTGTTTCAAGTAATGAAAATACGTCAACAAGCAATGATGACATTAGCATAAAATTAAGAGTAGGCGAATGGAAGGAACATATGTCTGAAAAATTGAAAGACAATGACGGATCAAATTTCGATATTCATGAATACACAAAAAATTTAAAAAGTCAATTGAAGTTAAACTGTCCTGAAAAATTCAGCCGTTTATGCAGTGGAAAGACTAGCGCAGAAGTGTGCCGTTTTTTTATGTCTGCACTTCATTTGGCAGATTCTTCAACTGTTGAACTCGGAGGTATTCAAGAAGGTAAACTTTCAAATGATACCTTTTTTCTGAACTTAGTGAATGAACATTGTCCACATGAACAAATGGATCAAAATTTGACACACTCACCCAAAAGGCCTGCTGTAAACTTAGCAGGCAATTCATCCAAAAAGTACAAAGGTTTATGATTTTTTTGCACTAATAATTTTTGAGAGTTCGATTTTTCCATTCCATTTCTTTTTTGTTGTTTTTTTTTTATCGGAAATTTATTTTGTGTTTTGTATGTAAATAATTTTGTACTCCTATAAGTTGTTTGAAAAAATATCTAATTTAAACAGAAGTTCAGAGTAAAGATATTACTTCTAAAATGATTTATAACCATGTAAATATATATTTTGGTCGAAGAGGCGTGTTTAATTTCTAAATTCTTTTTCTCTACTTCATTATGAAGTAACTTTTATATTATTTTATTAGCATATTTTCTCTCTATGACTGTTTGGTGTTTTCTTGTAAATAATATAAATGAGTTCGTAGAAGTCATGAGTTTACATATTTATTTTTGGGAAGTCAAGCCCTGTCAGATATATAGTTTATCATTTGAAGGAAATTTGTACCTTCCACTCACTTATTATCCGTTAAATTATTGTAAATTGGGGTAGACATATGTTAAGAAAGTCTAGTTACTTGGAAAAATTCCTTGATAATTGGGAAATATTTAAGAAATCGTTTCAAATTTTGGTGTAAATCGATAAACTTTTCAACCGTGTTTTTAAGTATTTTCCTCATATCGATATAGGTTAAATAATGCTGCAATTGATTAACATTTTCTTCTGCTCCAATTTATGACACATCTATGGGATGAGAAAAATAATGCCAGAACTTTAGCGCTCTTATAGCTTTTTAACGAAATAATTGGATACGGTAGAAGGCCTTTTCGTTGTTATGAATCGAAGAAAAACTTTTTCCAATTATGTAGTTTCGTATCATTAGTATGACGTGCGGTTAAAAAATAATAAATGAGATAATTTTCTCTATTCAAGCTGACAGTAGTTCAAATTCAAACTTTATTTGACATAGCGTCTGACGCAGACGCTAGCTTAACAAAAATGTTCTGTGAGTGTAAGTGCAACTGAAGATCTTAGCGTAACGAAATTTGTGAATTCGCAAAAATTCCAATTGGAATGCATACTAACTTGATTGGAAAATACTTCCCGAGTTTTCGTTAACGTTCTCCTGGAAAAAGTGAATATCATCGCCTATTCGAAATCTTTCGAATTTTCTGAGAAACCAATATAATGATGGCAGAGTCAGATGCAACTGTTGAAGCCACACGAAGGTTAAATGTTAAAAAGCAAACACTAGATGATGCATACGCTGCTCCGGCGAATTTTCTAGAAATTGACGTAGTTGATCCAGTAACAACAATTGGAGTTGGGAAAAAAAGATTTACAGATTATGAGGTCAAAATGCGAGTAAGTTCATCCACCCCCTTTTAACGCCGTTGTTAATCAAAACATTTTCAACTGTGTAATTTTTTGCTCCAGACTAATTTGCCGGTATTCAAAATAAAAGAATCAAGCGTAAGGCGAAGATATAGTGATTTTGAATGGTTGAGAAATGAACTAGAACGTGATAGTAAAATAGTTGTGCCGTCTTTGCCGGGCAAGGCGTGGAAACGGCAATTGCCATTTAGAGGTGATGATGGAATTTTTGAAGAGGAATTCATAGAAGAACGGAGAAAAGGATTGGAAGTATTCATTAATAAGTAAAAATTTCCTTCATATTGGAAATATATGCTGTGAAAAACATTTGTTCTAGGATCGCCGGACATCCCCTTGCCCAAAACGAACGTTGCTTACATATGTTTCTGCAAGAACAACAGATTGACAAAAATTATGTTCCTGGCAAAATACGTAACACGTAAATAATTCCACAATATATTGATGCAAGTTAAATAATTGTTATTTTATGTTACTCATAAAATGGTTCCCAATTTCGATTAAAACTTTTTGAGAAATATTTAGTAATATGTTGTTAGCAGAGAGGAAAAGTTGCATTACTCTGCTAAATTAATGGTGTTTCAGTAGTATCAATTGCAATATGTCAGGAAAACTCAGACAAGTCTTGTAGGTTGAAAAATATTTTCATGTCACTGTAAATTCAACCTCAATCCTTATCTGTAAGAAATACTATTCACTAAATGTATGAAAATCTGTTGATATTAACAATAATATGATTCAACTTGTTCGTCCATATTAACATTTCTCTCTTATTTCATTTCTATTTTTGTGCAAGCAAGCCATTGATTGAATTATTAGGATTATTGCGTATTTTTTATTATTTTTGGGATATATTTTATTCCTGCTTTAGAGTTGTAAAATATATTTAAGAGTTTCATGTATAGTTTTGGTGATGTCATGTTGTATTACTCTAAATAAAATTTATTTATAACATTCTATAATTATAATATTTGATTTATATAAATACATAAATAAAAGACGAGTGGTATAAATTCATAACAGCCATAGTTGATATATGATGAGCGAAGTTTTAATATTCTAAGTTAGGTCAAAATGTTGGGCAAGAAGTTGTTGAATATGATCGACCTGTGTTAGATTCCTCGACGTTCTATTTCTGCAATAAAGTACAGGACAATCCAAAGAAATGCAAGATGGTTCTTCTGATATTCCTGTACAAACGGTGCAAATCTAAAACGAAATATAAATGTTAAAATTCAACCTGACAAAAATATAACTCACCATTCGACAATTAAAGTATGATGTTTCAACATTTCTAACTTTATCTCTCAAGATGGTAACAGTTTGTTGGGTATCCAACTCACAATCGTTACACAAACCACCTACAGTCTGGATACCACAAACAAAACAAAGAGTTGATATAAAATATTGATTGATAGTCGATTTTTTAACAGGAGAATTGAATGTAGGCAATCGTTCTAACTGTCTCCTTGGCATTGAATGAAACCTGCCCAGTAAATCTGATAGTAAAGAAGTTATAATTAATGGTCAAACGTTACCATTGATTCAGGTCGGCTCCAATCAAATTGAAACAACGGTTTAATGGAGGAATTAAAACACGAGTTATGTAATAAAGCGCATTTGGCCTCAACGTGTCATCTTTGAGGACCTCACTGGGACTTCTAACAAGGCGAATAAGTGGCAATCCAGGTGGACCACAGACGATGACGTACGGAACACGCTCACCTCGTCGGGGCTCAGCGCGTCGGTCAATAGCAATCCACTTCCTAAAAATCATCTCAAATTGGCGTGAATTGATACAAACCAGTATTAGTCTTCCACCTATATCAGTTTCAAGTAATTAACTTTAATGAACACTACACTATCAATGACTACAAAAAACATCTTACCGAGTTAGTTCCAACGAAGGAACGCAAGCACCAGGTCGATAACCAGTTAATCCTCTGAATTCCTTCGCAAAAGTTAAATCTTGTATGCTTATTTTACCTAATATGATTTTGCTGAATTGTTTGACACAGTATTTCTTCACTTGGCTTACATCCTTAGTTTCAAATAAAATACGTAGACTTTTCTCCAACATCTGAAGAAGAAAAAGAATATAATCAGTTCCTTAAACTAACCCAAACATTAATGAAAATATAATAACTCAATTTATGTTCGGGTGTAATGGCCGTCGTTTGTTGGAATTTATTCCTAACGTTTCGCTTGCACGAGTGGTAAGCTTCTTGAGAGGTAACACCATGTTTGATGCACTCTAACACTGTTGTAGTACCACCATCACCGATGCACTAATCACATTGTCGAAGACACCATAACCAATGTACAACTTGCCACTGTCACAACTATACCAGCACTGATGCGCTATTAACACCGTTTTACTCGGGGTCGCAAGTTGTATCTATACCGACTCTCCGAAGATGGTTCGTTCATAAGCACTGACGTGACTGTTGGTTGTTCGTAGTGCGTTTTTGTGCTGTGTCCCCTTCATGAGACACGTGGTTGATGTTTTGCGCACTGTATTCCAGATTTGATTCCACCTCAAAGTCTCCTCTTTTCTGTTGAACTTTTCTCGATGTTTAGGTATATCGATCGCCTCCCGCTCCATCCTGCTAAAAAAACCCCCCGACCGTGCAATGAGCTCCGTGCTACTGAACAGGATGCCCGAACACCCTGACTCAAAGCATGCTCTGTCACAGCCGATTTTTCTGTCTGTTCCAGGCGGCAGTTTACGCTGTTCCTTAATTCAAGTTTTTACTGATCTTTTGGTTGTTCCTATATGCGATAAATCCCGGTTGACATCAAGGGGTCACGTGGGTCTTTGAGTGCATGTTATGTCTTGGAAGTGGGTTTGTAAACCGTATTTCTATTGTGTTTTCGTAGTAGTCGTCCAATTCTGTCTGTTATTCTTGGAATGAGGGGAGGTGCGTTCGTGGTGGTTTCAATATTGGTGGTAAGCAAAACTGCACTTTGATCAGAAAAAACTAGTAAGCAACTTAACCGAGAGGAAACTGACCGAAGATGAAACCAAGGTACTAGCAAAAGGAGGGAATTTTGCCGTCATTCCACGCTGCCTGCTAGTAGTCGAAATAATATCGAACACCGAAGCAGCCATCAAGCATCAAGGTCACGCTTGTCTTTGAGTGGTCTGACTGCATGTTGTATCTTGGAAGTAGGTTTGTGAGTTGACTTTATATTGTGCTTTCGCAGTAGTCGTCGAATTCTGTCTGTGATTCTTAGAATGAAAGGGAGGTATGCCTTCGTGGTGGTTCCAACATCGGTGGTACTTTTTTTTGCTCCTAGTTCTCCTTATTGCTCTTTCTATTGTACTTCCGCTGTATCCGTTCATTCGAAAAACTGTCTTTAGATGGTTTAATTCAATATCGAATTCTTCAGGATCACAATTCTCCGGGCTCGTTCTGTGAGTGTCTTGATTATTCCTTGTTTTTGGCTCGGATGATAATTTGACAGTGCATGTAGGTATCTGTCTGTGTGTGTAAGTTTCCTGTATACTGTGTGACCAAGTCTGTTTCCCTTTCTTTTAACCAGCACATCTAGGAAAGGTAATGGTTCTGCTTGCTCTTCGTCCATGTTGAAGCGAATAGTTAGGTGTTGGGGGTTGAGATGTTCCAGGAACTCATTCAATTTCTCTTTTCCGTGGCTCCATACCACGACAGTGTCATCCACGTACCGATACCAGACAGTTGGCTTGTTGGGAGAGGAATCGATGGCTTTCCTCTCAAAATGCCCCATTTAACAGTTGGCTATCACAGGTCTGAGTAGACTCTCCATCGCCACACCGTCGGTTTGTTCATAAAAATTGCCATTCCACTGAAAATAGCTCCCTGTGAGGCAGAACTCAAACAGATGTGTTACATCATGTGGAAAGATGTTAGTGAGTAGTTCCACGGAGTCCGTCAATGGCACTTTTGTAAACAAAGTCTTCACATCGAAGCTGACTAAACTTCTTGATCTTATCTACGAAGTCTAACGAGTCCTATAGCTGTCAGTCGTCCCGATGTGTGGTTTCAATATTGTCGCGATATGTTTAGCAAGGTAAAAACCTGGCGATCCTGGCGCACTCACTATCGGTCTCAGTGGTACGGCGTCAGTTTACAATATTTTCGTTTTTATGTCTTGTGGGAATAAAGATGTTTTGGTTATTTGGTTTACTTTTCGGAATTTTGATGCAGTGGGGTCACTTTTCGAGGATCAGTATGTTGACGGGTCTAGAAGTTCTGTCACTTTTTCTTTGTAAACATCCGTCTTCATTATCACAGTTTCCTTCCCTTTCTCGCTTGATAGGATAATTATTTCAGCATCTGATCTTAGATTCCTCAGTGTCGCCATTTGATATACCACTTACTGGAGTTTTGGCTTTTCGTAGGATGTTTGCTGTTTCAATCCGAATTTCTTCTGCATCTGTGTTTGATAGATGCTTGATGGCTGCTTTGGTGTTCGATATTGTTTCTTCTACTAGCAGGCGGCGCGGAATGACGGCAAAATTTCTTCCTTTTGCTAGTACCTGGGTTTCATCTTCGGTCAGTTTCCTCTCGGTTAAGTTGATTACTAGTTTTTTCTGATCAAAGTGCAGTTTTGCTTACCACCGATGTTGGAACCACCACGAGGGCATACCTCCCCTTCATTCCAAGAATAACAGAAAGAATTGGACGACTACTACGAAAACACAATATAAATACGATTTACTAACCCACTTCCAAGATATAACAGGCACTCAAAGACCAACTCGACACCTTGACATCAACCGGGATTTATCGCATATAGAAACAACCAAAAGATCGATAAAAACTAAATTTAAGGAACACAGCGCAAACTGCCGCCTGGGACAGACAGAAAAATCGGCGGTTACAGAGCATGCTTTGAGTGAGGGTGTTCATGACATCCAGTTCAGTAGCATCGAGCTCACTGCACGAACGGGAGATTTTGCAGCAGGATAGAGTGGGAGGCAATCGAAATACATAAACATCGAGAAAATTTCAACAGAAAAGAGGAGACTTTGAGTTTGAATCAAATCTGGAATACAGTGGGCAAAACATCAACCACGTGTCTCATGAAAGGGGGACACAGCAGAAAAACGCACTACGAACAACCAACAGTCACGTCAGTGCGTATGAACGAACCATCTTCGGAGAGTCGGTATAGATACAACCTGCGACCCCGAGTAGAACGGTGTTAATAGCGCATCAGTGCTGGTATAGTTGTGACAGTGTCAAGTTGTGCATTGGTTATGATGTCTTCGACATCTTGATTAGTGTATCAGTGATACTGTTACTATAACAGTGTTAGAGTGCATCGAACATGATCTTACCTCTCAAGAAGCTTGCCACTCGTGCAAGCGAAACGTTAAGAAGAAATTCCAACAAACGAGGGCCATTACACACGAACGAAAAGAGTGTCATTATGAACCACGGCCGCGATAGCTTAAACAATTACATGAATGAAAATAATTTTAGTTGGAGAGTTTTGTGCTTTGCCAGCAAATCCCTCATTCTTAGTCATGACCACGCGAGAAAAAAAATTACCTTTAAATCGAAAATAATATAGAATGGGTTGTTTTCGTTATCAACAACGTGAGAAAATGGCGAGCAAACCCTAACAACCATATATAACTGCTAAAAAGCATCCGCAAAATCAGCTCCTAAAACTAAAATATCGTGCAAGTCCGCATTCAGTATTAAAAATACACATTTGCATGAGAAAATAATGAGTGAAAATTAATACGTGCAGGTACTAAAAAAAATCAATATCGTTGAAAGCATTATCAGCAGTCATATGGATACGTCATGTAATACAAGCCATACATCCCCAATTCTCCATTGTTGTATACAGGGTGTCCCAGACATACCGGAAAATACTTACACTCTGTTATCAGGAGGCGTCAAGTTAATACAAAAAAAATTCTATTTGAAAGAATTGGGATGATATGACTGCCAGAAACATCGAAATTAAGAAGTCTAGTCTGAAATAAATAAGAATTATGCAAGTATAACCACCGGCCTTCGGCTCCTCCTGCCGCCTTTTTTTATTTCCATCCGATCTCTTAGGTCACTATAGACGTAACGAATTTTTCTGGAATATCACCAAATTCGTTACAAAAATTGAGAGAATATTTGGTTGCAATGCGGTTGATTTTCGATGTGTATGTCACAGGATGAAAGAAACTATTTTTTATTTAGGCTATGGTCGGAGTGTAGCGATAATATAAGATTTTGAAGTGTGCGGATGATAATTTTCATATGTTTTTCAAGTATTCGTATTGAAGAGTGTGAAATAATTTCTTCTTTATGTTATGTTATTCTATATTCTTTTATTCTAGTCCATTAAAAAGAATATTTTTTTCTTATATAAGTTTATTTTCATAGTACTAATCGAAAATCTGTGAATTTATTTTTCGAATTTTTATTTTATTTTTCATTTCAGCTTTGATCAAACCAAAGCTATACGATTTTAAAGTGAATTATGGATGAAAGACAGAGAGAAATTTTGCTCTGCTAATACCAGAACGGGAGGTATACGCAAATGGTCAGTGTAACATATCAGATGCGTAATAAAGTTTGCAACTATTACAAATTTCAATCATGATTCATTTTGTGACTGAAAAAATTGGCAAATTGGATTTATAATGAAAACTAAAAAGTTCCATCTGTTGGAATTGTGCTCAAACTTATCGGATAGGAATTCCTACTAAACGTAAAATTACGGAATGTAACACACGTCATCTGAAAAACAGACGTGTTAATCTCAATATCGAATTGATTCGGACAAGAGTTGGTAATGAAATCGATTTTTCCATCGAGCAAACGAACAGTTCAATAGGGAAATAGATCGAAAGGTATAGAACCAGCGATAGCGCCTCTCGTATCGACGAGTTCACTATCCGAAATGCTTTCCTTTTTTCGGCATTCGGCGTATCGAGTATCGAACGGTCGCGTTTCGTTCGAAGTCGGAAATGTGTGCATAAGAATGTCTAAGTTAAATGCACCGAATCGATTTTCTTGAAAACGGTAAGCCATAGCTAAAAACGATGAGAGAAGCAATTGTTCATGAAATTACGACGAAATGTTTGGTGAAAGATCTAAAGCGGTGCAATTATTATGAGTCGAGTTATGACTCATCGAAAAACCGGTACTTTCAGAAGGTTTCAAAAATTTTTTTCTCAGAAACGGTTCATTTTAGGTAGGAATAGTAAGCGGGGCTCTATTTGATAGGAACTGAATGATAAAAACTTCAGAGCGTTGGTGGTTTTAGAAATTGAGATATATTAGTAAATGTTAGCAAATCTTTGGCATTTTTATGTTTTGATATCATTTTGCTCCAAAAGGCATATTTGTGGCACCTTCATCGACAAAGGCAATCATAATGAAAGAAAATAAGAACCTTTAAGTGAAAATTTGGGAGCGTTGACGATTGAGGGGGCCATGCAATGGGTGAAATATTCGGCGAAATCGTAAATTATTGGGATTTTGAATTTTTTTCTCAAAATCTATAAACACCACGTTTTAGATGTTCATACAAAAGACACTTCAATTAAGATTTTCTTCAATAAAAAAAAGTTTCGTGTCGCTGTCTGTAATAGCCTTTGAGTTACCAGATTAAAAGAAAAAAAATTCAATTTTTTTCCACACTTTTGATCAAATCTCAAAATTCTCGCCAAGTCCCCCTTCGTTTACTCATTCTACCTATAGAATACATTTTTAGGTACATTTTTGTCGAATCTCGAACCCGTAGCTCTGAAAATAAGGTCACAAAAAATTCACGAAAATTTTTCAGTTTTTCGAATATATCTCGAGAAATAATTCTCCGATTGCGATGGAATAAGGAATCAGACCTGGAGACCGTTACTGTCCATCTTTTCCTAAAATTTGGTCGTTCTAGGTAGCGGCTTTTAACCTGTAACGTGAACAGAAAATTTTGCACACACACACACACACACACACACACACACACACACACACACACACACACACACACACACACACACACACACACACACACACACACACACACACACACACACACACACACACACACACACACACACACACACACACACACACACACACACACACACACACACACACACACACACACACACACACACACACACACACACACACACACACACACACACACACACACACACACACACACACACACACACACACACACACACACACACACACACACACACACACACACACACACACACACACACACACACACACACACACACACACACACACACACACACACACACACACACACACACACACACACACACACACACACACACACACACACACACACACACACACACACACACACACACACACACACACACACACACACACACACACACACACACACACACACACACACACACACACACACACACACACACACACACACACACACACACACACACACACACACACACACACACACACACACACACACACACACACACACACACACACACACACACACACACACACACACACACACACACACACACACACACACACACACACACACACACACACACACACACACACACACACACACACACACACACACACACACACACACACACACACACACACACACACACACACACACACACACACACACACACACACGGAACGATGGCGAGGTATACGGCTTTATGCCCGCTCACTTCGTGAGGCGTATACAATAACGAATTATGGCCTTTCCATTATCTATTGATATAAAAGTCAAAATGAAAGCAGTTTTTGGTTTAAGTTGAAAAAAAGTAGCACAGTAGGCAAATGTCATTATTTGTCAATATTATATTCCAATCTTGGTTCACACTCTTTAATCATTGGACTTCATTGGAAGGAAACAATATTGTCAGTGGATAGATGACCTCTCATCTATCCACTGACTAGGACTGGTCCGTTTTTTACTTGAAGAATTTTGTTGGCGGATGATGCAACTTTTTCAAGTGACGGTGATTTCAACAGCAAAAACTGGCATTCATATGCTATGGTCAATCCCCATTTAGTTCACCATCGAAGCAATCAAAGGTGATTTTCGATCAATTTTTGGGCTGGAATAATGAATCGCCGATTAATTGGACCATTGAGTCAACAGCTCGTCTCAAGGGTGAAAACTCTTCAGAATTCCGCCAACAGAACTTGGAAGATATCCTCGATAGTCTGCCTTGAGCAGAAAGTCGAAATGTGTGGTATCAAACAGATGATTCGCAAAGAGTCCGAGTGTGGTTGAATTAACATTACGGTGACAAGTGGATAGGTAGAAGAGGTCCACATGTTTGACCAGCAAGATCTCCGGATTTAACACCCTTCGATTTTTTAATGGGGGGATATATTGAACATAAAGTATATAAAACACGTGTCTTGGATCGAAAGATTTTTTTGATCGAGTCCAAGCTGCGGCAGCAACAATTACACCTGGAATGGTCGACAAAATGCAAGACAATATCATCCGAAGAAGTCAGTATTGTTTGTCATCGGAAGGGCAAAATTTCGAACATTTGATCTAAATGGGAAATGATCTAGTTAATTTAGCACAATAAATAAATAATAGAAAAACATTCAAATAATTGATTGGCATTTTCGTTACCCAGCCAACCAAGTAAATATGATAAATTTTTAAATCAACGAACAGAAATAGGACCAGACATTGCCGGATTAGGTACTCATATAAGTGCTTATATCTTGTCCATTTTCGAAGAGGGGTTTTTAAAAATATTTTTCCGCTCTTCTGTGGGGTCCTTTTAATAATGTAGTGAAGGTATTTTCCGCCATGTTTGGGACACCCTGTTTATTGATTTTGATTTCACAAAAGGTTTTTCTATTAATTAAATGTAACAAATCATGTTGTTTTTTCACTTCTTTTGGAAACATAACAGGATTTAGATGTTTTACATGGAAATAATTTTTTCTATTTGCAGAATTTTGTTTGCGATTGCTGTTTATTTAGATGCATGCAACTACCAAAGAATACCTACATGCTGAACAAGAAGCGTCACTTCCACTTCGTGTCGAATTTTTAGTGCGCAGGTTCACCAAATAAGACGGATTGACATACACAGCTGATTTCGCACCAATAAGAAATAAGATTTCACTATGGCGCTAAAACACCTTTAAAACGTGCTAGGACGACGAAAATATGTTTCAATGGTTCTTCTTCGTTCAAAACTTATTGTGTTAATCAGAAGTCAAAACTTTATGTCTCACTTGTTTTCATCTTTTTTCAATTAACGATAACCAATTCGAATATATTCCTGAATCCGTGCATTTAACGTTTTGTTAGTGCGCAGGTTCGCCAAAGTCGCTCAAGATCACAAAGTTCTGTTAATATAATTTTGTACGTAAATTACCGAGAGTGACGCTTCTTGTTCAGTATGTAGATATTCTTTGCAACTACTATTACAGTGACATCGTATTTAATCGTTTCCCAATGAGATAGTCAAAAACTGTTAATTAATATCTCGTTCAATAAGAGGCGGCTTGTTGAAACGTCAATTAATTATTTAAAAACTGTGATAATCGCAATAAACATAAATTCTTATTAATAATTTCATAGTAGTAGCAATAGTCATAACATACCCGAGTGCAGATATAAGTTCAGATCACAATCCACTGATTGCCGATATCAAACTCAGATTGAAGAGGTTGAACAGAGGTACTCAGCAGCGACAGTTTTCTACAGAAGAAGCTAATATGGAAAAATTAGAAAAAGACTTAAACATGGAGCTTTGTGAAATGACAACTCAAGACACCGTCAACGAAACATGGAAATTGTTTCAAGAAAAACTCACAATGATCAGGAACAATAGAAAAAAACATCGCTGGATGACTGAAGAAATATTGGAGCTTATAAAACAAAGAAGAAAGTTTAAAAATAATATAGTAGCCTATAAAGAGAAACAAAGAGAGATACGAGTTGCAAAAGAGAGATGGATGTTGAATAAATGCCAAGAGATGGAGGAGTTCGAGAAAAAGCATGATATATTCAACTTATATAAAAAAGTCAGAGAAGTTTCTGTCTTATATAACCACAGGAATCCTAATTTGCTGATAGATAATACAGGCAAACCCATTATTGACAAACAGGAAATATTGAGAGTCTGGAGTGAATATATTGCTGAACTTTTTGAAGACACCAGACCAAATGAACCAAATAATATATACAATGATGAAGGCGCCTTAGTGAAATCTTATTTCTTATTGGTGCGAAATCAGCTGTTTATGTCAATCCGTTTTATTTGGTGAACCTGCGCACTAAAAATTCGTTACGAATTTTGCGTGGGAGTGACGCTTCTTGTTCAGTATGTAGACATTATTTGGTAGTACTTTCGCATTTTCGTGTCCTTGAAATCATACTTAGCCAATCTCAATTAAATATATACGAACAAGCGAGCCTACATAGATCAATGGTTCTTCAAGACTCAAAGGTTTGGGTACGATAATCACTCGGTTTCGACTCAGACTGCTGCTTCATACTATAACCAAAGAGTATCTACATACTGAACAAGAAGCGTCACTCTCGTTAATTTACGTACAAAATCATATTAACAGAATTTTGTGACCTTGAGCGACTTTGGCGAACCTGCGCATTAACAAAACGTTAAACGCACGGATTCAGGAATATCTTCGAATTGGTTATCGTTAATTTAAAAAGGATGGAAACAAATCGGACATAAAGTTTTGGTTTCTGATTAACACAATAAGTTTGGAACGAAGAAGAACCATTCATCTCGCGTAACTTTGGAACATATTTTCGTCGTCCCGTTAAATCCGGTTCTGGCAAGTTCTAAAGGTGTTTTAGCGCCATAGCGAAATCTTATTTCTTATTCGTGCGAAATCAGCTGTTTATGTCAATCCGTTTTATTTGGTGAACCTGCGCACTGAAAATTCGATACGAATTTTGCGTGGGCGTGACGCTTCCTTCTTGTTCAGTATGTAGATATTCTTTGCTATAACCAAAAATTATATACCTACGAAACAAGTAGCGACACTATTGGGTTGTTTTAAGGCGATTAGTTGCCGATCAGCTGTTTTATAGAATCCATTATTTCGGTGGACATGCGCCTGACGCAACCTCAAGAGTGTCGGCTCTTTTTGGTAGGTTCCGTTCTTTGCTATAACTAAATTAGTTGAAACTGTCACCATTGCAAAGGCAGGAGAAAGCATAGTTAGCCATAAGAACTTGCGCATCATCCTATTGATCGAAATAAATTAGCAATACGGAAACATTACACCAGAGTTGGACGAAGTTGGTACATACTGCATATTTTCTGCAAATAATATTTCAAAAGAAACGAACTATTTTTGTCGGAAGAGAATCCGTCTGAAAGGTCACGTAGTGTCTTATTCTAATTGCGCTTACTTTCCACCTTTATTCCCAAAACCTTTAATTAATTCAAATTGACGTCTTACTTTAGCAACAGCCGGGCATCCATCTCTCCTAACGGTTTCGATTCCTTTAGCTTCGTAAATTGGTTTAGATTGATCTGGACTTTCGTACATATAACCGACGTACCTTTTTTTCGTTTGTAAGATGCAAGGTTGATAAACTTTTTCTAATTTTAACTTCATCGGGTCGGGATTTTCCTTGCCCACAGCTTCAACGATTTGTTCGCCTATGTCAAATGCTTCCTGCCTTGTTTTTCCAGGACAGTGAACAAACAGAGAATCAGTATCGCCGTAGACAACTCTAACACCCCACTTTTTATTATTGTCGACTAACGCAATTGTCCTTTGCAGCGTTTCCCTAGCTTTGCTTACAATGCTATCACCTAGCTCAACATTGGGCATCCTACCGCTGAAATTAGCAGCTGTATAACCGTAAGTCACATTCGCTATAAGCTTTAGTCCCAACTGCCTGTTATGCAAAACTTTTTGCAGTAAGTTATCGTGCTTATTCTCTTTCATAGATTTTTTCACCATGAGCCTAGTATCTAAAATTTCTCGTAACATCCTCGGCATTATACCGTCTCTGACCTTTTTCTTGACAAATGCTACGCCACACGGGGAAAAGTTCAAGTAATCTTTTGCTAAAAGCCATTTGACTCGTTGAGGTGAAATTTTTAAAGTCGTTGCGCCAAACTCAAAAGGTTTGTTTTTTCCTAGATGTTCGATTCTACCCAAACATGTCGAGAAGCAGTAATTGTAAGCTATAATAATGGATGGGTAGAGACTCTGAAAATCCAAAACGATGACTGGATCAATATACAATTTTGATTCGGGTTCCAAAACCAAAGCTATGTGCTCCGGAGCTTTCATTTTAGCCCTTTGTTGGATGCTCGGCGATACAGCCACATAGCTGAGTGGCTTCGCTAATCGAAACATCATCGATTCGACTCTGAACTGAGAGCCGCGAGAAAGGACTTCATAAAACTGTATACCAAACAATCTAGCTAGTTCACTCGTTCTTCCAGCCAGATCTAGTTGCTCCCACAATTGGATGATACTTCTAACATATTGCAAAAAATATTTAGCTGTACGATTTCTAAAGAGTCTATGGTTCCACCATTTAGTTAAATCTTTGAATGAATATTTCGGTATACGTATTTGTAGAATCTTGTAAGCAGTATTTTGCAAAGTATAGCTCTGAAGAGCAATTTCATGTCTTAGTAGACGCCAAAAGTCCAAGATAATTCTTCCGGAAATCCTCACGTCGCCCTGTTTTTCTTCATCGAATTTTAGATGCTTATCCTTAACTCTCGATATCTCAGGTATAATATTAATATTCAATCGAAACGAACGTTCGATCAAGTAGCCCCAAGAAAGCAACTGGATTTCATAACCGATCAATATTTCCGGATCAAGTTCAATTACAAATTTAGTAAATTCACTAAATAATTCAATTTCATCTTTAACATATGTTATGTCGCAAAATATTCCTGTACCATCCAAAATATCTTTTGTTTCCATGAGATGATCAACTGAATTAACGGCGAATATGCCTTCGCCTGTCTTTGGTTTGTCAGAACCGCCATCCACTACATCTTTAGTAAAATAATAAAAAATTGCTTGGACGGGATCATACTGCGGACTAGGATTAAAATCTTCTCTTGTGCTGACATGTAATTCTATCGCTAGAATTGTTAGAAATTCATTTCTAATAGACGATCTAGCATTTTGAAAATTTTGCACAGAATTCTCAAAACCATAAGTGCCGTTAATATTAACGCCAGATATTGCTGCTGAGTTATCACTCGACGACTGAGAGAGGTTTTCATGTCGGCTCAAGTTTCGTTTTGTCGACTTTGGTGTAGTTGATACGTTTTCATCTGTTTTTGTGTTTTCTGCAGTAGTTGGTGTTTCGGAGCTGAATGTCCTGGTTACGGATAGGAAATCCTCTGAGAGACCATCTTCACCTGGTAAATAAATTTTCTGGTTTGATTTTATTTGTGTTTTATTCTGAATGGGAGTTATACTCAATTTGTTCTTCAACCAATCGATTACATTCTCTCGCAAGGGCGGTTTTTTGGCTGGTGTTATAACACATTTGATGTCGTTGCAATGAAAATATTTATAGTATCCATTCTGATATACGTTCTTTAAATCGTTCTGTTTTCTTAACCGAATAAAGCCTTTGAAACTAGATTCAAAATCTGGAACATCCGCAGTAGTTAAACTACAAATTTTCATCATATTATGTCTGACTTCTACTAATCCTGATGCATCTTCTGCATTACTATAGAAAGGTAATTTCTCTTTTGTTTTCGGTATTTTGAAGGTATTTAAAGTTTGATCGACCTTGCATTCTGTAGGTGGTTTATAAGCAGGTTTAAGGGTTACCAATTTCGATTCGATTAAATTTGCTTCTTGGAGAACGACACCACCATCTGAGAATGAAGACGCTGTTGTACAGCTATCCTCGCTAATACATCCAGCATTTGAATCTTTATAGTACATATTTTCGGGAGAGGAGCCTTCGTAACATTTACTTTTAATTTTCTGAGATTCTGGAGTAACTAAATTTACACTTCCGTAATTTGATGATGGCGATGAGTTTGAATATATGAAATCTGTGTGGTAATCGAATTTTGAAGATCCTGCTTCCGGCTTTATGTTATTTAGAAGATCATATAACACAGAAGCTGATGTATCAGTGGTTATTTTATTTGTTGGTTTTGTTTGATTTGGGTTATTACATTGTGAATTACTAATAACTGCTTTTTCGCTCGGATTGTCAAAAGTGAGTTTTTTCTTGATTTTATGGACAGCCTCATTTGAAAATCTGAAAAAATTATCGTTGAAGTAAATGTCTGAAGAGTTTGCACTCAAACATACATATCTGGACTATTCTCTTCGTCTGACGAGTTTTCATCTGTCGAAAAAAAAACTGTTTTGTAGACAATGATTTTTAATTAAATAGCCGGAATTTCACTACTCTCGTATAGTCTCGTGTAGTGTGAGTGGGTGATTACTAGTCCACGCATGGAAGATAGAATACTATCAAATGTATCGAAACAACTGAGCTATTCAACAGTTGTCCGTCAGTTCGCCACCGCTCTGAGATGAGGCAGTGAAATCCCCACCACTGTTCTGACGACGATCGGACTCGAGCGATCCTGAATCACAGAAGACAAGAGACAAGAGAAGTCGAGAATGTAAAATTCTAACCATTTGAAATGCACGCGTCCGTTACGCTTGACGGTCTTCGACACACCACACGAAAATAGTGAAATTCCGGCTTTAGTTTGATTAAATGAATGAAACAAATTGATTAACTGTTATTAATTAAATCAAAGAGGATCATGGATGATTTAAATATTATTGATGTAAACGAATTGGCAGAAGTAGAAGAAATTGAATTTTCTAGAAAAAAAATATATTTAGATCGGCAAAATCCATTAGATATTTATGACGATGAACAATTTAAAAGCGATACAGAATGAAAGATACGGCACGTTTCATTGTTAGTTTAATGGAAGACAAAATTTCTTATATGGGCACAAACCGAGGTCTTCAATATGCTGCAATCCAAGTATTGAGTACTATTCGATACTTAGCAAAGGGTATATGGTGTTGATATCAAGGTATGCTTAGTTGGGAAAAACGCCGAAACATACCTAGCTGTCTATTAACTTTTAGTAGCCTACTAGCGCTAGTAGTCTACTAACTTCGTTTATTAATAGGTATTCTGTTAGTGTACTTCTAGTAGATTTAGTAGCTACTAACTTCGTCTATTAATATTCAGTGTTTATTTGATAATCCATATAACGAATGAGAATAAAAAATTCTTTCCTCGAAAGGTGGAAGGACCAATTAATTTGAGCTATTTGGGATAAACCTACTGAAAACGTGTAAAATTCGAAGAAAAAAAGCAAATCAACACGAGTATACAACTCATGATAAATTGGAGCAATAGCAATCGAGCATTTCCCTTAGCAACCGCGTATAGATAAGTGAATATACTACTTGACGATGTGATATAATCACCTTGTTGTTTTGGCGGGTGAAATCAACTAACAAACATAGAAATAACGATATAAATGTGAACATTTAGCAATATCTGTCACAGAAGTGAATATTTGTTTGTATTGACAAACGTCAAAGTATACATCAAAATAAAAATTCCTTACAGTTGATGCATTCTTTGTATAATCCCATCAAATACCGCTCGAGCAATCGAAAATAAAGAATATTTGTCGTTCGTCACTCGACGTAATCCTTCAAATTATTCTCAGATTACGTCTCGTGACTCGGAAAAATATTCGGTTATTTTCGATGCTCTCGTGGTATTACTAGTGATTATATTCTGTAGTAATTGATAGCAAGATTATGCTATGGGGTAAAAAACGCCTAGCTGTTGGGACAATGTGAACCATTAGAAATCCTGGAATATCGATAAACGTTTTACCTGAAATCATCATCTCATCTTCTGACGAAATATCATTAGCTCCATCTATAAAACGCAGTTCTTTAGCTGACATGTTGGTATCTATATTTTCATCATCTTCCATTGCTTGTTTCACTAATGGCTTTGTTTCATCGTGTGAACTGTCCTCATTCTTTGTGGTACCATTAACATCTTCCTCTTTCACTTCTTCACTTTGATTGTCAGACTTACCACACACTTGTAAAACTCTCACAGTTTCATTCAACAAGTTACTAGTATCATCTAAAACTGCGTCAGTATCGTCATCAGTCTCCTCTTCATATTTACAATTTTGGGACAAAA
This sequence comes from Novius pumilus, assembly GCA_020654155.1. NCBI lineage: Eukaryota > Metazoa > Arthropoda > Insecta > Coleoptera > Coccinellidae > Novius > Novius pumilus. The sequence goes on from JAIFOV010000472.1 coordinate 1,274,721, forward strand.
GACTATCTTCTTCAATTGATGTATTTGTTTCCAGATCACGTAAAACCTTAACTAAATCATGAACGTCCTCGTCTAACGTCATGTTCATAATACTCATTGTTTGATCCAAATCGGAATCCATCGAAATATTACTTTGACTAGAGAGAGGTGAGTGATAATCAACAACAGAACAATTTAAAAACGATTTGTCTCTTGGACATTCCGCTGGATAAACACTCCTATTCAACTCAATTTTCTCAGTATCATTGGAAAGTAATGCGAGTTTATCTTGAAGAGCCATTTTAAATAGAACATGAGATTCTGTAGGAGGTACATTGATTTTGTCCAAAGAGAGATAATGTGGCAGTTGAGAATGTTCATTTTTGTTTCTCCTTCTTTGTTTTTCATCTTCCCAAAGAGCTGTTATTCCTGGATTTGCTGCTAATTTACCTGTACAATTTATAAGATGGGTATAAGAGAAACTATTTCACTGTAAAGCTCACCAGACTCAATTTCTTTTCTATTTAAAATATGTTCGCTGGATGTATCACATTCTAGTTCACAAGAGCTGACTTTAGCTAACATATTATTTGCATTCTCCTCGTTATTCCAATCTTGCCTAAAGTTAGCTGAAGATAAAAGCAGGTAACCCATTCCATGGAGATTATAATCAACCATGAATTGAAGAGTAAAATTCAAATGAGTTTCATGTGGTTGATAAAATTTTCCCAGTACAGATTCGTTGAGTAACAAGTTATTAACTTTCTTGAGAAGAATGGGGTTATACAAATAAACTTTAAAGAATTGATGTTTCTTAACATGGTATCCGTAAAAAGGCCTACAAATCTGCACCATAAAACATTTTCATTTTGTACATAGCCTTACTTACACTCCTGAGACCAAAACTATTTTATATACATGTTGATTGGATGACGATGCTTGACCAAGACTAATATTGAGAGCTGTGTCTATTTTCGCTGCTATTTTATACATCAATCCAATATCATTTTCTGTTCCATCATATGGAAGATAGAAATATGGAAAAACTCCGTGTACGTGCACGCAAATTTTTTTGCCTAAACATGTCTCTTTAAATCGAACTGAATATGAAAATAATCTTACTTACCATTTTCAGTTGAACCAAATATTCTTATAATAGGTACTTGGTGAATGCAAGTCCCTCGAAATTGGGAAAAGGTGACATCTAAATTTTCAACAGGATTGCACATATAAAAATCGACATCGAAAACTTTAACAGACAACACGCACATTTCCTTAAAAATCGGAATTTAAAAAGATATAAAAAGGATAAAATTTAAAAATTTTGAGGTTAATGGCCACAAGAGTTTCAACTACTGGTACTTGAACTAATGAAAGAACAATACTAAAAATACTGTAATTTTAGATTTATTGAAGATATAGACATTTTTTGAAGAAAAACTTAATTCTATTTTATTCAAAATGACACGTTCAAATCATAAATAGAAAACAAACTTTCTGATTTGATACATACAATTTCTTTTTTTAGACTATATATATGCTTCGGATATATTATAAGATATATTTGTCTGCTGTTATTTATGTTCTCAAAATCCTCAAAGTACATTACATTAATATAGCCCATAAAAGTCAATGGATGTGGGCGGGATTTGCTTAGCGAAGCTGTTTTTAACGGGGTTTTTCAATATTCTCGATTCCAATTACAGAAAAAAGGTCTTACTCAATTCCTGCTTGACAGCACTCCCTCACTTGGGCCGTTTTCACGGATTTCACTCGTCCTATCCCAATATTTCCAGTAAAAATGACTAAAAAAAGGTTTTCATTGGGCTCCGTGAGGCTGTGGCCAATGGCCCACACATTTTACCGCCTTATTCCAATACTTCTAAAGAACCCTGTCAGGAATAAGATTTGACAATACTCTAATGATGGATTTCTGAACTTACAATTTCCCCATATAATTATTCCACATTGAATTTGGAACTCAAAATTGGCAAAATAGTAAATCTTTAATACATGCTTAGATTGATGAGATGTTCCCAAAGATGGTATATTTTGACGCATTATACAAATCGTGGACTTTTTATCACAAGACGGAGTTTGAGAAATCAGATTTTTTTGGGCACTATTTAGTTAAAAAAGTTATATTTCGGGTTTTGTTATTTAATTCTGCAATGAACAAAAACAAGAAGGATGTATGAAAGAAAGATCGTTTATTAGTAATACAGTGCAAACAAACAATAGCCAGAATTTGGGTATTTAATAAAATACCTCGTCCTTAAATATCGCAAAAACTTTATCTAATGGATTGTTTTAGAACACTCGATTTGGATTTTGTTTTCGTTTCAGATTTTTTCACTTTATCAACTTCAAAGCATCTCCACAGTCTCAGAGTTTCGTCTGCACCTGCTGAGAGGACTGTATTACCATCTGGTGACATGGCAAGATGCAGTACCCTCGCTGTATGTCCTCGCAATTCTGACACTCTTGTCATTGTAGGATATTTCCAAATAATCAATTCGTTATTTGCAAAACCATGACCAGATATTAATTCCTTATAATGCGTAGACCAAAGTAAAGCACAGACCTGCGATTTTGTATCAACTGAGTTAAGGCAAGCTCCTGTTGTGCAGTTCCAAAATCGGATGTGTCGATCTGCAGTGCCACCGCCACTAGCTAAAACGTGAGGCTGCCATGGGCACCATGCCAAAGCTTTCACCGCAGCTTGATGTGCTGTTAAAGTGTGCAGAGGAGTGCTTTGCGAATAGAAGCAACCAGATACTGCGGACCATATCTTGAGAACATTATCATTCCCTCCACTGGCTAGATACTTTCCATCTGGTGACCACTTCAATCCACAGATCTCTTGATTATGAGCAGCAATAGAACTAACAATATGTTGCCTCTGGCGAACATCATGATGAACAAGCTGCCCACTTCGGCCTCCACTACTCAATATAAAGTTATTCCAAGCTAATGAACCGACTCTGGCAGAATGTCCTTGCATACTTCGTAACCTTCTATTTTGAGTACAATCCCATAACTCCACACAACCAGTAGTTCTTCCAACGGCTAGGAGATCACCATCCTGAGTCCAAGATAAGGAGCACACATAATCGTTTTCTTCCAATTCCAAAAGTTGTTCAATTTGTCCACTACCTAATAGAAATTAATTTAGTATCAATAATTTAAAAACTAGAGAAGAATCTGTGATGTTTGATCAATCGATTGAAAATTATTCTGAAATATCAAATAATAAACTACGAAACGCAAAAAATTGAAGCAAATTTGGAGTATAAAGAAAAATCTATCTACAAGAATTCCATTATTGTATATTGATTCTGTAATTTGCAGTTGATTCTTTTTGAGTTGCATCTAAGCTATCTAATCATATCATATAGTTTGGAACTATACTAATTTACATATTAAAATTACACTGTTACATTATCACTAAACCGTTATAGTAATAATTACCTGCATTCCAAAGGAAAATTTGCGGACCAAGGGCAGCTGCCAGAATGTTATTTGAATTCCAGTCTATCAAATTAAGATAATAATCGTCTACAATATCGGGGGCATCCAGAATCCTATCTGGAGCATGAGGTATATAACGAGTATTAATTTTTGTAGATGCCGGTGTCTTGGTTTTTGAGTAAAGAACTTTCATAGGGTTTATGAAACCTTCTGGAGGAAGTGGTGCTTTCTTTTGATAGGACAAAATCCTCATTTTAGTAATATCTTGGCCATGTAGATTCTCAATTAATGTCTTCTGTTTTTCCTTGGATGTTGGACTATCTGAATCATTTTGATTGAGTTTAATATGTGCTAAGTCAAAGTTAATAGCACTTCTAGAAGGAATAAAACGATCGCCTACAGGAGTTTTTGCTCCTTTGTTCGGAGTTGGTGTAGCAGATTTCGTTTTAATGTTTGATGGAGTTCTATGTGGAGTTTTTCTCACTATTCTAACAATATCCGTTCCTGCCACTTTTGTCGGTGTTTTTGATGTGGATATGTTTGATGTAGAAAGCGACTTGTGTTTCAAAGAATTGAAAGCCGTATTACTCACATTATTATTTTCCATATTTTTCCTTTGGAATCGAAGTGGCGGTCCTCTTGTTAAAGGACCATCCATTGTAAATACGCTGTTAACGTCATTTAGGTAGTTCATCGTCGACATTATAACAGTTTATTTTTGGCAGTTTCACTTCATCACATTTGCAAGTCGTTTTCGATGTTTGAAGACGTAAAAAACCGTTGAATCACTGAACAACTAAACTTAGATTACCCAAGAAAAATTCTGTAACCCTGTTTTTCTTTCGTTATGGCCGTAGTAATATGAGATAACGAACAACATATAATGTGACGTCATTCGTGTTTTATCAAGTAACGCGATATTACCCCGAGAACGATAAATCTTTGATATAAAGAAAATTTAAAAAAATTTCAATAATTAGAAAGATTTATATTATTATTGAGAGCTTCATTAAAAAAGTGGGAAATCAGATAACAAGCTAATAGGTCAAAATACGGATATACGTTACGCAGCGTATGCTTCCACTCAATTTTATTTTGAAAACACTAATTAAAGTGTTAAAGAAATCGAATTATCAGATTAAATGAATGTTTTATTAGAATAGAGTGTATTTTTGCAATGCATATAATAAACAATACGTACCTGAAACTATAATATACATGAAATAAGGCAGACAAATGATAATTTATCCAATTTGAAACAATGAAATCTACAAAAAAAAAAATAAATTTTGCATTAAGCCGCATAACTTTGTTTTTTCTCATATTTTATATGACAAAAGGCGATTCTGCTATCAACACTAGAACACAATGCAAACTTTAAACAATTATGTAACACAAATTCCCAAATTCTAAACGTGTTCTAGAATTATCTTACTTTAAGTTGTGCGGTAAAAATTAATAAACTAGACTAGTGCACCCTTATAAACCTCATCAAAAATACTAAACCTACTCTATTAAGAGCACTTTCGCGGACAGACTGACAATATTATCTCCGTGTGGATACAGAATCGATCATCTGAAAGGAATTTTTGCTCTAAAAAATCTACACCCTATCCCAAAATAAATTACTAAATATCACAAAATCGGTTAGGAAATTTAAAACTCAACGTTCATAAAATATTTTCTACATTTCACGCAGTCAAACTAATTCCTTCATATTGTATATAAAACTATGTGTTCTACGACCGTCGACTATGTAAGATACTTTTATTCGATTAATTCCCAAACCACATCCTTTTGCCGAGGCCTTCAATGTACATCCGTGTATTGAGGAGAAACAAATCAAAAATATTTTGCCCATCCTAGCCCTACTTAAAATGTCTAGTTCCCAACATTACTTTTAAACCAAATACAGAAACTCAAAATTATACACTGCTAATTATATAGAATCTTCAGAAAAGAGACGTCATACATTTGTTTGTCTGCTCCAAATGATCTCCAAATCTCAGTCTCCTTCGGTATATTAAGAGCATAGTTGTTTATTGCCACATTAATCTTAAAAGCTGTAACGAATTTGTGACTAATTCATAATCAAAGTACCGACTGAGAAATTGAAATCAAGTTTTTACTCCTTATAGTCTAAGTGTCAGACGTTCCTTTACTTGAAAGAATATTTCATTTTACATCATATAAATTCATTTGGAACCATTTTTCTGATCTAATGGAATAAACCTCAAGTAACAATTTCATACCAAAAACGTTCTTTGATTCACACTTTCAGAAACGGTTGAGTTAAGAGGCACGTTAGAAATATTGAGATATTTCGTTCCAAGAGCTAGTATTACATTGTTTAATAACTGTAAATAGATGAAAATCGATTTACGACAAGAACTTGTAGTTAACTCATTTGGTGATTTTCTTTGAATATTAAATGATTTACCTTAAACAATTGACCAAAGTTTCAAAAACAATGATTCTGAATATTAATCAAATACGAAATACTGACAAAATATCCATATTTACAATGTATGATAATTGAGTTCCGTACGAGCCTTATAGAATTTAAAAGCAACGAAACCAATCGCCATTAGACCAGAAGCAAGAACAATACCCCCAATAAAACTAGGACCATCAAAACCACGATTAGTTGGAACAGGGGAAGTTGTTGTTGTTACAATTGGTTGGGTAGGAGTGGGCTTAGGTTTGCTTGTTGTAGTTGCTGATGTAGTTGGCGATGGTTTGGTAGTCAGCTTCGTCGTGGTTGACGTTGGAGTAGTTGGTGTGACTGTAGTGGTGGTATTAGTATCTGCTGAGAAAAAAATGAAGACGTTAGATATCAGAGTTTGTGGTTTTGAAAAAGCTACAACTCGTCAATTTATTTTATCAGAATAATACGATTATTAGGACATTAAGCTGAACAAAGTAGCAACATCTTCAAGTGCTGGAATTTTTTTCTAGCTTTTTCTTTGCAGGTGGATGTAACGGGACACTTGATTTCCACTTCTAAAGAAATGAAGTTGTCACGAAATTGCAAAAAAATAATTTACTAATTTTTATTTATGTTTAATTTTTTTTTTGTAGCTTTTGTATGACTACCTAAAATAAAAAGTACACAGGCTTTTCTAGAAATTATGAAAAGTACTTCTACTTATTTAGAGAACGCGAGTATAATGTCAAAAAATTCTTTGCGACAGATATGAAGTCATATCAAGTACTGAATGCCCTCACAGGAATATTAGTCTACACCTATATTGGACCCCTAAGTCGGGCCGATCCAATCGCTTTAGAAGAAAGTCGATATTCATAAAAAAAATAAATGCTTAGTTTCTTTTGAATGCGTTTAAGGTATGTAAATGTGTTAGGAAATTAAATTGAATGATTTGTCGATATTCATAAAAAAATGAATGTTTAGTTTCTTTTGGATGCGCTTAAGGAGGTCATTCTGTTAGGAAATTGAATTAAATGATTTGTTATTATTATAAGAATTCAATCATCTTATTATGATTCTGCTTGATTTAGGGGCACAACTAGGATTGCGTTGGTCCCAATTCCCAGTCTTAGAAAATTTCAAAACAAATACGTTTGATTTGTCAAGTTGGTCAACTGGTGATTTCCTGTATAACCTGAAATACCTCTATCTATACACTTCCACATTTTTATATATTTCCTGTCTGTTGAACGATTCCCAGAGGGGCACCCAGTACCTAGGTTTCCATTATGTTTCTCAAATCGAATTTTTTCTATCTTAGTGTTAAATAGAAAATTGTTTAACGCGAAATTGTTTTAATAACCTATTTTCACTGAGAATATACATAAACATCAGCTTGGCTGCACATTAAATAGCTTTATTAAGATAATGCCACCAAAATAAATTGACGTAGTATATAGAAAATTCAAAATGAAACGGTTTGAATCTTCTTTAAAACTACTTTCCCTTAGCCTAGACAATAACATAAAAATCTTGGAAAAACCCACTTACTAATAGTAGTTGACGGTGTTGCAGGTGTTGATGACGAAGGGTCGCTAGGTATTATTGGCTCAGTAACATTATTAATGGTTACGTTCCCATTTGAAGCTATGTAAATAACAAAATTAATCGAATTAACTACGTGATTTTTAGCGCGTAATACTTACGTTTAGTTTCATTTGCTTGAGACGACAAAACACAAATCAGCAAAATAGCAACAAATTTCATATCGGTTGCTTTGACTAAAACCTTTCTCAAAAAAAATATTTTAATGTTTATACAGAATGTTGGGGCATTAAAAATCACACTCACCCGATTAATAATCAAAACTGTCAGATTACCGACGTCGGAACATATAAAGTAATATTATTTTATCTATGCATTTACATTCCGACACAGAATACTCGATATATTCTGTGCATTCCGCCGCATAGATTAATAAAACTTAGACGAACCACTCCGAAATAAGTTCTGAAAAGATCACTTTTGTTACTTTTGTCAGCTACTGCCATCTAGCCTTTTGCTAACAGCCGTTTTTGGTACTTTTAGTACTTACAGAAGAACTCTGTTTAATAATAAAAACATCAGTCTTCTACGGCCCGGGCAGGCGCACGAACTCACCGATATAATCGTCCAATGAAGATAGTTTAATCTATAGTCACTGAATACTGCACAGATAATATCGATATATTCTGTGGAACACTGACCAGTCAGTGGTGGCAAGACTACTATGCACAAAAAAAGCAGTATATATGTTCTGTGTCCGCAACTCAAAATATATTCTTTGACAACACTTGCAGCGAAACAAAATGGTCATCCAAAACAAATGAGAATTAAGTTTTTATTCCGTAATAACAACTTATAAAGATGACGAATAATCAAGCTAATGATGAAAGAGCAATGTTCGCCAAATTAGAAGCTTTGAAAGAAATCCGGTAAGGAGACAAAAAAATAGATTAAAAAAATCGATAATTTCTTATAGGGCAAAAACAATCCAATTGGAAAAACTCAAATCTCGAATATTCATAGAGGTGGAATCACAAGAGCAGGAAGAAAAATGCATTTCAGAATACAAACAAGAAATGGAATTGCTACTTCAGGAGAAAATGTCTCATGTTGAAGAACTTCGCCAAATCCATGCTGATATGAATGCTGTTAGTAAACAAACTTGGTTAATCTGCTTGAACACTTTATTAATCTATTTTCGCAGATGGAAGGTGTTTTGAAGCAGGCTGAAGAAGGAAGAAATAGATCACTGAATTCTGCCATAAGATTTCATGCAGAATATATTCCATTAAAAACAGAGTTGGATCGACTTCGAAGAGATTGTTTAGGTTTGGAACCTTTGCCAGATCTTCATGAGGAAGAAGGAAGCCCTGTTACGGCAGAGTATGTTAAGACCTTCAATATACTCACTAAATATCAGGCAGACATTTATGAGAATTTTCCCTGGGTTATTTTAGGAAGTGTTAGTAATTTTATTAATAGGTTTTTACATAAACACATTGCTGGAAATGCAATTTACCATTTGAAGAGTTAAACTGAATACATGACTTAATTTAGGCATATAGTTTTGTGATTATGACTGATTAATTTTTGTTCAGAAAGAGATGTGTTGTGATTTCATTGGTGAGCATACAACTTTCTCCCGAAGTGGATATTGACAATCTTATCCCGAATCTTGAATGACAATAATAGACAATACATTATTTTGGATGTTTCCACATGTAAGTTATTAATATAACTAAAAAATTCCATTTGTTCTGGTTTCGGTTAGAAAGGACTCATTGATGTGCTAAATTTCTGAATGAATTTTAATGAATATGCTGAAATTCTATAGTTGTGATCTTTTAGGCACATCTCTAAAACTAATTCACCGACAATTACCAAATAAGAGTTTAAGCATGTTTATGAATAACTTTGTCTGATGAATATTATTTTCATATCAGTTCCTTTATGGAAAAGAAGTGTATTTTTTCAAAGTACCTTTTATATTACTAATTTTCATCGAGTTCATATACATTATTGAGTTTATTCTAAGAATACTTTACTGACATTTAAAAAGAAAAAGCAAGTGATCGTGATGAAAATCGAGAGAAAATGGAAAAAATTTCATCACTGTGTAGATAGCACATACATTGTAATCGTATTTTGCCGTGTTTATTATTTTAAAGTTTTTTTGACTATCTAACATTTCACGTGGATATATATTTAATTAATCAATTTTGATACTTAGGAAATTCGTGCAGTTATATAACTCCAACAAATCTCCGAATCAATCGTTCAGTAAGACACCTGATTGGAATAGACCGCTTGCTCCGACAGAACATAACATGAATCCATTGGGTCCACCTCTGCCATCAACATTTCTGGCGCCACCGAGTCCACTTAGATTGGTTTCTGGAAAATCCGATCAAGGAAGACCAGCTACTCTGACGCAACCACCTCATCCGGGACCGCCGCCCCCAACATTCAGGTCCGATATTGCTTTAAGGTGCTGAACTAACGCTTCACTTAATTGTATCTCTCTAATTGCTATAAAATAGTGTATATGGCTTGCAGAAATTGATCCAAGTTTTGACTTTTTCGCATGGGAATTTCTAGATTATAATTTCTAACTTTTATAATTTTTAATAGACAACAACCACCACCAATGAAATCGTGCCTAAGTTGTCATCAGCAGATCCATAGGAATGCCCCAATTTGTCCTCTGTGCAAGGCAAAGTCAAGGTCAAGGAATCCTAAGAAGCCAAAAAAAAAGTAACTGTGGCTTCAGTTAGTTTAAGGTTTTGAGTAATGGGGATGAGCGATATAAGAATTTGATATCATTTATTTGACAATAAATGGGAGGATTTGGTAATATGATTATCTTGAGCTACAAACTAATTATTTTTATTAAGTGTTTTTCTTTCCAAATTCTATTCTGATATAAGAAATTATTCATAATTATTCCTATTTTTTTAATACCGTGACTCTAGATACTGGACTCAGACTGAACTCAAAAAATGTGTGAAATGACACAACCAATAATAATATCTTACCAATGATTTGCTTCTAGTTCTTGAAAGAATATCGCTCATTCTACATTTTAAAATGAGGTCATAGTTCGATGTTGTATAAGCTATTAGCAGTATTTTTTCTTAAGTTAGTAATGAATACTGTCTGATGAGTGATTAGTTTCTTGAGCCCAAATCGGTTAGGGTATTAATTAGTATTTCTGGGAATTGTCTTGACGTTGGTACCATATAAAAGCTAACAATATTATATTGTAACAATTATCAGCTCCTAATGTAGTAAATTTTTGAAATGTATCTATTTAATATTTTGAGGATTACTACGTCTATGTATCTCTATGGTTACTAATTTCAGAATTTTCATCAAGATTGTTAAATTGTAATATTTCTGAAACCGTTTCCAATTTTTTGAATTATGTCATATGTACCTACCACACAACGCTCAAGTTCAACTTTGTGGCCAATCAAGTTAAAACCACAACTTGTAAAAGAACTTTTTGCAGCGTTTAAACACTTCCAACTTGATTCGTCCGAACTTATAATGAAGAAGGATTTCCCAAATTTTCTAGACTTAATTGGTCAAGTTGTAACAGAAGCGGAGGTGATCAAGATGTTGAAAGAAATAGAAGGTGATCTCATTACATTCAATCAAATTTTAATTTTAATGACACGATATTACCGTACACCTTTTACTACAAATGAAATAAATCAGGTATTTCATATACTCAACCAAAGTGAGGATGGAATTCTAAAGAAAGAAGAAATTGAATTTATGATAAATTCTTTAGGCGTACGATGCCTTGAACGGGACATAAACAGGATGCATCTTAAAGCCGATTTTGACAGGGATGGAGAAGTAACTTCAGAAGATCTCTATAAATTTGTCCATAAGGCTGTAGGCGATAGTAACGAAATATGATTTTATTTTAGAATTTTTGTTTTATATACATATATTCCAATTTTGTATATTTTTATCAATATAGAGCTTTAAAATCTCATGGTGGAATTACTGAATAATAAGCGAAATTCAACACAAAAAGTTTATTGATGGAATACTTTGTATTGTATAAAAACGACGAATTTTATTACTGCAATAATAAATTATTCAAACATAAAACACTTAGTTACAACTGCCGCTCTGTAACTATAGATGAAGTGGGTGGTTTCTAAATCAATTTAAAAAAATGCATTCAATCAATGAATAAATGAACCAAAGCCAAAAGTTTGCTTCATAGAATCCCAGTAGTATCTTTGCCAATTTACTTTAGTTACTTCAACATCTGCAGATGGTACACCAGTCTGGGTTAGTGTAAGTTCCGTGTGATCACTCTATAATATGTAGAAAAATTAGTAATAACAATGAGATCTCGTATAGATTTTACCTTTTCATCCAAATCTAATGTCACTGTAGAATGATGCCCTTCTGGCCACTGTTTGTATCTCCATGTTTGAACAATCTTTTTAGCAGGCTTCAACTCTAGAAATTCACCCGAGATATTTCCCCCAAACAATTCGAAGTGCCCATTTTTCCACAGCTCCAATTTGACTGGTCCATGTGTGAAAGCCGTAACCATCTCAATTCTTGTCAATGCATCATACAGGTCAGTAGCCTTACATTGAAACTTTTGTGTGTCCTTGATAGTAATTACATTTAATTTGACACCAATCTGTGAATATACAAATATCATTTATTTTTTTGTATGATTCTTAAATCATCTTTACTTACATCTTTTTTATTTGAAGAAACAGGTTGAGTGTCAATTTTAGTTTTATTGAAGCCGCTTGTGTGGGTCACAACATTGTTCGCTTTTATTTCATCTTTCTTAGGAAGAATCATTCCTTTTGTGAATTCCTCCTTTAGCTCAGTTACATATTTAGCTAATTGAGAACGTATTAAAGGTACCCCTTCTTTTTGAAGTATATTCTTTATTTTTGTAGCTTCATCACTTGATTCATCATCGATTGAAACAGCTATCTGTAACAGATACTTAAATTAAGTACATATTCATAAAAAAGTTCAGATATAAACCTAGATCATCTTCTATTAAAAACTGTCATCTTATACCCGTCTCAAATAAAAATATAATGTGATCAAAACACACTTTGTGATTATCTGAAATGTTACAACTTTGACACATTCTTTTTAGTATGTACTGACTTAAATAGAGACAAAAAAAATCAAGTTATTTATACTACGTAATATAAAATATAACAATTTTAACCTTTTACCAAGAAGCGTTCATTATCAGCCTAAAATGAAATTCAAGACTTGGTCTGGTACTTACATCAAATTCTGATACATCATTTTCCTCGGATATATTGGGAATTTTAAAATACCCAGAGTAGCTGTCACCTTCTTTTCCTGTTCCCGTCCATTTAAGATGAACATTCCATTCATAGAAGAAAATGAGTTTCCCTTTCCGATTATTCGCTGAGGCTTCCCCTTCGCATTTATGTACTTCTGTTATTTTCAGATCAACTTCGTTCGATTTTATTTGTAGGTTAGTAAAAAGCTCCTTTATTTTGTCTCGAGACCATGGACCAGCGTTTTTCTCCGTCCAGTGCCAGTTATTCACATTTGTACCATCGGGTCTTTCTTCAACAATCCATCTTGGGTCACCTTCGCCCCATTTAGCCATCGTGTTTTAGTAATAAAAAAAAATTGCTCAAAATGTGCCGGGTAATCCAAAAAAGGTGTAATCGATTTGTTTACAAGCACGTGTTCTAAATGGATGTTTTTGAATTTGATTTCAACTTATGAAACACTTGGAATCTAGTTGAACACTGAGATGAACTATAGAAATTTAAGAGTCTTGACGATTCTAGAAGATTTCTAGAATATTCTTCGAAAAGCCAAACGATGAGTTCGTCACAGAGAATCTTGAACAGTATTCGATATTTCGATGGTCTACTATTTGACGCCAGAGACAATTTAAGGTATGCAGTAGCGTAGCTAGTCAGTCTGTTGACGTTAAAATATTTAGATACTTGAGTCGACTTGTCAGTTTCAATTAATTCAAGATTACATATGATGTTGTGGTAATGTGCCAATTGGTTGCTACGCTATTGTACGAAAATTCGTATCTTAGTAATAAAAGATCTATGATACCTAGTTCTGTGCAAAGAAAACTTGTCTATGGCTCTGTGATTGTCAGCTGGTAGAATTGTACACAACGGGAATGAGAATCCGAGATGTAAATATTTTTGAATTTAATTTTTAAACTAATGTCAGAGTTCGATAACTTCGTAACATCCCAAAAGTGGTTTGGAAATATTTGTAAATTGTAGCTCATATAAAAAGGATGTCCTTACCTCCGATAGTAACGGGGGTGTCACCCAACGAGGGCGCTCCTGGTACAAGAATTAAAATAAGAGGTGAAAATTTCGGAACTAAACCTCAAGACTTAGTAGGTGAGTATTCTTCATTAGCTTTTAAGTAATTTTAATGATCTGTGTTCCAGGATTGACAATATGTGGCTTTGATTGTTTATTATCTGCCGAATGGAAAAGTCCTAATAAAATTATAGCCATTTCAGGCCCTGTAAAAGCCAAGGGTGAAGTTGTTGTAACAACTCGTAGTGGTGGAGTTGGAACTTGCAATGTTACATTTAAAGGTGTGTTTGCAATTTCATCATAACAATTTTGTTATTTTGAATTAATATTAGGGTATCATGAAACTATTGGTCCTATGAAAGAAAGTGCTGTATGGGTGGAAGAAGCACCTTTGTTTTCTTGGAGTCGACATTCTCTTTCGCCAACCAGTTATCACCATGAAGATCATCTTGGGCTCTCAGTAGAAGAAAATGAAAAAAAATTTCCCGAGGAACATCTTGCTACTTATTTTCCTGATAAATGTGGTGACATTACAGCAGGAAATTTTTCTCCAGGCTGGTTTCTATTGGAAAACCATCAATCAACTTCTTTTAATGACTTACAAGCTGGGTGAGCATCAATTAGTAATGTAGACAACATAGCTATTACCTATTCTTCATTATAGTTTGTTACATCTGCGTAGAAAAGTTGAAGCTCAAAAGGAAGGACAATTATCATTTCTCAAGGCCAATATAGGCTCTGTTATGGACCAAATTGACACACTACTTACTCTTGAAGAGAAATTCAAAAAAGACTTTGCTTTAAGTGAATAATATAAATCAAAAACCTCATACCATTTTAGATATGTTGTATTATTTCTTTAGAAAAATTTATTAAAAAGTCTTCTTTTGTTAATCAATAGGCGATTCATTTCTATTCATTCAAATAGTTTTAGTAGTATGTATAAAATTTTAATTTCCAAGATAAAAATGGGAACTTTTCATTCATATATTCTACCAGGTTTCAAATAGAGGGAATATAAAATGTTTGATTACATTCTTTATATCTGTCATCATGTTAGCATTCTTTCAAACATAGGCAACCTGGAACGAATTCTTTAAATTTCTCTTATTGAAAATGACTTTTGTAATTCCTTTTTTTCAGTTCTATCAATCATATTTCGTAATTATAAAATTTAGTTCAAAGCATTGTCTTCCAGGTTTGGTACAGAATTTAACATGAAGTCGTTTCATTTTTCCTTGTGTTTCATAATATTCTTCACAATTTTTCAATTTATGACTTTTTTTACGCCAACTTGGAAACAATATTCAATAGTTTTGGAACTTTTCAAAAAATTAATTTCCACCCAATTTCTTTTTTTCCTCATTAAATCATTTATAATTCACAATTTTTCCTTTTCGAGATTTTGCTTTCATATTGATTTCTTCCGATATATTGGAAACATTGTTTTCGAATAATTGGGAATCAGTGGAAGTTTGGTATTTTACACTATCATAAAATATCATATCATATTTTCAAGTATCGAATATTTTTCTGTAACAAAACATTTTGTAAGTATGCCTGACGATTTTACCTAATTATTCATAAATAATATTTTTTGATCTTTCAAATGATTATATTTGGTGTTTGAACTCATATTAACCCGAACAGTAGTGTTTTGTGATAACCCTTATGCGTATTTACTTCGATAATTCCGAAAAATCACAATATCAAATGAAGGTCTGTTGTCTCAACGCATATATCATAATTATGTCCCACGAAAAAGGGAACCGTCAAATCTCCGGTAAATACTCCTCAGTAAATCTTGAATATAATGCTAAAGTTTACGAAAAATATTTCCGTTTTTTGAACTTGACTAATCCAGGAAAAATTTTGAATATCGGTTGCATAAGTTTCTCGGAATTATTCGATGTTTTATTGCCTAAGCTGCCGGAAGATTGGGGACAATTTGTTGTCTGCGATGCCTCGGAAAAGCTCATTACTTTAGCCAATAACAAGTGTCACGATTCTCGGGTGAAATTCATTCATCTGGATATTGAAGACGAAAATGGACCTCCTGCCGAGCTTCGGGGAACATTTGACCATCTCTTTTCCTCATATACTTTAGGAGCTCTAACAAATTTGAAGTGAGTTTTGTATCAAAATTGTACTAATACTGAAGATTCTAGTTAATTTTAGTACTACTTTACAAAATGCGCATTTACTGTTAAGTCCATGTGGTGATTTATTATTCCTTTTTGCAAAATATGATCCAGCTTTTCGGACGTATGAAGAAATGTGCAAAAACCCCAAATGGCTGCCGTATCTAGGGAAATTCAAAAATTATTCTTCCACCGTTGAAAAGGAAATTGGAACGAAGGAGAAAATTATCAAGTGGTTTGAATATTTACGATTCAAAGTACACGCTATGGCTATTGACGATAATGTTTCTATACAATATTCTAAGCAACACCTTACTGGTATATAAATAATGACTTGTTCCTTAGCTGCTATACTTCGGATTTTAGAAATTGCAGACTTTCTGGACACCGCCCAACGCCAAATACCTACTGAACTAGTGGATGACTACAAAATAGAGTACCGTCGACAATTTTTAATAACTGAAGCAGTTAGTCAACACACCGACAACGGAGAAGACATCTGGAAATTGAAGATACCCAGTGTGATCGTTGTTGCCAAAAAATAATCGATTAACGTAAAAACAAAATTTATGAAATCAAACATTTTATTTACAAAAAAACAATACATTAGGTGAATAATTTAAGGCGTTAAATCATCGATAAAATATCTTACTCATACAAAAAAATCATTAGACTCGAGTCTTAGCAAGTAAATTCGAAAATGTCAGCAATGACTCAAACCTAGCAGCTCACGACTAGATTATAAAAAAATGCTCAGTTATGTACAATTAAATTTAAAACGAAGTTTCTAAGGCTGGAATCTTCGATTTCTCACTTGGGATTTGCGAATTTGCAAACTGACTTTTCATCCACCCTGTTTGAAAAAAGGCGACTCTTTGAGCCTGCACTCTTTCCGCTATGGATACGATCCTACACGGTTCGTTTTGGTGTACCCCTGAATTTGTACTGTTTGTTTCATCGTTGGACTTTTGTTCATACTTCGTTGCCGAACAAGCCGATGCATTTTTCTCTCCAGAACTATTCGTCTCGTCTTCTCTACAATCTTCGAGGATTGTCGAAGAGAGCACATCTGATCTCGGATTGGCAAAGCGCCATTGTGATCTTGGCGACATCAATTTCGGAGGATTTAGTTTGTCCGCTGAGTTTTTTGGGGAACTTGGAGGATTCATGAATCTTCGATTAATCAAACTTCTAGGCGAACCACTTAACTCGAGGATGCTCATTTGTGGGGGTTGCGGTGGGGAAACCGGTCGTTGTATTTTTTGTTTGCTCAATTTTAATTGCTCAACAGCTGAGGGTTTTTTAGTGTTAGATAGCAAGTTGACGCTTTTCTGTAGGAGTAATTTTTTGAAATCGAGGCGAGAGGTTTGTTGCATTTTCTTATGGCCGCTGTACGTCCAACTTTGACGATTTTGCGACTCGTTTGTGGGAAATATTTCCTTATCGTCTATTTGTTCGTTTCGATTGTGGTTATTCGGAGACCAACTCAAACGTGTTCTTACTTTGTCTCCCAAGTATCCACTTTCTGGTGTCTTTATTTTTTCTAGTTGGACGGTGTTGTCAATACTCCTAACGGAAGAAGTTTCGCTTTCTTCATCCGTTTTAATATTCATTTTTTTCTTGCTTTTGTGAATGACAGCGTATAGTTCCTCGTTGCTCATTGTGGTTTTTTTAGGAGAGAATATTTTTGACTCTAAGTTAACAGCAGCTTTGAGTGATATGTTCTGGGACGGGGTGGAAGATTGGAATCCTCCAGAGTTTCTTGGATCTATTGGCGAGACTTTGAAGGAACAATCTACCTCGTCGATATTTTCGTAAAGTTGCTTTTCTGATGAGTGATGCTTAGGTGTGATATCGTCGTATGAACGGGATAAATTGGAGCATGGTTTTCCGTAAGATGTGCTACGTAAATATGGCATTGCTACTGGTATACCCAGTTTTTGATTAAATACGTGTTCTGTATTCTGATGCTCATATTGAAAAGTTTGTAGTTTTTGATTGCCAAGAAATTGATGCCGCAAGTTGAGTTGTTGGTTTCTTTCTAAACCTCTAGTGATATCAGGCGTGACGGATCGTTCTGGTTGGATATCTCCGAGATAATGTTCTGTTTTTTTGGCAGGAAGTGTTTGGTACTGAGTACCTCTGGCAAGATAATACTGGTTGTTATAAAAATGACTGGGACTGGCGTCGCAAGCAACACCTTGGTAGACGGACATCTCGGAAGGTTTTGCGCACTCGGCAAAAGTGCTGTACGGTTTCGTGGGAGATTGTAGCACTCGATCTGGAACACAAACAAATTTATTCAAAAATGTTGATGAAGAGTGACTAATTCAGTTTTAAAATATTTGAACGAGTCCTTGATCATACCGTTGTTCTCTGAATCGATTAGGTAGATTGACGATAAAAAATGGAAAGAGCTCACCTTTTCGAATCATGCCGAAGTGTCGAGTGCAATTGGAGAGAGCAAAGCAATGAACCAAACCGCGCGCGCGAGCGTGTATGTGTGTGTGTGTTCTGAGTTGAATGCGTTTTTGTCATGCTAAGAACGTGCAGGTGCTATGAATAAAACGATAGCTGTATAAAAAAATCAGTACCCCAGCACCCATCATGCCCCTCCATTATTTCATTTCAGCAGAAACTGAATAATTACAACGGGTAATGGAACAACAAACACTGGTGTCTGGATTTGGATTGTTTGTTGTTGTGGTCGAGTTTGGGCGAATAGAACTGTTCACCATACACTAATTAACAAACAGATGGAAATCGAATACCTACAAAAACTGTCAAATCATTTCCACGTGAATAAATATGGGTTCATGTCTTTCATAATTAACGAAGCTTTTCAAAATGTTTATAATGTTCTTTCTCCACATGCAACAAAAATGTCGTGCAGTGTAGCTTCATCCTGAGAAGTAAGTTTACCATAGCCATGAACTTTGATCGACTGCAATTAAGAATAAGCAAATTCCCCAATGACTCAACCTCTACTCTCGATCATTAGCCAGTTTGCATCAAATTTCGCTGAATCAAACCGGTGGAAAATTCGTAGGTGTACACAAGTCCAGTATTAGTCACGTTGAATTTTTCAATAATGGATGTTAATCAAACATAATGTGAATTATAATGTTAACGGTTACAGAAATTTTCTTATTATTAGAACAAAACCCTTCAGCAAAATATTTATGTATTTTCAGTATTCAAACTGACCTCCTTTTATTGATAAATGCACATTTAATGAGAGTTAATAAGTGATTATCAGAATTAATTAGCACAAGAAGGAAAAATATGTTTTATTAAGTGATTTAAATAATTGTCACATGATTTCTGTACAAAAACACCTAGTTAATTATAGGAAAAGTAGCATGCACACACAGATTATTTACACATCAAACAATAAATGGCAACACGCAGTGCAAGACAACTTATATACAGTACTCAAACATATCATGCCGAAAATCGATCTCAAAAAAATTGCACAAAAGTATATTTCTTGACAGAAACGAAAAAAATCTATAATTTAAAAAATCTGGACAGTCTGTAAAATTCTCGTTTCTGTCGAGAAATTGGAAATACAAATTTTTACTTATCGAAAATAATATTCTATCAGTCTTCTCGAATCAAAATTATCACAAACTGTCGAGTAAAAGGAACAAACAAAAGACAAACCATATGGAACGGCTCCAAAGAGTACAAAAGAAAGTGAGAAAAATGAAGCATACATACAAAGTGCGTAAGAATTTCAGGAAAATGTTTTAAAATGTATGACGTTCTTTCCTGTCAAACGTCCCAGCACGAAGCAAAAGCAAACGGGTCCATTTGAAAACTTTGACACAGAGAGCGCATCTCCGTAATTAACACGTTTATTAGCGTCATAACAGGATGCAAGCAACGAGACTACACATGAACAACCGACAAAATGAAACTTTACATTCAATGAACCAGAAATCACATTGACGGACACCTACTATAAGGACATAACGGTCTTGAATGAGATCGCTGCTGATCCTTAGGAAGGACCCCACTGATCTCTTCGGAAAAAGAGGGTGAACGTACCATCGATCGCAACATTTCCACGTGGGCTGCGCGCGTACTCACAACCCCCACCGTTTTATTGTCTCGCGACGTGATCCACATTTAAATAATGCACGTTTATATGTATAACGTCATTCACGTGTTGTTAGCCTAATAACCTTCAGGAATTAAAACAAACGGAATTCCATGGAAATCGATTGAAAACTTTCGCTTTCGTTACAAACGGCCCCCCTCGATTAACGGTAGATGCGCTCAAAGTTCCTTTGCGATCATTAGCTATAGTTTGAAATTTACGTTTTATAAATCTAGAAATGATCTCGATTAAGGAATTCCGCCCGCAAAGTTATTTTTAAGACGTCTTAGAGCGTCTTTCACCAGAAGTCAGTTAATCTACCTGACAGTTAAAACCAGTTTTTGCATTGAAATATTTCGACTATCGGAACGATAAACTCTAGTCGAGCGGTAGTAGTGTTGGTGAAAGACGCCCTTAGAGCGTCTTTCACCAGAAGTCAGTTAATGTACCTGACAGTTAAAACCAGTTTTTGCATTGAAATATTTCGACTATCGGAACGATAAACTCTAATCGAGCGGTAGTAGTGTTGGTGAAAGACGCCCTTACTCGATCAATAACTTTTAACCAATATCATCATTATACCTCCAAATTTCACTAAGATTTTTGAAGAAACGGATGATCGATCCCAAGCTCTTTTGACCAACGAATCCATAGCAAAACCGTGATGAAAAAATTTCTGTCAATTTTCCCAGTTTTCGCAGTTGTCGGAACTTTCTTAAGTGGACCAAGAGACAAAGTTTCGGACATTATTAATTCTATAAAACTTATAAATTTCGGGCGAATATCCAAAAAATAAAAAATTTCGAAAGTAATAATTTTCCGTCTTGCTATCCCTATTGAAATATTTTCTTATAACTCCGAAATAAGCTACCGTGGCTAATTTAACATAGAAGAGTTTTGATTATTGAGAGAAGATACGCGACAGTTTGATCGTGAAGGAAACTACACAAAAAAAAATGCAAATAAACCCTTCACCATATTTCCGTGTCGGAAACATTAGAATTCAGAACCTTGGCCCTGTGCTGGTCGCTATCAGGCGGAACGATTAATTTTCTGGGAGATTTGAGCAAAATTTCTTGAGCGTGCGTTTGGCTATAAAAGTAGCAATGCTTTGTGCTTAGTTGCGGAGAAACGGTAGGAGGATAATTGATTCTCTCTTTCCAAATTTCGTCGAGAAGTTCCTTCTCGAAAGTTTTCTCCGTCGGCGATTTCTCCCCGCCAACGTTCATGTTAACAATCTGCGGAATGGCGTAGTTCGCAATGCGATAGCTGTCGGTGCGCTTAATGCTACGCCTTGCGAAATTACCGTTTGGATTGGAACGTACGAGTTTCAACTGAGGCTTAGTCGTGCGAATTGTGTTATTCCTACCTTTGTCTTGAGGTTTCCCGGCATCGTGGACGTGAACGTAAGCACCTCTTCCCGCTTTTGGAGACATCTGTCTGGTGTTTGGTCCAACGATTTTAGACGGAGGCATTCGGACAATTTCTGGATTGGTGTCTGAAGATGCTTTGATGATAACCTTTCCCAGTTGTGGGGTGGACGGTGCAGATCCGTCAGGAACCCCTCTGTCCGTCTGGTTCACTGCTCTGACTGTCTTAATGGTTCGATGTGCTGGAAGGGGACTCGGTTTGGGACTGATTGTTCGAACAAATGGTCCTGGTTCAAAGGTTGATTGTGGTTCTTTCTTCCTTTTCAAACTGTCGGAGCTGTACATTACTTTTCCTTCGGCGTTAAGCGTCACTCTCGCACCTTGGCGCTTTTTCCTTTCCAAGGAATCGCTGGTTGCGGGGGCGGATAGGGGATTTCCCATTCCTGTATCGTTACAAGGCAGTTCGTTCAGAGACACGTATTCTGTTTCTCGCACTTTGCCAGACAGAATAGTTTTTAAATTTTTATTAACGATGTCGTTTACGTAAGTATTGTCTTTTTTAATTATCCGTTTATTGTTGTTTCGTACGTCGGCTATAGTGACGTATTCCCCGGAATCGATATCTTCTTTATTTTCTGATGATGTTTGTCGGTTCGGCGACTTGTCCTCCCTTCGGTTTTTCAGGTTACTTAAATTTGTTTTAATTTTATCAAACATGTTGTTTAAAGGCAATAGTGTGCTCTTGAATATCGGCTGAGTTGCCTTTGGGTTAGGAACTTCTTCTCTAATTATCACAGTGCCACCACTAGGTGAAGGGGCTCTTATACTATTATTAGTATTAATACTGGCAGTATTCTGATTAAGATCAGTACAAGTTTTGGCATTATCTTTTTGTATTGTCTCGAGTGTGGCATAGCCCGTCGTTTGATTTACGGATATATACTTATCAGTACCTTTGATTTGATTTTTAGTGATTTTATATCGGTTAGAATTGTGATCGTTTTGATGTGAATGATGTGAAGATTGGCTGCTTTCGTCGTCGCTTTGGGAGGGTGTTATTATACACATGGATGGAATTCTGCTTGAATTGATAGTTGTTTTTACTCGGATCCTCTCGATCCTTTCTGCTGCTTCCATGTCTGATGATTCGGAGAATTCAAATTCTGATCCGCTTCTTACGCCATTAGGACTGCTGTTGGACTCAATCGGCGAGCTTGACGTATTGTGACCACTATCCGGCGATATTCCACCGTCAGATCTTTTATCCTCCATATTGTGCAAAGCTTTAGATATAGCAGGACTGCGTTTTACCGTTCCCGTTTTGTCACTACCATTTTCATCTCTTTCTAAGGAACTCTCTGGTGACTTGGAGTTTAGAGAACTTTTTCTTTCGGGGACTGCCGGACCAACGCTTAAAGACTTACTGCTTTCAGAGGCTTTCAAAGTAGTACATATCGTGCCCGCCGAACTTGTTGTTGTCGACGTAGAACCCTTACCAAATAGTTCGTACTCATTTTCAGCCGAACTCGATTGATTGTCGCGAGCATTCGATGAATGGAAAGGGGTTGGCGGCAATTCTTCCTCCTTCAAAGTTTTCAGACCGCTATCCATATGGAAGGACGTGTAGTAACCTTCGGTATCGCACGAGTAAACCGAACTCGTTTCACCGTCTTCGTGAAGGTCTTGGATTATATCTGGTGTCAAGGTACCCTCGCTAGTCACGCTGCTCGCACCGGATGCGTTCACCAATTTTCTCCTGCTACAGACCGAGTTCGGTATCGAGAAATTCAACGAATTACTTGATGTAGCAGCGGAAGTCGTAGACTTTGGTTGAGTTGTCGTGGAGCTTGTTATTTCCGAACCTATCGAATTCCTTCCGCTTTCGGAACTGGCGCTCCAGTTGCCGCTGGACGAATGCGGCTCGTCTCTGTTTTTCCCCTTTCGGCGCTCTCTGCGTTGCAAAGAACTCTCCCGTAATCGGACCGCGATATTAATAACGCCCGAAAAAGCAGATTCCGTCGCAACATTTACGCTGGATTTTTCCGACGATGATACAGATGAGCTACGTTGGTGCGATACTTTTTTATCCACGTTTCGTCGGCGTTTCATAGTTACCGTCTCGTACAAATTAAACTCATCTACATCTCTCTCTTTAATCTTCTCTTCATTGCTCCTATTCATGAACCTATCATATCTGTTTCTGCTCCATTGTTTCAGTGTATTAAAATGTGACCGCTTATTTTCTGGGGATTCTTTTTCCTTTTTGCTGTTAGATCGGACGATGTCGCTGCTCTTACTTCTGCCCACGCTTTTTATTGTGGGGATGACAAGCGCTTCTTGAGTTGATGATGTCGACGGATGTGATTCCCTAGTGAGTAATTGTGGTCAGTAGTGTAGTAGCCTTGTAAGCGCATTGATTAATAATCAGTCGGACAATATCGTGACAGGGCAAAAAAATATCGCGATATTCAACGGGCGATTTCATTGATTTTATGTATCGTGCCTTGTCACCGATAATATTCGACCATTTTACATCCGACATGCTCATATTCTGGATGATGATAATATTTAAAGTTGAATGGAGGAATCTGTAGATATGAAAATTATTATCCACCATTGCAGAAGTGCCACATTTACTATTAATGTATTTTGAAATTAAATAAGGTATTAATATTTAGGTTTAAAGCAATTTTTTTGTCCTAGAGATTTAAAAAGACACAGTTGTTATATACATTTTAAAAGTATATAACAGATTTATTCACACATGGTATAGGTTAGTATGTCAGTGTTTAAGCTCCCAAAATTGATCAATGAAACGCAGTCAATTGAGTTACAAAAAAAAACGCCAAGAAGCGCATTCAGTTTGATATTGATAATAAGTGTAAGTGGCTGCGAGCATTATTGTGATTTTTTCAAGTTCAAACAATATACAGGCTGTCCCACCGGGAATGCCCATTACAACTTTACGGAGAAATAGTTGTCCGATTGGTTTGAAATTTTGTACATGGGCAACAATCCATCGAGGCTAACTTTCTAAAATAGCAGCAACAATTTTCCACTTCCGGTTACACTGGAAATGACACCTGCTCTCTTATTTCAAATGGAACAGCCTATATATTTTAACATCATTCGATGGACTTTTTAATTCTAGTTGATTTCATGTACCATTTCTTATATCTACATTGAGTAGTTTCCGAGTTATCCGCATATTTGTGAAAAAAATTACAGATAAGGCCTTTCAAAAAAATTGGTTTTTCTCAATATCACAATGCATAATTTTAGATCTGCCCTCTGAAATAAATTACCAGAAGATTACTAAATGTCATTTCATAAAGGTCGGCAATCTACGTTATACAGGACGTTCAATACACACTGCCGAATTTAGATTTGAAAAAATGACGATAACTCTGTTTTTTCAGATGTAAACTCCAAATTTTCTTTTCGTATTTGGATAAAGAACAAAAAAATAAGGGTAGTTCGTTAATAATTTCCTATACATAAATAGTACTGTTTTTGAGATAACCTGAAATAATTGTCACATGGAGGCAAAGTATCAAATTGCATTATATTATTATTCTGTGCTCGCTTATTGCACTTGCATATCAGAAAGCTCTATGAGCTTCGAATCAAATTTTGGTTCTATGCTCTTATTGTTGACAGTTATCCAAAAATGGTTGAACATTTGAATTGCACAAAGGAAGATTATTTAAATTTGTTCAGCATTCATGTTGAATCTAACAGGATTATTTCTCGAGCATGCTATACATTTGGAATTAGATTTCCAGAGAAGCCGAAACCGTCACTAAAAAATCTGAAACGAATTATAGAAAAATTCCTACGGTGTCTATAAATCTGCAGAATTGTTCAACAATCATTAAAAGAATCTCGTCCTTGTAACTTTTGATTTCCATGTGCCATGGCGTAGGAATTTTTTTATAAGTCGTTTCAAAGTTCTTCGTAACGGTTTCGGCTTGTCAGGAAATCTAATTCCAAATGTATCACATCCTCGAGAAATAATTCTGTTAGTTTCAGCATAAATGCTAAATAACTTTAAATAGTCTTCGTTTGTATTATTTCAACGTCCGCAGAATTTTCAGATAACTATCAACAGTATAGGAGCATAGAACCAAAATTTTATTCGATGCTCGTAGAGCTTTCTAATCACAGAACATATAATTGAAAAGAAACGGCACTCCTATACAAATCGTCGTTCCCTTAATTTGGCACGCACAGAACACGAATTTGACAGTTGAAAGCTGGGTACATCTATCTTGCCAATATTTAATAATTCGTGAAACTGATAATTACGTTATTCGGCATTTAGTGCTCTTTTTACGTTCTAATACAGTCAGAAACTAACATGCCCGAGTGCTATTAATTAATGTTACGCACCTAACTCGCGAAATTCGGAATATATTAACTAATTATTTTTCGTTAGGTTGGTTCAACTGAACCTTCTGAATAACTTTTTTGCCCTTATTCTCACTTAATAACGTATAATTGAGCTCAGAATTTTCATAATAGCTTCAAAAAGTGAAGATTCATCATATTTTATATCCATATTGGTGATTTGCTACGAAAAGTTTGATTACAAAATATGCACATAACTTCAAATAATAAAAGATTCTCTTCCTGTTCAATTGAATTGCTTCGCTTTTTCAGGCTACTGGCTAGCAGAAATCATAAACGGAAACTGAGATATCATTCTATTCATCAAAAAAATGAATACAAAAGAGTTATTTTTCAAGTTAAGTGTTTAGTGCTACATTATTCCACCAGAATCAGCTTCTAGAAAACGTTTCATTGCAGTTGGATTCCTGCTTTAAACATGTAATTACAGCACATCGACGACGACCCTTTTTTTTTCTGCTCCATTTTGAAATCCAATGATCGAATAATTCAATAGTCTCTAATTACTTAATCTTCCACGAATTCGTTTAACATTTAACTACAATGAGCACTTTATACCAAAATACCACTTCAGAATTATGTACTATGAACGATCAATTATTAGAAACACATATAATTGTAAGTTTTGTAATCCAAAAAATATCCACTTCAAATAATCAACGTTTTTTATAACGGCGTCAATGTAGAACTGGAGTTGACGGTTGACGTGTTATTCTTATATCTGTGGTTCTACGAATAACACAGACTTGACAATTTAATACATTTTAGCTTTATGAGGTTGGCACATACTTGAAAATTTAATATTTTTGGCAATACCAACGTACCCAGGTCCAAATAACGGCCTGACCTTGGATATGGAGTGTCGTACCCCTGATCAGAAAGCTCTATGACCATTGAATCAAATTTTGGTTCTATGCTCTTATTGTTGACAGTTATCCAAAAATGGGTGAACGTTTGAATTGGACAAAGGAAGATTATTTGAATTTGTTCAGCATTTATGTTGAATCTATTTCTCCAGCATGCGATACATTTGGAATTAGATTTCCAGAGAAACGAATTATAGAAAAATTCCTATATGTCTATAAATCTGCAGAACTGTTCAACAATTATTGAAAGAATCTCGCCCTTGTAACTTTTGATTTCTGTGCCATGGCGTAGGAATTTTTTTATAAGTCGTTTCAAAGTTCTTCATGACGATTTCGGCTTCTCGGGAAATCTAATTCCAAATGTATCACATCCTCGAGAAATAATTCTGTTAGATTCAGCATAAATGCTAAATAACTTTAAATAGTCTCCGTTTGTATTATTTCAACGTTCGCAGAATTTTCAGATAACTATCAACAGTAGGAGCATAGAACCAAAATTTCTTCGGTGCTCATAGAGCTTTCTAATGTGCAAGTGCAATAAGCGAGCACAGAATAATAATATGATGCAATTTGATACTTTGCCTCCATGTGACAATTATGTCAAGTTATCTCAAAAACAGTACCATTTAGATAAAGAGAATTATTAACAAACTGCCCTTATTTTTTTTGTTCTTTATTCAAATACGAAAAGAAAATTTGGAGTTTACGTTTGAAAAAACGGAGTTATCGTCATTTTTTCAAATCTAAATTCGGCAGTGTGTGTTGAACATCTATGAAATGAGATTGGGTAATCTCCTGGTAATTGATTTCATAGGGCAGATCTAAAATTATGCATTGTGATATTGAGAAAAACCAATTTTTTTGAAAGGCCTTCTTTGTAATTTTTTTCACAAATATGCGGATAACTCGGAAACTACTCAATGTAGATATAAGAAATGGTACATGAAATCAACTAGAGTTAAAAAGTCCATAAAATGATGTTAAAATATATAGGGTGTTTCATTTAAAATAAGAGAGCAGGTGTCATTTCCGATGTAACCGGAAGTGGAAAATTGTTGCTATTATTTCAGAAAGTTATAATAAAGTTGTAATGGGCATTCCTGGTGGGACAGCCTGTATGTGTATTTTTAGATTGATTATTGAATAGGTCTGACATTTTTTTCCTAATAGCAATGCAACATTAAACGTCTAAAATTTGTCTATTATTGATTTGAATGGCAAGTTCAAGAAAGTATAGGACTATAAAAGACATGAATGGGGACTTTTTCAAAAAAAAATTTGATCGTTTCATACTCCTTACAAAAGCTTTTATACATCCGTTTTGCTCGTGCACATTTTTCCATATAATATTCAACTAAAGAGAAGACTTTTTTGAGTTTTTAAGGTTTTTAATGAGCTTTACGACTCCTCTCCCATATATGTCCCATTACTTACCCTGCCGATACGGCATTTTGAATTTCCTTCTGATCTGTTCCCGCTAACGTATTCCTCCTTTTGCTTCTCGGCCTTCTGCTTTTAGTTTTCTTCTTATCGATTTCTCCATCCTTTACAGGTAATTCGCCGGTCATCAATGAACGTCGTTGGAGAGACATTCGTTCGAAAGCTTTTCCGGAAACATCGACCGGAACAACTTCCGAAGGAAACCTATAAAATAGTAGGAAACATTTGTAGATGGCGGTGCCTGCACTGATCGAAAGGGATCACTCACTTGAGAGCTACAACTTGAACTTGCTCTTCGGGAGAAGGTAATTTATGATCGAGACCTTCAGCGTCGGAGAAGCCACCATCTGTGGCGTCGACGATGGACCGGCAATTTGAAAAATTGGAGGGAATTCGGTTTGGGCAGTCTGGAGTTACTGTAATGTCCCCCAGAGCTTCCGTCGATGTCCATCTACGCAAATCCTCTATAGCTTCGGGCTGGAAAATGCGTGCCATTAAATGGCTTGAATGAGAATTGAATTATACGAATCTTTTGGGATATTATTGATATTCAAGCGAAAATCGATTCATGTTATATCCGATGTTGGCGCCGCAGATGACGTTTTCCGACTAGAAGAAAGCAGCTTTTTAATTGGGATATTGAATTAGGAAAAGAAGTGCATATTCCAGTCACATTGGATTATTCCTGTCAAATAGCGCACCATATCTCTTATAAGGCTTATAAGGACATTAAAACTTAAATTCATCACCTTGTTGAATAAATAATTTAAATACATGTCCTTTCTAAGGATGCAAGGGATGAAAAGCATCTGAGTAATCTTATAGCAAGACAAGTCACAATCCGGTTTATCGACTGTATGACTTCCCCACCAATTCAACACAGACATCTAATCGACTTCTTACAGATTAGACAGATCAGTAGAATATCGTTACGCTAGCGGTTGGAATTAATCAAATAGTGTTCACTAAAAAATTCATTTAACATGTTCTGTGTGCATAATTCATATAATCCTATAGAGAATATGACACCAACAAAAAAAAAGTAAGTTATCAGCACGGAAATTCAAATCACAAACAAATGACGTTTTTTAGGAAAATAGAAAAAGCTGTGGAAATCGCTGCCAATTATTTAGAAGCTCATTTTGAAAAAAACTTAGCAAAAGTTGCTGTAATATGGCAGTTACGTTCAGGTCGGTGTCCGATAGAAATGTTATCAGGCCGTCACATTTATCAAAATTTGCAGAATTCCTTGTGAATGTCATGGACTTAGAGATAGAGATTCCGTTCGACGACATTCCTAACTTTCCGAAAGCAGTCGATGGTAACGGCGGGAAAATTATATTCGGAAAATTATCCAAAACCAACATAATTTGTTGCGATGGTTGGTTTTACATGTACGAAGGTTATCCATTATGGGAATGTACCTTTCCTATAAGAGTACTCCACGCTTTGGGAATTGAAAAAATTATAATCGCCAGTACCGCCGCAGGCGTAAATCGGAAATTCCGGAAGGGCGGCTTAATGATAATCGAGGATCACATCGATCTACCCAAATTGTTCGGACATTCTTCCCTCAGAGGACCATCAGAAGATAATTTATTCGATTTTGAAAGACCTGCAGATAAAAGAATTTACGATGTCGAGATGATCGAAAATAATATCAAAATAGCTAGGGAAATCGGTTTTGAAGGAGACGTTCGAAAAGGAATTTACGTTTTCTCAATGGGACCCAACTATGAGACTATCGGTGATGCCAGACTCCTCAGAGCTTTGAGTGTAGACGCTGCCGGCTCTTCAGTTATTCATGAGGGTATTGTTGCGAGGAGTTGCGGGATGAAGGTATTCGCTTTCACTTTATTAACACGAATGTGCAATTTGGATTTTGAGGACGACGGTTTCGATCACGACGTATTGGAATTCAGCGCCGAACAAGAAGAAAATCTAAAGGAATTTATCAAAAAAATTGTACAAATATAACACGAATTAGTGTTGAAAGCGGAATTTTGTAAAATCGAATATTTTACGCATATATAGTTTACACGAATTTTTCTTCTGAAAAATTCATACGATATTAGGTTTGTTCCAGGCAGCGGTTTCGTGATCGTCCGGTTACGGACGATTTCTTTGTCTGTTGGACACCTATTTCCTTCTGCGCAAGTCTGTGACGATTTCGCACTATAAGATTTGTTCCAATCCAAGTAACGAAATTATCGTGTCAGACTTGTGCAGACAAAGAACCGAACGATCACAAAATCGCTGTTTGCAACAAACCTTTCATTTCGCTACTTGGGACAAACCTTATAATAAGAAGTTTGCCGTTCCAATCACTAATGAAACTTATTTTTTCATTATATAATTTAGTGCGTAAACTGAAATACAGGGTGTATCAAAAATCCGGGTACGGCCCGATAACTTTTGAACGGTTGGAGGTATAGAGAAATGACACTTAGGGTATGTTTATAACATAAAAGGAACTACCTTTTGGGGGGGTTAATCTTTCAGAACCCCCTCCATGGGGGGAGCACTCCCCCAAGTTTTTTCAAATCACAACCCCTATGTTGTGATACATTATTGGAAAAAGCATAAAAAAAGAAGGATTTTCGCGCAAACCGGAGGTCTTTATCTCAATTTGTTCATAAGTTATTGACCAAGGAAGATGTTTTTTGACCCCCTTGGGCCCATTTTCAAAAAATCATAACTCTAATTTGGGACATCGGAAAAATAAAAATTGAGGGTGCAAAATGTTGTTTGTTTAGCGTAATTTCTAGTAAAAAAAAACAGTTTTGGCTTTAAGATTACTCTAAGGAGGGTTTCGCCCCCTAAAAACTTCAGATTTGACCTGCTTGGGCTCATTTTTAAACTGAAAGCCTCCTTGAACTTCGAAGTTCTCTAAGCGAACGTAAGTAGCATCTCGTACGTTTTGAACATTTCGGGAGTGACTTGTGCGATTTCGTCCCGAATGCTAGCTTTTGGAATTGATGTGACGAGTTTCTTGCAGATGTCTGATAAGGTAAAGATCTGAAAAGGACATTACAAATTTGTTGTGATAAACGCATCTTAGATCCACCCCACAGGTGGCTGTCACATCTCATGCTCTTATCTTACAATGTCATTCAGCAAGGTGAGATTATCTTCTGATTGAATCAATTATCAATCGCGGGGCCACCGCGGTCTCCTGATTTGAACCCCTTAGATTTTTTTCTTTGGACTTTTTTAAAAGACAGAGTTTACAAGTGCAAACCGATGACAATTGAAGAATTGAAAGGCCAGCATTCGGAACGAAATCGACAAATCACTCCCGAAACGTTGCAAAACGTACGAGATGCTGCTTACGTTCGCTTAGGACACTGTGAAATTCAAGGAGGCCTTCAGTTTGAGTACTTGCTTTAATCAAGCAAGCATCTCCCATCTGAGGAGTCCTAAGTGGGGTGGGGGAGAAGGACCCTTTTTAGTTTTCCGAGGTCCCAAACGGGAGTTATGATTTTTTGAAAATGAGCCCAAGCGGGTCAAATCTGAACTTTTTTAGAGGGCCGAAACCTCCCCAAGAGTAATTTTAAAGTCAAAACTGTATTTTTTACTAGAAATTACGCTAAACAAACAACATTTTGCACCTTCAATTTTTATTTTTCCGATGTCCCAAATGGGAGTTATGAGTTTTTGAAAATGGGCCCAAGAGGGTCAAAAAACATCTTTCTTGGCCAATACCTTATGAACAAATTAAGATAAAGACCTCCGGTTTGCGCGAAAATTCTTCTTTTTTTATGCTCTTTCCAATAATGTATCACAACATAGGGGTTGCTGATTGAAAAAAAAAACTTGGGAGGAGCGTGACCCCCAGGGAGGGGGGTCAGAAAGATTAACCCACCCAAAAGTTAGTTCCTTTTATGTTATAAACATACCCTAAGTGTCATTTTTCTCTTCCAACCGTTCAAAAGTTATCGGGCCGTACCCGGACTTTTGATACAGCCTGTATATTTCGGGCATACCTACAAAATAATACATAGCTGTACTCAAATAACTAATACGTACTACGTATATGGCTGTACTTACGGTAGATATAAAAAACCAATACGAGTTCCTTTATTGTAGGAAGATTATCGAATGTAATATCCATCAAGTGTATGTACATGCAAGATTCTCTTCATATAACTTGATAGAGATAACTGATTATGCTGTGACGGCAACCATATAAGTCAATATATGTGTAAAAAGTCCATCATCTAATGATCGAAAAATGCATGTGCATCGTTACGATCAATGAAACGCTTGTACTCCGACTTTGGGTGTAACTGATGGGGACATTGGCATTGGATACGTCAGGTATAAGTTTCTGTTATGATCTATTAATAGAGCACTTCAATGGTAATTTATCTCGTATTTATAATAGGGGAACTAGTTAGTTTTGATGTTGTGCATGGCGTATGTAGACGACGTGGCCACTCACCTGGAAAGCTGACACACACGCCACAATCGGATGAAAGAAGTGCCGACGATCTTCTTTCTATGTGGGCAACAATCATTCCATGTTTAGGACACAATACTCACCAGTCTTGTCTCGATTTCGATGTCGCCGTTACATTTAATTTTCTTCCTCTTCTGACCGAGTACAGGCGTGCACATGAAGAATCTTGATGATCTGTGGCCATCTCTTCTCCAACGATCCAACTGACGCATAACAGCCACCGGTGTCTTCGAAGCAGCCGAATAGAGAGCTTTGAGGGAAGCAGGTCTTGTGTCAAACGAGAAGAGATTAGAAGTGAAGTCGATTTTCCGCGAGTAGTGTTCCTTGCGAAGTGCGAAAGAACATATGTCGCTTTCAGCTGAAAAAAATATCCAGATTAGATAACATCGATAAAATTAAAAGCGAATACTAGATTAATATAGTATCGAAATTCTCTATGGGTTTTAGGTATACAATGATTTCAGCATATATTTTAAATTTGTATTCAATTACTCAATAATATATATTTTCCATTAGTTTAGACACAACTTTTTTGCCTTACATATTAATGGTGATTATACCGTCACTTGCAAAGAGAAATTGAAAATTATTTTAGATTGAATATTACTGTACAGATATTCAAAAATTTAAACAAAGTTATATAAGGTACACTATAATATTGACACAAAGGTGTTTCAAAACGTGTAATGATAACAAACAGGGACGTGCCTTACGGGCCCGCGGTGCAGGGAGGGGGACTATTAGGGGCCCCCAATTTCCTAATAAGCTAACCTATTTTGACAGGGGTAGGGACACCAAAATTTTTTAGCGGGGGGCCCCAAGAAACTTAGCACGCCTCTGATGACAAATGCACCTTATTTACCAGTTTTTCACCGAATACATCTATACTACGGCCGAAAAGTGTCTGAATTAAATAGAAATAGTGCGCTCAGGTAGCTTGGCTGGGTATATAAAAAAAATTCATGGAAATCCAAGGACGAAAAAAGTTTACAACGAAAAATGTGGATGAATGCTGTAACAAACATAGTTTCCTGCAAGGTTGAGGCAGAATCAAACGTAGAAATACAAAGAATTAGTTTAGAGTGGCATAGAAGCGGAGGTGATGAGTTTTGTTTACCCCAAAAATGAGTATGTGTTGTTGTCGTTCTTGAAGTAAAAGTGAAAATTCAAGGAGACATTACAAGAAAATGTATGCAGAAAATAAAGGGAAGACACCAAATGGAGTAAAATTTTCATGTTACGATTGTAGGGCACCGAAAAATGTCACTAAATCTGCCCGTCGTATTCAACTCAAACACTAGAGGATCAGATTGAGGCTTTCACAGTCATCAAAATTGCGGTCAATCCGTGAAAGATGCATTGGGCGTTCGAGAGGATGCCAAAGAAGTTTATACGTACAATAACCCTTCGTTCGCGCGATATATCGCAATGGCCTTGTGTAACTTTCCCTATAAGGACAAGTTAACAGCATCCTACTCGTTGCGCTTCGAGCGTGAAGAACTTTCATTCCGCTAACTTAACTTATTCAAGTAGTAAAAAACGGGATAAAAAGTCGAGAGATTTCTGTTTTTACGAACTGGTGGCCGGTGGGAAAAGCGTTCAAAGTGATGGTGGGAATGCTGTTACTGCAGCCGCCTCCGGGAATCCGTTTGGAAATGGAAATTTAATTGAAAATCGACTATTTCTGATGCCATTTTTTCTTTTTAATCATCGTTATCCGATTTAGATATATAGGAGGTTATTGCATTAAAATTTTTGGTGATAGAATTGTCGTCTGGGCTCGATGGCCGTAACCAATTGTTCGATGGATTTTTGGCGTTGACTATTATGGAAGTAATAGGCGCATTCGGTTAGTTGATAATGAAAATTGATCGTCCGTTGGAAAGTCGATTTATTCGGGATAAAAGCATAATAATAGACCACACGCGGATAGGAACGACCTCGGTGAACAGTTCGAAATGATTGATTGCAGTCTGATGAATACGAACTTTTCAGTTTTCAACTTTCATTTTACGATGATCGAGACTGAATGAACCTGTAGGTCCAGTAAAACCAATGCCGCAATTGGATTCACATTATGCACATCAATATTTTTTCTGGATTTGAATCACACAAGGAATCAGGAAGGTTCAAAAAAGATGGTGCGAGCAATTAACATTAATTTTTTGTGATAGAGCCTATACACATATAATCAAATTTGAATACGAGCATGTGTTGAGGAAGAATCATAAACATACACATTTGTTCATACACCAATTAGTCACCCTATTTTAAAATACTCATGATCCATTGATAAGTGCTTTGATAACAATGCTATTGCGACCGGAGTTTCTCACCGATAATCCATCTCTGTAGGAGGTCGAAGACCTATAGATTCAAGACGAATTGATTGCATTATTCGTTACAGAAGTCATAATACCTTGGCTACCTGTTTTTATCAGCACTCCAATAAATGAATCTACCATTCAACCATGTGCCTTTGTTGAATTTAGATGATGGCGTATTGTTTTCTTTGAATTCAGCTACCTCAATCGTCCGTCTGCTTGTATTTTTGAGGTTAAGGACGTTAGTTATGATAATGTTTTGAAGGAAGCTATCGTACAAACACTTTCAAATATCGTGATTTGACATAACTTGTCGATCTTCTTTATGGTCTATTTTTGTTCAGTCATTTATTCAAAAGGTTCTGACAAAGAGGGACAGAATGATGTTTGCAAATAGCGGTTCGTTAAATTTAGAAGCCGAAAATAGAATTTCATTATCTCCAGACTTCGGTTACGAACGAACCAGAGTTTTTATCTTCTTTTGCATGTTAAGTGCAAAACTTTGCATCTGTCTGAGATTTTTCTGTGTAAATTTGATATCAAGATATCACTTTTACCAAAAAGCGTCTTCAATAGTAGGTCCAATCTGACAAATCCCAGCCTGATGGTGACTACAAAAACACTTTGACAAATATCCGATTTACCATTTATGATCGTAATACAATTACGTTTAATGGAATTCAAATACATAGATTTACGGATATCAAAAGAAAGAGCCAATGATAATCAGAGTTATTTTTGATTGCCAAAATGAAAATAGTATTTTGTTTTAGTTATGCATCTCATGTTTCCAAAAAAAAAGATTGATGTCCCTTAATATAGTGTTCAGCAGAATGGAGAAAACCAGGACAATGTTAATGTCAATGAGAAAGTCTTTAGTGAACATATAAATCATTCAAGTTCGCCTAAGTACAAAAACAAACAACAATAATGAATTTATTATTAGCATGTTATATGTGTTAACATTCGTAAGCCAAAAAGAAACCCCTGGACATTAATGAGGAGGATTGTAACTTATTTACAACAGATTTTTCAACTTTTCGTAATGTTATATTCTCTTCTGAGGAAATTTTAGAAATGAAGAACAATGGAAAAAAACACAACTTTGTCGATATCACGTTTTATGAAAACGGACCCAAATTATCAGAATTCGAAATTAAATTTCGTCAGATAAATTCGAATAACAAATAAATAATTCCGAAATGAATTCCTTGAAAAAGTAGGCATATTTATTTTTCATTTGCGCGAAAATTGTTTGTTGACTTTCGGATAGATATGAGTCATGAAAATTAAGGAAACTTTCAACGATCAAAAGTTGTCAGGTGTGAAATGATAATGCGGTCGAGAAGCTCATTTCAACTGTCTTCACAAGAACAAGTAAAGAACAAATTTAATGAACAGTTATATTGGTAGCTTTGTTTCTTTGGCGCAGGTGAAGAGTTATGATTAGTTCTGTCACCTTAAATAGCTTTGTACGATTACACATTCAGATGAATGTTTTTACGTTGACCTGTAGTTCCCTTCATAATGACATTTGTATTATATTACAGTTTTCCGAATTATTACTTGTGGTCCTAGCTTTAGTCATCCTCAAAGTTGAAACATGTTGTCAGGATTGATATTACTATATGAACTACATAAGCAGCAATTCAAAGTGGGAAAAATTTGTATCATATACGCCAGTATCGCTAATAATATTAGAGCCCAGAGCGGCAGAATATCTAAACCCAGCCCTGCGTTAAATGAAAAATGTTACGCATGAGTTGCGCATGACATAATCGGCAATGCTATGAAAAAAATAGTATTCCGAACTACTTTGTAGAACTCTGTGATACAAATTCTGTCAATTTATGATTTCATGAGATGTTTATTATGACTAGCTTGAATGCAGTCATTGCGCCGAGAATGTATCTCTGGCCGTTTTAGACTCATTGAAAAAAAACTAAAGGATAAGGTTCAGTAAAAGAACAGCCACAATTTTTTTCACACGAAGTTTCGATAGAAAATCTATATATTAAGCCCTCAGTTTAGGACAAAATTTATATACCACTGTATGGAGGAAACATCATGTCTCGGGTTCAAAACCAAAATGTAAAAACCTTTTCCCACTTCAAAACAATGAATTTAGTATATTTTTTTATCCTCACACCAAAACCGATTTATAGTAACAATACCTACATCGTAAATTATTTTTTTCTTTTTCTTTCGAGTACCTCTCTGTATATAAAAGTGAAAAGTTACTCGTGTCAGCAGTTTCTATGGAATGCTGGTGAGAACTCAATAATGAATACTATACGGTGATCTATATGGAACACAGAATATCACAATTAACATCACATTATCCATTATTATTATTATTATTAATATCCATTCTGCGCAGCAAATAGTTGATTTGAACTATTACCCTATACCAATAGATATACAAAAGGGTGTTACTACATGTGTGCTAATACCAGAGTAGGTGCAAGTCGCACGAATTATCGCGATAGCCGTTAGAAAAAAGAAGATGCCACATTCCGCTAGACTGTCACTTGTTCCCGCGTTTTAGCATTGGGTTAATTATTAGTGCCTCCATCCATCAAAGTAATCTGGTAAAATATCAGCGATTTCTGAGTTTCATCCAAACATTGAAATATTCACGAAGGACGTACGTCAAGCAATAGCAGAGCTTTTGTGAAGTAGGAGAATAAATCCACATTAATAAACCATACAGCTGCTGTCGTCAAGCAGGTAAGTTCAAGCTCAAGGTTACTTATTATTAGGATATAGGGATGCTTAACAGACGGAACTGCTGGATATAGGGGGATTTGGAAGGCACAAAATAAGTTCCCATACGAACGCCGATTTCCTTCCTGTTTTTCATTCCATTTCGTTTAAGGGTGTTCTATTTTTTTGACTGCGTGACAAGATGGTGGATAATGTGTTACTTATCAGATTCTGAGTTAACATAAAATCTGTCGGAACATTTGATTGATCTTTAATCTCTGAATTCTGTTACAAGAAAACCTGATACATTTTTGTATAGAAGAATACCAGGAAACTATCTTAAAACTTGGTGTTGATTAACGGGTCTTTGAACGGAAAAAGGCATTTCACTATAGATGTTAATGAAAAGAAACTATAAATGTACAGTTAGTGAAACACATAGAATAGGTGAAGATTACTATAACGAATTGAAATCATGGACTCATTTTTGATCAATTACAGAAACGTAATAAAAGAATTTGTCGCCATATGATGATGTATTTTTATATTAGTTTCATAAATATATACAATATTTTTTAACAAATATAATGTAGATAATAAGTAAATACCAAGCATTTTACACATAAATATGATTAACAAATAATTATTCATCGATCAATTCTACGTGAAAAATATGTGCTTATTAACACCAAGACGTAATTTGCAGCAAATATTAAGTGTGTTTGGTTTAATAATCATTTAGTATCAGAAAATGCTACCTGCAAAATCGCGAATTAAATAAAAAAAATAGAGTGTATCATTTTAAAATTTAAAACTTTTTCAACCCTCAATTCTTTCAATTCGAACAATGAGGTGAATCAGCAAACCATCGTTCTGGTATTATCGCACATGCTGTAATATTTTCTCAATTTTTTTCTGTCGGAATGCTTTTTTTTCAAATATTTCATCCCACAGCAAAAGAATCTTTTCAAAAACATGCTACATGCCCCCTTTTCGTCATTCAGAAAATGTTGGGGTTCATAGTAAGTAGAATAAAAGATTTTCAACAGCACATCTAAATTGGGAAAACGTTTTTGTCCATAAAATGTTTGTTTCTTCAAAAATACATCTATTCCATCATTTGGACACACACAGTGTACAAACTTCATAAATATATTTCTTGATTGAATGATTTAGATTTTATACTCTTCGAACGTTTCATTAGTCTTTCTTTTCCACCAGGGTGGCCAGAGAGGTTACTTTTCGTTGTATAACCTTTATGTATTTTATGCAATTTTCTTATCGTTTTCGAATTATAATTTTTGTAAATAAATTTTCGATAATGTTTCACCTTTAGTCACTAGAAAATTTTTGCGTCATAAAAGTAACTTTTTCAAGATTTCTTTTCGGTAATTGAATGTTCATGCTTTTATAAGTGAAATAATCAGATGAAAAATATAGTATGTACTCTCTATCCAAATTGAAAAATCTCAACTGGTCACTCCTTCGCTCCTCAGGAACCTAAAAATTGCGCAGCAATTTCAGTTTACATAATCAATAAAATTCATCAAGCATAAACTCTTCTATTCGTTCCAGT
Source organism: Novius pumilus (assembly GCA_020654155.1). Lineage (NCBI taxonomy): Eukaryota > Metazoa > Arthropoda > Insecta > Coleoptera > Coccinellidae > Novius > Novius pumilus. The sequence goes on from JAIFOV010000472.1 coordinate 1,313,885, forward strand.
ATTTTTATTACTTTTAACAAAGTAACGAATGTGACTACAACTCCAACTACAGCAAAAAAAAATTGGAAACAGTCCCTCATCTCATGGGTCGAGCCGAAAATTCTTTGCCAAAATTATAACTCGAAAACTATGGGGAATCGCATAACTTACGTGGGATTTTTTCGTTGCCTCCTATAAATATGCAATCTACATCGAATTCGTTATAGGGAACCAGATAAGAAAAATGTGAACTCCGTTTCGCAGTTCGTCTTTAAATGTCTACATGAGTAAGTAATTGGATAGCGCCGAGCTAGCGATTAATATGAGGAAATTCTTCGAGGAATTCCTAATTGTGTAATATGTTTGCGGAAATGCAAATCAGTTTGTAGGAGTTGAAGCGGTAGCAACAAGTTTCTGGAAGAAGAGAAGTTCAATCCTTACCAAACTCGTTCGTTCGGTGCAGTAAACGCATTCGGGATGTTTTATTCATGTAAAATTCCAGAATGTTGCAAAGCAGTTTTCCCATCATTTCGGTTCAGCGTGTCATTAGTTTCAATTACACCTCATAACTTGTCATGCTGGTCCCACAATTCATATCGACAACTCGAATTAAAATCTCTTCGGGTACTAATGGTTCCAGATAAACACTAACATAGTGTTAATTAAATAGAATTATCACAATAAATTTCTATTTACTTGTCAACCAAGACGTTGAATTGAATTACCGAGCGGGTTAACCGATCGAGTTAAAAGATTGATTCGTTTTTCTCTTCAAGGATCATTGAAGATTTTTTACTTCAGACCCGTTCTCTTTGGCTAAAACTGTATCAAAAGGAATATGCACTAGAAAGAGCTTTTTCGAGTTTGAGAAAAGTGCCCTCTGTTTCTCAAACAAAGGTTTATTGTTCGCGTTCCCGAACGTCGAACGCTCCATGTTTTTGAATTTATCCATTAATCACGGAAATGGATTGGCAATCAAACGGAATTGGCACGAATGTTTCTTATTGAACAGCAACAAAGTTCGACGTACCTTCCTACATCGCTTTCTGGTTATGCTTAAAAAACGATCGCTATAGATAATTCGAATTGCAGGACTGTTATTACGAATAAACTTTTATTTCGGTATTAAATATTAATATACATAAAATGTGAAGATTTGAGGATGAGCATAGAGCAACAAAATAATTTCAAATCGACAATAGATAGGAGGCAAAGCCCCAAACATTGCGAATTCTGGTCTATGTTATCCAAACATTTCGTACGTTTGGTGGTCAATGCAGACTGCACAGTCATCATATTTCAAAGCAGACCCACCCGGCTAGATTTAATGTCATCTGATATTTTTCTGAACTAAACAGGATGCTAGCATTCGTATCACGTTGAGTCCGTTTCCTCACCTCCCAGTCGAGACCTAATGAAGCCATAAATCATTTTCGGTTTAACTTAAATCTCATTCACTATTACACACTCGCCTCGATGAATCGCGGATGTCTCGATACCACGGGCAGGTGTAATACCATGTAAAATACCACCAAATTAAGAGACGGCTGAAGGAATGCTGCTTTAAGTTGTGAAATGCATTTTGTGAATGGGGATGTGGGCAAGTCCTTGATTTCGATTCGACGGCCGGCCTTTCTGCTTTTCGTCCGACTGAAGACAAGGCGATTTATTCGTGGTATTTTTTTATATAAGCGATAAATAGGTGTGTGGGCGCGTTAACGATTCGTTTCTTGAATGGGTACTTTTTACGCAATATATCGTCCATTATTCCGTCCGTTCATTCATATTTTAGGCCATTAACCCCTGATCGTTCATTGACATAATTTTGTTAATAGAATTTCACACATGGAGAACGATGTATTTTAATAACGTGTCAATTAAAACTGTAAGTCATGCGTGACTTATTCATAGTTGCAGGTAATGAGATGAAATGTTTTGTGCATGTAACAATGTTTAATATTATGATTATCAAAAACCCATGTTATTAATAAACAGATAGTTCCACATAAAATATGAAACAACGGACATGTGATCTAATTTTTACAAGAGATAAAATGATGAGAAAAATTTGCTGAAAATGTATTTGTATTTATTTGTACCTAATATTCCGAGGTTAGGCGTTGACCGAGTGAATTCTATAATTGAACAAAATTTTTCAAATAAATTCCGCATTGCTGGATGCGTACAAACAAAAAACATCAGGAGCTCCGGAGGTGCCTACAGAACTGAAAACTCCATCAATTACCTACGTATTTCTTAGAATAGTCAGGAAATATTCTGTTGTGCGCAGGAGCGTACCTACATTGGGGCAGGGGTGGGCGCTAACCCCCTCCTGACCGAAAGTCTGTATGATGTAATAAAAAAGTGAGTATATAATATATATTTTAATATGCTCCTCATTAAAAACTCCTTGATTTGAAAGAGAAGAAGTAAAGGGAATTCTGATAAAGTTGCATAATTTTCCCACAAACAAATTCGAAAAATAAATTGATAGATAACACGTGATAAGAGTCACAATTTTGGACAAAAATTTGAGGTTAATTTTGATATACAGAGTGTTCGGCACATTGACCGACAAGAATTTTGTGGACACTGGTAGGCTCATTTACTACCTTCCAGTCTTGGACCCTGGGTTCTGAGGATCACGGTTATGGAGATATCATTTTTTTTCCTTTTTACCCAAAATCCCACCTTTAAACCCTCGTTTTTTTTACCATCGTAAGAGCACGAATTTTTTTATTGTGTTCTCTAACATATGTGTGTTCAAATAATAAAACGTTCTCTTCGAGTCAACACAACTAAGAGGACATATGAGCATTTTTAATCTACAAAATTAGTAAAAGTTTGAACAAAAAAAAAGTTCTGAATTCAATTCCAGAAAAAGTAATGGCTATTAAGAACTTCATTTTCTTTCAAGATATTCTGTAGTTTATGACCTTTTTAACAGTATGCTATACTCTAGTAGTTGTTCATTAGTTCTGGTATAAATTCGTGGTATCCCCTCGACGGGTGTAACTGGTATCTAACAAAAAAACTGTTTTCAAGACACACAGTGAACGCAAGCATGTAAAAACCCTGTTCGTTTCTCACGCATGTAAATTAGCTCTTGTGTCTTGGTCGTCATCTGTCGTTGGGCTGGACTAATCTTATTGGACATCTTATTGGACCACATTTCTTTCCACATCGTCTGAACGGGGCTATTTATTTGGACCTCCTAGGAACTGTATTACCAGAACTAATCTCCGACATTCCTGTGTTTCAAGAAAACGTGCCGATTGCCTTCCAGCACGATGGTTGTCCGGCGCATTGTCATAGAGCTGTTCTGGAGCACCTGAACAACTCCTTTTCGAATTCATGGATAGATAGATCAGGCCTTATACCCTGATCCGCACGGTCCCCAGATCTTATTCCCCTGGATTTTTACGTCTGGGGACGTGCAAAGGAGTTAGTTTATTTTACGACGGTGCCCACAAAAGAATAGTTGATTGTGAGAATAAATGCCGCATTTTCAGTTATGAAACAACAAATGAGGTTGACCACCACAACCGTTGAAGTGAGAAAAACATTTTGAACAAAATTTGTAAATTAATTAAACATCAATTCAATGAATTATTGTAAAAGTAAGATTGTTTCACTGATTAAATTCCCACAAACCAATTGGTTATCTACCAATACCCTTAAGTTGACCTAAACTTGATAACTTATATTTACTAATTTTATCCACTAAGAAATAAAAAAGGTACGAGGCGTAAAGGTGGAATTTTGACCAGTCTTTTTGTTAGATTAGAAAGTACGACTTCTATCGTTTTGAATGGATAACCTGAATTTATACTAGAACTAATGAACAACTATTAGAGTATAGGCAGAGTGTTAGAAAGGTCATGAACTATAGGATATTTTAAAAGAAATTGAAGCTCTTAAAAGACATTACTTTTCCTGAAATTGGATTTAGAACTTGTGTTTGGTCAAACTTTTACTAATTTTGTGGATTGAAAATGCTCATATCTTCTCTTAGTTGTGTTGACTGAAATAGAACGTTTCGTTCTTTGAATACACATATATTAGAGAACACAATAAAAAAAATTCGTGCTCTTACGATGGTAAAAAAAAAGTTACGAGGGTCAAAAGGTGGGATTTTGGGTAAAAATGAAAAAAAATCATATCTCCATAACCGTGACCCTCAGAACCCAGGGTCCAAGACTGGAACATAGCAATTGAGCCTTCAAGTGTCGACAAAATTTTTGTCGGTCCATGTGCCGAACACCCTGTATACCGGGTGTCCCAAAAGTATGGACACGCCGGAAAATCTCGGTAATTATGAGAGTTGGAAAAAAAACTTTCAATAGAAAAGTTTAGAAAATGAAACGGCGCATCTGATATGACCTTAAATTTGACCTGGGATTCAACTTTCAAGGTCATTCGAAGGTCATATCGATTCTTTTAAATTGGAACCCCCCTTTTTTTATAATGGAAGTGGTAAGAAGACAAAATTCCCTTTCCAACGATATAAATATAGCCCGAAAAAAGGGGCCACTGGGAAAAAAATTTAAGTAGCAATTTTTCTTTGGAATTTGTTAGAGGGGATCACTAGAAGTCTAAATGTCGTTTAGCGTGGTAATCCGTTGGTCATAAAAAATGTCTAGTATTAAATTTCCTACAAATATGGTCTCATTCATGTTTTTGCTAGCACCGATATTTTTCAACTTATACCCCAAAAGGTGAAGGGGTGAATTCTTGTTTGATCAATAACTCCTTTATTTTTCATTTTAGATAAAAAATGTTATGAATAAAATTATTCGAAATTACTTGAACAGTTTTGTTCTCATCCAATTTTTTGCTAGAATCGATATTTTCCGACTTATACCCCAAAAGGTGAAGGGGTAAATTCTTGTTTAATCAATAACTCGTTCATTTTCAATTTTACATCAAAAATTGTTATGAACAAAGTTGTTTGAAATTAAATTTCCAATATTTTTGTTCTCATCTACTTTTTCACTGGATCGAGATTTTACGACTTATTATACCCCAAAAAGTCGAGGAGTGATTTTTTGTTTGAACAATAACGAAATTTGGAATTGAGATCTCCTCTATCGAATTCCGAAGAAAAATTGCTACTTGAAATTGTTTCCGGGTCCAATGCTAATTTGACTGGGCTAATATCATTGTAGTCAAATGTGGCCCGAAGGTCATTTTAAGGTCAAATCTTGAAATTAAGAAATATTGGTCTTCTCGAGTCCAAAAACTGGGAAAAAGTTTCAGACGCATCTGATGGAGACCACAAATTTGACTTTGGCGTTCAAAGATCATTTGAAGACTGTGCAGATACGATTTCTTCCGCGGAATGTCAAACTGAAAGTAGCAGCACTTTCACTTTGACATTTCTGACCAGGGATACTCTCTCGGCAACCCCGAAAACACCTGCGTGTAATATTTCGACTCAATCCATGCGATTCTTTTTCCCATCTGTGATCCGTTATTTTGAATTTCACATTTTTATCTTCGAATTCGCGCTAGGCAACCCCGACAACACCAAAATTTTGGCTGAATCCATACTGATGCGATTTTTTGCCGCCAACTTGATATTCGGCCAAATTCTTAATTATTAAGTAAAAGTTGATCACGGGGCAAAGAGTTCACCTGTCGAGAATATTCATGTATCGATAAGACAATTATCGCTTCCGTTAATCGTCCGTTGCAAAATATTTTGGTTTCTTCGTAACGAATTGGCTCGACGCATTACTCCACTCATTCAGACTATTCCAAATGATATGATCCAGAAGGCAGTTTCAGGATTTTATAATCATATGGGTCATTGCCAAGTGAATTAGAGATGTGTCAACTCGATTTTCTAACCCGAGTCAACTCGAGTTAGATACATTTCAAGCCAACTCGAGTTACAATTATTCTAACTCGAGTTGAGATTAAACGAGGTTCGTCGACTCGGATTGAGACGAAGTGGAGATATGCAACTCGATTCGCCAACCCGAGTCAACTCGGGTTAGATACATTTCAAGCCAACTCGAGTTACATATGATACATTACAATTATTCTAACTCGAGTTTAAACGAGGTTCGTCGACTCGGGTTGAGACGAAGTTATCGAAGCAACTTGCACTTACGAACGCGGGTATGCGTATACAAAATACAAAAGTTGAAACGAGAGCGACTTCAGTTCCATCGGAAAGATTATTTTCCAAGGCAGGTATTTTATGCAATGATCGGAGAAACCGACTAGCACCCAAGTAATTAAATATTGTTTTTGAATTCTTTATATTGACAATGTTCTTTTAAAATGAACGTTAATATTTTATTTTTATTTGTTTTTCGTCTTTTATGTGCCGTTTGTTTTCCATTTTATGTATTCTTTGAGTGGCAAAAATTTAATTGTTGATTAAATGTGTACGGTGGGTAATTAATTTTTTCACCAATAATTCATGCATACCATACGTTAATATACGTTATTTTAATAACAATAAATACATTTATTCCGTAATTATTAACTACAATAGTCTAATCGACTCCTACTCCCTCAGTATGTAATTGTGACCCCAACTCCATTTCGGTAATTCGGTTTAGATTCGTGAACTTAACTCGATTTCGGTAACTCGAGTTAGCATAAACCCGAGTTGGCCCATCGCTAAAGTGAATAATAGGGGACATTTCGAGCATGAACGTTGGCTTTGTGAAGTCACAATTTTTGAAACACTCCAAAAGGGCACCTCCGTGTCTCACCTTCACTGGCCGGACAAGGACACCACCGTGTCTCGCCTTCACTGGCCGGTCAAGAACTCCATAGATTAGGCATAAATTTTCTTTTCAGTTTCGTATTCCTGTGATTGGATTCCTTATTTTCTGTTTATGTAATAAAATAGAAGATTTTCGTTAAAAAAGTTACCTTATCTTCAAATCATCTTTAAACCCCAAGGTCAAATTTGAAGTGACCATCAGATGCGTCTGAAACTTTTTCTTAGTTAGCGGACTCGAGAAGACCAATATTTCCTAATTTAAAGATTTGACCTTAATATGACCCCCGGGCCACATGATATTTATATCGTTGGAAAAGGAATTTTATCTCCTTACCACTTCTGTGATAAAAAAGGAGTGTTCCAATTCAAAAGAATCGATACGACCTACGAATGACCTTGAAAGTCAAATCCAAAGTCAAATTTAAGATCATCATCAAATGCGCCGTTTCATTTTCTGAAACTTTTTATTGAAGGTTTTTTTCCAATGCCCATAATTACCGAGATTTTCCGGTGTGTCCACACTTTTCAGACACCCGGTATGTGTTTGATGAGTTGAATTGAATTAGTATTTCGCTTAGTGTTGACAAGGTTCAGTGAAAATTTTCGTAGATCAATATTAATGTGATGTTGAATAGCTCCGAAACCTGAAAATTAAAATGAATCGGAAAAATTCATCGTTTTCTATTAACGAATTCCGTATATTGGATGAACTTTTTTTGCTCTCCCCCGCCGGCAGACACCTTCTACGCCTATGGTTGTACAGGAGATTTTTTTGAATGAAGTGTATGTTCTATTCATTATTATAAGCTCGAAAACGAAACTAAAATAGGAAACAAAGCATTTTGTTTTGAATTTATTAAAATATGTTGTAATAAGTGCATCAATGGTAATTTTATATTCCATTGTACTATCGTTAAATTCAATTTTCTATTTAAAAATTCGATTAATGATAGATTTTTATCACTTCCAAAGTTATTGCTGAAAACACCATTCAAAAATATTGAATGGAATTGATGAATTGTTTCATTGATTATTCATTACAATTTTAATTTGACCTATTTATATCCATGATTATTGTCGGAATATTAAGTAATTAAGTTATTTTATCTTCGTTTCTTTCAATAACGTTCACAGGCTGTTTCTTAAGTAGTCGGTTCGCGTCTGGCAGCAATTCGTTATCAGGCCGACGACGAAACGATTCATTTGTCAGATTATGGGAAACGAGATCACGATTTCAGTCCTAAAACGTGGGACTATAAAACTTGATGAATGACTGGGAACGCACGGTCAGAGCCGGAATCGTGATTTGCTAAACCGGAAAATGGTGATTTCGGGTGAATCTGCCCCGTTACATTATTTCACAAAATATCCGCGTTTCGTAATAGTATGCTTGGATAAATTCTTTCAATTAATTTTATTTCTGCAAAATTCAACTTAGATACGATTAATTCTCACTTTATTATGTTCACTTGAGCAGTGGCGAAGCGCGGAAGGGGGCACTTTTTTCCTTAGTCATTGTAATTGGAAATATTGGAATAACCCGACTAAAGCCCGTGAAAGAAGGACGGGGGTAGTGGTGACAGCAAGAATCGAATGAAACTCATTTTTTTATTCAATTCCGACAAAGGGGCCTCTAGCTCCGCCACTGCACTTGAGCGAGTTGAATAGAATTGTTTTGATTGCATAAACTGCCCTTTTAAGTAATTCTAATACTAACACATTCATCTAAATAAGCATAATCCGGTATAAATGAATGTGTATATCGTAATATCGATCGCATGGTAGGTGTAACAGGAATACGGGGATATTAATCCACGGTAGATTAGAATGTCTGAGCCAGGAATGTAAACATAAATCGGTTATGGCGGGTTAAATTCAAGTAAATATTTGGATAACGAACGTGGACGAGCTGCTGTATATTCAGTTGCAATGATTATTGGGAACTTTTCTTACGATGCAAAAAAATAAATACAGAAGTCAAAGTGGACAAATACAATTTTTATAATCTCGTTAGGTGTACAGGTGGTACACAGAAAATTATTATTTTTTATTTTAATGGTAACACTGAAATGACAAAGTGATTACATACATCCACATCCACACACGAAACCCTTCACACGGAACCAAAACCAGCAACGAATCGTCACTATTCATTTCAACCGATATAAGTGCCATTGTATCTAACTTATAGCAAATCCCTACATATACCGGGTGTTTCAACGCGGGTTAATCATTGGACGTTTACGGAGAACTATTGGGTGTTTCAGCTTGAAATTTGGGTTATAAGAGTTTGTGCCTACGCTCTCTCATTCTAAAATATTTTCATTTAAAAAGGCATGATTGATCCCCGGGGATCAATATGCCGCTTCATTTTTTCCAATAGAATGTAGGTATTTTTTTCATCAGCCTTATTTTTCATCGAAAAATAAACCTGCTTTATCCATAGAACTCATAGTTGAGTCTCAATCGTTTTGAAGTTATTTCGACTTTTGTTTATTTTTTGGCAATTGGAAAGCTTCACTAAAACCTATTCATCTTCGAAACCCATTGACATGAGGAGTTAAAAAAATCGCAGAGTATTAAAAACTAATCAAACTAATTATTGATAATACGAACAACAAAAAATAATCGACCAAACTATGTGAAAAAAAATCTTAAACAGCCGGCATTTAAATCTTGGATAACGTCAGTTTTTCAAATAGCACGGCATACTTTTGATTACACCGTTTAATTGCTACATCAAAACTGGACAAAATTGATGTACATTGTTCCTATCTCAAATTCGTAGTTCTTAGGTAATTTCAAAAAAACTAAAATTTTATTCAGTGCTTATGGAGAACTTGCTTTAGATTATTTTCCTTCATATAATTACTATGGCAACCAGAAAAATGCATAATCAAGTCAATGTGATAGAAATCGTCAAATGTCAAATTGCTGTTTGCATTGCGAACAAATTATTGGTGAAATGAACTGGAATATTGAAGTGATTTTTAACTTATACTTGGTGAAAATCAGGGAATAATTGAACAAATTTTCAGAAAATCCAACAATAATTATTCTGTCTCTCTAAAAGTAGCTCGTAGTAAGCTGTTTTGCTGTTTTGTTCATACAATTGTCATTATAAATAAAAATGTTTAGTGTAGGAGTTGTTTTATTGATTTTAAATTCAGGTTGATACATTCAAGTAATGAACGAAGATCAGTGAAAAATTAATTTTATTCTATTTTTTCACTGAAAACTAAGTTTATCTCAATAAGTGCTCAAACTGCCCTCCTCCAATTTCTCAACATTTCAAAATTCACTTGTGGACTGGTTGAACCGCATTACTAATTTGATCCGGAGCGACCTCGTCGAAGGCCCTTCGAATGCATGTCTCTAATATTTCTGCGGTTTCAATTGGACTGTCGTACACCTTGTTTTTTAAATAACCTCATGAAAAAAGTCTAAAGGCGTTAGATCAGGCGAACGTGGTGGTCAATTCCACGGACCTAAACGTCTAATCCAACGATCTTCAAATAATGTGTTTAAAACATCAGCTATAGCGTTCGTCGAATGAGCTGGAGCACCGTCAAGCTGATATCAGGTCTTGGATAATGCATTCAAAGGCAGGTTATCCAAGAAGTCCTGGACTGTAGTTTTCAAAATGTCCAAATAAAGAGCACTGCACAAATTTTGGCGATAGATTTTGAAACCGAACCGATTATCTTTCAATAAACAAGATACATTAACACTAAATTTTTATTGAAAGCCTCGTACGTGAGTAGCATGTGGGTTGGAATCAGACCATAAATGAGAATTTCAGATGTTGAACATTCCTTCTCTATCAAATTTAGATTCGTCGGTCCAAATGATGTCTTTAAAAACTGCGGATTCTCATAAATTTTTGTTAAAATAAATTCGCAGAAAGTCGCTCGCCTGTCATAGTCCAGTGGAATTAAATGATGGTGCAGAGTGAATTTGTAATTGTGCATTTTATTTTGTGACAATATCCTTTGAATAGACGGAACTGATACACCCAATGCATGGGAGGCGCTTCTCAGTGATCCATTGGGATATTCAATAAAGTATCCTAGTACCAAAAGAACAGTGACCTCATCCTCCGTAACCATTTTCACCTGGACAGCCGTTTTCTTCCACTGGCCTGTAGTCAAAATATCTTGTTGAATTTCTTTGAATTTGCCACGAGTCATTTTTGGTAGACCGGGATACTTTTCGTTGAAATTTCTGCAAGTTCGTTCAAGTATTCTTTGACACTCACCAAACATTGCAAACAAGTCAAAAATCACTTCATTGCTGTAATTCATGGAACTTATTTGCAATTCAAATGAAAAATACATAATTTTTGACACTTTGGTTTTGACACATTGAATTCATAATATATTTTTTTAGTTGCCACAGTAATTGTATGAAGGAAAATAATCTAAAGCAAGTTTTCCATAAACACTAAATAAAATTTTTTTTAAATTACCTAGGAACTACGAATTTAAGATAGGAACAATGTAACATCAATTTTGTCCAGTTTTGATGTAGCAATTAAACGGTGTAATCAAAAGTATACCGTGGTATTTGAAAAAGTGAAGTTATCCAAAATTGAATTGCCGGCTGTTTAAGATTTTTTTTCACATATTTTGCTCGATTATTTTTTGTCGTTCGTATTATCAATGATTAGTTTGATGAGTTTTTTAATACCCTGCGATTTTTTCAACTTCTCACGTCAAGGATTTTCGAAGATGAATAAGTTTTAGTGAAGCTCTCTAAGTGCCAAAAAAATCACAAAAGTTGAAATAACTTCAAAAAGGTTGAGATGAATTCTATGAATAAAGCAGGTTTATTTTTCGATGAAAAATAAGACTGATGAAAAAATACCTGTATCTATTGAAAAAAATGAAGTGGGGATCTATATCCGGTACAACCGGAAGTGCGTTTTAAAATGAAAATATTTTAGAAGGAGAGAACGTAGGCACAAACTTTTATAACCCAAATTTCAAGCTGAAACACCCAATAGTTCTCCGTAAACGTCCAATGATTAACCCGCGTTGAAACACCCGGTATATGTAGGGATTTGCTATAAGTTAGATACAATGGCACTTATATCGGTTGAAATGAATAGTGACGATTCGTTGCTGGTTTTGGTTCCGTGTGTGGATGTATGTAAACACTTTTGTAATTTCAGTGTTACTATTAAAATAAAAAATAATCATTTTCTGCGTACCTGCTCACCTAACGAGATTATAAGAATTGAATTTGTTCACTTTGACTTCTGTATTTATTTTTTCTATTCCCGATTTGAACCCGAATTGAAACACCCGGTATAAAAGTAGAACATACTTGAATGGTACAGTTGTACATATGGGCATTCGGAAAACAACCGCTAGATATCGCTTTTCTTGCCTTATAAGCGACCACAGTCGTTTCGTAAGACAAAAGTTTTCACTCCGGGTACAGTATACAACACTTCTTGGTTTTAATGTTACCAAACGCTATCTTATTTCACTATGCTATCAAGTTTCCATCATCCTGCTTATGCCGGTGAATATTGTCCAAAAAATCTGGGTCGCTCAACTTCTCCTTATTTATCAATCCTTTATGCCGTGAGAAATTTATCGCAATTCGCGGTGTTCGAGATCTGCGGTTTAGGGCTATAGATAGATATCATACTCTCAACTTTTATCAAATCTAATTCAGCTCGGCTTTCTAGAGCGGGAAATCGTTCTTCAATTTTTCCCCGACCAGTTTCAAGCTGGCGAAAACGACGGAATATATTTACGGGAAGTTTCCACTTGAAACTTTCGAATTGGTTGAAACCGACTGAACAAAATATGTATGCGCAAAGAATACAAGAACGGGTGGAAATTTAAGTTTCAAATCCCCTGAAATTCAATCGGAACTCCTCGGTTATTCATACACACACCCCATCAGCTTTCGGGATAATTTGTATTTCGTTTAAGTTAACGCGATTTTCCGATGGTTTATTCGCCTCATAACGAATGTGGGGTCTTTTTATATGGTAGTAAAATAGTGAACAGAATCGATACACGGGTTTGTGAAACGGTCAATTTATGAAGCAGCTGCTAACACTGCATGGTCAGTGTAGTCTGATGATGACCAATGGCTTATTGCATTACCTCTCGCTTGAGGACAGGGACGCATTTATTCTATATTGTTCTATTTGTTGGGGATGTTTTTCAGTTGTGTGTTACATTGCAAATACGTACATAATTTTCTGCACTGAATGAATTTCGCAGTTAAGGGTAAAAATACGTGGTGCCACTCTTCATATCGTTGAATATCCCGCAAAAATTTAATCTCTTTGTCATAAAAATATTAAGATGTACCCTTATCTTTTGAATATTATACGCTTAAACGATAAAGTCAATTTAATTTTCGGTTTCACAATTCCTCTTATTCCAAGCTCGTTTAGGAGCTGAGAGAATGTTTGTCACTTCGCACCGTTATCGTAAGTATTTAGCGCGTTTTCATTTCCGCGTGTTCTTGTGACACTCCCATTCGGAGACAATGGCCGTGAAAGAAAATGAACGGACGAGCGGAAATTCAAAATGCCTTATGGTTGATGAGAAACAATTTAAAACAATGATACCTCATTTGATATTGCTTCAGAGACGGAGCTCGCTCCACCAACGCACTCATCGTCGAAGGTGGAACCAGAGATTTCGAACTTGAAACGGTACATTTGGGTGGAATACGAATGAGATTAGTTTTAATGTTCCACTGTTTTTCGATACATCAATAATTGTTGGTATAACCGTCTGCATATTCAGAATAATTTAATTATTCGAAAAATTAAACCTCAAGTACCATTAATGCTCAACAAAAAGTATGCAGACTTTCAATATTCCATTAAAAAAACAACGAAGTTGTCTCATACCACAATTATGATGCATCCATTATAAATGAAAATAATTTTGAATATGGTGCTGGAGAACATCGGATTTCTTATTGCACTAATATACACTGTGATCCATTTTAGACGAGCCACCCTGTATATTTCTCATCCTTTAGTGATTGGAAAAATTTCCCAAAATATGTCGGATGATTTTCTTTGAGGGACATCTTTTGACGTATTTTGAGGCTTGAACGACCAACCCGCTAAGAAAGGGCTAAGAGGGGTTCAGTGATACTTCATTTGAAAGGTCTAGGAAGCCTCTTCACAACGGTATATGGAAAACATAATAACAAAGAAAATAATTGTTTTTAATGCTTATAATCAAAAAAATGAAATCTGCATTTTCAAATCAAATGTTCAAAGTGTCCTCCATTGACTTCCATACAATAATACAATCTTCACTGAAAACCTTCTCTGACATGGTCCAACATAATTGGAGTTATTTGACGACACTCATTCACAATGCGTTGGCGTAGCTCGTCCAAATTTTCAGGCCGAGTCACAAAAATCTTTGACTTAAGATGTCCCCACAAGAAGAAGTCCAGAGGGGTTAGGTCAGAAGATCGGGCAGGCCACTCCATAGGACGACCAGCGTAGTGAGGAGGAGCTTCGTCTTGTTGGCAATGTGTTCTTCAATTAGTCGAGGATCGTTTTCTAATTTTTCGGTTATTAACTGATCAATCGCATTTTCCAGCATTTCAAGATAACTTGCGCCATTTAAAGTACCCGGAATAACCAGAGGTCCAATTAGGTGGTCTCTTACAATTCCTACCAACATTTAGCTTTTCCGGATGTTGAGTGTGAGCTGCTCGCAATACATCAGGATTTGTATCGCTCCAAATTCTACAGTTATATCGAATAACCTTTCCATGAAGTGAAAAAGTGCATTCGTCAGAAAAGCAAACGTTGTACAAGAAATTTGGGTTATTAGTGATACGGTCGACCATACTTTCGCAAAACTCTTGCCTTCGATCGAAGTCATCATCATTTAATTCATGAGTCAATTGAAGTTAATACGGATGGAACTGAAAACGTTAGATTAGCTAACACCGGAAAGTGCAGCAAGTTGTCGGACAGATTGGCCATAAGTTGGATATGACCTAATACCGCCACACCTGCTCCTTCATCATTCACAATTCCAATGGGTGCTCTTTTTTTATCCAGTACTGAACCCGTCTCAACAAAATTTGGAAATCAATTCCAATATGTAGGGTAGACCGGGGTCAGTTGTAACAGGGTACGATTGTAACAACACCGATAAATCGGAAACTGCAGGGGTTAGCGGGAAGGGTATAAGGAGCGGAGTGATCGTAAGTAAAGCGATTCGTTGCGGGCACACCAAAAACGTGTGAACGGGGTCACTGTGTTTTCGAAACCAAAAGTAAGTATTTTTTATTGCTTTTTTTGCTAATTATTCGTAATGCATGCTAAATACGCTCATGACGACTTTTAAAGCATTGACGTTGATTATCATAAATGAAATAGGAACCGATAAATATTGTCTACCTCGTTTGCTTTGAAGATTATGACGAAAATTGTACAAAATGGTCAACCGGGTACGGTTGTAACAATATATACGATATATAATTAGAACTTATCTTAAAACTCTTATTTCCTCACAAAGAACTTATTTTTGTTGTATTAGATCTATTTTATGTTGAAAAATAGCAATCTCATTGTTCAAATTACTTATTAGATTGCAATTGATGATTCTGTTTGCCACAGAAGGGCAAATCTTGTTATTTGAAAGATTTTATGAGTTTTTAAGTATTTTTTCTTTCTTAGGTTTAAAAATAAGAGTGATTCTAAAATGTAAAACTGTAATGTACGTACATTAAATAAATATATACATTAATAACAACATAATGATCTTTCTTTTGTAATGTTACAATTGATCCCATTCACTGTTTCAACCGGCCCGGGGTCAGTTGAAACATTATCCCAAATTTTTTGAATAACATGGTATGACTTTTCAATAGTATACATTACCATTTAATCGTCAGATAACTAATCTTTATTTAATACAAAGTTTCAAATGAGCTGAGCTCAATATGTGGCTTTACTGAGCTGTTTGGTAAAAAATGTTTCAACCGAACCCGGTCTACCCTACTTATGGCACCGCTACGTTCCGGATGGTTTCGGTTAAATATCCATGCAGCCGCTCGGGCACAATTTCCATTTTGATAATACTGGCTAACGCGCTCAACACGCTCTTGCAATGTATACACCTTAATTATTTTGAAAATTGTAAACAAAGCAGGGTTGTTGTTCCGATTAGTATCCAGAGGGCGATCGAGCTGAAACTTGCTAGACATAGTTTACTCGTCACCGGAAGTCGGGAAAATCGCATGCCAAAGTGCGCATGCGCAGAAATTATTTGTTATTGTTTACTTCTTGCAAATGCATTAGTGTCAATTGGTTTTGTTTTTACTAATAATTTATTGAAAATAGTGATAATTTATCAAACATAAATTGATTTTGTCGTTGTTTTTTTAGGTTAGGTTAAGTTAGGTCTAGGGTTCGCTTGCACGTGAATCGGTTCCATTTTATATCGTATTTCTGCTAAAGAAAAATTGAAAAATTTCTGCGCATGCACATGCTGGGACACTTTTTTTTTCATTTTTTTCGCTTGCTAAGGAATGAAGTTTCAAGTCGATTCCTCACCGGATGCTAATCGGAACATTGTCCCAAAGCAGCAAAGTAGTAACTCAACAGATTGCTTTCTAATAAATCAAATGATCAAAGAATCGCAATAAACACCTGCTAAGAACAAAAAATTAAGGCGAGATAACATTTTTTGTTTTGGTTTTTTTAAGTTATCGTTCGTGAGAATTTATTATTACATGGAAGTCAATGAGGACGATTTGAACATTTGATTTAAAAATTCAGATTTGATTTTTTTGATTACATATAAGCATTAAAAATAATTATTTTTTTTTATTATTATGTTTTCCATACGCCGTTGTAAAGAGGCTTCCGAGTAGGGATGCAACATCGTTGTGAAAAACATCGATATTTTTGGACATCGATGCTTGCATAAAAAACATCGATTTTAAAATACATCGTTGAAAAAGAACGATATATCGATGTTTTACCGATGTTTTGTACTTTGAAAGAAAATTTTTTCGAAAAACAATATTTTTAAAGTGTTCTCTTCATCTTCTCTTCATCTGCAGCTTTTTATAGATGTAGATTATTTATTTCTTTGAATTATTGATGTGGATGATATATTTTTAACTTTTTTATGGTTTAACTATTCATGATTTTTCCATACTTATGTCAAATTCACCTGAGGTAATTGTTGATCAGGTGATTCGTGTTCCTGTGTTTATTCATTTAAGTAGCATAACTTTATTTTGTTCACTAAATTAATAGTGTTAAAAACTTTTAGAACACGTAGATGTTCTCAAACAGATTGAGGAACGATGTCTATATTTTTGACTAATATGAACGATGTATCGACGAGGTATCGTCAATTAAAACATCGATGTTAACATCGATGCTCATGAACGATATATCGAAGTTTGACAAACATCGATGTATCATTTGCATCCCTACTTTGAGCTTTGAAATGAAGTATCACTGAACCCTTCTTCCGTATTCAGTTTTGCGGGGTTGAAGCGCCCCCTCTTAGGGGGTTGCTCGTTCAAGCCTCAAAATACGTCAAAAGATGTCCTCCAAAGAAAATCATCCGACATATTTTGGGAAATGTTTCCAATCAATAGGATAAGAAATATACGGGTGGCTCGTCTGAGATGGAACATCCTGTACATACTGTAGGTATATGGAGGAAAACAGTACGAATATTCGTTCCTCGAAGCGACATTTTGCGATAGCTAGGTCGGTTCGTTAAATTCGTGAAAAGCGACGAGATTCAATCTAATCTTCCCGAAAAAAGTTTTTTGTACTTTTGTTTTATAGAGTTAAGTTTAGTATGTATATGTTATTTCCATTAGGAGCATCCACTTTCTTTTATTAAACTAATTTTGGTTTGAACGAAGAAATTTTGCTAGCGAATAAAAAATGACTTTCACGGCGTTGGATTAAAATTTGAAATCATTTCATGTTAAACGAATCGTAAAATATTCACTAATTACTAATTGGTCATTAAAGAATCGGATCAACAATAATTAGTTCACAAATAGGTGGCAATTATCGGAGTTTAATTTGAAAGACAGAATCATTACAATTGCAGCACCAATTACTCTTATCCTTGCAACGTAAACAAGTGGTAACAAGATCAGACGTTCTAGCATGCAATTTGGTATTTACGCGAACACCCCTTGGTTCCGTCGACTGTTATAATTACTTCATCAATTGTGTTTCGAACCCTTATAATATACATAGTAGTGACGGTTGTAAAGTTTCGCTGTTTTACGATATGGTAAACCGATTATGTGATAGGATTATATATCCTTAGCAATTATTTGAAACACCATCTTCAAACTGAGGAAGATTTCGATATGGAGGAGAGGTCATTGCCAATAAACCCTTCCGAATCCTTTGCTGGGTAGAAAATCGATACCATCCTCTAAATTTCGGGTGGGTCATGTAATATTACCTATGCGTAGATCGTAAAGGAAAGGTTTCATCTTCTCGATTCCCAGTGTAAGTTATCACACATACGTAACGACGGATATATTCACGAAGCCTTATTTTCAATTAAGCGCCAAAGCAACAAAATTGTAATTAACGCGAACAACACAAGATTTAAATTTTGAAGGCCATTTCTAAGGATTCTTTCTTAAAAGTTAAGTGCAGCACTATATTGGAAAATGAAATTGGAAACTCCAAATAGCAATCAAAAACGGTGGCGTGAACAGAAAAATTACAACTAAAACAATTTAAATTTACGGCAGGTGAAAAATACGTAGCGTATGGCATAAGTAGTAACCTGGGTAAACAAGTGAACAAAATTTAATTGTCATATCATTCAAATACTCATCATTTCGTTACTGTTATTTTAAAATTAAATTCCAATTTTCGAAATAAACATAATCAGTAACGAAATGGAATCAGGCAGGTCATTAACACGTTCAGAATCTGCTGAGCGTGGTCCAAAATTTTGTTGGATTTGCTTCGGATCTGAAGAAGAAGATATTGAGGCATCTTGGGTTCATCCCTGCAATTGTAGAGGAACAACCAAGTGGGTGAGTAGAGAAGCGAAAATGCATTCATGGGATGGGTCTATTGGATAAACAAGTTCAGGTGCACCAGTCTTGTCTGTTGAGATGGATTGATGAAAAACAAAGCGAAAATAGGTTTCAGCCAGTTGTTTGCCCACAATGTCAAACGCAATATATCATAGTATTCCCAGATATGGGAATATTAGCTAATACCATTGAAATAATGGACTACACTATTGAGAATCTGTGTTCATTCTTAGCAGCAGGAATGATGGGATGTATTTTTTATTGGAGCTCATTAACTTTTGGTGCAATAACAGTGATGCAGGTAACAGAAATCTTAGGAAATGCCAATTGCTTTACCATGAAATCGTTCAAAGGCTATTGGCATCCGAGAAGGTGTCACTGTTTTGCAAGAAACTGACCCAGTAATACTAATGATGGGGTTACCGTTGATTCCTGTATGCCTCATATTAGGCAGATTAATTAATTGGGAAGATCAAGTTCTTTACTTCATACGAAACAAATTACCTCGTATTCCGGTCTTGAAGCATTTACTTCCGTTCAGGTTTTTAAAATAGTCTTTTCATTGTTATAAATTTATTTAACAATATTTTCTCAGGATTGACGTCGGGCCTCTAGACAGTCATCGCGAAGATGCTCTGCGTGAAACTTATTCAGCTTCGCTTTCTCGAAATATTTGTGGAGCCTTGCTACTTCCTTCCTTCTCAAGTTTAACTGATAGAATAATCAGTGGATTTTTATACAAAAACCAACAACACAGTGTGAAAAGATTGTTCTTCGGTGGAATTGTATTCTTGCTTATCAAAGGTTGTTTGAAAATCTACCAAATGCAAATGAATTACGTGAGACTATGTGAACGACAAATACTGGATTACACTCCGACCAACCTACGACTTTTTAATGATCAATGATTTTATAATATTTATACTAATAGAAACTGTTCGCTTTTTGATTCTTTCATTATTATCAACAAAATAAATTTTCTTTGCAAACGTCAACAAAAAACGATGACACATTGTTGAGCAGTGTTCGATTTTTTCTTACTCTAATAGCAATAATAATATATTCCAGTCTTCTTTAACCTGGGTATTAATTTCACTTTTCTATTGATTTTTTTTTTCATCGCAGTGTTGATAGCAACAATATTTGTCGGGGCAAGATGCCAAACGAGCAAATATTCAAAAAAACCATATTAGGCAGGATTTCGACTGGAAGCATTTCAAAATTTTGTTGGATGTGTTTAACATCTGAGAACACCAACAGCGGATTATGGGTGAATCCTTGCAATTGCCTGGGAATATTAATGTGGGTAAGAGAAGTGAAATGATATCCTAAAAAATCGCTGTATCCATTTGACGACGCATTTTAGGTTCACCAAGAATGCCTCAATGAAATGGTGGATAAAAAACGAAATTCAATGAATCATGGACCAGCTGTCTGCCCTTTATGTCAAACGGATTACATTACACTATGGCCAAAATCGAACAACTTTTTTGGAGTGCTTAGAAATATGAATAACACTCAAAAGCAAGTTAACTCATCCTCAGCAAGAGGAGTCCTTGTTCCATGTTTGTGCCTCTTCTGCATTGTCACCGTTGGTGGATCAGCAGTAATTGAGGTAAAATTGGTCAACCTGCCTGATGTCTATCATGACTAACTTGTAGATTTTTATACACAACAATAACCAAATCATTTTTGAACCAATGGAAACATTCATGATATTGGTGGGTTTAACTTTAATACCTTTATGGCGTATCATCAGCGAACACACAAACTGGGTAGATAATGCGTTCCACTTTCTGGAAAATCAAATATGTCGCATTCCATTTCTACAAAGATTTTTGCACAGGTTATAAAAATAAACTAGCCACGGTTTTAGCTCACTCATGGTTTTCAGGAACGAAGTGGATCAACAACGGCCCTCTCGGACTTTACTGCGAAATGTACTAACCGCCATGCTGCTTCTCCCGTTCGGAAGGATATTTGGAAAAATTGTGAATAGATTGTTTTATAAAAACCAACTACGGCAGAAAACAGCAGGTATATTGGGAATGCTTATTTTTCTCATAGTTAACGGTTGTTCGAAAGTCTACTACAAATATAAGAAGGGAGAAAGAAAAGCAGAAGAAAGAAAACGAGAAGAATGAGTGTCTTTCTTTGAAATCCAAATTTGCTCTCACTCATAACGTTTTGTAGTATTTCTAAGTATGTAGTGTTTAAATAGTTCTTGGTTTGTATTTGTTCGATAAAATAAAATCTTTCAAGAAGAACCAGTTTTATTGCCTCTTGACATTTCTTAATATTTAGGAACAAAAAGTTTTTGATGATTAAGCTATCGACTTTATTAATAGTGGAGACGAATATATTAAGTCCAATAAAATTGGATTATTAAAATAATATTCATTGAACTAATCCATCTTGGGGGCAACACAACACAACGGTATTTACAGAATTATCTATTACATGAGGCTCTGACGTATTTTCGTCCTAGTTTTATTTAGTAGGTGTAATTTCAAACATTTTTTAAAATAAAAAATCATAGTCACCTTTGAAAACAGTTGAATTAAAAGAATTCATTTGAAATTGACATTTAAAACAAGGCCGAATATCAAAATTCTATCCCATTTTTCGGGACAAAAATGACTAATAACGAAATAGAATTTAGTAGATCGGTAGCCCATTTTGACAATATTCCAAAATTTTGTTGGATATGCTTTGCCTCTGAAGAAGAAGACCCGGACGCATCCTGGGTCCACCCATGTAACTGTAAAGGAACAACGAAGTGGGTAAGGGAAAATTATGAGATAATCTCCGAGGTTGTTCGAAAATAATTTTTTTAGGTACACCAAGCTTGTCTCCAACGATGGATCGATGAAAAGCAAAATGGGCAGAATTTTGACACTATTGCATGTCCTCAGTGTCGGACGGAATACATTATAGTATTTCCACGAATGGGAGTATTTGCTGTAATGATTGAGGCTATGGAAAATACTATTCAAAACACATCTTCATTCTTGGCCGCGGGGATCATGGCCTGCATGATTTATTGGAGTGCCGTAACTTTCGGCGCTATAACAGTGATACAGGTAAGATATTACTTGACTGTATTCTTTTTACCATATGACGATTCAAAGGCAATTGGAACTAGAGAGGGTATAATGATAATGCAACAAGCCGATCCAGTGATACTGATGATGGGACTACCTTCGATTCCTATATCTCTCATTTTCGGCAGATTAATCAACTGGGAAGATCGAGTACTACATTTCATACGAAACAAATTAGCACGCATTCCGATTTTAAATTATTTGCTCCCCTTCAGGTTTTTTAAATTTTCTGGTTATTGTATTAGATGTGTTAAAATTCTTGTTCTTAGAGTTGATGTTAGACCACCAGACAATTATCAAGAAAACGCTATCATAGAAACACAATCCATATCAATTTCTCGAGATATTTGTGGAGCATTGCTACTTCCTACGTACGCATGCTTAACGGATAGAATAATGGCCGAATTATTATACAAAAATCAGCAACGCACTTTAGAAAGAACTCTATTAAGTGGACTGGTATTTTTGGCGGTTAAAGGTTGTTTGAAGATCTATTATAAACAGCAGAAGTATGTGAGTAAATGTGGAAGACAAATTCTTAATTATACCCCAAACAATCGTGAGCTGGTCAGTACCATGTAATTGAATACAGAAAATATAGAAATACTTCCGATCAATGGTCTTTGTGCAGAAAGTTTTTAATACGTCGCTCCACATCCGTCACTTGCAAACTGTTTCAAACCCAGGATTAACAAATATGTACCACATATAATTTTGAGATAAATGGATGTCAAATATATCAAAACATACTGATAATTTATTTTTCAACTCTGATCAAATTAGGTATTGAAATTTTCGAGTTATAAACTAATAACAATTTACGTCAAATTATCGTAACGGTTACACAATTCTTATTTCAATGTTCCCAAATTCTTCTAGAACATCGGAAATGTCAATGTATTTTAATTAACAGGAATGTTCGAAAAATGTTTGAAATAATAACAAAAAAAATTAATCCCAGTTTTTCCTTGACGAGATCAAGGAAAAACATTCTTTCGGTTATAGAGTATGCACTTATTAACCGCTCGAACAATGTCGCCACAAAAGGCTTCGCCGGAAACACTTTAGAGTTGTATTGTCGTTCATACCTCGTTTTCTGCGATCGAAACCGGATGGTACGAGGAAGATGAATCACTCCTGAAAACCGCCAAATTTAAAAGAGACAGCTATAGAACGATGCTATTGTAAATGTACAATTCTTTCAGTATTCGAAATATGGGGACCTAGGAATGTTCATGAAAAATTTTTCAATTGGAATTAAAAAGAATGTCTAATAAGGGAAGTTTATACTGCGGGATAATTTGATTCGATCCTAAAAAAATTTAATTTCACGAAAAGCCTGGTTTCATGACTAAAGATGAGTTTGCAGCTTTTAATTAAAAATTTTACGCTTTATTTTATATTATCTAGTAGCGTAACGGCTTTTTCTTATTTTCCTCTGACAATGGGTAAAATGCTTTTATTCGATACAAATTCATTCAAGACCAGACAAGAAAATAATTCGAAAAAGGTGGATTACCTGAGAAAAGAAGCACTAAGAACTCGTAATGACAATTTGAGGGAACTACGTTCAAACTCAGACCTTTCTCTATTCCTAATACAATTTATATATTGTTTAATCCTGTTGAATGTTATTGTCAAATTGTTTTTAAGAATTTTAGTCTCGACCAACAATTGTGGTTGAATTCCAATACAATTATATCCTAAGGAGTTTAGTTAATCGAAGATTGCGGCATTACAGTTTCTATAAGCCAAACGCGTCTTATTTCGTCTGAGACAAAGTACAAAAATGTGAATAGCTTTGGATTAATAAAAACAAATTCAATATATCATCTATGCTCAAAGTTACACATATCTAAGGCCTCCCCTTAGGATGTAGATAAAATTGAAATCATCGTTCATCCAACTCTCGGTTTCCGGCTCAACAATACCTTTATCAAATTGCGGCCAATGAAAACATCCCTAAATTGGACCATTTACACTCAGTGTGTGGCGCGGACCCCATCGTCCTCATTATTTCGAATTCTTTGTGCCTTCAAAACGAATAGCATTGTTATAACGAAAATCATGAACTCGACATAGATTGATTTTACGTTCGTAGGGTTCCAAACACGAAAATGCATTCGTCCGTGTTCTCATGTGAACAATTGCTTATTATAAATTTAGGCTTGAAAGAAAAAAATCTCCTGGGAGTCGTGTCAATAAAGCTGGAAAGGGATTTTGAGGCTTAAGGGAGGAACAAACATTATCTTCTTCCTTATAAGTCTGTGGTATGTAAATGATTATATTGAGCGAATAATGAATGATTTTCTATCGTTGCATTCGGATTATCTGGCTAACGCTTTGTTGATTAATTCACTATATGGGGTCATATTAACAGTTGCTCTATTTTGCAAGGATCATGCGCTAGGGGTGCACTTGACAAAAAGGACAAGGTAGAAGCAGATGTGCATTTTATCTACATAGCACAGCCCTTCTGTTATTTTAATTCTATTATGTTACCGATAGCATTGAATTCGTCAAAAATATCATGACCATATTAAAGGGATTTTTGGAACATGTGTTTCTTGCACAAACCCCTCATAAAAGTTAAACGCTTTTTATACATATGGTGCCTTTTTTCTTTAGATATTCTAGGGTCGTATGGTGTTTTTATAGATTGTTGATCAAGTTTATTCGATCAGGATTTCATCTTTTATTTCCTGTACACACACGTTTTAGTATTTTCTAATTTTGTTCGGGTTGATTGCTTTCGGTGATCTTCAAAAGGAGTTCAGGCAACGAACGCTCTCGCTTGCCGCTCATCCAATATATAGTGAAATATACAATGAAATTGAGAATGGGGGTGGATAACATATTTCCTCATGAAATTTTTACTGGCACGAAAGATATTCGATAACATTTTCGATATGGATTTCATATTTGACATTTACATTCAAATCGGACAGGAAAAATATAGGCGCCAGTAACTTTTACGATGAACATATGTAGCATTTCATAAACGGATTTGCATACAATAAAAATTCGCAACGTGCGATTTTTTTTTCATTTTAACAATGTTATCACAATACAAGTGATGCGTTCTGAACAGTTCCAGCACGTTAATCGAATTGAAAAACCCATTATTTCCTATTTGCTGCCGTCGTTACAGTTAGAGATCAACGAGAAAATCAATTGAAATTTGTAACATATCTGGACTGTCCAAATATCGGTTTCATTTTTATATATCAGATTAGTAATTTTCAGTTGCATATCTCTGGCTTCAGCAATATGAGATATAAAAATCATCAATGCTGTACACTTCAAATTATTAAATACATATTATATTCAATGAATAATTTAAAAAATACGAAAATCAAATGAGTTATATTTTCAATGGAGACATACACAATGGCCAATCATTGCAACAGGATTTCAAATTAGTTTTCAATGGTAAAGTAGGATATTACATACGTTATAAGGAGAAAATAAATAGTATACCGAAGTTCCAACTATCCATCTTCCACTCTTCTAGATTTCTAGCTTCGTGCGTGACAACATTACCATTTGCTCGTGAGTGTTAAGGTACGAGGCTAAAAATATACAATTTGAAGAAAATTTAGATGGTTTTGTAATGCCACAAAGGCATGGAGAGAACGATTTTAGGGTTGGAATAATTTCAAATTAGGAAAAGAAAACTATGAGAGCAGATTGTGAAAGTGCAAGGAAATGAACCAAATTTATTCATTTAAATGGGACACAATTGAAAAACTGTACAACTATAATTCTCAAACAGCGATGATGATGTTCCAAAATTGCGCTCTTTCGAAAAAAATTCCATAATCGATAATAACATGTTATTAATCCCAAATATCGACGTCACGACGCGACTGTTCTCCCACTTCAGAAGAGGTAACTTGTTTCAGCAGTAGATGATAAGCAGGGTCTGGAGAATATGTAAGTTCTCGTGGGATCAGATCCCATGAAGCTCAATGAAATCAACAATGGAGTGAGTGTATACTTCACTACTAACGAACAACGACAACTGCGCAACCATCGACAGTCAATACAAATTATTCGCTCGGATGAGACGGAATGTCGAAAATTGAAAGTCGTCTTTATATATATACGACTGTCGAGTTTGACCTTCTAGATTGCAAACTCTTTTAATGTACCATTTAGGTGATCATGAATTATGATGCACAGTTGGTCTACACCCGCTAAATCGTTATACAGAAAGAATATACCGACGTTGGCGGCCTCAAAGACACACCGCGGAGCCAGTCGAAGTTGCCTGAGGCTCGACCCACCAAGCAGACGTTCATACCTTTCCTCGATCCTTCGACGACCTTCAAATATAGCACAGAATTTCACGCATCAACCCCCAACTTAATGTTTATATTTAAATTTGTTATACTTATCTGTAATATTATTCATAATATAATGAGCGTGCGTTAAATCGATAGAACTCGGGAATAGAAGGGGCGTGCTATTCCGTCTAGGATTTAGATAATTTAATTAAACCGTTCGAACGTTTACACGAGGAGTTACCAGAGACCTAGGAGATTTTACAGACCATTCCAATAGGTTCAGTAGTAAATTCCGATTGTAGGAATATTGTATAATAGAAGCTACCTCGAATATCAATTAAAATTATGTTTCAAGTCCGTAATATTCAGAAAATATTTGTTAGTACACGCTACCTAAAAATGACGTAGGGAAGTATTCATTTAATTGTGTTATTTAACAACGATTTTAGATTATCAAAACGTCTGTGACTACGTTACATAACAAAATTTCATGTGGTTTTGACATTTCGTTTGACTGTTTTTTAGGCAACAATGAGCAATAATGAAATAACCACTGAGTCAAGTAAATTTCGAACTGAATCTGCTGAAAACATTCGCAAGATATGTAGGGTTTCTCTTTCATCCGAAGGAAGCGTAAAATGTCGGGGAGGTATGAAATAGGTAAGAATAGAATTGCAAATTATTAACTGATCAGTACCGACCATTACTAGGCACATCACACGTGTCTTCAAAGATGGTTTAATGAGAAAAAAATTGAAAATAGTTGGGAGCTTGTCTTATGCCCTCAATGTCGAACCAAATATTAGGTCTATACCTATGAAATGAGACTACATTTTTCAATTTCGAACGTTTATTGTGAACACATAGTAACAAATTTAGTCTTCAAAGTAATTACCATCTCTAGCGACACATTTATCCCATCTCTCAGGTAATTTGTGGATGCCGCGCCAAAAAAATTGACCGTCTTTGGCCGCAAACCAATCATCCAGCCATTTTTTAGCTTCTGCGTGAGAACTGAAGCGCTGTTCTGTTAATGCGTGGCCCATCGATGCGAACAAGTGATAATCTGATGGTGCCAAGTCTGGTGAATAAGTCGCATGCACCAACGGTTCCCAATCGTACATTTCCACCAATTCCCGGGTCGCTCTTGTTCGATGTAGTGGTGCATTGTCATCAAGAAAAATGACTTTGTGACGCCGATCGGAATATTCTGGGCGTTTTTGGCATATAGCGCCGTTCAAATCGGCCAATTGCCGTTGGTAGCGTCCACTGTTTTAAAAACTCGTACCAAATCATACCACGCTGGTCCCAGAAACACACAGCATTGCCTTGCGGCCGAAGCGATTTGGTTTGGCCGATGTTTTTGGGGCATGTTTCTGGTAGAATATGTCCGCCGTAAGCTTTTACAAGCATTTGCTGTGCTTCAGAAGCCGTTTTCTTCAAATGGTAACAGAAAATCAACGAAGTTTGCAAATCGTAGTTTGAAGGAACGAAATTCGTCATTTTAAAGAACGGAAAAAAACACGTTGTTGTAGGAAACTATACAAACAATGAATTGAATAGTGTTGCCAGATGACAGACGAAAAAAAATATCCCATTTGGGATGGTTCAAATACTACTAGCGACATATGTTGGCCAATTGCTGAAAGAGTCTCATTTCATAGCTATAGACCTGATACATCATTAGTTAGATCATTGAATTTGTGGACCAATCTTTTCGCAAAGCGATCACATTTGCCGCAAAAGGATTAGTAGCCTCCATGGGTTATTGGGGTGCAACCACGTTTGGCGCTGTTACAGTAATGTAGCTACTGTAAAGCTGATAATAATTATTGTATGTTCACTAGGAAATCATCTCAAGGCAATAGGTTACGAAGAGGGTATCATGTACCTGTTAAAAGCCGATCCATTACTATTAGTCATTGGATTACCAGCAACTCCTAGAACTCTGTTCTTATCCAGACTGATCAAATGGGAAGATCGATTGCTCCATTTCCTTCGAAGGAACTTATCACGCTGTCCTATTTTGAAGCATATCAATCCTTTCAGATTGTCATACATAAAAATTGTATGCTATATAAAATCATGTGAAAGTTTTTTCAGGATGTTCGTTGTTATGCCAGATTGTCGATGCGAAACGCTTTCCTTAACTCATTTGTGGAGCACTTTTGCTTCCCACTTTCTCAAATATAACTGCAGAAATAACCATTGATCTGTTCTACAAGGGCCAGAAATGCAGTGGAGCAATATTTTTCACGATCAAAGGTTTTCTGAAAATGTATTACAAACAACAGCGGTACGAAAGACGATGTAGAAGGATAATTCTGGATTACAATCACATTTACGGCAATGTTTTGAACGAAGTATGGATCTGGTTGCTTTAAATAACAATCCCTGACCCCCATTTAGATGGTTAGATCTTTGTCTTGCCTAAGATTTTGGCTAGCTTCAGAGGATTTTCTTGTTTCATTTAAAATAATTTTTTATCACCAATAATCAGATAGAAATTTTGAACAGACGCTTTCTTTCTATTGGAGCTTTATCAAAAAGAGACCAGTACCCAACCCTACGATAAAGAACATTTTCAGTATTTCTTTACAACAAATATCTGGCCAATTGAAAATAATCGTTATCACTTTACGATACACCACAAATTATGAACATTAAGTTTGAAGACTGAATTATTTGTGAAATTTTGCAGAAGAAATGGCTTTAAATTACCTCACGATCTAGCAATGACGCGTATTATTTCGTTTGGAGGATATACATACAGGATGTCCCGAAAGGTTACGATAAGCATATAATGGATCAGAGAGGAACTCACAAAGGTTATAAAAAAATAATAAAAGAAATCCCCCGTAGAGATTTATAAAATTCTGGCTATTTTAAGAAAATACCGGATTTTCGACCCCCTTTAAGGCTTTCCCAATTTGAATTGATTTTTAAAAAAAATTTAACCTGCAAAGTAAACGTTAATAATCCTAACACTAACTGAAATTAAAAAACAATACATATTTGACCAAGATCATAACGAAAAACAAGTTTGACTTCAATAAAAATGTGATTTCCCTCAGCTTTACCCGAGTGAAGTGAAAAAAAAGTACGATGCGACATTGGCAAGTAACTTCAAAAGATACCTCATTTTATCACGAGTTCATAATGGTATAAGACTTTATTGCTAGACTCATAGCGAGACATAAAAAAAACAAATCTCGAACAAAGCCCCCAGTTTTTAGTTTGAGAGGAAAAGGTAGAAATATTGTTTGTGAATACAAATTGATCTTCTCTACCAAATGAATCTTAGTCTCAAGAACTCATCAGTTCGCACTACGTGGAACCAACCCCCCCTCCCCTCCTAGATATGAGTACCATCATTGCAATTAGAGGTCATTCATAAATTACGTCACAGGTATTTAATGATGTTTTGACCCCAATACATCAATAATAACACTTTGTGGATAACACCGCCTCTTAACGTGTGACGTAATTAGGATTGCTCCTCAAAAGTTGTGACCCCCCCCCCAAAGCTGAGATCGTATTTTGTTGACCGAGCTGGCCATGTAATCGGACCGGCCCGTCCTATCCATTTGCCGGGGAATTCGTTGTCCAAGAATTCCCTAACAGGACGAGCATAATGTGCTGGACACCCATCGTGCTGAAACCACATACTTCTAAATGTCTCCAGAGAAATGGCTTCTAATACATTAACTAATTGGTTTTGCAAAAAGTCTAAATAGGTTTCGCCAGTCAACGCCTCTGGTAGCTCGAACGGTCCAATTACTTTTCTGTTAAGGATTCCAGTCCACATGTTCACCTTGAAACGATATTGTAATCGATCCTCTCTTAATAAATGTGGATGTGGATGTAGCCATCTTTTTTGAATGTAGAGTCGTCAGACCATAATATTTTGTTGAAAAATTGTGCGTCTTCTTGGTGCATTCTTAACATTCTTCGACAGAAAACAAGTCTCGCGGGATAGTCACGTGGTAGAAGACCTTGTACCCGTTGTACGTGGTACGGGTGTAACCTTTTTTTTAAGGATGCGATGAGCTATAGTTTTAGGTACTCGTATACTGGCCTCGATTGCTCGAACTGAAGTACTCGTGTCTTCTTCGACAGCTTGAAGCACTACGTCTTCATAAGGCAACGGAGGTCTTCCCTCAACCATAGTCTGATGGGGAAATCGACCCTCCGATAATAAGCGATGAACATTGGCGAAGACACGGTAATCCGGGTGACATGCAACATTCGGGTACCTTTCTCGGTAGAGCCTAGCTGCAGCATTGGCATTACACCTGCATTCGCCGTAAATGAGATGCATGTTAGCATATTCCTACAGAATGTAAGTAGCTGGCATGGCGATGAAGTAACTACACTATCACACACACTAGGATTAGCTATTTTATTCCTTGAGAAAGCCGGGTCGTTACACGAAATAATGTCCAAATCACAATGAATAACAAGTCCAGTAAGCGAAGCAAAGTTGTAAGTACGAAATTAATACAAACGGCTACACAATGGTGCGCAGTAAACGAAGGAGCTTAACGTACTGACTTCTTTTGATTTGCTACCGGCGCATTGTACGTAAAAATTGGTTTCGTGGAATTCGCATCTGTGGGGGCTTTGTTCAAGATTTTTTTTTATGTCTCGCTATGAGTCTAGCAATAAAGTCTTATACCATTATGAATTCGTGATAAAATGAGCTATCTTTTGAAGTTACTTGCCAACGTCGCATAGTACTTTTTTTTCACTACACTCGGGTAAAGCTGAGGGAAATCACATTTTCTAAGTATTTTATTGAAGTCAAACTTGTTTTTCGTTATAATTTTGGTCAAATATGTATTGTTTTTCAATTTCAGTTTGTGTTCGGATTATTAACGCTTACTTTGCAGTTTAAATTTTTTTTAAAACCCATATTTTGTGGCCACAGTTCATGAAATAGCTTTAAAAGGTGTCGAAAATCCGGTATTTTCTTAAAATAGCCATAACTTTATAAATACCTACAGGGGATTTTTTTTATTATTTTTTTTATAACCCTTGTAACTTCCCCTCTGATCCATTACAAGTTTATCGTAACCGTTCGGGACGTTCTGTATATACATCTTATCAGGATAAGGTTTTTGAACAATTAACTTCGACCGCCAATTCAATATCAAAAAACATATTGCACAAGATGATTTTTTTTATCTGGATTGAATCTTCTTTATTCCACGAATTTCAGTAAACTATAATCATTTCAATAGACGGCGAACTACGTAAGTTTTATCAAGACTTTCTTAGGAAAAAATAAGGAAAAAGAGGAAAACACGCTAAGAAGGCGCCACTGATATTCTGTCTCTTTATATTGGTCATTGGATCCTGTTTTCTCATCCCCCATTGGCTTTAATATTATTAGTCTCCCCCGAAATAAATTTCATGCTTATAACTTATAACGCAACCGAGCATAATATGGATAGAATGTTATGTTTGAGGATCATACTTAAATGCGGGGAAAAAGTTTGTAGATGATGTTCAATTTAAAGAGCCACCAACTTCTTTCAATTGGATTAAGAAGTAATAAGACAAAATTATGTAGGGACCAATAATCAAATTGAAGGTTGTCGTTTCAATGAGACTGACGACGATTTTTATACATACAATATTGGTGTGAACTGATACTGAATGACAGCAAACACTAGGTGTGCTTGTATTATTGTTATAAAAAATAAACCTGATACTTTTATCAAAATAGATTCGACATATATGCTATATGCAGATTTACACGTCTTGATAAGCAGTGACTCATTTATCGCTCATGTACTACGACGTACAACGAGGTGTCCGTAAATTATCTTTGTAGGATGTATACCTAGATAAATAGTTGGCGGTGTTCTCGTTTTTAAGGAAATCCATGCTTCTAATTGATAGTTTAGCGCACCGGTTTACAAACCGAAATACCATTGAAATATCAGACGGGATATCAATATAATAACCATGTAGAAAGTTTTAATGGCTGAAAGACACAAATTTTGGTTTTGAAGTGTCTTACCCTGACACAGGTTTAGATCACGTTTACAATGTATTTCGTCATTTCTTTGGGTCAAGCGTATGAAATCGAAAAGAGCTCCTCAACGGGACATCGTTTTATTTTACAGCGATGAACATAGAGATAAGTAACGATTTCATAAAAGAAGGCTAACAGTAATGAGTACCTTTTTCTGAATGGAATTCTAATAAGAGAGAATGAATAAACGTTTTGTGTACTTACGTTTAGCACAAAATAAAAACAGGAATATGTTATCTGTTTCAAAGGAGATTAGGAATATAACATATGCCGGAATTTTTAGAGGTTAATTCAGTATTTGCATCGAAAGACAAATACATACATTCAGAATTCCCTTTCTGAATCTACATCGAGCATTTATAATCGATATTTTTTCAATTCAATGAGGATTTTCTGAAGTTTAGCATAAAAGATTCGCGCTTTTAGCCAAATACTTTTGAACAAAATCCCTATGCTTTTTCCAAGGTGCACTCGAATATCATAAAACCGTTCGAAAGTATCGGAAAGCATGTTCTTTCCAACCGCGCGAAACATTTTTAATTAACAATAACTACGTATTAATTCAAGTGACTAAAGCCAGTTCTATAAAATAATTCTTTTTTTGTCGCAGGCTTATATTTTAATTCGTAAAAATTGACTCTAATGTATTTAGCATGACTTGAATAGCAAATGATCCAATTCAATCAGTTTCCATTTTCAAAATGATAGGATACATCTTTTTCTGGAAATGCGATTAATTCACGGAATCTGGAAAATTTATTCATAAAGGGGGAAATCCAGTTTGCACGTACGAAGGACGAGCCGCAATTTTACGAGGTTTTAATCGTTATGCCTGACTGTCGCAAGGCGACATAAATTTCGTGTGTTATGTGCAAGGAAGACCGACGAATTTATTACGAATTCCCAACTCTGCGGACTTTAATTACTTCGCATACGTCAACGACGAACTCTAGGAATTAATTATTATTTTAATCGTTTTTGGCGTTAACAGCTACTTATACGCTCAGAAACCCACACGCAGAACAGAACTCTGTAAAGCCCTTTGTTTTGAGTCATAGAATAACCCTATCACAACGATCAACGTACTGAAATCGTACACAGAGTTTCATGTTATTGATCTGATGAATATGAGACAAAACGTATTGAAAGCCCTACAAAAAAAGTGTCGACTGTCGAATGTCCGTTATGGGCAGTAAATTTTCTCATCTTAGAACACAATAAGGCATTGGACAGTTGCTGAGTAGTTTTGCTCCCTAAATGGCCAGTCGGTTAGACGTTGAATGTAAATTTCTTGTTCCTTCCATGAGAATTAAGAGACCTTGTTATAAATCTTTCAACGAAAACAGAATGACATCGCTCTAATGTTTTTCCTTTTAGTATCTCACTACCTCCGTTGTGGAATAGTCTGTCCAGTAACCGGGAATATTTTCTTCATAAAAAGTCCGGAAGAGTCATATTGTATTTCTGTCATCATTTATAATACTTATATAGTGGATTTTTTAGGACTAAAAGCTTTGAAACAATGGTAATTGAAGGTGAATAAAATATGCTAACCGCTTTCGGGTTTTCTGATTGTGAAATTGAGTTCTGGGTCGTCAGAGGAATATTTTCCTACTTCCCACATCTCATTCTCATAATACGAGGACTCTTTAGCAATTAAAACCACAAAAACATTTGACTCAAACATAATATTTTTATTGGCCCTGATTCCAATTTTATTTGGTTCATTGATTATTTCTCTAGAACTCTAATTTCATTTGTGCTCATACGAAAGAAAGAAAAAATGGTTAAGTAAATCTGCCTTCTAGAAATTGAATGATAATGTAGGATATTCACTAGTTAAATTAAATGAAAATAAGCATTGTTACAAAGCAAAGTAAAAGACCAACAAAGAAAGTATCTGAGCAGCCTTATTGTATATTTATTCAATACAAGTTAGCTAAATTATTTATAAATCTAACTGGATCTAAATGAAATATAATTCCAGAGAATATCTCCGGATCATTACAACCTGCAACACATAGATGATAAGTAGAATTTTCTAATATTTTATGATAATTATTTCAAGCACCATGCACATCTGCATTAATAGAGGTCTGATAATAAGCGCTGTGATGTGATAACACAAAAGTAGGAGCAATCAACATAAAATTATATTTCGACAATAAAAAGAAGAAATGACATAAACAATGTCGTAGATTCAAATGACAATTGGAAGAAGAATCACAATTGCAATTTTCGAAAATATTAAGAGTCGGAATGGTAGATAAATAAATTCAAATTGAAAAAATGGATTAAGAATGTGAATTCTGAAGTTTATTTATGGTGTTTTCAAAACACTAACAAAGGATTAATTCATGTTTTTCTAAAATTTAACGTACTATTTAAACCTTTCCAAGAAATTATTTGTTTCGCGGCCAGGTAGATGAAAAGGACAATATAGCAGGTACAGAAATTTTATTTGCTTTTGAAACATCTGAAGATGAGCTACTCTCGTGAGCGTGAAAATAATTTTAGGTATATTTGAACGTCAAATACACTTTTCTTGAAAAAAACTTTTATTGATGAATACTTCAGACGTGAAGGACCTTCATGGATACTAGTGACAGGGTTGGTACTAGCTCAACCCAAACATAAATTACCATCTAATGAAAAAAACATTTTCCCAATAATGGTGAAAGTACATTCGGTTCGTCTAATATAGAAGAAGCTTAAGTATTCCATTTTTGTTAAAAGGTATTCTCACTTTGCACCTTCGTCGCTATATTTGGTTCCAAATGATTACCCCCTAACAAATCGTTTAAAAATAAAAATACCCATCCCTGTTTGTTGAAAGAAGTTTTAATACTTCGTACCTGAATGATCTTCAAAACAAAATCTTTATATTTAGCAATTATACAACGAGCAGAGTTTCTCAATATCAATATAAAGATGGCGATACATAACTGGAAAAGAACCGAGTGATTCAGAAAACGTTTTGTCTTTGCGGGATCTTTTATGTCTGGTGTTGAAACTAGCAAGTCGTAATTTGCGGCCCGACCAGGTAGTACAAATAGCGTATTGGACGGTAGTAAAACTTCACAGGTTGAGTTGGAATCTCGCTGCGAAGTGAATTCACCGGACGTGGTACCATGGAATTTTTATTCATGGAAGTTTCAATGACGTTACGCCAGGCGGTTCCATTGAAGAATACCTCATCCCGCTTTTCAATCGGCATTCACACCGTAATGTACGAAAAGAAGATCAATCTATCTAATTTGACATTCGTGACTTACCTAAAAATTTAGAAAACGAAATGGAAAAAAATACATAGAAGTATTTCATGTCGAAAAAAATTGGTACATTAAAAGTTGTATGATTCAGTCGAATTTAAATGCTTCTGCAAGAAACTTTCTTCGACCATATGGCAGAAAATTATACCTGCATAGCAGTATTATCTTGTTCCTTGCTGTGTGCTGTCGACTGCCAAGTACTCAATTCAAATCCTAATATGGACGATGTGAGGAGCGGTACGGAATGCCTTTCAAGTTTCAACGTTCTTCGCAGTATGTCCATGCGAAGTACTATGTAATTATATAAGTTTTTGAGCACAACTTTTTCCAACGATTGTGTCCACTCGTCGTTATTCCTCTCGAGGAAATGGCATATTAGTTTTTTTTTTGTTGATTTTGTCCATAACGGATGAACCAGTATTTCTCCGAAAGCTTACGTTTACTTAATTGCCGATAGCACGTACCTGTAGTTGGGAAATTCAACAATAAAATCTCGCACTGTCAAGTTTATTTAGTTTGATGTAACATGACCCCGCCATGGATATTATCTATTTGTTTTCAAAAGGAATATTTTAGTATGGTATCTCGTCATCTACCATGAACTGATCTTTGTAAAAAATATCATCGCAGTACTTCATTATTCAGTATTTCATTAAGCGAACTCGAAGCCTGTATGTATATCTTTTCTGATAGGTTTATTGTTTTGAAAGTCAGCAATTCAAGCATGATTTTTTGCCAAAATGAATGACAAAAACAACTTTAAAGGCCAAATAGTATTCATTACGTCGCCAAGAATACAATGAATAAAAATTTTTGTAAGTTGAATTTATTGATAAACTTCAAAACCTCCACAAAGAAATGAAGAAAAAATGCAATTGAACTTTAAATGTAGGTGCATCTGTTGAACCAGTAGATTTATTGAATTCAAAGAGAATTTTCAGAACGTCTCGTTTATGATTTTTAGTATTTGTCGAATTTTGTTCGATAAGTTGCAACTTTTAAAACAAATTTATAATTTATAAATATAACTCCTTTCTACAGGCAAGTTATTCAATGTTCTAATCATCGAATAAGAATATGTAAGAGAGAACAGGTTCCTCTGTTTTCTTACTAAGAGGATAAGGTGAAAAAAAAACTTTTCAAAAATCCACTACCTATTGAACTGGAGAAGTCGTGCCGCGAGTCGGAGTTGTTCTCCTAGATAACTCGAGTTGTATTTGAGTTAAATTAAACTTGACTTTGAAGATATAATTTTATAGCTTCCTTTTGTCGCCAGCTGTTCGTTTTTGATTATTTTAATGGTTTTTCTATAAAAACCCATCAATGTTTCAAAGCGGTCATTTAGATAAAATTCGTATTCCAGTTATTATTGAACGCTATTAATTTATTTTTAATCATGACGAATGTCCGAATATCAATATCTGTGTTGATTGTCGTAAACACGACGAATTCCAGAGTTGGTTCAGTAGAAGGTGTCATTGGGTATCTGTTAATCATTTGATTCATCTTATCGTTTTGTATTGATCACTTAATTTTTAAGCGGTTAGGGAAGTTTTCCAATATCTTAACTACGTGGTCCAATAATTGATTCGAGGAAAACGAAGCGAGACGATTCTACCGCTTGGTTCGGCAATGATTAGTTCCAACTACATACTTCGTTTATTAGCATCCGTTCTATTCTATGTGCCTAATTGAGATAATTACGACGAAAACGAAGCTGCAAACTCGGACATGTAGACATAAACTCAAAGTCCGTCATGTATTATCCTCTTTTTAGCGAAGCTGATTAGATAATAGCTCCAGTTAGACCTACATTCTCCACATACACACGTTAAATATTGCTACTTTGCCATTGCTAATTATATGTAATAACATCACTTGTTATGTAAAGATGATTTCGATAGTAACTAGAACATAGAGAATCGCGTCGAAATCGGCAAAGAACAATAAGTTGCCTATGTGCAGCCGACTGGAAAAAACACTTCCCATCAGCTGTCGTTTCACGTGACTCCCGTTTCCTCACCCAACGTAGAGAATTCCGTAACAACTGGCCTTTTCAGCTCGACGGTTACGATAACCGGAGGTTGTACACGGGATGCAACCCCCTTTTTTCCGGTTCGGGTTTACACACAGCCAGGCGACTGATGAACACGAAAGACACTTCGAATAGATGAATAATGAGCCCCGACCGTTTCCCCTCATGGATTCAGCCTTTTTTCGCGCTCAAAAATCCTTGGAGAGCAAACATCTTAGATCTGGCCCAGGCAAAAGAAATAAGTATCAAAAACTACATCCTTCGTAACTTCCTCAGCTGTATCGAGAAGAGGATTGTTCGAAAAATGTAATCCGTGTATGCAAATATCAAAAATTTATATTTTTACGAAAGAACATGATTGTAAAACTTCTATTTGCGGACACCTTCCAATATCGGACGATTTTAAATTATTTTGAATTCAGCAAAAAACAGGTTTCCTTAATATTACCACCTATGATTCACCACTGGTGGTGGTGTCGTGCTTTAAACAAACGAACGATACTGAACGGCACGTTTAAGTGAGCGGAGCCGAAAAGAGCCGAAGACTTCAAATGAACGAACGACCCGTGACTAGTTTAAACTTGTCAAAAAAAATGTAAAAATGTTGCTGAATATTCGCCGCTTCGGCCAAATCCCCACATCACTATTCGTGCCATCTATAATTGGAATATGAAGAAATCTTGAAGATTTCAAACAAGAAAAAAGTATTTTTCAGTAAGTCAATGATATTTTATACAATTTGTATTTTGTTACACGAAATTTTATCTCTTGTAAGTTCGAAAAGAGAAGGAGGAAACATCACAAGGAGAGATATATATCACAGAAATTGTTTTCATCGAACCAATTCACTTCAGCTCTAACATAGTGAGTCGATCACGTTACAGTTTTCCCATTACCCCAAGCATCTCCGCTTCTTAAATTCATTGATACATCGTATCAGTTGTAGATATTCAGAAAAATTCAACCAGGAAATCAATTCAAATAAATACTTAGATGATCTTTCTTAATTTTTCAAGGATTTAGTCACAACGTGTAGAAAATATTTCAGTTCAAATCAATAGAAAAAAATTCATGTATGATACTTCTATCAGCGAAGTAATTTTTAATCTTATCCTTCAAGTGGCAATTGAATTCTCAGGCTACGAGACAATATCCAAGAATATTGTGATATCGCTGACTGGAAAGGAAAGTGACGTTTTTGAGTATCTGTCAATCCGCAGCTTCTAAAATCAATTAACAAGTATTGCGGTATTTCGTAATCTGACCGAGATTCCTTCATGAACCGGCCTCATCAAACGCCGCTTCTGATTTCAATTATCTTGATTTTAGGGCCAGTCTCGCATAAAATCTGTACTACGTGGGACTTCGGAACTTGTTTGCTTATTAAACGTGAAACCTGGAAAGTCTTGACGGCGCGGTGTGTTGGCGAGACTAGATATCCGATCTTAAATAATCAAGATATCGAAAAAAATCGCAAGTCTGAACTGAACTTCCTGAATGAAACTGCGACTAGGGTCGCAATAGTTTTTTCTTTGAGTTAACAGACGCAACGATTATCCTCTAATAAAGAACGTGACCTTCACCCGTATTCACCTTGAGATGTTTAGATTGGAATTCTTTGTCATGCATCCGAAGTATCCTAAAGAAACAATATCCCAGGAGGCGAGGCTCAGTCGGTCTCTGTGTGCACCGCACGGAGATTAATAATGGTCATGAATTCACAAAACGTGGTATTATGAGATGCAATCAACTGCAGTTGTCTTCGCCAAGAATCATTAGCTGTTAGCTTGAGAAGTTTCGCTCAATTATCATGAATGATTTCGGGATATGCTCCTTCATTTCTTCGGAGAGAACCTACATTTTGAAATTTATCTTTTTTCTACAGATATCATTGATAAGCTAATCTCATTTTGTTTTGGATTTTTAATACCCGTTTATGACCGTTTCGTTGACTAGTATGCATAACTGTGTTTATATCATATTAGACCAGTTTTGACGTACATACTTCCACAGGCATAATGTGTTATTGGAGCATAGTTTTGTAAAATGATATCAAAAACAATCGCGAAATCAATACGATTGAAAAAAGATCACTTACGGACTGAGACTTTCTTCGGATCAAATTCTATGACCTTTTTATCCACTCGGCTGATCCTGCTTTTAAGAGATTCAGATCTTTTGTTGATCTCCCGCAGCTGACCACCAAGTTCTGTGAAAATATCATCGGCGACTAGCAGCAAACAGGCGAGCTGTCGTAAAGAATTGCTCAAAGTGTTGTTTATAACTGCTTCCAATTCATCATCAACCACTTTTGGTTTCCCATTTTCCAACCACAAACTAGTCTTGCTCAAAAATTTTGGCTCGACTACACGTTGTACGAACGGCATGATTCACTTTTCACTATTTGGTACAAAAGATTTCATTTTTTTTTGGACACCCACGCGCGTCACATTTTATTTAAATAATTTCTGTCGGAGTCTCGCGGGAAAATATCGCGCCCACCTTTCGAAGTTGCCAGTAAACAAATGGCATGCGGCAACGGCCGCCTGACGAGCGGAGGACAACGCTTTAAACCGGTCTTCCTTTCCCGCTGTTTATCTTTTCAAATCTGGAGAATGCGCACTCTAGCGTGAACCAGGTGCGTGAGCGTGGTGCTCAATCTATTGGTTGTACTTGCGACAGAGGTGGCTCACTGCAATACCTACATTTCACATTAATTAAGGTGAGCGTTGGATGATGTAGTTCAACGAAATACCGAGTAGATGGACATCGTGTTATTATATGACCTATATTGGCTAAGTAAACATTTATATTCCAACACAGTAGCGAATATAAGGGGGGCCAGGGGGCCTATTTCCCCTTCCCCCGAAATAATTATCCAAAAGATAACGCCAACTAAACTCGTCATGGGAACCCAAGGGTGGTAAAAATAATTTGT
The DNA here is from genome assembly GCA_020654155.1 of Novius pumilus. Taxonomy (NCBI): domain Eukaryota; kingdom Metazoa; phylum Arthropoda; class Insecta; order Coleoptera; family Coccinellidae; genus Novius; species Novius pumilus. Next base: position 1,354,347 of record JAIFOV010000472.1, read on the forward strand.
TCATAGAAACAAAAATAATATGTAACCTATACTATAAAACAAGATCAAAAATATTTATTTATGATCACTCCATCCAGAAAACCTTTTTTGTTTTGTAATCTGACTCGAACCTAGGCACAATACCTGTAAACCCCCCCACTCTTCCCGCCAGAACAGAAACCACAAATTTTGGGTCATGGCCCCCCCTCAAAATATTGACTATATTCGCCACACTATAAATGAGTAAACTTTTTTAAATACTCAAACGTATTACAGGTGCGTAATGGTTTTCAAGTCCTTTATCTGTTTATGGTTTTTTTTCGAGATACATATTTCGAGATGGACGTACCCAGGAGCGGGGCAGATACGCAGCTACTCCCATTTTCTAGACTTTGAATCAAGTGTTTCGCAAATACGTTGAAGAAAAAATTCTGAATATATCATCACATCATTAATTCTACGGAAGAGAATAAATTTCGTGATTTTTAAACGAACTAAACTTCCAGTTTCAAATTTGATTTGTTTCTTTCTCATTTTAAAGCACTTGCATCCCAAAAATGTTTCTACCTCTCATGAATGTCCTTATTTTTTTAAAGGTCACCTCTTTTTTTGCGTCATTTTGCAAACATGCTCAAGTATGTTTGGTTGCCGTAATACTGTATCTTATCTGGTCCTGTCAGATTAATTCTTTTAATCAGAGACTATGCGAAGAACGAAGTTTCTATGCTTTCCAAACATTTGACACACAGAAAATTCAATTGAAAATTTGACATGTTTTGTAATTTGACATTTAGCAAGTCCGGTAAAATTTATTCGACATTATATGTTCTGTGGAATTTACCATACAATTTAAACGTGTTATCAAAGTAACCAAGGCCCTACTATCTGCCATGTCCAATTCCGAAGACGAAAAATCGTTATCCAAAACAACAACAGCCAGAATTGAAAGGAATCGTCAGAAAGCTATTATTTTAAGAAACAGTCGATTAGTTCCTCACCCTTATAGCAGAGGGTACGTTTGCAGAGCATAACTATTTCTCGTCTCAACTTTCACTTAATTAAATACAGGGAAACAATCAGTGTCGATACCACAACACTCAAAATCGGAACTTCTAAATTTATTGATACCGGAGGTGGTTTCCTTCGTGAAGTAACTGATGACCAGGAACCGTCCAATGTAAATGAACCTCATTTCAGAAAGATGGATTTCCAAGTGACTGTTTTAGGCTAAAATCGTTCAAAATGAACCACCCATCCATGAAGAAGACAGACCTTTTTGTGTTAAATGTGCCAAACCTTTTGCTGTCTCATGGCTCTTTGATAATTTTTCATTTTACTGCTGTGATGAATGCAAGTAGGTGATAACATATTTCTTAAAATCATGAGATTTTATTGTTTCTTTTGTTGTAGGGATCCCGAAGAACACCAACTCATCACAAAGTCAGATGCTCTAAATAAATATATGCTCAAACCAGTTGATTTAGAGAAAAGGGATCCTCCACTCAAGTTTATAACAAAAAAGAACCCACACAATGTCAGATGGGGTGATATGAAGTTGTATTTAAAAAGTCAAGTAGAGAGCAGAGCTTTGGAAGTCTACGGTAGTTTAGAAGCTATTGAGGAGGAAAAAATTAAAAGAGAAGAAAAGAAGGTGCTCACTAAAACTAAAAAATATAATAAGGAACTAAAAGCTTTGAGGATGAATATGAGGAGTAGTTTATATGATCGTACAACTAATGCGACACATACTCATAAATTTGGTGATGAAACTTACAATGAGTGTGATGATACCTATAGTCGTAAATGTTTTACTTGCCCTTATGTGGAAACATACGAGAAAATGTGATCTTATTTTCAAATTTTACTTTTACACGTTCTTAATACAAAATAGTTTGATTCAATCTTGTCCTTATGGTTATCAAGCATTTTTATTCTTTTAAAGGATCATAAAGAACATGTTTTGTGTTCTTTTTGAGTAATACTTTCTTTTGTCATTGTATTCCTTTTTTCTATCTATTTGAAATAGATTCAGTAAAGTGGAATAGGGTATTATTTTCTAGTGAATCATGTATTTACATGAACATACTGGTAATTGAACATTCATTATACATTAGTATTTCGGGAAATAATATCGAAATTTGATAATTTCTTCTCAGCAACTTTTATTTTCACAAAGAGTGACCACTTAACAGGAATTAATTTTTAATCCATTAAGTCTCGAAAAAAGATTGAATGTTTTCTTTGTCGATTTTAAAAGTTTGAAAATTAGATGATGATTATAAAATAGATATCATATTGTTATATTTTTCCATTAATTTACAAAAAGAGTGAAACTGAGACAAGGTAATACAGGCTGAAAGTAATTCTCTTAAAACCGCATTCTCATGGTTCATAATACTCCAACTTGCGGACTAAGGTACACTTTGTTTTATATTTTCGATATAGGTAAATGTTGTTTATTTCCACTTGAAATCGAGAAGTCGTTTTTGTGAGAAACTGGTCATTATAAACGTCGATGTTTCATCTTCAAATTAAACTTATTTTCTTCATGCTCCTACATATATTTTTAGATTACTTTCGTCATATTTTCTCATTATGCATCTTTACCTATAGCGTCACTTTTGCACCACACTAATAGCGTGATGATCAAGTAAAACGTAGGATTAAAATAAAAAGTAACAACATATATTTAATGAATTTAATATTTCATCATCTGTGATGAAAGAATTAATAAATTGATACTACTATACGTTTCGTCAATAAGTGTCGAAGGGTGGCACACCGAATTTATCGTACAATTTTTCCCAGAATTTAACTATAAGTTCATCCGGATTAATCGAAGATGTCAAATTGAGGCCAATTTTCAGATAATTAACATTTTCAGAACGCGGATCGATAGTCAACCACTTTTGGTTCTCTAGAAGCTCATCTTGAACCGGTGTTGGGTTCCTAAACAAAATGAAGAATGTTTTATGTTTAACAAAAAAAGTGACTTACCCATATTTTGCAAAATTCGTCCATAGTCGTATCATTCGTTTTCGTGTTAAAAGATCGTTTGGACTTGCAGTATTATTATTTCGGAATAAATACCCTGTTTCTTCTCCATGTACAACACCTGGGAATGTTCTATTGTTGATGCCACCCAGGCGACCTTGATAATCAAAATAATAAAGGTACGTTGGAGAATATTTCGATAAGAGCCTCGCAAATTTCTGAATTGGCCTAACGAATTGATCGTCACTAGTGAACTATCAATATAAAAAATTACTCTTTGGGGATTATTACAGCAGGTAAAAATATCTTACTCTCAAAATTTCATAATCGGAAAGTGCCACTGGAGTCAATCCGAAATAATGATTTTTAATAATACTACCAATTAGAGCCATGCGTTTCTTGTCCTTGATATTCATATCGAATGGTACAAAATTGCCAGGTAATAAATCAAATTTAAGCAGGAACAATCTCAAAAGATCTAGAAACAAGTTAGTTCATAATATCATTGGATTTTAATACGAACTTGTGATAGTAACAAATGATTCGAAGGAGTTGTAGCCCATCAAAACAGGTACCCTATAATATTGACCAGAAGATAAGAGTTCGTAACTTCTTCCGGTAAAAAATGCTCCAGGTTGTGGCGATTCTCGTACAGGTGCAAAAAGCGAACCTTCTGTTGGATTATGCAAGAGTTTCTCCTGCGACAGAAATTGTATTAGCAAAGTAATGAAGTAGCTCTATGTGTCGTTATTACGTAATCGTAAACATCTCTGGATTTCTGATGAAGGTATGTAGCGTTAACCGCCTTCAATCCCGACAAAATAGATTTTGAAGATTTGATATCGATATCGAGTGTTCTAGCAATTTTTCTTGTCATTTGTGGTGCTACTCTTGAGTAAGACCACAAGCACAATGATGTTCCAGATTCCAAAATTACACGGTTAAATAATCCTACAAAATTTTTAATTTTTATTGTATTTGACTTTGAATTTTTTTACCGTCAGATAGAGGTGATTGCAAATGGTAAGAGACGGAAGCTGAACCAGCGCTAAATCCGAATATGGTTATCATTTCTGGATCGCCACCAAAACGATTTATATTTTCTTTTACCCATCTAAAAGCTAAACTTTGATCTTTAAGACCGTAGTTTCCAGGTGCCACTGTATCGTTCAAACTTAAGAAACCAAACAAACCGAGTCTATAATTGAAAGTAACAAAAACTACATTTTGGTCCAGAAAATAATCGGGACTGTTTTTGTTATATTCGGATGATCCGACTTCGAATTGACCTCCGAACACCCATACCATGACAGGAAGAAGACTTTCATTTTCAGTCCATTTCTACAACAACCCAACATTTTGCAATACATATGCAGGAAGTTTTTTAATTACGTATTGTTGATAAAAAAGATAATACTCTTTGTTATATAAGAATATCAAGTATATTGTGTGAGATAATGAGAAATTCACCTTTGGAGTGTAGACATTCACGAACAGACAATTTTCGTCCCCTATAATGTCGCCATTCTCAAGCGATTGGATGCATGGTGGAGGATCATCTACAGTTGGTAAGATACCTTGCCAATTTTCAGCGGCTTGTGGTGCCTAACAAATAATTATACGACGTCGACAATAGATATAAAAATATAAGTTTTTACTTCAAATCGAAGTTCCCCTACGGGTGGTTTCGCAAATGGTATTTTCGTGAAAGAGTAATATGTTCTATTCTGCTCCACTGTGTAACGGATTTTACCTTCAATTTTTCCATTTTTAATTTCGATCACTTTATTCTGGAAAAGAAAATTAGTTAATCAACTTAATATAGTACACTTTTTTAAAGAAATTTTACTTCTCCATAATCGACGTATTGCACTGCTACGATATACAAAATCAATGTGCATAGACATATAGGAGTCATTTCATTGAACTGAATCAACTTTATTGAATGACTACTTTTAAATAAGCAATGAGGAAATGATCGGGCGGAAAATAAAAATTTCGGTGACCACAAGTTGATAAAAATATATCTCGATTGGTTGATAACCGACAAAGGTGGTTTTAATTGAATTCTTAAGGTATTAATATTTCTAGTTTTAATATTCGGGTACTAGATTGTACCTTTATTGCGCTTAAATGATGTAGCTTGATCTATTTAGTCTATCCTTGGAGCAAGAATTATTTTCATTCAGGCGCTGATTCAACAAAATTGAAAAAAAAACCCTTGCAACAAGAATCCATGATTTTCTTCTTGATTCTCCTGCAATTGACCAAACCCTGTGATTTATAATTTGTATATGCAAAGGTAGGAAAATAAATTGTAGAATTCTTAAGGTATTAATATTTCTAATTTTAATATTCGGGTACTAGATTGTACCTTTATTGCGCTTAAATGATGTAGCTTGATCTATTTAGTCCATACTTGGAGCAAGAATTATTTTCTTTCAGGCGCTGATTCAACAAAATTGAAAAAAAACCCTTGCAACAAGAATCCATGATTTTCTTCTTGATTCTCCTGCAATTGACCAAACCCTGTGATTTATAATTTGTATATGCAAAGGTAGGAAAATAAATTGTAGAATTCTTAAGGTATTAATATTTCTAATTTGGATATTCGGATACCAGATTGTACCTTTATTGCGCTTAAATGATGTAGCTTGATCTATTTAGTCTATACTTGGAGCAAGAATTATTTTCTTTCAGGCGCTGATTCAACAAAATTGAAAAAAAACTCTTTCAACAAGAATCCATGATTTTCTTCTTGATTCTCCTGCAATTGACCAAACCCTGTGATTTATAATTTGTATATGCAAAGGTATGAAAATAAATTGTAGAATTTTTAGGGTATTAATATTTCTAATTTGGATATTCGGATACCAGATTGTACCTTTATTGCGCTTAAATGATGTAGCTTGATCTATTTAGTCTATACTTGGAGCAAGAATTATTTTCTTTCAGGCGCTGATTCAACAAAATTGAAAAAAAAACTCTTTCAACAAGAATCCATGATTTTCTTCTTGATTCTCCTGCAATTGACCAAACCCTGTGATTTATAATTTGTATGTGCAAAGGTAGGAAAATAAATTGTAGAATTCTTAAGGTATTAATATTTCTAATTTGAATATTCGGATACTAGATTGTACCTTTATTGCGCTTAAATGATGTAGCTTGATCTATTTAGTAATTTAGTCTATACTTGGAGCAAGAATTGAAAACAAGAATTGAACAAAATTGAAAAAAAAAACCCTTGCAACAAGAATCCATGATTTTCTTTTTGATTCTCCTGCAATTGACCAAACCCTGTGATTTATAATTATATGCAAAGATAGGAAAGTAAATTGTACAATCTTGAATACAAATTGCATATCAATTTATTCATGTTGAAACGAGAAAACAATGCTAAGTACCGGCAATTTGCCGCCACAAACTTCTAAGAAGAGACGACTATGATATCGACACATTGATATTATCGATCTTCTGAAACATCTGTCGGGAAAACTTAAGATTGTTTGCAGTATTTCTTTGCGGCACTTTAGAAGCTTGATTTATATTTTTACGATTCTTCAAATATGACAGACAGATGTTTATTATCAATTTGCAGTATCTTTGGCGCTGCTTTTGAAGTGACCATGCGCAGCTTTTACACACTGTTGTCGGTCCCAGCAAAATATCTTCAAAATTTTCAAAATGGATTACGCGTATCGAATATTCAAATAAACCAACGAATTAAACCTAAGTTATAAATAAATGAGTACATTAAATTTGAAACGATCATTTTACCAAGTTCCACAAATCTCCAATTCACCAGTTTCAATTTTCAAATACTAAGATTTGAAAGAATTTATTGGCAACGCCGACAATATGGGTATATTGTTTCTTTTGTAGTGCCGCCATTTAGGACTTGCGCTGGTTCACTTTGTCGGCGGAAAATTGCGCGCTACACGATTTTCAGTTGCGTGAGCAATGGCAGCAAATAACTATTTCGGATTCACGCATGGTGGAACCCAATACGGGTAAGTTTATTCTTACAAATTCAAATTCTTAACACTAACAATACGTTCGATTTGAACATCTAAAATACGTAGTTCCGGTACATCAAAGGTTCACGTTCCTAAAATTTCTTCAAACAACCGGTAACAGAATGAGGAATGGTTTCTATAATGGCGCCGGCGTTTTGTTGCATGAAATCGATAGATTTTCGAACAAATTCTGTAATCGTGTTACTATCGTGTTAGATTGCGTTTTTATATAGATTGGAATTTAACGTTGTCTAAAATTCCGATTTTGTGATAGAAATCCGTCCTTTTTTCATAACGCCTTCTTTGAACCGCATGTCGCTATTCTTTTACAAAATTATAATTTTTAAAATATGCAATTTTTGCACATGGGCGAAAGATTTAAATTCTAGTTTTTGGGAAGTTATAATTAAGTTCAATGTCTTCGATTTTCATCCTGAGTATTAATTGCATTTGATATAAGAGATATAAGTAGTATTAAATCTCGTTTTGAGAGGGATCGTTCTATCTTTTCATTCATTTCTGTTAGGTTGAGGTACATCATTTACATTAACATGAAATCTTTTTTCCAAACATTGATTGGCATGGTTTTATATGCCAAGAGTATTTCCTATGAATCAGTTTAAGGACCCAAAGAAACAGTATTCTACATCAGTATTTCCAATGTTGTTTTAAATTCCCATCATAATAAGTTGAATATTGAAACAAATGTCCCAAGTTTTTAAATTTACACAAAGCAACTGGATTGCAAAAAAATTTATTCCCGTTTGCATTTCATAAATCTTAACAATTCCTGATTTTCCGCCATCTTTAAGTCTTCTTTAAGTTCCTTTGAAATTTGGCGAACGTCAAAGTACCCAGTCGACAAACAATCTGTTTACACCTAGTAATAATAAATTTTTACTTGATAAAATTGTTTCCTTATGATATGTGTTTAAAAACAACGTTGATCTTTTAAGAGGAGAAATTTCAAGCACTTCCACTGACTGGTATATAAATTTTTAATTTCGAAATTTATCCGGAATTTGGGCTGGTCCTTTGCATCTAATTCTGATACATTTACATATTAGGCTAACAGAGCTGATAGGAACAGAGCATCTAGAGGCAGAAAATAATGGAAAATTCTGGAGAATAAACAAATTGAAAATATTTTCGATTATGAGAATTTTCTGTGAACGAGTTGGCTGAACCGACACCATATTTATTTCAGTTGTTTGAAGTTAAAAAACCCATCATATTAATTATGGATGTTGAAGGTCCATTTAGTGAGTCCTAGGTTTTAATAAGCCTAAAGCGATCCACTGACGAACACAGGGGTAACAACACCATCTTGCCCACTGTTAGTGTCAGAAAACTCACTTTGCAAAATAATGTTTTTCCATTTTTTTTAACCTAAGCAAATCGTAAAAACAAACAAGAATAATGAAATGTTCTTTTCAGGCGACCACATACGAAAGTGATACTTATCGTCACGCTTGCCTATTGTAGAAAGTTACAAATTGCATGCAACAATGCGGGAATGTTTTCCCGCACGGGTAAAACCGGTTGGATCCGTGCGGGAAAGTGGTGACATCGAAATGAAATTCATGCCAAGTAGATAAAAATAGATGAGAAGTTTAGTTCGTATATCTCATTGAATATTAATGACGCGAATAAGGTAGCAGGCCAGACATAGATTGGTAATTTAGTTCATATATCTATCATTAAATATTACTTGCAAGAATGATATTAAAGAAAATAGTTGATTTGGACTACTTCGTTCAGCTTGGTTTAATTTGCTGTCGTAGACAAATTGGACAAATATATTCTGTGGTTCTCATTTCTCCATAAAACGTCATTGATATTGTTCGAAGTGGTTGAAGTATTATCGAGTATTCATTCACCTGAGCCGGAAAAACGTTTATAAGATGCAAGGTGACCGAAATATCCTTTCAGAAACTGCTGCGATATAAAACTCGTGAGAATTATTAACATAAACAAACAGAGTTTTCTATAATTTTCGCCAGCACGCCATCTAGAAGATGAAGAATGAATTATTCAGTTCTATTTGAGATGAAACGTCCTTTTTTGTTTGTTTTCAATATAATTATCGTATAATTCCATTTTTGTGGTCGCCTGAAAAATGTCGTTCATTACTCGTGGAAAGTCAGAATTCATTGCTGTCTAGCCTCACTCGGCTCCGCCTCGTTCGTCAAACTGACACTCGCATGAAATCATCGACTTTCTGCACTCGTTATGAAATATACTATGATTCCACACCATCACAACATAGACTTCAATTTGGAACTAAATAATGAATAGATCACACCACTTTGTCTGTTTCAAATTGTGAAAAACGAGACAGCTTCATTCCACAATCTCTGTAACTGAAATATATTTTAAGATTTAATATATTATAGAATACATACCAGTTCCGGTATGGAAACGATATTCTCAAAATGAGAAATATGATAGAATAATATTGAAAGAACAACAAACTGCTTAAGTGTGCACATCAAGGGTCAACTTTCATAGCTGCAGTCTCAGATTATGATATTTCAAATTGCTATCTGCAAACAATTCTGATATAATTGTTTTATAAAAAATTGGGTATTTCATCATTGGATTTAGTTTTGATGCTTTCTTTACTCCTCGAATCTTTGATTACCATATTCAATTGGCAAAGATTTGATTTACATAATTGGATACTCGATATCTGTACCATTATTACCAATTAATGATCTGTATCTGAAAATAGGATGATAATGAAACACCTTCGAGTGGAGGGAAATTACAGGGAGATATTGTGTCCAAAAAGACTTATTATCAAAGAGGGCCATCTAGTTCGCAATAAAGCTACCACTTTGAGCTGATCTCATCAATATACTGATGAATTGCAGTTTCAAGTAGGTTTTTTAAGGAGATTAAACCAACTTGACACCTCAATCCTAATATGCTCCATGAAATTTACATATAGTCATGGAGCACTGCTGTTTTCCTTAATTGGTTACGAGCTCTTTTCTAAAAATCCTTATTATGTATAGTTTCCCTGCTCATCAAACACTTCCTGTCAAAGATAGGTCGAATGGCGAAGAATTGTGATTTGGTTCGTTATTTAAATATATAAGCACAAAAATATTGTTTTTGGAATGACACAAATTTCTACCCAATGTTGAGATGTCATCTTCGCAAAAATGATATCGAGATCTTTTCAGAAGCATTAAAGATATTTAATTAGATAATTTAGATTAACAAAGGGATACAGTTCGAAATAACACCATATTGCAACGATTGGATTTCCAATTTCGATAAAAAATTTCCACACACGTGCATTACTTACGAAAATGGTTTACCTGATAACGACCAAATGAGTCTGAAAATGATACTAAAGATAATATTAATTTTATACATTATACACGTAATACTTACTTCGTTTCAAATGATTTATAATTTTTTTATTGTTTTCCAATAGTACCCCATTTCGTTTTCACTTTCTACGGATTTTTTAACCTCGAAAGTCTAATTTCTTCTTCTTCAATTTCTTTAAAACACAGGTGCAATGTCAACACAGAATTGAACTTTTCGTTATCACTTTTTTTTTATGGCGATCGCGTTTTTCTATGTTCATTGTTAGCCTTTCATCCATGCACCGTTTTGTACCGTGTTTTTTTCGTACGATTTTACCAAAGTTTACTATTCGTACATGACCAAATATGCATAACAACATCAGAGCGAATAATAACAATTGTAAAATCGAAGGATCAATTAAAATATCATGACAATTGCTGCTAGTCTTGATAGGTTTAGAGCACTTACATCTATTACAACCTTTAAATATTACCGCGGTAAAAATGTACAAACCCCAGGTCGTCACGGTGGATTAATCAATCGGTGCGTTTTCTTATTGGCTTCCAAGTCATTGTTAAAGTGTGATTCGCATAGAAAATCCGGTTTTCGTGTTTAGTAGAAAAGAAATTTGAATAGGAGAGAATGGAGAATGTGCCCGAAGAATCTGAGAAGCAATCACCATCAAAAATAGCAACGGGAATTCCTTATCTTCTTGCTGCCGGTGCTTTGAAATACCGACCATGGCTAACAGCTCCTTTTTTCTTTAGAGCTCAAGCAACAGGGCCGTATCAAACTGCAGGCCAAGCAGGTTATGCAGTAGCGGCACCGGCAACAGCGGCAGCGGCTGCGACTTATGGAACCCAGAGACCAGCTGGGTACGACACTGCTGCTTATCAAGCAGCCGCCGCAGCAGCGGCACCTGGAGCCACTTACGCTGCCGTGAGCACGGGTGCTACTCCTGCTTACGAATACGGATACGGTAAGATGTTGATTTTTTCATTTTGTCGGAGTCTTTAGTCGAAACTTTTGGAAATGAATTTAGATTAGACTAAAAGTGATCGACAACTATCAGCATTACTATTGGTTTTTATTTGTCAAGAAATGGCCGCCTAGAATTTCCAAAGAGGTTAAAATGAAGTATGGCATAAGTGTTCAGTTACAAATGTACATAATTGGTTTTCGTTGATAACATTCAGTTGAATCTGCAGATTCTATCATAATTTTCTTTTATTTTTTGTGGTTACCTCATGTGAAGGTTGGAGTATTTTACATGTGCTCCGTTTTGATAATCAAGTATGTATAAATATATGTATTACTTTTGCGAGCGTCACTAACATATTTTTTCGTGATAATTCCAATTTGCCATTCATTATTTCATTGGATTTATTGAAATGTACAAATTTTTCAAACAATGGTTACTTCAAGTAAAATGATAATTCAGGAAATACCTACATGAATTTTATTTGAAAAAACTACAGGGGCCTAATTGTTTATAAAGCGTAGAAAATGTTGGAGTGGAATTAAATTTTATTTTTTTTTTTAAGAAACTTAATCGATAGTCGATTGGCTGTTTGTAAATGTTCATAGGTGACTTAAGTTGTAGTATATTTATGAATAAGTATGGTTTTCGTATCGTTTTCTCTTGTGTGCTTACTTACCGGTAACCGAGAGAAAGGACTTTGCAATATTCTTGTCGGTCACCCCAAAGGCTTCTCTTTCCTTTTCCACACCTGTTTCCTAATTAATTTTTCCTACTGGAGTACATATGTGTTGATCATCTTGAAGAGGGATAATTAGTCCGAACAATTAGTTTTGAGTTACAACAACATCGCTCGTCTTTGCGCATTGATGGAGTTCAAATTTATTAAATTATGTGAACATTTTTTAATAGGTTACGATCAAAGTGGTGCAGCAAAAGCTGCGACTTACGCAACCTCGTATACCCAAAGACCTGCAACAACTGCACAACCGCAAACACAAGCCGCTGTAAGTTCCGTACCAAGGACGGTTCCAAAATGGATAAAAACAATACATATATAAGAAAACAAGGCTAAAAAGGCATCGATGAAAATGATTCTCGCACAAATCGGTCCATTTTGGTGGCGTCCGGTTCCCTTTGTGCGATTCGAATTTCCAGTGCGTTGATGAAAGGTTCATTTTTCAGACACCGGCCACGGCCAAGCCCGCTCAATACAGCGGAACCTACCAGGCGAATCCCGCTGGTTACCAGGCCGCATACTCGGCTCAAACAACTATCGCCGCCCAGCCAACAACTCAGGCTAAACGTAGGTTATCTCTGATTTTTCTTGTTATTCCACGAGCGCGCCAACCACACAACAATTTATATTCTCTTCCTGTTTTTCATAAAGGATTTTAGAAGGGGTAAATCTCTTAGGCATTTCTCCTTGTAGGAGGATTGAAGTTGTTGCAACTCGAAAACTAATGAATCGGAGAATATTTTCTTATTGTTTGAAATGCTCTGTGCTTGTAGCGTTCCTCTAAAAGTGTCTTGATTTCCAGACAGGTACAAATATGCCCAATATGAACATGAACCATAAACCTTCCCTCTACCAAATAAGATTTCATGCATAGGACTTTTGTGACTAATTCGGTAATCGATTGCCAACAATCAAACGTGACCACGATATGATCACTGAAACATGTATAAAAGAGCAATCATGTGTCTGGTCAACTCTTTACTTTTATTTATCAAAGAAGTTGAGTGCCGTATTTCCGTTGTTTTAAATTCTTCAATTTTTATGTGTTCAACAAAACATTTCCAATAGTTTGTACAAAATGTTTTTTGAATCTTATGTAATAACGTTGTATGTTCAATCCTGGATTTAATGGTAAAAAATTGAATTTTCTGGGTTGGAACAAAGTCACTTAATACATTCCGACTGAATCCCAGATGAGGGCAATTCAAGAATGTTTGAGAAACTTAATCTTCAAAAAAAGTTTTTATATCAAAAACCATATTATACGTGATCATTAAACAATTTTTGGTACGTATTAGGACGGCGTCTCTATAGTCTTAGCAATGACAACAAATTATTTTTGTTAATAATACAAAATATAGAATATAATAATAATACCAAATTTCAGTTGTATTATTGATTATTAAATTTATTATTCATAAAGTCGTATAGCAAAATGATCCTCGGTGGCCACCCCCGTGTTCTTTCCGCTCCATATCACTGTCCAAATTTGAGATTCTTCCATTCAACTCGGTCTAGAAGACGAACCGACAAGAAAACTATATTTGTACGTTGCCTTGTCCTTTGTCCTAGAAGCTAATTCGACCACGACATATTCAGGATACGACGCGGCTCTTTATTCCGCAGCTACCATGTATGTGGCCCAGCAGACCGGAGCAGGTGCCCAGCAAAAACCTGTAGGTTGGCAAGGATACAAGAAAGGAGGCGTCGGTCTCAAGAATATGCGCGCCAAAGCCCCGCCGAAGCCTCAGCAGCTTCATTACTGCGACGTCTGCAAAATAAGGTAATATCTCATTTTATTTATCATATGACGAAAGGGATTAGATATTGGTAGATAAACATTCGTTGCAAGACTTGAATTCCAGCACAGAACGTTTCATTTCTTACGCTGGCCAGACCCTTGCTAAATGAAATTGTTTTGTTTAATATTCGGTAAAATTCCATATGGTGGGATTTTCTATCTGATGAAACAAACAGTCTAATCCAAAAAAATCTACTCATTCATTCGAAATTGTACAGAACAAATTTTAATTTGAAAAAGATTTTGTTTTTTATGCTTCTTTTTAATACATAGAGGAGTTTTAAATATCGATACATGATTCAGCTGTGCCGGACCTCAAACCTATCGCGAGCACTTGGAAGGACAGAAGCATAAAAAGCGTGAAGCGGCAACGAAAATGACTGCTTCAGTCGCCGTGACAAGTCAAAATCGCGCCGGGAATTCTTTGAGATGTCAGCTGTGCGACGTAACATGTACAGGTGGGTTAATTAGTTTTTGCCCGTAACAATTTCGCCGGTTATTACCTACTTCAACTCTTTCCTGTTTTCCAGGTAATGATGCGTACGCGGCTCACATAAGGGGTGCCAAACATCAGAAAGTAGTTTTGCTACATACGAAACTCGGCAAACCGATACCGCCGCAAGAGCCCGAAGTAATTGGAGGCTCCCGTAAGTCTGTCTCAACGGCGCCAAAGATAAACTTTGTGCAATCAGGCGGTCTGGGCATGCCCGCAGGTAACGGCGACGTGAAGGACGATCAAGAGCAGGAAGAAGTTCCGGAGCCAGATATTCAACCTGTCGGGCAGGATTACATTGAAGAGATGAAGAGTGACGATGGAAAGGTTTGAGAAAGAAATACGATTGTTGAATTTTCTAAAATTTCAACTTCTATTTCACTCAGGTTGTAAGCTTCAACTGTAAATTGTGCGAATGCCGTTTTAATGACCCGAACGCGAAGGAAATGCATATGAAAGGAAGACGACATCGTTTACAATACAAAAAGAAAGTTGATCCACAGCTGGTGGTTGATCAGAAGCCGTCTTTGAAGCAAAAACGAATTCAGGAAGAAAAGGCACGTAGACATGTAAGTTTATTGTTACATTAAAAGTATCTCTCTTAAACGACGGTTACATTTTTCATTATTTAGTCATTTTAATGAATTGCGCTCATCGTCGAAAATTATTCAGAATTGTTTCACCCCAAATGATTATACGAGTTTACCTTCATTTGGTTTTTGCCAATTCTTGACATAATTGTGTGACTTTTTTAGGCGTTACGTGAGGAATTCTGGGCGCGGCGCCATTATATGGCCGGTGAGGAAGAAGATAGGATGTATTGGGAGGATCGCCGACGTTATGAGGAAGAATATATGGCCATGTATGGACACGGAAATTTGCCATTTCCCCGCGGAAAAATGTTTCCAGGGAGCTCTCCACTTCCGGTATGTTCTTATATGCATTGCTTTATTTTTACTTAGAATTACTGTAACAGACGGTGTATGAGGCATTCTTAAAATTTTGATATCAACAGTCTTGTGTTGTTATTGTTACCAAGAATGCTAAATTAATGGTATGTTATCCAAGGTGAATCGGCGCTATCCAAACCGTTTCACAATTTCACCTTACCGACAATGAAAAACATTATTCTTTTGTTGTTGCTAAATAAAATACGTAAAAAAAGAAAAAAAAAGGTCATGCTTTCATTTTAGTCAAATATGTTGTCTCGAAAGAATTGGTATTGATTCCCGTAAAATTTCAGGGGTTGCCTGTTCGACGAGCGGAATCAAGTGACGATAGACACGTAATGGCGAAGCATGCGGAGATTTTCCCAAAAGAGGAAGAATTGAAAGCCATTCAACAAATTGTTTCGCATATAGAACGAGCGCTGAAGATGGTGAGCGATCAACTAGAAGAGAAACCGACTGACGGCGTTACATCTGCGTCGACTCCTGCAACTCCAACGCCAATTAAAATTGAAAATGGAGCACAGAAAGAGACAGATGTCAAAGTTGAGCAGCAGCAAAAGGAGGATGGCAGGGATAATCAACTGTATGTGGAACAAAAACTTTTTTCTTGAATGCGTTACCAATTAAGGTTTTTTTAGATTTTCATTTCTACAGAATCGTGACACAAACAGAATGCTGAAAGGTGTTATGAGAGTTGGACACTTGGCCAAGAGTCTCCTTTTGAAAGGGGATAAACATGTGGAACTTGTAGTAGTTTGCGATGATAAACCAACGTTGACACTTTTACGAAAAGTTGCCAGTTTACTGCCAGGGTTTTTGAAACAAGTTGCCCCCGATATTAACTACGTGGTGACCATTTGTGCAGCAGAAGCGGGACTGACAGTAACATGTGATGATCTAACCGTTTTGGTACAACTGACAAGTCCAGTTATGAGAGAACAAGGTAAATTTGGTTAGTTTCGATTATCAAACGCCCTTCAAATGTTCTTTCGCGGTACAGTACAATCACAGTAGATGGGTTTAAGCTGATATTTTGATTAAAATTAGACAAAGAAGAGTATTACATATATGTAGGTTCAGTGGAATATTAAGGTGAGTTTTCATTTTATTTAGAGTATTTGATATACAATATTTTCCGTTTCCGTGATAAGATTTAAAATTCAGCATAAGCTGTCATTTCGTTGGGAACAACTGAGGCACCGTATGTTCGAGTTCATTTGACTAAATATCGCATGCAACCTCTGCCTTTGAACAAATCGAATCAATCGATGAAATGCAATCGATTAAACGCGTCTGGATGAAAGGCAGCCGTCTGGTAAGAGTGCGAACATGGTAGTCGCTTGGGTCGGGTGTAGTCGCAAGGGGTTGTGTGCCGGGGCTTAATACCCATTGCATACGACCGTAGGACTGTGGCATATGCATCGGAGTATACATGTAATTGGTACCATGCCTGCGTTCCTATGGGTGAGTTTGTGAATCTGCGACTGCTCGCAAGTCTTCGGAGAACGGTTAGTAATTGCCATGACCGCAGATAGTGCTAGGTGGTGGACAACTCGTCTAGTGAACTCGTACATATGGTCCTTGGCCTTGAAATTTCGCGATCATAGACGATGATGATATTTAACGTAATTGTAGAAAGAGCGTAAACATTTTATTTTTTAGCATAACTTCATAAAAGTACATATTTTATTCCATTCATTTCGATTAGTCAGCTTAAACCACTATCGTTATTAATAAATATTGGACTTTTTACGATTTTGCAGTTCTTAGCACCCTTCTATGTATCAGTAAGGTTGATTTCAGAGTTTTAGCCGTTATTGGAGATGAAGATGCAACTTCAGGTTATCGTGCCATCCTACGCTTCTTTTTCTAATTCGTGCGTTTCTTTCGACAAGAGCCAAAGAAATGATGCAATTTTGTTTTCTTTTTACAAAGCTGCCTTGGCAGTGACAAATTCTGTCTTTCACGAAATGGGACCACCAAATTGACGCTCATTTTTTGTTCAGCTTCGTCCAAAGAAATGCGAAGAAGTCCAGATGAAATGTATTGATATACGCACATTGAATGACTGCACTGATACAATGAATATGAAGAGAATTCTTGCGTCTACGTTTTCGTCGGTATATTAGCAATTTTTGTTTTGTTAGGATGGTCCAATACTTATGACATGTACTGTGCATTTTTAGATCATTGATTCTAGGTGGTGTGTATAGTTAAAGGATTTTTGATCAAACGTTCGCACCTCCGACGCTACCTAGTTCGTCCTAATCGCGAAACGGGTCTCATCCAAAAAAAAAACAAACAATTTTGTGTGAGGCCGTGTCTCATGGACGTTCTCGGTATCATCTTGGGTTAGCGATGGTCAAACATTCTTATTCTGATGTCTTAGAAGCTGCGAGTGGTTTGGACCGGGACGTACTAGCACGTGGAAAGTGTCTCCAGGCGCTGGCAGCACTCAGACATACCAAATGGTTCCAGGTTTGTGTTTTTCTCATTCCCGTGCGCATCGCATTGTTCTGACGTTTTTCTTCTATTTTGATAATCAATAATATCAAAGAAATGTGGGTGACGAAAGAGAAAAAAATGAAACCAACTTTATAAATAAACATAGTGACAAGTTCGACTTACTAATATGTGATATATGACGATGTGAGTTTTTTTAGTTGTTTGATTTTAACATATTTAGGGAATGGAAGGTTTTCCTATGCATCACTAAATTTTAATTTTTATAGTATATCAAATATTGCTTCTATTCCCTGGTTTTATTTTGATACACGGATATAATAACGTGATGAAATTTTTAAATTTGGATCTAAAATAAAACTTGATTGAAAAAAGAAAGTCACATCTCATTCAGAAAAGGGGTTCTACACTTTAATCACTTCTGCGTTTAGATTCAGTCATTTTGTTTTATCATTTCGTAATGGAATATTGCAACAAAAAAATTTAGTAGAACCCCTCTGTGTTGACTATATAAGATTATGCAGTTTTTTCCATCATAAAATTGACGTTTCAGGCTAGAGCCCTTGGCTTACACTCCTGCGTATTTATTATACGTGTTCTAAGAGATATATGCAAAAGAGTGCCTACTTGGAGACCACTTAGCCCTTGGGTAAGTAAGTTTTATAGTTGACATTAGTTAATGATACTTTTTTTCTAGGCCATGGAATTGCTAGCTGAAAAAGTGATTGCTTCGGTGCCTGCTGGTAATCAACTGTCGCCTGGAGACGCTATGAGACGTATCATGGAAGCGGTTGCCAGTGGTTTGCTTTTGCCTGGAGGACCTGGCTTAGGTGACCCTTGTGAGAAAGAAAACCCTGATGCAGCAGCCGGACTTACTGTTCAGCAGAGAGAAGATTTGACGTGCTCCGCACAATATGCTCTACGTTTAATTGCCTATAGACAAATATATAAGGTTTATCATCAAATATAATCGGCGAGGTCTTTATTGATTGAAATTTAAATTTTGTCAGGTTTTGGGAATGGCACCGTTACCTGCTCCTCAGAAAGTATTTAGAAGGGATAGGTCTGCGCGTAAACGTCGTCGGTCTGGAGGTGAACAAGAAAGTTCTGAGAGTAAGTTATTTCAAAATTGAAAGTCATTAGAAAACTATCAATTCAATTGTTTTTTAGGCGATAGTGGAAAACAAATCAAGACAGATGAGGCGCCAAAAGAGGTCGCAAAGTAGTAACGCAATACTATTAACAAACTAGAATAGATATTTTACTATCTTATAAATTGTTCTTTTCGTATTATTAAATTTTGTAATAGCCTAGCCTGATGAAAAATTTGACGCTTCGAAAGTAATTCACTTTTATATTTACTTTGTAATTCATTTTAATAATTAATGATGTAAGGATTTAAACGCAAGTGCTGTGGTTTGTGAATTATTTTCGAAAACAATTTGTGGGCTCTAATGAATGAATGATCCGCATGCTAGAATTATAGATAGATACATGGTGTCCCATACCTTCACAGTTCTTTCTTTATTCACTCATTTTCGTCTTGAAAATAATGTAGTGTGTATTATATAAGTGTGAAGTCGTATCAAACATCGAGTCTGTGAATGTTCAGTTCATTGATGTTGAGCAAACTTTGCCGTATTGAATTGATAGAATCGATGTTGGGGCAGATCTTGGTTCTCATCTTCAATATTTTTTGCTTTAAATTTGTAAGGTACAAAGTACCCTTTGTGATTTCTTCAAAATCGTGACTGATTATTGATCGTTTTAACAAAAGAAAGTGAAGGTTGATAATGAATATTTTGTTTATTTAGGTATAATTACATCCTCTTTGTACATTAAGTCATGTCCAAACTATATTTTTATGGTTCTCATGTAATATGAATTAGAAAACATGATAGTATTTTGTTTTATGTTGAATTATGTAAAATCGATACATGAGCAATGTGGATTGTGTATCTTTTGAAATATAAACTTTAGGCAAAATATCATTTTCCGTTTCAAGTAATATTTGGTGGATGATATGCCGAAAAAACCTACGGTAGTGGCTGGTTGCGAAGAAAACAGACGACGGCAACAATGTACAAATTTTCATTAATATTCATGTTCATTACTTTTAATTTGATGTGCTTTAAAAAAGATGAAGAATTAATAACGTCGGTGAAAAAGATTTGACTCTTCTGTTTGGTAATTGGATGATTCTCAGCCAAAGCTCTATAAGAGATTCACATTTAAGAAGTTGAACAAACATTGACTAATACCACAAATAGACTGCACGTACGGATAAGAATTGGCACAAGCTTGGTGGACGACCGAGAGATGACCACGAGTAACTTGTAGACGGCAGAGAAGGAAATAATAGATGAACGGCCATTAGATGGCGCGTAGAACACCACAATATGTTGTGACCGACCACCGAGGCGCTGTTATTAAAAAAAAAGATAACGTCAAAAACAACGAAAGTGAATTTGATTTTCAATTCATTCGTTATGGGGTTCGATCCGAAAAAAATAAAAATTTAGTGACGAATTATTTATCGTGTTATTCCTAAAGAGATGTAAAAGTTTTCCGTCAACGGCATCTTTGTTCAATTTAGCGATTCATGTCCGCCATTACTTTCATCACACGTCAGTGGTAGAAAGAAATAATTATTTAATCGTTCGAGAGCGGTCGAAGAGTGTAGACGTGTTCAAATTCATTTTATGATTTTGAATTAACAAGTGAGTTTGATGTTTATTTTATTCGCTCCGGGGTTCGATCTCAAATGAGGAAATAATTCGTAACAAATTATTTAGGATGTTCATCATAAAGAGACGTAAACATTTTCCGTGGACGCCATTTATATTCAGTTTCGCCATTTATGTCCGCCATTACTTTGATCAAAAGTCACTTCTGCAGAGAAATAATTGTTTAGTCATTCGGATGCAGTCAAAGTGTGAAGACGTGTTTGAATCGGAACGAGCATAAAATTGATTTTAAGAATTTGAATTAACAAGTGAGTTTGATTTTAATTTCATTCGTGCCGGAGTTCAGTCTGAAATTTTCTTTGAATTGTTTTATTAATGAATTCTGTACATAACTACACCGTTGTTGTCTAATTGTTGAAATTTTCCAAGGGACCTTGATCCAAATACGATATTGGAAGATATAATATATTTGAATCTATTGCGTATGGTTCTCAGTTTTATTGCAGACAACCAACTGACTTTTATAAAAAGGCCCACTGCCTGACTACATAAAATAATACAAAGCACACTAGACGCAACACCCCACCCCGTTTTTTTTTTTTTAATTCAACAATATTTCTAGTCCATCTCTTCAATTAAACGCCTAGTTTTAAATCTGTTCCGCTTAGAAACAACTGGCGTTGCCGCAACTTGCGCATACGAGGGCGATGGCGTCGGAGACCCTGTTACATGTGGCTGGCAATCACGATCCACCGTACAAGGAGCTGCCGGAGTTTCGCTTTGTGAAGCTGAAGTAGAATGCGTTACAGGATCGGGCGTCGAGAAAATAGGCGGTATTAGGTTTAATCGAATGCGTTAAATTTCCATTGTTGCTCAAAAGCATACCCTCCCCCCATTTCTTATTAGATCTTGTATAATCTCGAAAAATGACAGGGGAACCAGGTTTAAGAGACCTAGGTTTTTTCGAAAAATTCGCATCCTTAACTTTACCTTGCCAGCGTAATAAATCAAGACGTGACCTGAGAGGGCGCCCTAACAAAAGCTCAGATGGACTGTATCCAGTGCTGGAACTGGGGGCCCTACGGAAACTAAACAAAAATCGAGCTATCTTAGACCTGATATCAACTGAAGAAGAATCAGCTTTAATAGCATCTTTAAAGGTGCGGACATAACGTTCCACCTGGCCGTTGGAATTGGGATGATACAGCGGTGTGAACTTATGCGCGATTCCGTTTTCGAGAACGAATTCTTGAAATTCCTTGCCGTGGAAAGTTGGTCCATTGTCAGTAACCAGTATATAGGGTAGGCCGTAACGCGGAAACATTTCACGTAAATGTGGCACGGTAGCGGTGGCCGATGTTGAAGAAACTTGTACTACTTCGAGCCACTTGGAGTACGCGTCAACGACCAGTAGGAAGTATTTACCATCTATCTCAGCGAAATCTGCGTGAATACGATACCAAGCCTGGCCAGCCTGTTCCCAGGGATGATAAACTTTGGTCGGCATCGCTGATTTCTGCCGGCAAGCCGTGCATGACTTCACAACATTTTCAATATCCTGGTCGATTTTAGGCCAGAACACATGAGCCCGGGCGAGATTCTTCATTCTGACGATGCCCAGGTGGCCGATATGGAGTTCCTCGAGTACCTCTCCTTGTAGAGCTTTCGGTATAACAATCCTATCGCCACGGACAAGCAAGCCTCCGGGTAAATTATAGTCATCATATTCTTTGCCGCTTTTTAGCCCCAGAATGATTTTCTTCGTAAGTTCATCGCGAATTAATTCTTGTCTCAATTTTTCATATGAGAGCGATCTGGCAGCTTCTAACACTTCCATTTGATAAATTGCGTGAATATCATCTTCTTTCGGAGCCTCCGTTTGCAAAAAAGGAAAACGCGAGCAGAAATCGGCATTTGCATTGCCTTGAGATGACCGGTGCTGAATTACATAGCGGAAAGCAGAGAGGGTGACTGCATAGTGCATAAGGCGGGTACTAGCCAGGGTAGGTAAACTGTTCGTTGGATGCATAATGTGCGTGAGCGCTTGATTGTCACACACCAAAATGAATTCGGTTCCAAAAATATAGTTGTAAAACCGCTTCACACTCCAAACTATAGCCAGTGCCTCTTTATCGATAGCACTGTACTTCCTCTCCGTCGTCGTGAGCGTTCTTGCTATAAATGCAACTGGTTTCTCAATATTTTCTCCATTTTCATTTTCGACACGATGACTGAGGACCGCACCAATACCATAATCCGACGCATCGGTAGCCAAAACTATAGGAAGTTTTGGGTTAAAAGGCATTAAGACCCTATCACTGGCGACCTCATCCTTAAGTTCTGTAAATGCCCGCTCGCACTTATCAGACCAATTGAAGTCCGTTCCACCTCGGAGTAACGCATGCAAAGGCTCCAAACGTGACGCATGATTTGGGATAAATTTCCCATAATAATTAACAAGACCCAGAAAACTACGTAACTGACTCACGTTCTCCGGACGCTCGGCTTGCAACACTGCGTTAATCTTGTCGGTAGTCTTATGAATACCGTCTCTATTTATTAATAATCCTAAATACGTAATCGAAGGAGCCATGAAAACGCATTTCTTTTTATTTAATTTCAAGCCATTTTCATCGAGCACCCGAAGAACGTCGTCCAGCCGGGATAAGAGCTCTCTCTCGCTCCCCCCCTGAATTTTGATATCATCAAAGAAAACAGATACTCCAGGTAGGCCGGACAACAACTGGTCAATGTATCTCTGAAATATGCTCGGAGCATTCTTGATTCCAAAAAACAATCTTTTTACTTTAAAGTTTCCCAGGTGAGTAGTAATTGTTTGAACCGCAGCTGTCTCATCAGAAACTGGGAGGTGTAAATAAGCTCTAGAAATGTCTAGCTTACAAAAAATTTTTCCTCCATTTAACTTCGAACATATTTCATCAATGTGTAGAATCGGATAGACATCATCGACAATTCGGGGGTTTACGGTACTCTTATAATCCGCGCATATACGGACTCGATCCGCCGATTGCAACACCGGAACAATTGGGGTTCCCCACTCTGAAATGTGTGTTTTTTCTAAAATCCCCTGACGTTCGAGCTTAAGGATTTCATTTGTAACTTTGTCTTTAATTGCGAATGGCAGTGTCCTAGCTTTTAGATAGATCGGCTTGGCATCTTTTTTAACTTCAAGAGAACAATGGAAATTCTTAGCTTTACCGATACCCTCACCGAAAACAGAATTTTTATATTTCCCAAGGACACCTTGCAACGCATTTTCTAATTCAACTTTCTTAACTTCCATCGCACGCTCAAAATGCAAATTCACATTATTCTTGGCATCGATAATTCCCAACGCACGAAACCAAGGCCTACCGACGATCGCTCCGTTCGGGCAGTCAACGACTAGCAAGTCAAGATTCTTTACACTGCGGTTCTGAAAATTAATATCACATTGAAAAGTACCCAACGTCTTAACAACATTACCAAATGCTGAACGCAACATTACCGTACTGGGAGAAATTATATGATTTAAAAAATACTTATCGAATAAACTCTTTGAGATAATCGAAGTACTTGCACCGGAGTCGAACTCGAACGGTATCAATGCATCGTTCACTTTGATCTCCATAATGATCTTGGAGTCGCCCTTGTTTGAATAAGCGAAAAAATCAAAAATTTCAACTTCATCCTCTGTGATACCTTTAACTTCTTTTTTTGAAGCTGATGCTGACGCAGGTTGACTCCTCACGTTGCAAATTTTGATAAAGTGACCGTTCCTCTTGCAGTTCGTGCAATAGGGGTTTTTAAAATTACAGTTGGATGCAATATGGTCTTCATCACTGCAACGGAAACAATAACGGTTTTGATTCACATAACTGTTGGCATTACCGGAATTATTTTGAAATCTTCTCCTGACGCCTCCACCATGACTACGACGCAACAGAATCATTCTTAAACATTTTCCAAATTAACATTAAACATTAAAAATAAAAGTTCTCAAGCAAGATATTATCAAACAATAATTTGGAAAAACGCGGAGGTGGTAGAGTTGCGGTTGTTGTCGGGTCAGTAAAGTTCATACAAATACTAATTTTAGCTTGAATCCATATGGCTTCAATGGTGTTGAAATTGTCCCGTGTGACGAAAGAATTCCTTACAAAGCTCATCGTTCGGTTATGTTCGTTATTTTGAGGAAACTGGGCAATCTCGTGCCTCACCCGCATGATCAGGTATACATCCTGGGGTTGATATACATAGACACAAACGATATGGACATAAAGCCAGCAACTGTGACACGAAACGATCAATGAGTAGAATAATCTAATATCGCTCCTGCTTCATATACGGAGAGAGTTGATAATTTTAATGTATCAGACCATTTCTGTAGTGTGCTTGGTTTGCCTTGCGAATCTGCATGCAATGAAAATTTTAGGTATGTTTCTTATGGGTGTTGCGTTACTGCATCTAAAATAGATATTGTTAGATCACTCCTGTTGGGGGAAACGTCCCCGGAAATGTATGACTTCCCGGACGATATTCAGGCCACATATTCACATTTAAGAAAACTGTCGGTTAGTGCATAAACGCTGTGTGTCCGGTGATTCGCAAATTGTGTGGTTTGGATACGGCTATAAAATCAAAATCTTGGATCACCAATGAAATTATTCAGGCAAGTAAACGTCTAAAGGTTCTATATTGGCTGGCAGAAAACTTACGTCAGTGATCATCTTAGAAATCGATACAAAATCGCCAAGAAAGAGTATAGATAAGCGATTGATATGACAAAGAAACTATACTACAAAAGGAGAATAGAGTCAAAGATCCTCTGAAATTTGGAACATAGTTAGGGAATAATAATAATAATAATAACGTTTATTGACTTTATCAGTGATAAGTACAAAAAGGTCGGAGTTTGACAATGTCATTTTTCCACTCCGCCTGCTACCTATGTGAATTACAAGAACCTGAGAAGCAATAATCTCAATAGCACTTAATTCAGGTAAAAATTATAACAAAATTAAAGCTAAATTATTACAATTTTAGATAGGTGAAATAAAGAAAGCAAACCACCTAACAAGCAGCAAAGAAAACAAAAGATTACGTAAAAGTATTCATATCTTTCATAAAAACTTAATTCTCCCAAGCCTACTCTAAATTGTGTTACATGATTACGATAAGGTATACGACAGATGAATCTAAAACAGGAATTATGTAATACTTTTAGCTTATTGGCTTCAGTCTCAGTAAGGTGGCTAAAATAAACCATTGAGCATTAATCAATATTAGGAAAAATTAAAGACTTTACTAGGCTCAACTTGGTATCTTAGTCAAATTCATATGTAAATCTGTACAAGTTTCATGTAAGAAATCTGTCTAACATACAAGACATGACGTGGAAATGTCCACTCTGAGTCCAACCATATACCCAAATTTTTCACTGACTTTTCCCAATCAAGCATATCACCCCTCACTTTCACATGGTATCCCTCAGTTTGTACATTAGAGACTAGAGCTCTGTTTCTCACCAAAACTGCCTTAGAGTTGCCAGCATTTAGCCTCAAGCCATTGTCCTCGCACCAAACCGACACACACTCAAGGTCACCATTTATTCGATTTAAGGAGTCCGTGAAGTCACTTACCGGGAAAAAAGGCTGCCTTGAGGCACGCCACAGGAAGTTGGTTCGACATTTGACATATTTTCTTTAATCCTAACCGTTTGACTCCTACCCGTCAAATACGACCGAAACCAGTTAAGAGCAGCTCCCTCAACCCCAATAAATTTTAACTTTGCTAGCATCATTCTATGCTGTACAAGGTCGAAGGCACTATTCTGATCTAGTAACACTAATATGGTCATCATTGCATCATCAAGGGCACAGTCAATATCGTTAGTAATTTTCAGCAAAGCTGTGTTGGTCGAGTGAAAAGGCCTAAAGCCAGATTGAAATTCTGGAAGGATTTTATAATTTTCAAGATATTCTCTTAGTTGACAATCTACTATTTTTACAAAAATTGTGGAGAACACTGGAAGTAAACTTATGGAGCGCAGGTCATTCAAAGATTCTGGATGGTCGTGCTTTGGAACAGGTATTATGATCGAGTGTTTCCAGACTTGTGGATACGATCCAGTAGTGATAGAGAAATTAAAAATATGAAGAAGTGCATCTGTGATGAATGGAAAAATAAGCTTAATCATTTTGATATTTATGTCATCCAAACCAGTCGCATCAGTTTTTATGGAATTAACGTGCCTATGGATGTCAACAGCGTTTATTGGTTGGAACACGAATCCATTAGTCTTTAGAAGTTGATGTTGCTCAAAATGACTCAGAATGTCCCTGTTTATCGAGGAAGTGCCAGCTTTATTTAGGAAAAAACTATTTATTTCGTTGGGGTTATTTAAATGACCTGGAAGATCAACGACTGGCTTAGGAGTTGTACCCAGCTGTTTCAACTTCTGCCATATCAAGCGCGAGTTTTTCCCTGCCTTGTAAAGCTCAAAATTTATATATGCCTTTCTTTCTGCCTCTACAGCTTTGCCTACGAAATTGCGTATTTCAACATAAGCGTCCGGATGCTCCTTCCTTCTTGATCGTAAAAATTTCTTATGAGCATTAGATTTTAGTTTTAACATTCGTTTAATATTATCGGTAATGTAGGGCTTAAACTTTTTCTTTTTCTCTTTGACAAATGATTTAACTTCCGTGAGTAGCGCATGAAGATTAAACAAGCTAACTATACTATCATTCAGTATGTGAATCTTACAATCTATACTTTCAGCATAATTTACATATCGCCAAGGAATTCTGCCTGCATCATAAGCGAAGCGATTGTGGTCAATGGACTCCAATGTACGGCTTTTATGTTTACTTAAGCCAGCAGATTCATAAGCAAATGCAATACTGCATAGCACCAACATATGATCTGTAAGATTACCCATATCCACTGTACGACAATCTGTATACTCGATATCATCACTTAAGCCTATTATGTCTATCAGGGTGGAAGTTGACACTGTAATGCGCGTTGGCTCCGTGACTATTTGACTTATATTAAACGACTCAAATAGATTTTTTAAATCGTTAACTGTATTAGAATTCGCATTAACAAAATCGACATTGACATCGCCCAACAATATAATTTTATCGGAATTCATGTAAAGTAATTCTAAAGCCATACCTAAGTGCTCCATGAAGCTCTCAATGTTCACTGATGGCGGTGTGTAAACCACACCAATGCCCATTTTCGTAGAATTTGATTTACAGTAGGCCTTAACTAAAATAAATTCAGTCCCACAAGAGTTAAACGTCTCAATCACTTTGAACTTCACTCCCTTCTTCAAGTATAAACCCACACCACCACCTGCAGTCGGACGATCCAAACGAACAAAATTAAAACCAGGGATACAGAAGTCATTGCTTAAGTGAGACTCTGACAGCCATGTCTCCGATACACCAATAATGTCCAAATCATGATAATTAACGATATCACAAAACGAATTGAATACCCTTCCCAGAGATCGAATGTTGACATGGCCAACTCTAAGATTTAGTTTTTTGATTCTGTGACAACTGGTTTACCATTTTTATAAGCTATGTAAAGCCCAGTCCCCCTCCTCCTCTCTATAGGCTCCGACTTAATCTTTTTGAAATAGTCACGTTGCATTGCTGTTTCATCTGTTGAAATGGATACGTCTCTATTATGATGCTGCAGTTCTTTTTTATTCTTTAGAACAAGATGTACATCCCGTATGGAACCCAAAGTCACCTTCAAGGGGCGAACTGATCTAACTTTTTTATCACCTAGTCGAAAGGTAGACGAAAGGAAGATAAGAGAAATCGTACAACAAACAAACACGATACAACTGAGTCATGAAAGTGTGCTTGTTGATGACTCACTGTTTCTAGTGAGTCACGGGAGCGCCGTTATGGGAGATCTTTGAAAAATACAAATGAGATCCTCATGTGCTCAAAAACTGTACAAAATACTTTCGTGTTCATAGAGACAACGACACAAGAGGTCCAAGCTACAATATCAAACATTAAAAATACTAAATCGGTTGGTTATGACCATATCTCCTTCACGATTGTTAAGGGTATTGGAGACCTGATTGCTCCGCATCACAATCTCCTTTTCCCTGATGAAACAAACAAACCAAAAATAATGGTTTTTGATTTCATATGCCTTGAAATGGCAGAATATATTATTAGAAGCTAAATGTTCAGTGTTTTTACTCTCTACTACGCATGTGTTCATTCGCATGAACTTGTAAACACTTTTTGTAGATGTAGCCAGCAACATAAACCAAAACATTCTCAACTTTCTGTGTAGAAAGCATTGAACATGTCGAATAGTTTATCCATTCTCCCAATGAATATGACTGTTCCTTCCGCATTACTGGGCAGTGCTTGAAAAGAGACGTCTGTAGAAATACCAACTGCAACAGATTCACTCATTATTTGCGTGGCTAATTCAAAATACATTTTTTCAAACGAACTGGGCTCGATATGACAACGAGTTAATTTTGGTGCCATTCTGAGTGGTTTTAGTTTGTCGCTGTCATGAAAAGCTGCTGCTGGCTCCCAAGAAGCTACCCGATCATTAAAATGTAAATTGTATTTCATAAAATTATTACGCACGGACTTACTTAAATAGCACGTGTCAAACATATAAAAAACTTTATGATCGTCAACAAAAAAATTTGGATTAGATATATTCAAAAACCAGGTTTTGTGGATATTACGTTCATTCAATTAGTTACTTCAAATCATTCCATTCAAATTGAAAACGAATATTTTTCGTTATGTGCCTACCCGAGGCTTCAGTGTATTGATCATATAATATATACCCACTAATTATGTTTTTTCCGGTTTTTATGTCAGTTAAGAATATCGCTTCAATAGGTATTTATTCTGTGCTACAACAGCTAGTCCATATCTGGCTTGCTGGACGCCATGCGCAGGTTCGGTGGCACTACTCGCGTTTTGCTTCACCCTGAAACGTTCCGTAACCTCACTTGCAAGCATCCGGTCAGAAGGTACTCGGACAAACCCACAGAGACGCAGACACTCGTGCGGGCCCAACCAAGTCCAAACACCAGATTGGTTGTCATGCAAAAAGGCCGACGCCCCCAGGTTCGAATTTGAAAGCAATGGCCTTGTGATCGTCAATACAAACTTTACCCTACGTTGTGAGCTTTCAAATTTAGGATACGCAAATCAGGAGTTTCTTTTCGGAAAATCAGGTCAATAAGAAAAACATCTAAAACAGACAGAATTTAGCACCTTGCCGCTCTGAAATGAAAGTGATTAGTTGCAAATGGTTGAAGGAAAATGATACACCCGAATTTATCCTGAGCTCGTTTATTCAAATTGGAAGCTCCGTTCTGTCGTTGCCCCAGACGGATAAAAACTCCGTTCCCCGTTCGCGAAATCCCTGTGTTTTGTAGATGTGTTTCGGAATGATTCCGGGAAAACTGACTCTGACAGAAACAATGATGTGGCGTCAAATGCCGGTTGTTGAATCAAAAGCATCGCATCAGCATTTCAATGTTAGTGTTTTAGTTTTAGGGTAAGTCGATGGCGAGAGTCAGCGGAGAAGTATCTGGAGCATAGAGTTCGGAGGCCTAAACGGCATGGATGGCTCAACGCTTTTCTCGTGATGAAATGGAAATGGTATTTTAAATTTTGATGCGAGCATTAGTTTGGTGTTTTTGAAAGAAATCATTGTTTCACGGCGAGGCTCGAGTTTTGCAGGAACATTCAACGCGAAGTGATTGTGTGTGTGTAAATGTGGTGTCCGCGGGTGTAATCGAATTTCGGACGAGAATGGAAAATACATATGCAGCATGATAGCAATAACCAGTAGTGTTACAATAAAATACAAAACGCCTACCTTACAAAGAGGATTCCTTAAATATAAACAGATTACTGTTCGTAGCAACAAAAAAAACCACACGTGTTTTTCACTGTTTGTCTTTCGTGCACGAGAGCTCTCTTTTTGATACGCCCGTTCCGTTCGACGGTTGGAGAATCAAGTGCTGATCCAAGTTGCTGCTCACTCGGTCATGCGCCGTGTTCCGACGCGCTTCTCCGGGTAGCGTCGGCGCGACATCTACCGGGTCCGTTCGGTCACAACCCAAAAGGCGAGAGTGTCGGATCTTTATTAGTAGAATATTCTTTGCTTTAACCTTACTTCTATGCTCATAACCTCTTTTTCTATTTCTCTAAATGTCGTTTTAAGTGAGGTAACTTAGTAGTAAAAAAATCAAATTTGAATTTGGATTTATTGTAATATGGATGTTGAAATACGATTTGTTAACATTAATAAGGTATTGCATTACTCATCTGCTAAGTAATATATAGTTATTTCCAGGGAAAAGGGTTATTCGCAAAAAAGCCGTTTTTGAAAGGAGATGTAATTCTGATCGAAAAACCGTTTGTTTGTTGTCAGTTTTCTTGGAACTCGTTGTACAAATACAAAGCGTGTGACCATTGTTTAAGGTGAGGCGCAGCAATGGTATCTGTAGTTTTCATTTTTTGATGTTATTAGACCTCTGGAAACTGCAGAAGAAAATGCGAGGAGACTAACAGGTAAAGCTGACCTGTTTCTACCTCATCCAGAATGCTGCACGACTAATAAAAGTTCTATTGTTTCTTGTGAGGATTGTGGAATAGAATATTGCTCTACTGAATGTCTTTTAGAGGCAAAGATGCAGTATCATTTGACCTTGTGTTTGAGGAGCAGAGAACAGAATGGTTCTCATCCACTGGAATTGCTTGATGAAACATGGAGGTGAAGTGTCTTCACCTGTTTTTTATTTTACTGATATATTGAATTTTAGGAATATGCATTATCCTCCTGAAACCAGTTCAATAATGTTGATTGCAAGGCTTCTAGCTAGAATTATTCAATCTGAAGATCAAAATTTGTTAATATCTCAAATCTTACAGTTCTGCCATAAATCAATTAATGAAGATGCTGAGTTGTTTCATAAATTTTTGGAAGACAAATTCACAGATCAGATTTCCACTCTTTTGGTCCTTTTCCAACAATTCTTTCATCAGGAACCTGTGCAACAGTTTTTAACAGAAGAAGGATTTAAAAGCTTATTAGCTTTAATAGGAACTAACGGGCAGGGAGTTGGTATCTATCTGAGATTTTAGTTTGTATTGGTCTTAAATTGATGCATTACAGGTACAAGTGCTATTAGCCAGTGGGTTCAGAGAGTTTCAGATGTAACATTCCCTGGTCAAGTAGAAGAGAGTTTGGAGAACCTTATTGACAAATTATATGAAGACTTGGACGCCCAGTCTGGAAGTTTCCTCAATAATGAGGGCGTTGCTTTATACACATTGCAGAGTGCAGTTAATCATAGTTGCATTCCAAATGCTCAAGTGGAATTTGTCCATAATGATTTTCATTTATCACTTGTTGCTCTTAAAAATATTGCAGCTGACGAAGAAATTCTCATAAGTTATCTAGATGATTGTAATTTGAGAAGATCGAGACATTCTAGAAGGAAGGAATTAATGCAACATTATCTTTTCTCTTGTATTTGTCAAAAATGCGAAGACCAAATTGACCAAGTAGATTGTACTAGTGATGAGGATTATGAATCAATGAGCGAATAATAATGAGAAAGTTGGAAATGAATGTTTTTGCATTTTGCTGAAATCTCCCCATACTTCTATTACCATAATTGCCGTTTCAAGAAGTATATTTGTCTGACTCTTGTGTCGAGTATGAACAATTAACATATATCATTAATTAGAATGTCAGTGCATATTTAATCGTTCATACCATTTCCTGTGACTATAACATAACATCCAATCCACGGGATGATGCACATTCTGTGCAGGTGTAAGCATCATATTGTCGTGTCTGGAATAGTGGAAAGCGCGAACAATTCTTGTCCAGCTTGCAATATTTTCCCAATTACAAGGGTGGATCCAGGATTGTTTTTCTGTGGGAGGCACAGGTATTACAAGTTTTAGTAAGGTCCTCACTTCAGAAATTCGACTAATTTCCTCTGTGTGGGGTGCACAGCTATTACCATTTTAAGTAATTACCTTCAAAAAAAAGGTCCTCACTTCGCAAACATTACAATTTAATCGTTGGGGTGCACGTGCCCTGGGCTTTTTGCTATTTAAAAGTCAGTCGCGCTAATAGAAATATTTTGGGAAAGTAATGAAATTTGTAGTTGCAAATTATTTTAATTATGTCTGTAACAGTTTACGTATATCCTGTTGATACAATATTAGGGATCAGGATCCAAAATTTCATTTCAACGGACAATAAAAATGTTTTGATATTTTTGTAATAGTATCATTAATTTGTTAACATTCAATATATTCTAACTTCGGTGAGATGAAGAATGGTTTTTCATTTCCTAAGTTGATGAAAACGCGTAATTTAAAATTCGTACTCGGTGACCTGCTGATCGACCTTGCGAGGAAATGACGTCATATTGGAGATTCTATAAAAAGCTACTTTTGTGGCTTTTCTGGAAAAGAATACCAACTTTTCTGTGGTTGGATAACTACTTTCTATGCTGACGTTTACGTTTCAGGTTAAATGGTTTAGTAAACATTAACATTTTTATTTCACAAGTTTTTTTAATATTTACATTTATACAATACTGTAGATGCAAACAAAAATATTATACTTCTTTGGCAAAATGTTATACCTCGAAGATTACATAGAAAGTACGTAATGATGGAATTGAAAATTTCAATGTTTTTTTTTATTCATATTCTTTTAGTGATAGAGCATTTACCTCAAGAATTGAGAGATCGTCTTACAGACATGAGAGAAATGGATCTTTCAGTGCAGAGTAATTCTATTCCCAATGGAAAACCTTTTTGAACTAAAAATAATACGTTTTAGACAATGTGGATGAGATGGAGAAAAGGGTTAAACACTTTTTTAGTGAATGCAGACGTTTTCATCATAACGAAGCTCCCTCTAATCTCGATGCAGAATTCAAAGCCATTAGAAAAGAATATTACAAAACGTTAGAAGATGCAGACGAAAAGGCCAGTTCAAGATATTCCTAGTGTATATGATAATAACCTAAACTTTAAATGTTTAGGTCCATCTAGCTAATCAAATGTATGATCTGGTTGACAAATATTTAAGACGTTTGGATACAGAGCTTCATAAATTTAAATGTGAGCTTGAAGCTGACAATAAAGGCATAACAGATGTGCTAGAAAAAAGATCATTAGAACTTGACATTCCAGTTACTACCTCTAATAACACATCTCTACAACAAAAAGAGAATCGATATGATAGGTAAGTGGTAGGTTTAATCTTTTATTACTCCACTTTAATGTGGAATACATAACTGGATTAGTATTCTATGTGCATGTTTAAACATGTTCACTCCAAGTCTAGCAGAATATTTTGAAACAAGGGTTTAGTTTTTTGAACATTGATCTTAGTTGTGTATATCACTGTCAAAATTATTCAAAAGCACTATTTGACAATATCTAAATAATAATTTTTGTATCACTTCTTTCGACTATTTCATATAGATAAATACAGATTCCTTATCATATGATTCTTAGAGTTGGAGATTTTTTTCTTTAAATTTCATCCAATATTATAGGTGAACATGAATGAATTAAAATTTACACAAAAAGTACCATTGCTAACGAAAATTTGTATTGTTCATTGTATAAATTGTAGTTTCAGATATAGATCGAGAAGTGAAAAACGAAGAGACAGCGCCAACTCTCTTACGCCTTATACTGATAAAAGACAGTCGACAGTTCCTGTGCCAGTCATTGAAACTCGACATACGTCTGTACAACAAGCAACAACTAATAATTTAACAAGCAATGGAGTTTCTTATCATTTGGGTCACATAGGTGCTGGACCAGCTATTGCTGCTGCTGCTTCTCAAGCGATTGCAGCAACACAACAGGTTGCAGAATCCCGCTTTAATTTCACCTTTTTGATGAGTCTATTAATATTTTCAGATGCAGCAGGGTCGTAGAACTGCTAGCCTGAAAGCTTCGTATGAAGCGATAAACACAGGATGTCACGGTCATGAATTCAGCATCGGGAGAGAGCTTGCAGGCGCTGCCCAAACCGCTATACAAGCTATTCAACAAGACCATGCAAACAACAAGAAGAAACAAAAGTAAGTCGTAAGTCATGAGTTTAGTGTCATTTCCAATTCTTTTTAGAAAGTGGAACAACAACCAAGCATCAACTTCCAATCATGTTGTTCAGCCGGTTTTAAATCAACAACAAATCGTGACTACAAGTAACGGACCCCATTCTCCTGTCGTTGAAAATTCCATACAAAATGGAGAAGTCGTAGAAAGCGAATGGTCTTATGATCCGAATGAACCTAGATATTGTCTATGTAATCAAGTTTCTTATGGAGACATGGTTGCTTGTGATAATGAAGATGTAAATTTACGATGGTTTTCATTTTAGTTTTTTTTTTCTATAATAATCTTGGATTTCAGTGTCCATCGGAGTGGTTCCATTACCCTTGTGTAGGAATTACTGCGCCACCTAAAGGGAAGTGGTACTGTCCAGGGTGCACAACGTCAATGAAAAGGAGAGGTAGCCGAAAAAATTGAACTTCAATTTCTAGATTAAGAATAGCATTAGTTAGGATTCAACTTTTTTATTATTTTTTATCATTCTTTATACTTTTTTTCAAACTCAGTATACAAACAATCGTTATGCGTGATATTAAGAAAAGGTTTTATTGTTTTTTAATTGCAAGATATTTTTTGCATAAATTTTAAGCTTTCAAAATGCTTTATGATTACTGCGAACAGCACTCGAGACGCGTTTTGCAAACAATCGTACCATCTACAGTAGATGATTAATTTGGGATATTGTCTTAGTGTTTACTGGTTCGTACACAGCGTTTGATTTGACGATAAAGTAACTCTTTGATTCCACATTTAGTTATTTCTATACTTTCAATTTGATTTAATATGTTGTTAAAAGAATGCAAAACTAGATTATAATTTAATTTTCAATTTGCTTTTTTTAAATGTACATAGAATAGAAGTTCATTAACAAAAAGTTCCTGAAACATTATTGAATCCTTTGTTGATGAACTTTTCTTACCGGTTAGTTTAACAAACTAATTGATTGCTATCAATCTTGTTATTATGTAGGATTATTCACGTCGATAAGTTTTTTGATATTTCACAATTGTGTCTGTAGGAATCTGGTTCTAGGTTTTGAGCAATGTTGTGAATTTTAGTTTATTTGCTGCCTGATATACAATATGATGATTTATACATATATTTGTCAAACATTTTTTACCAATTCCTGAATTTCGAGTGTGCTCACTCCTTTTTTTCTTTATTTATGAATAACTTTTGGCCCGAGTTTATTGACATGTATTGAATATATGCTTTCAATATGTTTCTGGGTTGAATCCAACAATTAGGAAGTTTCATGACTTTTAACTTGTTTCGTAATATAACAGGTCAAATTATGTTGAATTCCTTAGACCTTATACACAGCCAATGTGGATTGCGATCCCACATTAAAATCTACAAACACGACCCAGATTGAGGTTGTGTCTTTGGTTAAAACAGATTGCTGATTAGATTTCAAGCAGAAATTTGAGATTTTAAATTTTTATCATGACTAGTTCTGGATTATCCACCTGCTGTTTTTTATGTTTTATGAAACATTCACCAATTTTGACTTGTTTCTTGAGTGTTTGAGGTGATTCACTTTATGCAGTAGTTGATTGGAGATGTCACAAACAGGTGTGGTGCTATAAGATTCATTTAGTGCGTTCAAAAAGTTTTCTTGGGTCGGTCAAGCTGTTTTGAAGGAGTTCCGCTTGATCTGTTTGCAACATCCATTGTTTGATTATTAGGGAAATAAAATGCATTAAAGAAATTGACGATATTCTCTTTATCTGTAGATTTCCCTAATTATTTCATTATTAGTTGTTATCATATCCTATTCCATTTTCTTCTGTTTTACAGGTACAGTTGTTTGATAACCCTGTGTGAAACGTCGAAACAAATTTTTTTGCTTAGGTGCAAATCCGATAATTACTTTGCCAATTTGATTTTGTTCTTTGAGATAAATTGATTTAATTTAATAAGATAAGATATTCCAATCTTTCCGAATATTTATTACAAAAAAAATTATCAGAAAAACGCAGATATAATATGATAAATGACCTTGGATGTTCACTCATTGCTATTTATATGTAACTACTTTATTCAATGTGAAATTGTACGATGAGATAACTAGCATCTACTTATCAATTTACGTACATATGTTTCAAATAACATCGACCAAATAATCATTCATATCTCTCATGTGTTTGTTTCAATGATATGCATATAAATGGGTGAAAAAAGTGGATACCTTCCATACCCAAAGGGGTTTAAAACATCAGTTTGCCATTATGCACAAGAACCTGAAAAATGGACGACAACACATTCTATTGTACCACCTATATCAACTTCTGTATCCTTCAAACTTTTGGAAATTGAGCGTGATAAAAATGTAAATAATTTGCTTTTGAACTGCAGATAGATGATGATGAGGATCTTTGTCGACAAGTGGTTGAACAAACCACGTTATTGCTTTTCTTTTACTAAACAATTTGAATAACTTATTAGAGAAAAAATACTTAGAGAAATTTTGATATCATGGAGTTTATTTTTGAATTGTTTTCAATTTAAATGGCAAAATAAGATTTTCCCCTTCTTTAGATTCCCATTAATTTCTTTTTCAAATCGATATCATCATTTGATGTGAACCTAGTTTTATGCTTTATTGGTATTGCCTTTCAGAAGTACATAACATCGCCCGTTCAAAATCCAACGAGGGAGTGTTTGGAGGCATTGATGGCTCGCTTAGAAAATGCAAAGTATGCCGCTTGTTTCTCATCTGGTTCTGCTGCAACGGCAACGTGTTATTTTTTGTTAAACAAGAACGATCATATTATATGTTCCGATGAGGTATATGGAGGCACTCGAAAACAGTTCACGAAAATTCTACCTAGATTTGGTATGGAAGTAAGCTTTGCCGACATTCGACCAGAAAATTTGGAAGCAGAGATTAAGCCTAACACCAAAGTTTGAACACAATGGTAATTTAATCCTAATTTAATGTATGATTATTGACAATTACAGATGATTTGGGTAGAAAGCGTATCAAACCCCTGTTTAAAAGTGGCTGATATAGCAGCAATTTCAAAAGTGGCCAAGAAACATAATTTGTTATTTGTTGTCGACAACACTTTTCTTTCGCCTTTCCTTCATCGATCTCTCGATTTTGGTGCAGATATTTCCATGCAGTCTATTACAAAGTACATTAACGGCCACACAGATGTTTTAATGGGGGCCCTTTCAACCAACAATCCAGCTTTGTATGAAAAGATCCGGGTTCTACAAATAAGTAGTTATCCGATTTTTTTTTATTTCGAAAAATCGAAAGATATTTTGCAGCTTTGGGAACCATTCCGTCGCCATTTGACTGTTATCAGGTTTTGAGAGGTCTTAAAACCTTGCCTTTTAGAATCAAAGCTCAAGCAAAGAGTTCGTTGAAAATTGCCAAATTTCTGGAAAGTCACCACAAAATTGAAAGAGTAATTCATCCAGGTGAGTGAAATAATTCTTGCACGTTGCCGGAATAGATTGAATTTAAGGATTACCAAATCATCCGGGTTACGATATTTTGAGGAAACAAGCGAGCGGTTACAGTGGCATGCTAGCTATTTATTTGAAGGGAGACGCGATGGCGGTGGAAAAATTCCTATCTTCATTGAAAGTATTTGCGCTTGCTGGAAGTTTAGGAGGATTTGAGAGTGTGTTCATGATACCGTGAGTTGATTGATATACGGTAATTTTGGGTAAGTATTTATATCTCTGTTTCGCAGAGCAAGAACATCTCATGCTTCGCTACCGGCCGATTTGAAGAAAAAAATGGGATATACGGACAACTTTTTAAGAATTTCGGTTGGTTTAGAGGATACAGATGATTTAGTTGATGACTTGAAGAACGCTTTAGATGCTATATGAGAAATTATTTTTTAGTGCGTAGTAAGGAGGGGTGCGAAATAAATCATCATTTGTAAAACGTTTTTATTTCAAATTTAAACACGACATCCATATCGTATGGTAACATATATTGATATATTTGCTTTCAGTAGTTCATGATATTACATACAACATATCTTCAATTCTGCCATTTTTACAATCTACTTCTAAGATTGTCAACTCACAGACATAGATGCCTTTCGTATGTCCTTCCATTCAGATAAATATTTACAAAAAATATCTTTTTAGCTAATGACAACGTTTCGGTGGGATCGACCAGCAACTCCCAAACGAAATACATAGTTTTATTATATACTTATGTGTTATGTTAAATAGACAATTCTTCACATTGATTCATTAAGATTACAATGTAAACATCAGATCTTTTAGAGAACATATACTATAGAATTATGCTTTGCCAAAGTCAGGTTACCCGTTATTTTGCCCATGTTTTTGTTATAAATTTGAAACAGGCTCATCAAAAAATGTATACTTGTATGAGGCGGCCATTTCCTATCATTGCGGACTCCAATCGAACATGTGCTGAATATCCATAGACGGTAGGATAGGATTCAATTTATACCTAGAATCCAATTGCACGTTTGCGAGAACGAAATGCTAACACGATTGTCGTTTTGTTTTATACTCCTCTGATTGCGATAATTGAATTTTACTTCACATTCTTGTCGATTTCAATGAATTCGTAATCGGTAGAAGGTGACAAGTAATCATTTTGGAAAAAAGATTTCTAAGATATGATTATCGAATATTTTGCTTGCTACTTCCATTTCCTTCTGCTGAGCCAGAATGTTTTATTGATCGTACAGTTTCCCATCACTTGAAAATCTTGGATTTTTATAAAGCATGAAGTAGTGATTGATTAAACCTAGCAATGAAATTAGTTAACAAATACCACACGGACGTAAATAGTCCCCACTCCCCCCTAACCCCTTTAAATTGGAAACGGTTTGAGATATCAATTTGAAATTTGAAGGGTCAAAATAAACCATAAATTACTGCAATTGGCGGCGGGACACCATTTTGAAAAAAAAAATTAAATTGAAAAGAGGGTCGTGTGA
Source organism: Novius pumilus (assembly GCA_020654155.1). Classification (NCBI taxonomy): domain Eukaryota; kingdom Metazoa; phylum Arthropoda; class Insecta; order Coleoptera; family Coccinellidae; genus Novius; species Novius pumilus. The sequence continues at coordinate 1,393,907 of JAIFOV010000472.1, forward strand.
CACCTTGTTTGAAAGGTATTTTCATATCTAACTTAAACCTCGAGTATGAAATTGTTACTGGCACCCTGCTAAAGATGGCGACTCGTCAAAGTTACGGCTTGTATAAGTAGCACCAAAAATTCTCTTTGGTGGCACACACCCGCTTTTAAAATGAAAACGGTTTAGGACATCGCTTTCAAATTTGGACAGTAAAAATTAAACGATAAAATGCCTAAATATGACAAAAGTGCTACTTACAAGCCGTAACTTTGACGAGTCGCCATCTTTGACAGGGTGACAGTAACAATTTCATACTCGAGGTTTAAGTAAGACATGAGAATACCTTTCAAACATGGCGACCCGCCGCCATTTTGCAACATTCGGTTTTATATCAAATTTTATACATTTATATGTTTGTATCATAAATTTCTGGTAAATAGATCATGTATATACTTTTACGAGTGTCTTTCGATGTTATCCAAGTCCACTTTCATCTTAAAGAGGGAACATATTCTCGATTCAAAATCAAATTTTGCCTTTTTATTATTAACAACTTGATTTTAATGTCGCCAAACATTTGTCGTGAACCGTGTTCTGATTAATTAGATAGAAAACTATGAGGAAGGTTTTAGAGTGAAACAAAATTCTGGAGCAAAATCATGAGGACAATGCAAGTACGTTTCTCACTACTTGGTGTTGTCCTTCCATAAGGGTGAATTTTCGCAGATGTTATATCTGTAAAAATTTGTCCCCCTCAAAATGATTTTTTTTAATCCTTTCAAAAGATACACATTGAATAGGATTGGACTTCGTGTTAAAAAGATACAGAATTAGGCAAAAATTTAAATGATTTCAGGTTTTAGTGAAGTAAGAATTTAGGACATATATTTAAAATAGAAACAAGACTTAAAAAGCATATCAAACTCCCTAACATCTAGTTGTTTCTTCTTCATGATCATAGCACAATGATCGACCATATAGATGTAGCGATAGGCTTTTGGATGTTTATTCAGTAATATCTGTTCTAATTATGAAATAATTGACGTTGCAGGATATTCAGTTACTTGCTGGTTAAATGAAGGAAACTAGAGCATTTATTAGTCATGAATTTACTGAATATTGCAGTTGGCAACCGGAGCACCGTTTACGCACAAGAAATATATAAACGATATATAAGCCGACAAAATCCACGCAGTGCTTTGAATAGTTATATGGAATTTAGAAGCTTTCCTTTTGTCTTCCAATTTTGATGAGTCAACTAAACTGAATAATGTAATTACAGAAGTGAATTATTCAATAGCACTACGTTATTCCGTTGAAAGACTTGAATATCTTTAGCAATTCGCATACGTAAGGAACACGTAAATGAATTAATTCTATTAGTTGCGAGGTAAAATCTTTGTATGTATATGTTGAATGTTGATGAAAGAAAGCGATGTTGAAGGTGCTATATGGCATAATTCACATTTTCACACACAAATTGATTTGGGCCATTTCTTTAGACTACAACTGCGTGTTTCATATTTGGGATAGTGAATTTCCAATTTTATGATATCATGCTTGTCATTAAATAAATATTTTATGGTGGTAATGTAAAAAGAAAATTGGTTTATTTTCAAAAATACTGCTTCAATCCCTATGGCTACTTTGAATTTTTGAATTTTCTTGAAAAAGAATTAAAGGTGAAATTACGGTCAACAGACTTCCGCCTTGGAAAAGTGGTTGCCGGATTTCCGGATTGTCCGACTGAAAAATGGTCAATTGAATATGGAAATTAAGAATATAATGATGGCTGAGGCTTGGAAATGATTGAATAAGCGTATGTAGAACAATCATGACTGGAAAAGCGAAGAAGAATGTGTGGTAGAATGAGTAGGACCTTAAAAAAAGCAATGCTGCGACTGATGAGCCTGAGAGCAAAAAGCAATGGATAAGAATTACAAGCAAAAGAGAAGGCATGCTGAGGAGGACGTGAAGAGTTTGAAGAAGCGTTCTGAATGAGAAAAGGAATAAAGCAGACTAATTTCGAAGGTAATTGGAATTTATATTGGAAGAGAGAAAGTGAAACTGAATAATAGTCGTGGAATAAATACGGTAATGAATAAAGAAAAGATGACATGTTGGATTATTTCAAATATTAATTAGGAGGCTACAAATAATAGAAAAACAGTATTGACTGAGGTTTTTCCTTGATTAAACAGCGTGGTTCAGTTACTTAGATAGGTTAGATAAATAGTAAATAGTTAAATGAAATCTATTCTAGTACATATTACATACAGGATGTCTAACATTACCTTAACTATTAGACGTTTCTAGAAAACTAATGGCAACATCTCTACGAAATTTTGTACATCGGGTCTTGAGAACGTGATCTACAATTCTAAAATATTCTCGAGATGGTAGTCCTTCCGGTTATACCGAACTTGATATCAACTCCGATATTTTAAATGCAACATGCTGTATTTTTCTACTTATTCGGATGGCTCGCTAAATTTGCGGAATGTTTCATCCGAAAAATTTTTCGCCATCTCCTTTTTCTACCAAATTATTTGCATTCTTTTTGGAATTTTAAGCGAAAACATAATGTCAACTATCCTTGAATATTTCAGGTACTTTCGCTTAAATTACATTTTTTTCTCGCACTATTATGAATAATATAACAGGGCTTCAGAAGAAAAAAAAATTAGACAGTATCTTGGTACAGGCTGCTCCAGAATTTGGGTCGAAGTAGCATATTTCAAAAGGTCACAATTTCAGTTTTTTCATATGGAAACACCAATTTTTTTTTAAATAGGATTAAAATAGTCGGAAAAATAATGATATTTCTACTATACGACTATGTATCTAATTCTGGCCATTTTCTGGGAAATCTCCAAAAACCATATTTTTATGTCGCTTCAATTTTTGGTAAATTGGTATATTTTCTGCAGAATGCCCGACAAGTTTCGTCGATCACTCTTTCATTTTCACCATACAAAATAAATAAATCCAAGAAGACATCATTGGGACAACTCATTTCAACAATGCAAATTTCCAATGAAGGTTTTAATCCATAGTCACAGGTGAATTATATAAATTGATAATTTTTTTTTGAGTGGCAGATGTGTTTGTTTTGGATGTTATCTATTTTAATTTCTAAAATAACGGCACAAGAAAATCAAAATCTCTTGAATGGTTGATTTCTGATGAAAATAATCAGTTTATTTTTCGGATGGTCTGGTTTTCAAGGAAAAAACACTTTTATATCGACAAGCTAGGACGAGCAAACCATCGTGTGTATAAACTTAATAATTATTATAAAATTAGTGTTCACAACATATTCATTTCAAGGCGCGAAAAGATCTACAAATGCGGTTTTTGATGATTTCCCAGAAAATGACCAGAATTAGATAAATGAGCCGTTTATTTTGAAAGTGACTTAACTCCGTTTTTTAATTTTCTGCCGGTTACCATGGTTACATGTACAACTTCATGTTATTAACCAGTGACGCACTTCATTTTTTACACATAAGTTTTCCGAATTAATTGAATAACTGAGCCGTGTAGTCTGAAAGTGGCCTAACTCCATTTATAGTAACATCACGATATTTACTATTGATAATGTCGAAAAGCAGCGATGAAGGTAATTTCAATTAATTAGTAATTACAAGTTAACCTCATTTTTGGGAAAATTGCGTTAGTTCATTAACCTATACGTTTAATTAATATAAAACTTAAAATTTAATATTAAATTATAGAAATTATTGCACCCATGAGGAAGAACAGAAGAAGACCACTTAGTTCAGATAGTGAAGAAGAAATAGTAATTAATAATTTTAAAAAAAGCGAATAAGAAAAAGAGTTATAGAATAATATTCGTCGTCAGAGGATAAAGATTCGAATAACAATGGACAAAAGATTGATGCACCATATATACGAAAACTGCGAAAGATTAAACGTAATTCAGGGAAAAGATATTGCAGTCAAACCGGAAATATTGTTCATGAAAAAATTTTCGAAAACAAAGATTGTGGTTGTCGGAATGCTTGCACAAAAAATTACAATGAAGAAGAAAGAAAGAATATTTTTGAGAAGTTTTGGGGTTTGGCAGATTTTAGCAAACAAAATATATTACTTCACGAAGCTGTCGAGCGCAAAATTGTGAAACGAAGACGTCCAACAAACGGAAAAGGATCACCAAGAAATTTTAGTTTTAGATATTTGTTAAATTCTAAAAACGGAAAAATTCCCGTCTGTAAAAAATTTTTTTTGGATACTTTTAAAGTAAGCGAAGGACGCTTGAAACGAGTTCTAAACTCTGCAAATGTGGGCAATGATATGAGTGGGAGGATGGTTGGATCATCAAGACAATTTCGTGAAGAAGCGAAAAAGCAAGTTTAAAACCATATTAAAAGTTTCCCTAATATTGAATCCCATTATACCAGATCTCATAATCCTAATAGAAGATATCTACGTACATCCAGATCTAACTATCAGGAAAATGTTTAATTTATACGAGCTTCACTGCGAGGAAAATGGAATAAAAGCCATTAATGAGTGGACTTATAGGAAAATATTTAAAAAAGATTTTGATTTACATTTCCACCAACCGCGCAAAGATACATGCCAAAAATGCGACTTATTAAACATTGAAATTAAAGCATCGAATAATGAAGAAGAAAAGATTAAACTCACCGAAGAACACGATGTCCATTTAAGACTAGCAGAATCAGCTAGAAATTCACTAAAACAAGCTCAGGAACAAGTATCACGTAATTCGGGTTATTATTTTGCTTTCTCGTTCGACTTACAAAAAGCATTACCGTATCCCAAGCGGACAACCTCAGTAGCTTATTACAAACGCAATATGTATATTCCAAATTTTGGTATACACAATTTTCATAACAATAATGTTGACATGTACGTTTGGGATGAAACTATTACATCGAGAGGTGCTCAAGAAGTTGTTTCATGCATCTTAAAACATATTAAAAAATTAAGAAGTGAAAAACACATCATAGCTTACATTGACATGTCCACCGGTGTAGCTTTAATGTAGTTGAAAATTGTCCAAGCTTTGGATAATAATGTAGAAATTATAGATAATAAATTTTTAATATTAGGACATTCGTTTTTACCAAATGATAAAGATTTTGCCGTGGTAGAAATGGCATTAAAAAAATAATTTACTGTACGTTCCCCAAGAATATTTATTACAAGATTATTAAAAAGTGTCGGAAGGGTAATAATTTTATTCTCCATGAAATGAGAAAGGAAGATTTTGTATCGACAAAATTATTGGAAGACGTAGTTTTTAAAGGAGTAAAAAATTCTGATGGAGAATTAGTAAACTGGTTAAGAATATGTTGGATGCGTTTTGTCGGAAATGAATCATATAAAATTTTTTATAAGATATCCATGAATGAAAATGGAAATTTTAAAGTTCTGAATTTATTACCACGTCGGGGTAGACCAAAAAGGTTCGAAAATATTGTATTGGTACCATTGTATGAAAATATTGGGCAGGTTACAACAGCAAAGTTTAAGGATATGATTGACCCATTACGATACATACCACCAGAACATCATAATTTTTTCAAATCCCTTTCACACGCACAAAATGTAGATGAATAGTAAATTGTTTTGTAATAAATTTATGTTTGTAATTTTCTATGTTCTGTAATTAAAAAATGTTTTGAATCGCATAAATTATGTTTCCGAAGTGTTTTAAACATATACAAAACAAATTCAGTATTCTTTTTTTTTTCAATTGGAAACATCTTAAATTATGTTGAATGGACTTGGGCACCTTCAAATGTTATAATGAATCTGGCTGTTAATTTCGAAAGTGGCCTAACTCCATTTTTGATAAGAAAACGCATGTTATTTACTTAATAATTTCCACTATTTTAACAGGAACTTCAAATTTAACATCCTTAGATACGCTTAAGCAGTATGACTCCTTAGTACCTTATACGTATATTTTTAAATTCATTAAAACGCAAAACTTTCAATATCTCGGTTTGAAGATAAATGGAGTTAGGCCACTTTCAAAATAAGCGGCTCAAATAGTTGTATAGTAAAACTATCATTATTTTTCTGAGTATTTTAATCCTATTTGAAAAAAAGTTGGTTGCCATTTGAAAAAATTGAAATTTTGACGTTTTGAAATAGGCGATTTCGACCCAAGTTCTGGAGCAACCTGTACCAAGGTACTGTCTAATTTTTTTTTCCTCTGAAGCCCCGTTATCTTATTCATAATAGTGTGAGAAAAAAATGTAATTTAAGCGAACGTACCTTAAATATTCAAGGATAGTTTACATCATGTTTTCACTGAAAATTCCAAAAAGTATGTAAATAATTTGGTGAAAAAAGGAGATAGCGAAAAATTTTTCGGATGAAACATTCCGCAGATTTAACGAGTCGTCTGAATAAGTAGAAAAATACAGAATGTTACATTTAAAATAACGAAGTTGATATCAACTTCCGGTACGACCGGAAGTACTAGCATCTTGAGAATATTTTAGAACTGTACATCACATTCTCAGAACCCGGTGTACAAAATTTCGTAGAGATTGTGCCGTTAGTTTTCTAAAAACGTCTAATGATGAAGGTAATGTGAGACAGCCTGTATACAGAGTGCTTCAATGAAAAGGAGCCACCCTTGATATTTCTCATTCTATCACTATCACTGGAGTTCAATCGAATAAGTTCAATAATGTTTGGAGGGGAACACATTTTGAGATACACTTGAGTCTGAGCAGAGCAACCCCTAACGAGGAGGCGCCTCAACTCCATGAATTGCAATAGGGAATAGGGGTCGAGTGACACATCATTTGGAAGGTCTTGTAATTTCCTTTTTTAATAATGAGTATTTCGATTTCCTGAAGTCAAAATTGTTTGAATAAAACGAATTTTCTTCATGGTGTACTCATTCCGAAATCGAGCAATAAATATGTTTCATTCACTTCCATAAAATGAAACAAACGTGATTCAAACATTCTGTCAACTTTTTTCTTTTGTTGGAAACACTTGTGAACCATATGATATTCCGATTCTTGGTCATCATCTGCGTTTATTAAGAAAAACTTCTGTATCTTTTTCTTGCCAGGTGAGTATTAAATTTGATCTTCAGCAATACTGTTTAAGTGAGTGAAAATGTTTTATTCAATTTAAGAACGAGTAGAATTAATCGAGTTGTATAAGTCGAATGAGAAAAATGCAAGAAATACAGCAAGAATTTTCAACGAAAATTATCCGCGAGATTCTGTTCCAATCAGCGGTTTCAAGAATTCTTCACAAATTCAAGTTTCATCCTTACAAAATGCATTTTGTGCAGGAATTGAACGAAGATGAACCAGATAGATATCTTCAATTCTGTGAACAAATGACAGATCGTCTGAATATCAACCCACAACTCCTTAATAACATTTGTTTTTCTCTTTAAATGGTCATGTGAACGATCACACTTTTCGGTACTGGAGTGATGTTAATCCCCATTTGATGAGGAAAGGACATACTCAACGTCCATGAAAACTCAATATTTGGGGTGGAATTCTTGGAGATTATATTATCGGTCCATTTTTTCTTCTACAAATCTTGAATGGTGAATGGTTATCCGGAATTGCTTCAAAACTCTATCTACCCAAGAATCTTGAAAATAATCCAGAATGATGAGAATCTGGTTGAAGAAGGAGTATTCTTTAAACAAGATGGAGCACCTGCTCATTATTCATCACCAGTTCGATTCTTGTTTCAGGAACATTTTTTTGAGTGTTGAGTTGGCCGCAGTGGTCCAATAGAATGGCCTGCACGGTCTCCGGATTTGACACCACAGAATGTTTCAATCGCGTTTGTTTTATTGTATGGAAGTGAATGGAGAGCAATTCGAACATTTGATTTGAATTGCTCGATTTCGAAATAGGAAGATCATAAAGAAAATTCGTTTTATTCCAACATTTTGCATTTAAGGAAATCAAAATTCACATTATTGAGAAGAAAATTCCAAGACCTTCAAAATGATGTGTCACTCGACTCATATTTCCTATTCAAATTCATGGGGTTGAAGCTCCCCCTTGTAAAGAGTTGCGTTTTTCAGACTCAAGTGTATCTTAAAATATGCCTGCCCCCCTCCATATAATATTGAACATATTTGATTGAATTCCCGCGAGAGTGATAGAATGAGAAATATCAAGGGTGGCTTCTTTTCATTGAAGCACACTGTATAACTTGAAGTTTCTTTCTCAGATTCTCATCGTTAGGAGCCCGAAATTGTGAATTATTTTGTGCAATTGAATCCTTCGCCTTGGACGATCTGTACACATAATACTCGTAATTTCTAAATATTGGGAGATTTAATTCACCTGCTTCTAGCTGATGGTTTCCTAGCAGGCGCCCATACAAACCAAATAACTGTACTAAACAACGAAAACATTTGATAATCCGTAAATGATTTCGAAAAGCGGTAAAGTTGTTCAACTGGGACAATAAAGTTCGGTATTAATTATTTCGAGTTGGGGGTTTAGATCCAAACTTTCATTGTTTCGGAGGGTGCAATTCTGAGAGAGATCTTGACAAATTGTCCAACAATAATTTCTTCATGACGTATAAGTATTATTCGAGAAAGTTCGCGGCCTCGTTATTTATTATGTCTGTAGATGAACGTGAACCTAATTTGAATTTCAATATTGCGTTCAAAGTTTAATCGAATTAACCAGTACCCGACTGGCTTCTTGGCAACTCGATTAGTCCAGGCAATACAAAATATTTAGTGTTTTATTGGTGGAGAGCGGAGCGGAAATTATCGAAATCACGGCTTCTCGACGACAATGAAACGCGATTTTCCTGCAAATCTCCTCGAATATTCAGCAGGATTTTCCGCTGTGATTTTATTCCGATCCAACCAGATGCGTTCACGATCATAATGTGCCAATCCACCAGTGACGTCTCTCCCTCGTCGCTACACCCGAATCGAATTACGGTATACATATCGATTTTCTACGACCGATTCATCATTCCTCGAAAGAGTGCATTTACCAAATTGACTGTATATAAGGGAATTTAAAGTGGCGTAAATTTTTTTTCAGAATTTTCAGATAACCGTGAGAAAGCAAATGCCTGCCTACCCGCAAAGACTTGCGGAATTTATTGTCAGCCGAATATTGAAACATTGGGAAAACTGTCCAACAAAGCATAATTCCGATTTTGAACTTTTTATCATATAACGTTTAAATAACAGATCAAGTACTTGTTACAGCCAGAGTAAGTCAAACATTCACATTGACAAACAATTGGATTGTGGATATAAAATGATCCACATTTCTGTCAATTCCAATTGAACAACAGTCTAAATACAAATGTAGGTTAAAAAGTGGCACATATCAATATCAGTCCAGAAACCTTAAACAAAATGAATCATTTCCATTTTATTCATCTAATGGAACACTTTCTATATTTTCGTATCCCCCCTCATCCAAGCAATTCCTATCGGCTTTTTATGTATGCATTTGCACATGTATATTTAAAAATGTAACAAGAATGAGTATGAAAATAGCCGAACCAATAATTCCTGAAGAATAACGGGAGGGAGGCTTGCTTTTAAAATACGTTATTGCAAAATGTAGAAAAAACTGGATGATTGACATTACAAAAATTTGAAGAGGAATATGGCAGCCGGTTCTCAAAATAGGCCTCTTTCTTCTTGCTGTCTTAATAAGAATTCTTAATGATATTTTAAAGTTATCTGTGTTAACAATTGTTAGCAGGATATAACTACATTATGATTCCTGCTCAGAATTTGACAAGTATTCTGAAAGATCATTTTCAATTGACATATAACTCGGTGGTCTTATTCGAATACTATTTCATGAATAAATGTTTGGGTTCAATACAGGACAACGAGAAAGTTTCCGAAAAAGAGAAACTAGAAAAATGTTCACCAATAAGTCCTACTTTTGTCTGGCTCTATCAATATCATTTAAAGTAGGCTTTAATTTTTGAGATATGCTATTTATTCAGGCTGGTCCCTCTAACTAGAATAAATTCTGTAACTCAAAGAGGTGAAATTTAAAAAAATTATCCTTATACACATTCATTGTAACTTTTTCCAGGCTTCATTCTGAGGGTATCCATTTACCAACGCCCTGGGGGTGAAACCACCCCTAACTTTTTTTCTTTAAATATAAGGATAGGTCAAGTGACGTCTTTGAAAAGCTTAAAAAAAAGGAATAAAACACACTACTTATTTGCTCAGTTATTTCCGAAACTAAGTAAAAAAAAATTGAAAAATAAAACAACTTGCGTTCGCTCAATGCGACTTACGACCATATCCGAATAACCGGTAGCAAAAAATTTACTAAACGGATAACGTGCATTTATTATCGCAGAAACTCTAATCTTATCATTGATGAAAAAAGTTTTTCATCTTCTCTGTTTTAGATCCGATTGTCAGTTGTGTGGTAGATTTGTTACACCGTCAACGTAGGTAAATTTTGAATAATTGTTCCTTGCCATTCTCTTTGCTCGTTTATTCAAAAAGTACTTAGTTTCTCTATCTCTAGTGACTCTAGTGAAGTGTTCCAATCTTTACATCATCGTAGTAAATAATTTAAATAGTAAATAATTTTAAAGGTAGCTGAATTATTTCAAGCAAACCATCCCGATTTGCCGCGTCTTTCTCAAGGCACAGTTAGCAAAATAGAAGAGCGCTATAGAAAATTTGGTTCTTTAACGGACGTGCTAAGAGAAAGAGCGCCTGTAGTGGACGACAATACAAAACTTAACGTTTTGTTGGCTCTCCAAGATAACCCCATAACTCCAGCTCGGCAATTGGCTCGCGATAACGAAATCAGTCATCAAACAGTTTTAAAGATTTTGAAAATTGCAAAGATGCATCCTTACAAGATGCAGATTCTTCAAGAGTTGACTGATGAAAATCCAGATCGCCGAAATGAGTTTTGTGAGCAAATGATGGACTTCATTGACCGCGATCAGATGCAAATGAACTGGATACTCTTTTCGGATGAATGCACGTTTACTTTGCATGGTGAAGTGAATCATCATAACTGCCGTTATTGGTCTGATAACAACCTCCATTGGATGCGAGAAACCCACACCCAACATCCACAAAAATTAAATGTATGGGCTGGGATTATTCGAGACCAAGTTGTCGGACCTTTCTTTATAGATAATAATCTTGATGGGCCATCATATCTTTCACTGCTCCGGGATGAGCTCGTCCCACATTTGCGTCATCAATTTCCAACCGCAAATCAATATTAATTTGACAACAGAATTTGGTACCAACAAGATGGAGCTCCAGCGTACTATGCATTGCCAGTTCGCAACTACTTAGATCAATTTTGTCCAAATAGGTGGATTGGTCGAAGAGGTGGACTTGAATGGCCTCCAAGATCCCTGGGTCTCAATCCTATGGACTTTTTCTTGTGGAGATATTTGAAAAACAAGGTTTATGTTACACCACCAACCAATCTTCAGGATTTGAGGGACACAATTATCCTTAAAGTTAGAAATATTTCACCCAAATAAATGTTAGAAATGAGTTTTACGACAGATTGGCTCTTTGCCAAGAAAGAAATGGGCATCATTTTGAACATATTTGTTAGAATATGAGTGTACCCCATTAGCATATCCTCTTTTTGAAAAAAAAAAATAATTACGGTTACTTTCCAAAAATTTGGGAAATGAAACTTTCTTTGACAAGAAAATAAGTTTATTTGTTTATTATCTTAAAAGTTTATTTTAACAAGATATGTTCAGAATTTTTCATCAAATAAATAGTGTGTCGTATTCCTTTTCACATAAGCTTTTCAAAGACGTGTCACTTGACCTACCCTTATATTCAGAAAAAAAATTAGGGGTGGTTTCACCCCTAGGGGGTTGGTATATGGAAAAATAGTTACCCTCAGAATGAAGTTTGGAAAAGTTACAATGAATGTGTATGAAGATAATTTTTTTGAATTCCACCACTTTGAGTTGCGGCATTTATTCCAGTTAGAGGGACAAGCCTGTATATCTTTATATTTATCTTTTCAAATTAGAAAGATATCGTAGTTTGGTCTGTCCGAATAAATTAATTTGTTCTCTATTAGAGGAAAATCCTCGTTTATTACATTATTATTGTTCGTGTAAATAATTCGAGACATGGTCCTTTCATTCTGAGTTGAGATATCTACAACCGAAGTGCGGACGTCCATGTCGTTATATTCTTATCTTCGTAGGTGCTAAACTACATGAGTATTATTTGTGGGAATATAATATCCTCATCATTTTCAATTCAATTTTCAACATAATATAAGTTTATGATTGATAATTGTGCGTTTTTAATAATTGATACGGCATATTAATTTTTATTTAATATATTGGTTTCGACATTATAAAAAGTGTCCCATTTTCGTAGTACATACTATTGTTTCTGGACTAGGTATATTCTTCGAAAAAGATTTCATAAGGTACATTAATATTGTAACATGGATATCTAAACACATTGGCTAGATGTAGGCATTCGTAGTACCGCCGTCAACAGCAGATATAAGAATTTCTTATAATCTAAACAGGTAAGGTTTTTTTTTATTTTACACAAAAGGGTATTTAGACATGAAAATAATAGAATTATCATTTTTTTGTATTTGTTTTATCAAATTATCAATCATCCATAACGTTATACAAAATATTGCTATTGGCCGAATAGTTTAGTTTTTTGCACGGAGGCGCGTTTGATAAATATATTATTACTTTATATTTAATTTATTGTTCAGTCAATTTAAACTAACACTCAAAAAGTAGCATCAACATTCCGAATACTTTTTTTGGTATACATAAAAATGATACAAAAAATTGTTTAATAAAATATGTAAATACTAGTTTATCAATTTTCGATTTACTTGACTGAGTACATAAAAACGGAAGGAAGTATCCTTAAGCTCTGGTGATCACTATAATCATTATAAAGTGTGGAAAAGCGAAATGGAATAAATTCATTGTATCCCTTACTGTGAATTTTTATCAAAAACCCCGAAACACGTCGAGTTTAAATTGAAATTTGAATTGAAATCCCTCCCTTCCCATCCCTTCGAATGACACGTGTAACCCCCAATTTTTTAAATGGGAAGTGCGGTCTTGTGATATATCATTTGAGAGGTCTCTTCATTCGTTATTCAAAAGTGTTATCGGTTTCCCGTTTATTGCAGAAATAAACTTAAAAAAAAAAAAAAATAAAATCGTATGATTATCGAAATTCGCTACAAAACTTATTAAAATCACCTACATCTTATCTGCCATTCAGGTCTTCAGAAAAAGACATATCAGCATACTTTTCAGATATCAAACAGGAAAGATACAATAAACAGTTCCCGTGGTGCCCGTAGTCCGCAGTTTGTTTAAAACGCCTTTCCAACTTGCTGTTCTTTAGCAGTATTATGATTTTTGAGTGAATATCGTTAGCTTCAATTCAGAAAAATGGTGAGATTAGCAGAAATGCATAAAATCACATTCTTCAAATGATTGGTTACGGCGATAATACGCGACCACAAATGGAAGTAGTTCACCTCTTTCATGAGAAATTTTCGGATATGCCGCCCATATCCTAATGGACAATAAGCAGAAGCAATAAGGAGTTTCGCGAGTTTGGACAGCTGCTAATAATGTACTAGATGTGGATATCAAAGTAAATGGGATGCTTTAGCTTGAGGAAAACCCACATATGTCGAGTAGACGAACAGCCGCAACATTAAATGTTAGCCATTCGTCGGTTGTGAGCATATTAAAAGAAAACAAAATGCACCCCTACAAAATGGTGCCTATTCAAGAACTCATGGAAGACGATTTTGATGGAAGAACATATTTTTGTGGGCAAATGATGGACATGTTGGATAACAATACTATCCTATTAGAAGGCGTCATGTTTTCTGATGAGTGCACTTTTTCACTTAACGGACATGCTAACCGCCAAAATTGTCGATACTGGTCAAAGGAAAATCCTTATTACATAGCTGAGAGAAGAACGCACGCAATACCCTCAAAAAATTAATGTTTGGGCAGGGATTGGTGGAAACCATTTTGATTGAGGGCAATTTGAATGGAGATAATTATTTTGCTCTTCTTCAAAACGAAGTCATTCCAACTTTGGCAAATGTACATCCTAATCCCAGAAACAATCAATTTCCAGCGGGTACAATATGGTTTCAGCAGGATGGAGCACCAGCACATTACCAGTACAATGTCCGGCAGTACCTCGATGCTACATTTCCAAATCGGTGGATAGGGCGGCGAGCATCAATTGAATGGCCAGCGCGATCACCTGATCTTACCCCACTCGATTTCTTTTTATGGGGATATGTGAAGAATATTGTCTACAAAACCAAACGTCTGGATCTAGATGACTTGAGACAACGAATAACACTTGCGATTAGATCTATCACCATATACATACATAGGTTATGCAATGTTAGAAGACTATTTTATTTGAGATAAGGATGTTGCCAAGAAGCTCGCGGGGAGCATTTTGAACATCTACTCAACTAAGTTTTTTCTTTCTTTCGTTATTTGCATTACATTTGTGTTTATTGTTGAATTTCGATAATCATACGAGTTTATTTCTGCAATAAACTGGAAACCGATAACACTTTTGAATAACGAAAGAAGAGACTTTTCAAATGATATATCACAAGACCAAACTTCCCATTTAAAAAATTGGAGTTTGAACCTGTCTTTCGAAGGTGGTTGAAGGTAGGGATTGCAATTTTAATTTAAACTCGACGTGTTTCGGGTTTTTTCATAAAAATTTACAGTAGGGTATATAATGCATTTATTCCATTTCGCTTTTCCACACTGTATATACAGGTTGGCCCATCCATAACTTTCCACCCCGAATTTTGAGCTTTGGGATAGAATAACGAAAAAACGCTCGGACTTAAAATTTTGTTCAAAGGGGCACAAATAAGGGTGTTCAAATATGTTTGATAACACTACACTCCAGCTGCAACCTCTAATAGTTCTCATTTTTGAATAGGGAAAAGGTGTCGAGCAGCACCTTGTTGGAAAGGCAATTTAATTTCCTTTATGAGTGTAAATTTTTTTTTCATCGCTTAATTATTATACAGAGTGATCAATAACTTTTACATGAGGAATTTGAATCTTTGAGATGGGAAAACGCTTAAACAAGTCATATTTTATTTACAGGACATGTTAGTTTGTCGAAATTGAGTTTGATATCACTAACCCTTTATCCGCTACCCTAACAGCAATTATTTCAATTTAAACCAAAGCTTTACTTTGTAAATATTATTGTTTTCACGTTTTCAGTTATTGTCTCGGTTTCAGCATTTTCAACATGTGTTTGACATACGAGTACCTAATGAACGATAAATTCAAAAAAAAACGGCGATAAGAGATTTCTTTGATATTCAGATCGAGAAGCTGTTTAAAAATGAGAATTCATTTAGTTATTTCCGTCTTTCGTTACTTAGGCACGAAATGTATGAATTAAAATACTGTTTCATCCTCTTTAATAGTTAAGTGATCGCAGAAAAAAGTATAGGTACGCTTATGCAGGTGATTGAATTATCTTTTCAACATAGTTACTCGACCTATTATCTCTATTCTAAAATAACTGCTGTTAGGGTAGCGGCTAGAGGGTTAGTGATATCAAACTCATTTTCAACACACTAACATCCTGTGAATAAAATTTGACTTGTTTAAGCGTTTTCCCATCTCAAAGATTCAAATTCCGCGTGTAAAAGTTATTGATGAAATACTGAAGCACTCTGTATAATAATTAAGCGATGAAAAAAATATACACTCATGAAGAAAATTGAATTGCCTTTCCACCAAGGTCCTGCTCGACCCCTTTTCCCTATTCAAAAATGAGAGCTTTTAGAGGTAGCGGCTGGAGGGGTAGTGTTCTCAAACTCATTTGGACACCTTCATTTGTCCCCCTTTGAACAAAATTTTACGTGTCCGAGCGTTTTTTCGTTATTCTATCCCAAAGCTAAAAATTCGAGTTGGAAAATTATGGATGGCCCACCATGTATATCTGAGTAATAATTGTCTTTCTTGAATTTTTTTAGAAAGTGATTATGTTTGGCATATTTTCAACGGATATAGGCAGTAAATGAATTATTATTCAAACGTATGTAATATTTTATGGAGCTTACCTGTGTTGATGAATAATTGTAGTTCAAAAACGATTATATAATTATATTTTTGTTTTTAATATATTTTCAATAAAAAGAATATTTAAATTTTCGAAATGTGGTTGTCTAATATACCCTATGTGCATTTAATAGTCTTATCACTATTGATTTGTGTTGGGTATGTGTACACGATCTTCCGGTTATTTACGAATTGAAGTAGAAGTGACACTCGCTGACCTTCCCTTCGTTTATCTGCTTTCGGTTTCAGACATCAAAATATTTTCTATATATGTATCTAATTTATAATTTTTATTTAACGAAAAGGTCTTTGAGAGCAGAACACAGAGACGAATCGCACGAGTCGGTCGAACCGTCATCGTTTTTGCTCGAGAACCAAGTTATTTTTGATTTAGCAAAAGTCGATTTTCCGGATTTGTTTTTTTTGCTTGGCGAATTTGGGGACATCGATGGGGATAGTGTTGGGGATGTAGCGTCTGTAGGACCTGCCTGACGCAAAAACACTTCGATGGCGCTGCCTAGTGCGTGGGCATCGACCATCGAACCGCTTCTTTCATCCCAAACAACTTTACCGGGTTCTTTAGACACGACCGATTTTTTCGTTTTATCGTCGTTCGTGTTTCTTGAAATTGGTGGTTTGAGGGTCGCCTTGTCGTCCTGGCCTTTTGGCTGATGACGTTTTACGAACCAATTTGAGGGTGCAGTCTTATCTTCGTTAACTTCAGACGAAAGTTTCGTTTTATGAATTATTGCTATATCGAAACTATTTGATCTGGATGTCTTTAAAAACCTTCGCTTTTGGTCCGCATTGTTTTTTGACGCGTCCTCTTTAGGTGTGCTTTTCTCAAACTGTAGATCGATTTCCATAGCGGAGGTTGAAAGAGAAGATAAAATAGACATTAAATCATTATTTGAACAAACAATCCCGGATGTTTTTGGCTTACTTGCACTCGTGGAAGAGCTACAGGCCTGCTCGGGAATTTCAGAAGCTCTTCGATGGCTACAACTAGGTATAGGCGCTAAAGTTGTGCCGACGAAATCCGAATAACGTCTGGCGGAACCGTGGAACCTCTGGACACTCTCTGGAGCGTTATCATCTATTGGCTGTACTTCGCAAACTTTCTCATGGCTCGTACTCCATAGTTTCATTCTCACCTTTCTCGCTTGCACTATGTCATCCATTATATCTAATTGAAGGTTGTGCACGCTGCCGAGAGGTTCCGACGGAGGACACGTTACTGATTCTCTTCTACTTGGCAGCACCCTCGACGGGAAAACAGAAATCGATTCTCTCCTGTTTCGCCCGAATAAAGACTGCGGCAGTTTTGAAATCGTAACAACCGAATGCCTTCTTCCTCCGGGAGTTGGCTGTGGTGCTTGCGACAAAGTCGCCAAAAATTCAGCCTGTCTGGGTCCTGGACCGGCTGTTTCGCTCCGTTCCGACAACCTACGCACCTGACTAGCAGTTATGCCGCTACATTGCGGTGTCGGTAAGGAATGCTTGCGGACTTCTCTGGCGAACGGAGACAACAGAAAAGGATTCATAATCGGAGACCCTTCTTCCGGACTGCACGAATCTCTGTCGCATTTTTCCGAATCTTCGTTTTCCTCAACAACTATTAAGGGCTCCGAAGTTTGAGTTTGAAGCATCGATGATCTTCGAATCCGCGACATCTGTAAGACAATGATAATTATTTTTTCTCTACGAAAATAAAAACTACGGAACCATGTTTTAGAACAAGACACCCAGACGTTTTAGTAGAGCTTTGAGTTTGTGCATACTACCTAGCTTGGGTCGACGGCCATTTTATAAGTACTACCCAAGGTACACAAGCTAGTAGGGATGCTCAAACTCAAAGTTTCTCATATCCCATATTTGGTCTTTGTGAGAAAATAAATAACGTTTTGGGATCCTGGGATTTTGGACTATTTTCAATATTGACGAATAGGAAGGCTTCTACTAGAGGGGGGTTGCATATAAGAAAATATAACAGCGGTACACCGATGGTCCAGATAAGATGGTTAAAATAGGACTTTCAAGCCTCCTGCATTCCTTCCAAAAAGCATCACTGCCTCATTATTAAAAGAGACAAGTACATATAACCAAATATTTCTTACACAACAATGTTCGCCAAAGTTCTTTTGTTGAGGTGATAAATGTACAGGTATGAACCAAAAATGATAAACTAAAAATAATATTAAATTTCAGAATCCGCATAAAAACCAGATCGCTCACTCTGCTCGGGACCTGACCGGCCTTCGCCCGGGGAGGGGGGCCCTTTGGTTCCCCCAGGTCGCAGCTCTCTGCCCCTCCGGCGGCCTTCGGCCGCTTTTTTTTTATTTCCGATCGGCCTCTCAGGTCACTATAGGATTATTCAAAGTTTTTTTTTTAAAGTTAGGAAATTTGACAGATATTTTTTTTTGTAATTCGGCCAAATTTCGATGTGAATGTTACAGTGTGAATTTTTTTGGGCCATTCGGGCTTTGTTGAAACCAAAGCGAGGATATACGGTTGTAAAGTGTGGTGTTGATTATGTCTGCTTTTTTATTCGTATAGCGTTTTCAAATTTTGTGTGAAGTAATATTTTCTTCGTTTTTTTTCTTTATTCTACTTCATCAAAAAAGAAATCTTTTTTTTTAGATTTGATTTTTTTTAATAAGTGATTTTTCGTTTTTGGAATTTTTTTTGTCATCTTGGTTGTGCTCAAACCACAGCGATGATATACGGTTGTAAGGTTGATATATGATGTATCTGAAAATGCGTTTCAAAATTTCATTTATTTTTTTCAAGTATTTATATTGAAAGTATACATATCTTGTTTCATTAATATAATAACTCTATTAAAAAGAAATGTATTTTTTTTTAATTTTGTTTTCTTCCTTCATTATTATTTTCTTTCATGAATGGAATTGAAAATCTGTTAATTTTCCATTGCTTTTGAATTATTTTTTCTTGCCATTTTGGCTGTGCTTCAACCACAGCGATGATATACGGTTGTAAAGTGTAGGTTTTGTCGTTTGGTGTTGTCATATACATTTTTTTCGATTTTCTTTTTCAATTATATGTAATGAGACTTTTTTTTTTCCTTTCATAACAATAAACTTCTTTGTAACCGAGGATTTTTCGTTAAAACATTGAATACATACAGATGGCTATAATAATAATAATAACGTAGCATTTATTTTTTTCCATCAGAGATAATTAAAAAATATTACGTCGATGAAAAAAGTTTTTCACCGTCGCGGTTTCGAACCCGAGATCACTCACTATGTAACCTACCACTCGACTACCATGGCTACGATAACGCGTACACAAAAGTGTCAAATTTGACAATTAAAACAAACGCATTGCGAATTAAACCAACTCGAAATAACGACGAGACTCCATCCGGACGTGATCGGTAAGCGAATCTTCGGAATTTATAGTTTTTATTCAGTTCGTTCGATAGGTACATCGATATTTGCCCTGCAAAGGCCAGACCGGCATCTTTAATTTCCATCTGTCAACGCGTCCGTTCGGAACTTTCCGGAGCGTAATCGTACACCTTCGGTAAACAAGAGGAATTTTTCGAATTTTCAAACTTTTCTGCGGTTTTCCTTGAAAACGGCTATTCCTACGACCTTACGTTTCTCGGGCGATTCGTAGCTAATTTTTTTTCGAATATTTTCGTGTAAACGATAATTCGACACGTGACGTAATAAAGGAGATATTACCAGAAGAAACGTGTTGCGAGCGGACGGTTTAGTTTTGGAATTTTTTGCGGAAAATCTGTAGATTCTACGTCCGCGACGTTTGCAGAAGAGAGAAAACCGTATTAATTACCTATTCGAAACAGGCATTTCCAATTTTTTAGGAGCTAGCTCTACCCGACGAAAATCGATTCGCGGCACCCTACTTTTTTCTATTTCTCTTACGATAGGTCCTACAGTTTCGGAACCTTCTAGCAAAAGATTGCTCATAATAATTGAGGAACATCTTCAAAAGATCGTCGCGTTGTCCGACGTACCGCCTCCGAGATATAAGCAAAAATCGAAAAATTTCGCCTTTACGAATTTTTTACTCCAAGAAGGGAGGGAGCTGCAGAATCGAGCGGCAAACAAAAAACAAAGAACTATCTTTGCCCTTTTCAAAAACGTATCTCGCGTCTTCTAATCTTACGTACTTCTCGAGATAAAGGCTTTTAAAAATTTCGTGAAAATGAGCGATTTTCGGTTTTTCGCAAAAAAATCGTATTAAGTTTCGGGTTCGAGAGCGAGGGAAAATACCCAAGATAAAATACCGTTCTTCGCGGACTATCCGAGCCACCTTTCGACCCCCTAGTCCCCCGACGAACGTCACAAAAAATTCTCGAAAACAAAACGCGCGACCGCTGATAAGTCGATAACGGACGGACCGATCACGTCCGTTTTTGAACTTGTCCAAAAGAATATCGAGATCTACCGATCGCTATCAAAATGAACGTCTAATCCCTAAAATTCGGTCCGCTAACTTCTCTACATCGATTCGTGCGACGCACATTTTTTCGCCGGATCGATCTCACGCTACCGAAATATACGGTATTACAACCGTATATAAAAAAAAATAAATAAGGTGTCGTTAATAATGATAAATAGTGGTTCAGTGATCTGTTATATTATTCCTATTCACATAATGGAAACTTACGAACGTGGAACGTAACGTAGAGCCACTGATTGACAGGATTTGATTAATCATGAATATTGAAGAATGATGAGATTTTATTTTGACGACGTCGATTTAAATTTACAGCGTCGATACGATTAAATGAAGTAAGGGATATTAATTTTTGCTCCGAGAAACATCATTCCGGGTCTTTTAAAATGAAGTTTCTCCGGAGTTGTTATTAACTTACAACTCAACTCTAAACTTTTTACGGGGTTTGAGTACATATTAAAAAACAATATTCCCTTCGGCCGGGGAAAAATAAATAGAAAGGAAGAGAGAAATTTTGTCGACGGTTTAATAATACAGCGAATTCACGTTGTGCCGTACTCTTTCTTATTTATACCGCCATTTGATACGGAATTCGCATTGAAAATGAGCTAGGATAATATTTTTATCATTTTCGGATGAAATTGAAAGCCACATAATATTGAAGCTTGATTTTGGATAAATCAATCCCAACAAAATTAAGTTAGGAAGGATCTGTTCATTTTTTATGAACGTTATAGCACTATAACGTTATACCAAGGATAAAAAGCTTATCATCCAAAATGAGCAAACGATCCTTGACATCCATGCGGTATATTTCACCCCAAATAACAAAAAATGCAATGAGTATTCTTTGACTCTCGTTTAGGTGGAATAAAATTATCCTCAATAGATTTAGAATCCCGGGAGCTTGTTGGGAATTATATAATCTCGTCCTTTTACATGAATATTCAAGCCGCTCTCCTTTCGGCTTTCGCATTTTTAAGCTAGAATTAATAATTGATTCATTGAAAATCTTCGAATGTGATTTCGTCTTAATGAAAACGTATCGATTTTAAATCGCGCGAAACAAACGAAATTCTGAGCGTTGAAAAGTGAAGACATGAAAATTCTTACTTGTTGTCATGTGGGTACGCCATATTCAATGCACGTTATAAAAACATTTACGAACCTATATTAATTATGAAATGTGAAATGTTTACAACACCACGTAACCTTCGGTCTCCTTTTTTTATTTCCATCCGATGTCTTAGGTCACTATAGGCGTAACCAATTTTTCTGGAATATCACCAAAATAGTTATGAAAATTGAGAGAATATTTGGTAGCAATGTGGTCGATTTTCGATGTGAATGTCACGGGATGAAAGAACCTGGTTTTTATTTAGGCTATGGTCGGAGTGTAGCGATAATATAAGATTTTGAAGTGTGCGGATGATGATTTTCATTTGTTTTTCAAGTATTCATATTGAAAAGTGTGAAGTAATTTCTTCTTCATTATGTTATGTTATGCTATATTCTTGTATTCTAGGCCATTGAAAAAAATATTTTTTTCTTATATAAGATTATTTTCATAGTAGTAATCGAAAATCTGTGACTTTATTTTTCGAATTTTTGTTTAATTTTTCATTTCGGCTTTGATTAAACCAAAGCGGGGCTATACGATTTCAAAGTGAGTTATGGATCAAAGACAGAGAGTAATTTAGCTCTGCTAATACCAGAACGAGAGATATACGCTTGCAAATGGTCAGTGTAACATATCAGATGCGTAATGAAGTTTGCGACTATTACAAATTTCAATCATGATTCATTTTGTGACTGAAAAAATTGGCAAATTGGATTTATAATGAAAACTAAGAAGTTCCATCTGTTGGAATGGTGCTTAAACTTATCGGATAGGAACTGATATTCCTACTAAACGTAAAATTACGGAACGTAGTGCACGTCATCTGAAGAACAGACGTGTTAATCTCAATATCGAATTGATTCGGATAAGACTTAGTAATTAAATCGATTTTTCCATTGAGCAAACGAACAGTTCAATAGGGAAAGAGATCGAAAGTTATAGAACCGGCGATAGCGCCTCTCGTTTCGACGAGTTTACTATCCGAAATGCTTAAGTTAAATGTACCGATTCGATTATTTTTACGTATCTCATCGATTTTCTTGAAAACGGTAGGCCATAGCTAATAACGATGCGAGAAGCAATTGTTCATGAAATTACGGCGGAACGTTTGGTGAAAGATCTAAAGCGGTGCAATTATTATCAGTCGAGTTATGACTCAACGAAAAAACGGTACTTTCAGAAGGTTTCAAAAATTTTTTATCAGAAACGGTTCATTTTAGGTGGGAATAGTAAGCGGGGCGAATGTAGCTCTATTTGATAGGAATTGAATGGTAAAAACTTCAGAGCGTTGGTGGTTTTAGAAATTGAGTTGTATTAGAAAGTTATTATAGAAAATCTTTGACATTTTTATGTTTTGGTATGATCTTGCTCCAAAAGGGCTATTTGTTGCATCTTCATCGACAAAGACAATCATAGTGAAAGAAAATAAGAATTTTTTGGTGAAAATTTGGGAGCGTTGACTGTTGAGGGGGCCATGCTATGGGTGAAATATTCGGCGAAAAGTAAATTTTTGAGATTTTAAATTTTTTTCTCGAAATCTATGAACACCACGTTTTAGATGTTCCTACAAAAGACACTTTAATTAAGATTTTCTTCAATGAAAAAAAGTTTCGTGTCGCTATCTGCAATAGCTTTTGAGTTATCCAGATTAGAAGAGAAAAAATTTAATTTTTTTTCACACTTTTGATGAAATCTCAAAATTCTCCCCAAGTTGCCCTTTGTTTACTCATTTTATCTAAAGAATACATTTTAGTGTACATTTTTGCCGAATCTCGAACCCGTAGCTCTGAAAATAAGGTCGCAAAAAATTTCCGAAATTTTTTCAGTTTTTCGAGTATATCTCGAGAAATAGTTCTTCGATTGCGATGGAATAAGGAATCGGACCTGCAGACCATTACTGTCCATCTTTCCCTAAAATTTCGTCGTTCTAGGTAGCGCCGTTTAGCCTGTAACGTGAACAGAAAAATTTTCCGCACACACACACATACGCACATACTACCTCGTAAATCGGGCAAGCGTATACAACTAGAATATGAATCCAATTAGTAGATAACAAATAACGATATTTTGTATGCCGAGAATATTGATCAAAAAGTAGAAATGCTAACTAGTTATATTAATTATGCATTTGATTTGCATACGCCCTACCTACAGGACATCTAAACTTACAGAATCTTATGCGCCTTGGCTTGCCTAAACTTTGAAGTGCATGATAAGGTTAAGGGACAACGCTCTTAGACGATATAAGCAAACTGAAGAACACTGAGATCTGCTTTATTATAAGGAACATAGGACTATTGTTACATCAGGTCGAAGGAAGAAAATTGCTTTTTTCGAGTAAAATCGGAAAACTAGAGATAACAATTATTAGTTAAAAATTAATAAGACTCATAATACACTCTCCCGCCCCCAATTTGAGGAATGTCAAAGGTATAAAAACTTTTCTCCTCAGTTTACTCTACCCCTGGTTCATGTATTGCGGCTTGTTACTAATAGATTCCCAAAAGCTAGCAGTTTCAGCTTTCGTCTTGCTACAGTTGAGGATATCTCAATCATCATCATTGTAAATTTGAAATCGGAGGTGGTTGAGACAGATAAGATAAGTGCAAAGATGCTAAATATTAGTTGCTCTGTTGTGGCATCTTACATAACCCATATTATTAACTACTGCATTTTGTCAGGACACCTTCCGACCCAGGGGTGTGCCTTACGGGCCCGAAGGGCCCGCGATGTGGGGGGGGGGCTATTAGGGGCCCCCAATTTCTTAATAAGCTACCCTATTTGGACGGGGGCAGGGGCCCCAAAATTTGTTTGCGGGGGGGCCTCAAGAAACTTGGCACGCCTCTGTTCCGACCAAATTGAAATGTTCCCTGATCACTCCTTTGGCAAAGAAGCATGATCCGCAATCCTACAGGGATCTTCGTCCAATCCGCATATTGTCTTCTAAATCTAAAGTATTGGAGAAGTTTATTGTAAGACAAATTTACGATTATGTCTCTGTATGGAACATTATTTCCCCTGTGGAATCTGGTTTTAGAGAGGATCATTCCACTATCACCGCTCTCTTAAATGTTACTGACAAAATATTCCGATCACTAGATGAGGGACTTGAGACTGTACTCATTCGATTATACAAACGCCTTCGATATAATTGACCACAACTTGCTTTATGTCAAGATGGGGTATTTCGGTTTCGATGACGTAGCTGTATCTTTTATGGAGTCCTATATGCCAAATTGGAGGCAGACATGTACACTAGACAATCAGTACTCAGGTGTTCTATCAGTTGCATCAGGAGTTCTCCAGGGCTCTATATTGGGACCTATATTATTTTCAGTTTATACAGCTGTTCTTAGCGAACATCTATTATTTTGCATTGCTCAAATTTTTGCGGGTGATACGCAGTTAACTTCTTCATTCAGACCCTCTGAAAGCGAATACGCCATCGAATCTATTAATGCTGACTTGGATAGAATGTAAAAAAAGGAAAACAAAGGAAATCCCAATAAAAATGACAAATATGACTGGAAAGAAGCAAGAGCCAACAAAAGAAAAAAACAACATTAAGGTTAGGAACGAAGAAAGTCTCTGATACCGATACGTGTAGTGGTTTCTCAGGTATGGAACGGATGGCTTGGTTTTTTATAAAGCGAGTAAAACCTCATGTAACTGAAAACCAAATTAAAGAATATATTGCAGAAAAACCTAATTTTTATAATATTCCCATGGAAGTGAAAGAACTAGAAAATCTAAGGAAAAAAGGAGAACTGAAGAGTTTTCTAGTTAAAGTATCTTTAAGTTGAAAAGATGCACTCTACGGACCGGAATTCTGGTACGAAAATATAATAATTAAAAGATTTAATTTCCACCTATTCCAAAGAAATTCACCGGAAAAATTTTTATAGGTTCGAATACTAAAGCCTCGTTCTCACAACAAAAATTAAAAGAGTTAAACCTTCAAGTCAGCTTAATACACCAGAACACTCGATCTATAGGACACTGCATAGATGAATTTAATATCATAACAACAAAATCCAGAGTGTATCTTCCTCTCAGTCACCGAACATTGGAAGACCGAAGAGCAGCTGATAAATTTCAGTGTGGGAGGTTTCCAGTTGGCGTCTTCATATTGCAGGTCAAGTGACGAACGTGGTGGAGGTGCCGCAATATTTATTAAAAGTGACATTAACACAATAAGACGACTAGATTTAATTAAACTATCGAATACCAAAGTGTTTGAATGTCCGGATACAGAGTGTTTCATAAACAATACCAAGGTAATAATAATCTGCATATACAGACCTCCAATCGGTAAGTCCTTAAATCATTTCTATGAAATTCTAGAGGACCTACTTCTTAAAGTATCTACTGAAAACAAAATTGTACTGGTTGCGGGCGACTTTAATTTACATTTGGGTATCCCTCGGAATGTTTCTAGGATTAATTCAATATTAAACGCTTTTTCTTTTGAAATTACGGCCACACTAAAACATGCATTAATAATATATTTACAAACTTTAAAGGCACTTATATAACAGAAACCCTACATACCTCTATATCGGATCATTTAGGTGTAAAAATTACTTTACAACTAGATAATATAAAATCACAGAAACATAAGCTCTGGAGAATATTTTCAAATGCAAACAAAGAAACTTTTTCGAAAAGGTTGGCTGAACAATCCTGGCAATCAATATATTATGATATCACAAAAGATTAAGTTAATGAACAATGGAATGTCTTCGCCAATATATTTCAAGGACTTTTCCTCGAATGTTTTCCCCTAAAACTTTTAAATCAAAGACCACGAAAGCCTTCTGTGTCAGATGCAGAGATAATAGAACTCAAAAACATACTAAGCGCGTTACAACTAATCACGGAATATCGACCGGAATTGAAAAATGTCTATTGTAACTTTAAAAAACAATATCAAAATTTATTACATAAGCGCAAGAATAAATATCAAGATCAAATTACGGAATCAGATAACAAAATGAAATGCATGTGGGGCATCTACAAAGAATTAATTCGTGGAAACCAAAAAAAGCAATTACCTTTCGAGGGAAAACTTTCATCTGTGGCTGATCAATATAACGCTTTCCTGCTTGATTCCGTACCCAAATTGATGAATGAAAACAAAATTCATCTCACTAACTCAGAATGTGACATATCAAACCACTCACATAGCCTATTTTTGAGTACTGTAACAATAACTGAGGTGGAGTACTTAGGAAAACGCCTTAAAAATAAACACACAAGTGGAGACGATGGGATACCTATTAGCTTAATTAAATACTGCATAAGTGACATTTCTGAAATTATTTGCTATATTATGAATAATTCTCTTGAATACGGAATTTTTCCAGACCAGTTAAAGTTATCAATAATTACACCCATCTATAAGAAAGGGAACGATCATCAGTTTGGGAACTACAGGCCAGTCAGCACATTACCAGCTTTCTCCAAGCTCTTCGAAATGGCCATGTGTGATAGGTGGACCGGTTTTATGATCAAGTTCAATCTGTTGAATGAAAATCAACATGGATACACTAAGGGAAAATCAGTGACTACGGCTGTTTCCAGTTTTACGGAGAAAATTGTTGATGGCTTTGAAAACAACGAAATACTGCTGGGAGTATTTTTAGACCTGGCAAAAGCGTTTGACTGCTTGCAACCTCAGAACATTTTACCAAACGCATTGAGATGGTTTGAGTCCTATCCACTTGACCGAAAGCAGAGAGTGCAATTGAGAAAGAATGATGAGACAGTAAAATCAGAGATAGAAACAAGCAACTGGGGTGTGCCCCAGGGAAGCATTCTGGGACCGGTATTGTTCATAATTTACATTAATAACATCCATGACATAACAAAATTGAACCCCGATAACTCCTGCCACATAACTAACTACGCCGATGATACAAACATATTAATAGCACACTCAAACGATCGAGATCTCCTAGATGAGGCTGCTCAATTCTCAAACGATACACAAAACTGGATTCTAAAAAACGGCCTAATACTTAGTGCCGAAAAGACCAACATTATACTCTTCAGAACCAAACAGCAAAAGATTCAAACGCCGGAGTCCGCTAAGCTAATGGGAGAAACTATACCATTTCAATCGTCTTTAAAATTCCTAGGAGTGCCCATTGACGAGCACTTAAGTTGGGAAGAGCACATCACAAAATTAGAGAAATGATTAAACTCAGTAGTAGTAGTACCTTGTACATTCGGGGTAGATATCTGAGTCAAGAGTAATTGAGGACCCTGTATCACGCAAATTTTGAGAGTTTACTACGATTTGCCTTAATATTCTATGGCTCTAACTCAGCAACAGAAGGAATATTCAGAATACAAAAGAGGGTTGTTAGATGCATTTTTAACATGAAGTACAGAGAATCGTGCAGGGGCATATTCAAAGACAAAAACATCATGTCAAACTACGGTCTATACATATACGAGTGCCTACTAAATTTTTTCAAGAACAAAGATAGGCATGAAACGCTAACATCTTTGCATGATCACAACACCAGAAGCCACGTTATACTGTTTCCTCGACACAGATTAACAATTACCGAAAAACGTCCATACTACGCAGGGATAAGATTTTTCAACAAATTACCAGAAATCATCAAAGGCAGCAAGAATCTAAATTTATTTAAGAAACAGATTAAAGATTATTTATTGAGACTCGAACCGTACGGCATTGTCGAGTCAATTTTGTGACGTTAGTTCATTTAAAGATACGAATATTTGTTAATATGTTGTACTGTTTTTTAAATATATATTATTATTATTATTATTTCCTTGCTTGTATTCTCAGGCTCTTCTTATTCTATTCTTGACTCAGGAATCTTCTCACGATTCTTGTTGTATTCAGCATATCAGCTTTCTGTAGTAGCATGTAGATGTTTTCATTTAATCCCAATTTCTTCAAACTCTGATTCAAATCCTTTGGTATTACTCCTGTGCTAGACAGTACAATCGGGACTATGGAGACGTTGTCCAACTTCCACATCTTCTTTACTTCATCTGTCAGTTCCATGTATTTCCGTCTTTTCTCCGAGATGGTGGTGAGAAGATTGTGTGTATTTGGCACCGCTATATCGATGATGGTTGCTTCTTTCTTCACAGAATCTTTGATGACTAGGTCAGGTTTATTATGTGGAATGTGCCGATCTGTGATGAATGATCTATCATAGTAGAGGAGATACCGTTGGTTTTGACTCATTGCCGGAGGTTCATACTTATAGTTATTATTATTATTATTATTATTATAGAAATTCAATTGAGCATAACCTTCAGCTGAACCTAGCGAAATGTTCCTATATAGTATATTGCCTTAAGCCGGACAAAATGAAGTTTAGGAGAGTTTTGTAGTGTCGATTAGTAAACGCCCTTTATCAAGAGCGAGCAGTGCAAACAATCTGTGTATTACTTTCGATATTGATCTACGTGTTAGACTTCAAGTATTTGCTATAACAAAGAAATATTTTTCTGCACTAAGATTGCTTTATATGAACTCGGCTATCTTGTATTTTAAAATGCGGAAAAAATTGGTAGGAACTTTAGTCTTTTCTGTCATTTACTCCGCCCTGCCTTTGATTTATCCTTCCCTGGATCAAAAATGTAGGGCACGTTTGTAAAAGGTTCAAAACTTGCTGCAGGTTCGTTTTCAAATTGAAAAAATTTGATCACATTCCCTCTCACCTTCACAGTATTAAATGCCTAAAGCTTAATTATCTGTTTATTTTACAGTTTTGTGTTTTGGTTCAGCAAATACTCTTGTCAAACACCCTCTTGTATCTTCGTAACAAATTAACTCAACGCAGTGATTGTCGTAATGTCGATACAAGATCTATACACACTTAAGCTTTACCTAAGTTCCGATTAAGTATATTCACGAGGTCTTTCACATATAATGCTGTAAAGATCTTTTGGTTGAGCACAGAAACGTTTCTTTGCCCAAAACTCGCATACTTTTACGAGAACTTTTATATGAAAAACAATCCTCGGAATTTGTTTGAATTGTTGGCACAATCTTATTGATTCTATTGGTAGGTTAAAAAATGTTCTATAAATTTACGTAGCTCTAAAGCCCGTTTTCATAATCAACACGTTAAAGTTACTTTTACTAAAATTACTTTAGGTCTTTAAAGTAGTAGTTAAAGTAGTAGTTCTTTTTCATAGTAAGAAAACCACGTAACTTCACTCAAAGTTGACTTGAGTGCATTAAAGTTATGTTGGCAATACTGCTTATGTTGATGTTCTATGGTTTTTGAAAAATCCTCTGAAAAGTAAGTCACGGCGGGACCGGGAATCGAACCCGGACCTCCAGCTTTACGCGCTGTTGCTCTTCCACTAAGCTACCCCGACTATGACTTATTTTTCAATTTTTTACGGTCCCGCCGTGACTTACTTTTCAGAGGATTTTTCAAAATTACACCCTATCACCGGGTTGGTGAGAATAACACCTTTGAGATCTATGGTTTTTGTTTACATCTTCGAACACACGTTAACTTGTCGAAATAGCTCCAATCGCAACTCGCAATGGCAGTAATCAGGAAAACTGAAAGAGCGAAAGGCACTAACTTCACTACACAAGAAGAGCTAGATTAATTGTCCAACCACACATCAAAGTTGGTAATTCGAGTTTTATACACTTTTCATCTTCTGATAACAAATATTTCATCATCAGAATCAGTGCTACTATTTCTTAACAGAGAATCGCTCGAAGACATGATGCTGTAGGACACAAATTGTCGAATTAATATCGAGTGCTAGATTTCAAATGAACAAAAAGTGAACATAACGTCCTTTACAAACTGTCATTTAGGTTGAAGTAATTTTGAAGCGACGAATTTGGCACTTTATTTTAAAGTTACGCTAAAGTGCTAAAGTTTATTTATAAAAACGATTTCATTTTTAAACCTGACTTTAGGTTTTAAAGTTTTATTGAAGTTGATTATGAAAACGGGTATAAGTTGTGTTAATCTTAAATTCAGGGTTAAGTAGAGAAGTAATGCTTGACTTCGCCCTGAACATAAAACTGTTGTAACAATACAATAAAGATTGCTTATTATTATTATTATAACAGATAATTGCATTTTGAATTAATGCCTCAAATATGGCCAATTCTAAATTTTAAGGAATATTGTTTAATGATTTAGCAACTTGTAAAGTTCAAAATTTGGGTAGGTATTCGTCAGAGATATGATACCGAAACATTTTTTAAATGGAAGCAAATACATAAGCGGTTCATTAGAATTTTCTTGTGTTTTCGATGATTCATGTTAGTTAGTGGTATTTATGTCCTTGGACAATATCGAAAGTTGGATATGTTGATTAACAACATTCAGCGGACTCCGTAGCGAGATTTTTTATATTATGTATGTCATACAAATTTTTCGTCCTTCAAAACATCAGAGTGTATTTTTATATAATTTTTGTATGTCAAAATGCATGATCGTCGAACAGCTACCTACGGATTTCTATTCTAATATATTATTATGTTCTTTTCGTTGATGAAACTCAACACGCTACAATATATCGCTAATGCCAATTCAATTTCTCTAAAGATATACGAAAAGCGCTCATTTAATTATGAGTCTAATGAATTAATACAGAAAAGAAAAATTTCCGTCTGATTAACGTTCTATTTAATCTCTTTCAAATTGTTTTGATTTTGATCGAAAATATCTTCGTGTTATTCCGTGCTCAATGTCTTCCCTTCGTACTGTCGTCGGCATGTCCCAGAGGAATATATTAAAACTTTGTCATCAAAGAAAGCGTGTGAAATGAGACGGGCGTTCGCACAGTCCCTGGAGATTTCATTATGCCGGAAACAAAAGGACGTCTCCCGTGTGTTAAGTACACAATGAGCCCATTAATCTAGATAAATAACTTTTTAGAGCTACGTAGGTTGAAATTTTAAGTTGTCTGATACGTCGCACACTTTCGACCTCATTTTTCCTTTTGTCGGGTGAGAAGGGAAAGGGAAAGGAAATATATTTTCAGAGTGCTGGAGAATAATTTTACGAATAATGTGTGACCATTATGTGGTTTCGGTTTTTTAGCAAGATTCATAACCTAAAATATTTTATAATTTAGGTGCTACACATTGTGCAGGATGCGCAAAAAGGGAATATATTGCGATTGAAATTGGTTTCGAGTATGATTAAATATGTTTGTGTGTAAGAGATAATAGCATGTTCAAAGAACGTCCTTGAGTAGGATTAGTTTAAGACGACCTTTGTAAATTTGTAAAGTTCTGACCAAAGTTCTCAATGGCTAAGGGGAAGAAGATACTTGGACAACTTGATGAGCTGTGCAAATTTGGCTTTATCTCTCCAAATAATTCTCTTCAGGAACTTGTTGAATACGTCTTTACGAAATCGAACTCTTTAATTTAAATCCATTGTGTGGAGTTTTTGCAAGCATACAAAGTAGTAGGGGAGTATTCTGTTTTTCGATAAAATTCTCTGAATACTTTCATGACTACTTTTCTAGATATTATATGCAAGTTTGAGTACTTCAAAGTGAATGATTTGCATGTTCTTTCGACTATTTTATCACAGCTCCCATGCATCGTAAAGAGATCAAGGACAATTTCATTAGGGCAGTTAGTTTTCATTCTGATTTCAGATATTTCTATATCAAATTGAAAATTAGACAATTTCTGTCAACATACAACTAATTTTCAGAGCCAACTCTGTGGGCTGTAGTTAGACTGTTGTCTATAGAAATGCTACTCAACAAGAAAATCCAAACTTTTTCATCAATTAATAATAAAGAGAAATTTGAGTTTTTCCGCACGGCCTATTTTTATTTTGAAAAACAAACCAATTTGTATCTGAAGTACGTATGACATACTGTTCTCCCGAAACCTGAATTTTGCGGTTCTAAATATGATTTTACCTCTCCCGAATAAAGTATAAATCCCATACATAAATACATTGTGATATGCGAAAGAAAAATTAGCACATCATTCTTCCCAAACTAAACATGACAATAACGAAAACGGAATTCCCTTCGATGAAATTGGAAAGCTAACCGACCGTGAAATATTCCAATGCAGAATGCCAGCAAAAGCAAACAGAACACGGTCAAAATACTCCATTAACACTGGTAGACTGCTTCCATTATTCAGCAAAAAATCTGGCTTGCCGAAAGACGAAACCCTATTCTTATTGCGCTGGAATTCAATTTGTTCAATCGAATTCAATTTATCGCGCACTCTTTTCTACATTATGTACTTATTTCTATCTTTACTGTTTCTTGTTCGCGCTCGTAATTTTGGTGCAGATTTTATTATGCGAATATTGCCAAGGTACTCCAATTTTTGTTAGTTTTGTTTGATGGCTTTATTGTCGAGCAGTAAAAAGTTGAAACAGTTATTCTCCTGAAATTGGCGTATTAAAATGTATCAGAATTTTCAAGCAATAACGATGGAAAATAATTTGGGGAAATTTCTCCTAATAAATCGCAAGCAGAGAGAAGCAACTGGAAAATTAATCATACCCGTGGAGATGAATCGTATATAAAGGGAATGGCGCCGGTATTCGTTGAAGCCTTTGTGCAGGAATTTGTCCGAGATCAATTAAAATGGTACAATGAATACATTTTGCCGATTTTCCTCATTCATGCTCCATTTGTTACCCAATTCTGCCGTGAAAAAGGCAGAGTCATTAGAAACCTATTTACAACGCAGTTAATAAAATTGTTCATTTAAAACTTTTGCGAATGCAATATACACCCACCTGACCACCATCGTTTCAATTTCAATAAAAAAAAACGAATTGATGCAAAAAAAGAATCTGCGACGGACATAAATCATTCAACGTTTCGTTAAAACCAGAAAAAAATTATGGGGATTATAAAATACAATTTAAGCGGTCCTGATAGCGTTTCCTTCTTTGATGTTTTACAGCGTTGGCACAAGCAGTGAGTGTCTATCGCTTATATTAGCCCTGAATGAAATTCGTTCCGGTATAATTATTTCAATTAGATCTCGAATGCCATCAAGGGCGTATTAGCTTGCAACAAACCACAGAGATCGATTTGCATGCATAATGCTTGACTAGGAACCATTTGTTCTGTATAAAAATATGTTATTGAATTGAAAAAAATCCGGATATTACGATTGGATTTAAAATGTCGTTCAATTAATCCACAATTAAAATGTAAAATTCAATATGCAGAACACAAAACAAATTGCTACTTTGTGTACCTAATGGTTATAAATACCTTATTTCATTCGATTAGACAACAATATAACATGGAATTATGGAATAGAATGGAACTCTAAATGGGATCGAATAACATTTGATTGGTTTTAAAACATAATATCTTTGAGTAGGTAGAAAAGTTTAAGCTCCTCTGAACTTCCGACTCGTATAGGGTAAATTAGATGATGGATAATACTTGTTCTTCGGTATTCTCGATTTAGCAACTATTCAATTGAAAATCTCGAGTGCATATTCCGAAGTTCACGTGAGTGGAGTGGTTTATTTTTCGAGACATTTATTGTGAAATTGAGTTTTCGCTCCTGTCAGGTATAGGGAGTTGGGAATCAATTTTCTCCTCTCAATATCGCCACAACGCCACCCAGTGGCGCAACTAGGATTCAACTATGCATTGCTTTAAGAAATTAATGCTTAAAAAAAGATCACTATTACTTTCCGGTCGATGTCGACGTTTCCAATAACCTACAAGAAAAGGGTCTTCACTCGATATCTCGGGTTTCTGGGTCTGTACGAAGGGGGAGGGGAGGGGGCATCAACTTCCGAACTCTACAGACTGCCAAGCCCCTGGGGGGAATACATGGTCGAGTGTTGCTCCCCCTTCCAGTAGCGCCACTGATTCCAGTCTGTGTAGACAGAGTATTGGAAAAAGAAAATGTTTTCTGAGTGGAATGAATATATTCGAACATCTTCTTTCATACGTAGGTACGAAAACTGTTTGATAGTTACTCTTGTACTCGTCATTTGTTTCTCAAGGCTCGGCAGTGCGATTTTCAATGCCTTCCCAACTACTTCAAGCCGTGTAATTATTCCATTCGTCGCCTCCATGATTTCCTCAAATTGAGCCAATCTAGGCGATATGACATCCTGAACCAAATAAATGCTTCTTCGTGTTAAATTTATTTGGCGACGTTTATTTCTGACGTGGAATCTGCACCCTTATATCTGCTTCTAATGGGGGAAGATTACGAGGAGATTAGAATTAGTTAATCCTGGACAAATTGGGGCGGAAATTATTGACGAAGCTTCGTCTTCTCTCTGTGTCAGCTACGGACAGCGCAGATCGACTTCGGGGTTTGATAGTCTCAATTTTAGGGCGAAAGATGAGGTGATTTTCTTTCAAAATTGAAAACATAAATATACATCGGGTTTAAAATTTGGAAATATTTTGATGAATACGTATCGTAGTAATGTGCTCTTCCGTTCAGAAGATTAAATCTTCTTGAGACTTAAATGAATTCAAAAGGCTCATTGAAAGGATTTAACAACTCTTCTTGAATGATTGTATTTGAATATAAAGGAGACCGTTGAAGGTATAAGTTATTATTTCGGGTAATTGTATTTATGTTGACTTTTGCCAATTGAATAGTGGGAAAGTTTAATCGACATTTTTATAATAAACATATCTTTTCTTCATGTGTTTACCCTTTTTGTATAAAATGTTTTTCTTCTTGGGAACGCAGCAAATACAAAAGAATACTCGTTTTTTCTATTTACTCGAGCTATTACGACATATATTTTCCACATCATCGGGAGAAACTACAAAATAGAAATAGATAACATTAAAAATAATTATGAAAATATAACAACTTACGAAATTGAGTTTTAAACATAAGATGTTAATTTCGAAATTACAAATTTTCTTACGCTGGCTGCAAAATGCGTTTTTGAATCTGGTTGATGGTCACTGATTGAATGATTAAAATTTGTAAAAATCATAATAGTCACGAGTTACTTCTCTTATTCTGGTCCATTTCTACTAGATTGGCGTTTTGACTCAACTGATATATATCCCTTTTGTTATTCATCGCGTCCGTTTCTTAAGAAATCCTTATCATTTCTAGAAATTTTCGGGTCTTCAAAACAAAAAAGAATCGAAGTGGAATAATAGTTAGGTTTGTGCCTTGTATCAAGATAATGTTTGGAGAAAGCACAAGATCTTACACTTTTTGTGATATCACTCTTGTGTGACGAGATCCTTTCTGATAATGTCCGTCCTGTTTCACCTACTTAGACTTGTTCACAATTACTGCATGGTATTTTATAAACGACATTAGCTGAACGTTTTATAGGTGTAAAATCTTTCATGTTTGAATGAACCGATTGAGCTTTCCGAATTATCTTCTTAATAATTCTTATATTCGGTTGTTTTAAAATTTTTGTAAGTTCATTCGTCATTTGTCCAGCTTCAGGTAGTACGAGAGTACGTGGAGGGCCGTTAGAAGTAATCTCATGTGTATTTGAATTGCGATCTGTATTTTCCGTTGGAATATTGTTTATAATTTTGTTGGCGAAAATTTTGCTGTAGCCATTACTTATCATGATGTTGAATAGTTTTTTGAAATTATTTTCCAAAAATTGAGGTTCCGATAATTTAGTAATACGATTCTTTAAATTTCGATAGAGATTAATTTTCATTTTTGTTGGATGTGATGATTTAGAGTGAATGTATCTTTCAGATGAAATCGGTTTTTGATACCAATCAGTTATGATCGTTTGGTTTTCAGATCTTATTACTCTGGTATCTAAAAACGGAACCCATCGATCGTTTTCTTTCTCTACTGTTAATTTGATATTGGGATTGTAAGAATTAAAAACATCTTTAACAAGGTCTGTAGAATCTTGGGGAATAGACATAACTAAGTCATCCAGAAACTTCTTGAAAAAAGGTAATTGAAAAGGAAGTTGTGGTAACATTACAACCAATAAGTCGTCCATAACATATTGAGCAATTATTGGAGAGAGAATTGAACCCCCATCTGTTGGATATAAAACTCACCATGAAAAGAAAAATACGTGGATTTTAAAATAGTTCGAATTAAGTCCAGGAACGTGTCTCTCTTAATATTTGTCTTTTGCATGATGTTGCTTTCCCATTTTTTATGTAGCACTTCTATTGCTAATTCTAAATTGATATTAATGAAGAGTGAGATCACGTCTAAACTAATTATTACAAATCCTTCAGGTAATTGCATTCCTCTAACAGCTTCAACAAAATGGAATGAATCCTTAACATAATACGAATTATTTATGTTGTAAGCTCGACTCAATATATCCGTAAGAAATTTCCATATTTTTGTTGTTGGACTCCCAATAAAAGAAATAATTGGTCGTAAGGAAAGATAAGACTTATAGATTTTTGTGAGACCGTAAAATTTTGGGCAAATCCTGTTATAAGTTGTCAATTTTTTGGCTTCTGTTTCGGAAATCATATGACTCTTCTTCAATTCAGATATCTTTTTGTTGATTCTTTGTCCTACAGTGTTAGTTGGATCAACTCAAAACAGGATGGACATTATCAAAAAGGATCTCGTCACACAAGAGTGATATCACAAGAAGTGTAAGATCTTGTGCTCTCTCCAAGCATTATCTTGATACAGGACACAAAAATTATAGAAATGGTAAGGATTTCTCAAGAAACGAACGCGATGAATAACAAAAGGGATATAGATCACTTGAATCAAATTTACGGCAATCTAGTAGAAATGGACAAGAATAAGAGAAGTAACTCGTGACTATTATGATTTTCACAAATTTTAATCATTCAATCAGTGTCAATCAACCAGATTTAAAAACGCATTTTGCAGTCAGCATAACAAAATTTGTAATTTCAAAATTAACATCTTATATTTAAAACTCAATTTTATAAGTTGTTATATTTTCATAATTATTTTTAATGTTATCTATTCCTATTTTGTAGTTTCTCTCGATGATGTGGAAAAGCGATATGTCGTAATAAATATCCACAAAAACTCGAGTAAATAGAAAAAACGAGTATTCTTATGTATTTGCTGCGTTCCCAAGAAGAAAAACATATTATTTAATAATAATACAGCAAAGAACACCTCAAAATTTTATCCTTTTTGTATATATTTTTATTCTTTTCTGATGTATTTGATTATAAAGGGTTAATAAAGATTCAGTAATTCAAACAATATATTATCGATGT
Organism: Novius pumilus; assembly: GCA_020654155.1. NCBI lineage: Eukaryota > Metazoa > Arthropoda > Insecta > Coleoptera > Coccinellidae > Novius > Novius pumilus. Next base: position 1,431,798 of record JAIFOV010000472.1, read on the forward strand.
TTCGGGTTGAACCCTTTTTCAAGATATGACAATTTAAATATTTGACAATTGTTGTTATAACAAGTTTTCTTAGTAACGATAATATGACAAACGAAAACAAAAAGATGGAGACCTGATATGAATTGTTTGTTCAGACTAAGTTTGAGTATATTTGATTCAAATTTCGAATATCTTTTCTGTCATTAATTGCTTCAGAGTTTCTTTTGATATGAATCATTTCAAGAAATTCTCTTGTTTTTCTGTTTTTTTCGTAATCTAGAATTTTCACTGCGTTAAAATCAAATGTATGTTTTGATATTTGTTCATGTTTATGTAATGCTGTTTGTACTTTAGAGTATTTATGACCTTTTATTCTTTCTTTTAATTTTTGTTTTGTCTGTCCAATATAAACTCCGTTACAATCTTTACATGAAATTTGGTATACGATGTTAGATTTATCATTTTTTAGTGTTTCCGCTTTTAATTTCGTAAAAAGTTGTTTTATTTAAATGTGTGGTTTATGTGCTATTTTGAAATTTGGATAAGGTTTGAAAATGTTGGTAATTTTTTCAGAAAGGTTTCGTATGTATGGGATTGGAATATATGTTGAATTTTCTCCTTTTTGCTCGGGATTTGTATTTAACGTGTTGTATAGTTTGTATACGTTCTTTCATGATTTTGTTTACGAATGATATGGGATAATTAATTTTTAAAAATAATGATTTTATGGAGTGTAGAATAGTGGGCCTGTGAATTGGTGAGGTTAGTTTTTTTATCTATCTCTATAGTTTATTATGATGGCTCTTTTTTTATGTGATGCGTTGTGTTAAAATCAAGAATCCTATTTGTATTAGTTACCTTCCTAAACATATAATGAAAAAATGACCAACTTACTGAAAGACACATCCATTTACAAACAAATAAAAAGAGACCTCACGAATACTTTACAGAAAGAAAATAACGCGATCATAAAAAAATAGGAAAAATCAAATTATATATCACCAGAAATAGCAAAATTATTATACATTCATGACAGTTTACCACCAAAAATTTATGGATTACCAAATATTTTATAAAAACAACTTACCTCTTAAACCCATTGTTTCATATTAACAATCTCCTTTCTACAGTCTATCAAAACATTTATCCAAGATTCTTTCTAACATCATAAACAAAAAATAAACAAAAATCAATATTACACAAAAAATTCTTTCACACTCAAAAACGAACTCGACAAATTAATTATTCCTTCAAATCATAAACTCTTCTCAGACGTCACATCATTATACACAAACATTCCCACATCTTTAATACCAAATATAATTGAAGAAAATTGGCAATCAATCTCAACACACATTTTTATTCCAAAAAAAAATTAACTTTAGGATCCTGTTATTGTCAATTTGGTAAAAAGTTTTATCAACAAAAATTTGGTGTGGCAATGGGATCCCCCATTTCTAGCACTTGTAAAGGAAAATTTGGAAGAAAAAATACTAAAAAATCATATTAATGATATAACCATTTTCAAAAGGTACGTTGATGCTTGTCTTATAATCATTTCTGAAGATAAAATACAAACGATATTAAATAATCTCAATAATTTCCATGAAAAAATTAAATTCACTCTCGAGACTGAATCGAAAAATTGCTTAAATTTCTTGGATATGACCATTATTAGAGACGGAAATGAACTCACAACAAAATGGTTTAGGAAGGAAACTAATACAAAAATGATTCTCGGTTTTAACACAACACATCACATAAAACAAAAAAAAGTCATCATAATAAACTATACAGACAAATCAATCAAACTAACCTCACCAATTCACAGACCCACTATTCTACAATCCATAAAATCATTACTTCTAAAAAGCAATTATCCGATGTCATTCGTAAACAAAAGCATGAAAGAAGATTTACACAAACTATACAACACGTTAAATACAAATACCGAGAAAAAAGAAGAGAATTCAACATATATTCCAATCCCATGCATACGACAATTTTCTGAAAAAATAACCAACATTTTCAAACCTTATCCAAATTTCAAAATAGCACATGAATTCAAATAAAACAACTTTATACGAAATCAAAATCGGAAACACTAAAAAATGATAAATTTAACATCGTATACTAAATTTCATGTAAAGATTGTAACGGAGTTTATATTGGACAGACAAAACAAAAATTGAAAGAGAGAATAAAAGGTCATAAATACTCTAAAGTACAAACAGCATTACATAAACATGAACAAACATTAAAACACACATTTAATTTCAACACAGTCAAAATTCTAGATTACCAAAAAAACAGAAGAACAAGAGAATTCTTGAAATGATTCATATCAAAAGAAACTCTGACGCAATTAATGACATAACAGATATTCGAAATTTGAATCAAATATACTTGACCTTATTCTGAACAAACAATTCATATCAAGTCTCTATCTTTTTGTTTTCGTATGTCAGATTATTATTACTAAGAAAACTTGTTATAACAACATTTGTGAAATATTTAACTTGCCATATCGTGAAAAAGGATACGACCCGAAACATCGATAATATATTATTTAAATTACTGAATCTTTATTAACCCTTTATAATCAAATACATCAAAAAAGAATAAAAAATAAACATATCTATATCGCAATTATCTGAACTACAAATACATATTTTTTTTATTCGAATTATGTAACTCTTTAACAACTGCATCCAATATACGATCTTAAATAATCGGACTGTGTTAAAAAACATCTAATGATATCGTATTTAACAAATTTATGACATTTACATCATGCCAAGATTTAGTAAAGCGACTAGCCGTTGCAGTGTGTGGGATTTAGTCAACAAACTGAAAAACTCGCCGTTCTTTAATTCAAGCTCATAGTTCATAATATTTTTCAATGACGTATCTCTATCTTCTTATTATTACTCTTTTATGTATGGGGTATCCTAAAAACTCATTAACACAACTCATCGAGATCGACAGAAACATTTTCGATATAATCTCAAAGCTCGCGCCCCGCCACCAGTTGACGTTAATATTCAAGTTTCAAACGTCGAATATTGCTTTCAGTCAAAGGCTGTAGCTTTGAAGTATTATTGAGTAGAAGAAATTTTCGATAATCTCATCGAAGTTAGAATGTTTAAATTCGAGTTCAATTTCATTAAAAATATATTGGAAAGTAAAAAATAATGCAGATGTAAAAAGGCCAACTTATAGTCACTGCGACACAAAAATGTATTAACTGTAGGAATTATTCAGTCAACTGTTTTAACTCTGTAACGCCATAACTTTTAATTAATCCAAACTGTAATTCAGGTTATGATATATGTTTATAACATCACTTCGGTTTTAATATTATTCAAATACTGTACGTAACTTATTCGTGCTCTATCAATAACGACAACACCCACAGTCACCCTTTCACGCACATGCCTCCGAAATTAGCATTCCGTTAAATACATCCCAGATTTTATTTCCTTTCTGCAATGCTATCATCCCAACTACATCCCAACTCAAACATGACAGATTTCCAAATTCAATTAACTGGCTAAAAATCATCTAAAACTCTCTTGAAGGAATTCGCTTCCATGGGAATCGAACGATTGGTAGTCACTGTCATCAAATTTGAGTGAAGCGCTTTATTTTAGTTTTCACTGCAACTTTCATTTCGTTATGCAAAATACCAATGAAAACTCATTTATGCGCCATCAAATGGGGAAAAATGGATTATCCAATATTGCATTGGCGAAGTTCAATCGACCTGCCAATTTAGGCTTTTACCGATTCATTCGAATTACTTTTTTTTACCACATTCGAGTTCGATGATGGTTAAAGAGAATGTGTTACCGAGTTTGATTAAAATACGCTGAATACTGTATAACATGAAATTTTGTTTTGTTAGATTATATTCTTGTGTAACCACAGTGGAAACTAAAAAAAAATAAAAATCATTCGATCCTAGTAATTGTTACTAAAACATCTGTCCAATTTCAATATACTCGAATATCTTAATCGTGATTACTTTAAGGCAAAAAAATCGAAGTATTTGGGACAAAAAACGACCCTTCTGAACCCAAATGTGGACATGGATTGTTACTTGGCAAAACGGAAACTTCACTACCGTTCAGTTTAGATAAACAACTGTACATCAAAGAAAATTCACGGTAAGTTTCAAAGAAAACGACGTTCTATTCGTACTAAGCTTCGTAAAGGAAAAGTAAAATTTCGCTCTATACTCTTATTCCTTTCAGAATATTACTCGAACGCTTTCAATAAAACGATTAGACTCAGACTAAAAATCATATCAAATGAATGAAAACGTTAAAATGGTTTTACATTTTAGGCGGTACATGCAGCTGTTTTCCCGTACATTGCTTAAGAAAATCGCCCACTGTACCTGCGCATCACTTTTCGGATAGCGTGAAACCGATAAAAAGAATGTTAGGCAATCGAAGATCCTCTATTCGAAATCATATTTAGTAGGATTGAAATCTCAAATAGAACTCTTTCATGTTAAACTCCTTCTTTTCAATACTAATGGTGGAAGAGTTTTACGTCTGATATCACATGCTCTAAGTCAATATATTTATTTTTAATCTTTTTTGATGTATTTGATTATAAACGGTTAATAGAGAGATTCAGCAATTCAAACAATATATTATCGACGTTTCGGGTTGAACCCTTTTCCAAGACATGACAATTTAAATATTTGACAAACGTTATTATAACAAGTTTTCTTAGTAACAATAATCTGACAAACGAAAACAAAAAGATGGAGACTTGATATGAATTGTTTGTTCAGAATAAGGTCGAGCATATTTCATTCAAATTTCAAATATCTGTTGTCATTAATTGCTTCAGAGTTTCTTTTGATATGAATCATTTCAAGAATTCTCTTGTTTTTCTGTTTTTTTGGTAATCTAGAATTTTGACTGTGTTGAAATTAAATGTGTGTTTTAATGTTTGTTCATGTTTATGTAATGCTGTTTGTACTTTAGAGTATTTATGACCTTTTATTCTCTCTTTCAATTTTTGTTTTGTCTGTCCAATATAAACTCCGTTACAATCTTTACATGAAATTTGGTATACGATGTTAAATTTATCATTTTTTAGTGTTTCCGATTTTGATTTCGTAAAAAGCTGTTTTATTTGAATTTATGTGCTATTTTGAAATTTGGATAAGGTTTAAAAATGTTGGTAATTTTTCCAGAAAGGTTTCGTATGTATGGGATTGGAATATATGTTGAATTCTCTTCTTTTTCCTAGGAATTTGTATTTAACGTGTTGTATAGTTTGCGTATACGTTCTTTCATGATTTTTTTTACAAATAATATGGGATAATTATTTTTTAAAACTAATCATTTTATGGAGTCTAGAATAGTGGGGCTGTGAATTGGTGAGATTAGGATGATCTGTCTATATAGTTTATTATGATGGCTTTTTTTTGTTTTATGTGCTGTGTTGTGTTAAAATCGAGAATCCTTTTTGTATTAGTTTATTTTCTAAACCATTTTGTTGTAAGTTTATTTCTGTCTCTAATGATGGTCATATCCAAGAAATTTAAGCAAGTTTTCGATTCAGTTTCGAGAGTGAATTTAATTTCCTTATGGAAAGTATTGAGATTATTTAATATCGTTTGTATTTTATCTTCAGAAAAGATTATAAGACAAGCATCAAAGTACCTTTTGAAAATGGTTATATCATTAATATGATTTTTTAGTATTTTCTCTCCCAAATTTTCCTTTAGAAGTGCTAGAAATGGGGGATCCCATTGCCACACCAAATTTTTGTTGATAAAATTTTTTACCAAATTGAAAATAACAGGATTCTAAAGTTAATTGAACTGTTTCAATGAAATCTTTTTTTGGAATAAAAGTGTGTGTTGAGATTGATTGCCAATTTTCTTCAATTATATCTGGTATTACAGATGTGGAAATGTTTGTGTATAATGAAGTGACGTCTGAGAAGAGTTTATGATTTGAAGGAATAATTAATTTGTCGAGTTCGTTTTTGAGTGTGAAAGAATTTTTTGTGTAATATTGATTTTTGTTTATGATGTTAGAAAGAATCTTGGATAAATGTTTTGATAGACTGTAGAAAGGAGATTGTGAATATGAAACAATGGGTCTAAGAGGTAAGTTGTCTTTATAAAATATTTGGTAATCCATAAATTTTTGGTGGTGAACTGTCATGAATGTATAATAATTTTGCTATTTCTGGTGATATATAATTTGGTTTTTCTTATTTTTTTATGACCGCGTTATTTTCTTTCTGTAAAGTATTCGTGAGGTCCCTTTTTATTTGTTTGTAAGTGGATGTGTCTTTCAGTAAGTTGGTCATTTTTTCATTATATGTTTAGGAAAGAAACTAATACAAATAAGATTCTTGATTTTAACACAACGCATCACATAAAAAAAGAGCCATCATAATAAACTATATATGTAGATAGATCAATCAAACTAACCTCACCAATTCAGAGACGTGATATGAATTGTTTGTTCAGACTCTGAACAAACAATTCATATCACGTCTCCATCTTTTTGTTTTCGTTTGTCATATTATTGTTACTAAGAAAACTTGTTATAACAACAATTGTCAAATATTTAAATTGTCATATCTTGAAAAAGGGTTCAACCCGAAACGTCGATAATATATTGTTTGAATTACAGAATCTTTATTAACCCTTTATAATCAAATACAACGAAAAAAATACAAATATATACAAAAAGGAAAAAATTTGAGGTGTTCTTTGCTGTATTATTCTTATATAATATATTTTTCTTCTTGGGAACGCAGCGAATACAAAAGAATACTCGTTTTTTCTATTGACGCGAGCTTTTGTGGATATTTATTACGACATATTGCTTTTCCACATCATCGGGAGAAACTACAAAATAGGAATAGATAACATTAAAAATAATTATGAAAATATAACAACTTACGAAATTGAGTTTTAAATATAAGATGTTAATTTTGCAAATTTTTGTTGATAAAATTTTTACCAAATTGAAAATAACAGGATTCTAAAGTTAATTGAACTGTTTCAATGAAATCTTTTTTTGGAATAAAAGTGTGTGTTGAGATTGATTGCCAATTTTCTTCAATTATATCTGGTATTACAGATGTGGAAATGTTTGTGTATAATGAAGTGACGTCTGAGAAGAGTTTATGATTTGAAGGAATAATTAATTTGTCGAGTTCGTTTTTGAGTGTGAAAGAATTTTTTGTGTAATATTGATTTTTGTTTATGATGTTAGAAAGAATCTTGGATAAATGTTTTGATAGACTGTAGAAAGGAGATTGTGAATATGAAACAATGGGTCTAAGAGGTAAGTTGTCTTTATAAAATATTTGGTAATCCATAAATTTTTGGTGGTGAACTGTCATGAATGTATAATAATTTTGCTATTTCTGGTGATATATAATTTGGTTTTTCTTATTTTTTTATGACCGCGTTATTTTCTTTCTGTAAAGTATTCGTGAGGTCCCTTTTTATTTGTTTGTAAGTGGATGTGTCTTTCAGTAAGTTGGTCATTTTTTCATTATATGTTTAGGAAAGAAACTAATACAAATAAGATTCTTGATTTTAACACAACGCATCACATAAAAAAAGAGCCATCATAATAAACTATATATGTAGATAGATCAATCAAACTAACCTCACCAATGGGCCTTTCCCATGATTTTTTTTATTGCATAATTAAATGAAGTAAATCAAAATTAACAGATTCCCAAAAAATTTTTTCTAAATCCGCTTAGTTTTTTATAAAACAAATCAAAACGATTTGAAAGGCGGGAAATTTGAATTTTAAATTTTCTGTATAACAGGCAACATGGGAATGAGATTCAAACCATCTATTATTTCGTCGCTTAGGAACAATGACATAGACACATAGAAGTTTTAAAGTTCTATGCCTAGATAACATTATAACTTAAAATCCATTATTATTATAATTAGTTTTCATTATAAATACAATTTGCCAATTTTTTTTTTCAGTCACAAAATGAATCATGATTGAAATTTGTAATAGTTGCAAACATCGAAAATCGACTGCATTGTAACCAAATATTCTCTGAAGTATTGTCGGGACCGAAGGCCGGTCAGGTCGCGAGCGAAGCGAGCGATCTGTTTAGATTCAAATTTCAATCAAACTAACAAATTTTCGATGCTTTGATTTAAGAAAGGCATCATTTTTCCGATTGAAAAGTACGTAAAGTAAGTAAAGAGATGTGGAAACACCGAATATCCTTTATATGGAAACATATTCAGAAGGGCAGAATTCGAACAAAACATGTGTGTAATATTCCGTTTTATTTACTTCTAACTCCTGTACAAGACATGAAAAGAGGAACTTTTGGGGTTTGATATCTCGCACTACAAATTAATATATCTATTGAACAGTTGTAAACAGGATACAAAAATTATGTATTTACCGAACTTTTCCTTAAAGTAAAAGGCGAGGTTCAAAAATTAAGCAAAATTCCTCATGCTTGATTATCTTCAAATTATTCGCGTTCACGATGAGAATGGGAAATAAAGGACAGTTGGCTATTATGTAATGTCCTAGAAATATTTCTTGAACCAACATAAATACGAAAATGGTCCAAAGAAGTTCAAAACCAGTTTATCAGTCAAAAATTACAACGAACACAGTAAGTATTTCGGCAAGTTTCACCCCTACATTTGTACGCTCACAAATGGGGTAAACATAAAAAACATCCAACTATTAAAACGCCATCTTATGCAAACACGCATATTTTAAGAAAGACAATCAAAGAGAAAACTGAAAATTAATATTATTTGTTGCGCTTTTCCCGGAGGATCGACAAAAACATATTATTACGAAAATTATTACTGTGCTTTCAAGATGTATATCTACTGGACAAAATGACTCAGTGAAAATCATCATCAATGACTGCGTAGAAACACAACACAGTATAGGCAACATAAACATTTCTTTCATGGACTTCAAAAATAACAGCACTTCCAAGAAACATTAAGTCGCTAATACTTTATACTTGTACTTAACAAATATCATCATTTTGCATTTATTGAAAGTAATTAGGTTTAATTACGGAGGGTCAAGCGTATTACATCGTTCCATGCATAGGGCAACAGGAAAAAACTTTGTTGAGTAGTCCTGGGTTTAGGACAAAAAGAGAACAATCCGACCAGACAATGTGTCATGAACATTCATTAGCAATGAACTGAATATAAATGAAAATAAGCGTAGTGCTCATGAGGGATTTCTGTGTAGCCACTGACAAACTGACATACAGGAATAAATAGTCGAGTCAGAAAGTGGAGAATACAATCTCTCAGTGACTCTACTCTCTAGACGAGTAAATAAATGATTGATCAGTAATGCAACTTTATAACATGATAGTCTGCAATGAACGAATGTAAAAACCTATCGATTGAATGAAACAGATTCTTCAAGAGCATCTTTCATGAGCGCCTCAACAATACTTAACATAAAGAATGACTGCGAGTAAATTATTTTTCAGCTTTATTTCGAATCGCCTCGATATAAAGGAAGGCAGCTCAAAATGTTCAAATATTTGAATCTCTCTACCCAGTCAACTAAGTGCAGGAGTCAAGAATTCTAAATATTTTCCTTTAGAGAAAGGTGTACGATATTTCATCAAATCTCCCTCCGCTTCCCATTCACAATAAGATAGTTAAACGATTAGTTAAAATTCATTATCGTTTTCGATCGCAAATAAGACATCCCCCGAATGTTAAGTCTGCAAAAAAAAAACTTTTTCCCGTCTGACTTGCTGTTATTCGAGTGAATTCCCCAGCCAACCTGCGGATAATTTGGTTTTGATTCAACAAGTCGAAATCGCGTTTTCCGACGATTTAAAAACGTCGAGAGAATATTTACTCACCCTGCGTCGTAGCTCGAAGCACGCAGACACTTAATCCATGTCGAAATCTGACTTTCAACACTTTTCCATCAGAAATCCTTCCAGTTTTACGAGCTGCGCAAAAAGCGGTCGGAGTGAAATTTCGGGACGCCCGGCGCGTGTTCCTAACCGTAAGCAGGACTGTCTAATACTGCCCAGGATAATATCCGTCGGATCCGCCCCGAAATAGACGCGGCTCTGGAGTTGCACAGTTTCGATGCATTGGAAGTTCGTCCGTTGGGGAACAATGGTACCGAAAAACGTATAAATTCATCCCGATATGAAAAACGAATATCCCTTCTTCATCCGGTTATAGCAACAAGTGAAATATTCATTTGACTCCCGAGTTTGGGATTTCAGGACGATTGGAACGGTTTGAAATGAACGTAATCAATTTTTTGCATCAAAATATAAAATCGATACTATGATCAATTATTTGCAAATATGAACACATAAAACTTATTATTTCATCAGGAGTTGAAGTTTATTAAATATTTACCGAGTTAAAATTAGCATAAATTCAACGTCTATGCCGCATCTTTTCTATAAGAAAATTTTCAACTAAATCTCAATAATATGCTGATCAATAATCTTACACGAAGTCGATTTTAAACACAAGTCAAACTATTGCTGGTTATTGCAATTCTGTCATTTAAAAAATAATCATCATCTGATTCTGAAAATTACAGATACATCAAATTGTTTACACACGTTATATTAGGAAAAAAGAATGCTATAGCATTACATATTAAACAAACATATACAGGGTGTTTCAGTTAAGCGGTTACAAACTTTCAGGTTAGGTAGAGTACACCTATATGATAGGAAATCACATAGCAATGCATGGTCGGAAATGTCTTCCGAAGGAGCTTAAAATCTCAATCATTGGGACTGGTTAAGTAGATCAAAACGAACCGTGTTCAGAATCTCCTCTGAACAAAGCTCAATTTTCCCCACTTAACTGCTTCCAATGATGCAGATTTTAGGCTTAAAATTTAACTTGAAGTCTAAGCTTTCTGAAGCCGTTAATGAAATGTACAAAATAACAGTGAAAAGTAGTTGTTTGTTACTCCAAAGTCTAAAGCGCCCTCTATCGTCATTTTTCGAACTTTATGTTTAAAAATTTTTTTCAAGAAAATACTGATGAAAAGAATAATTTTAGCGAAAACCGCAATCAAATCGACCAATTTTTCCGTTTTTTATGATTATTTGAAATTTTGGCCCCTAAACTTCAATGGCGCCTATCTCCTTCGGAAAACATTTCCGACCATGCATTGCTATGTGATTTCTCATCATATAGGTGTACTCTACCTAACCTGAAAGTTTGTAACCGCTTAACTGAAACACTCTGTATACACATTTATACTTGTAGAAGAACATATTTACACTCAAATACAAACAATTGTACGTATCCCAGTTTAATTATCATGGCTCAAGGACAGCATTGCGCGGCGAAATCAATGTCGAAGTAGTCCCCGGTTGAATGAAGGACTGCACCAACAAGCACTTTCCCAATCCAAGTTTTAGAACCAATAAAGTAGAGCGCTCGAACATTAAGAGATAACTTGTTGTAAAAGCTTGGAGCATCCGCATTCATACATATTTGCGATTTGGAGAGTCTGACAGATTTTTCTGATATCACTTCCATTTCTCGTGAGGTGTTCATGAATGTTACAATATACATAGAGAAGACATTCAAAAATGTACAATGATGTAAGTGTAAGTATCTTGAGGTTTCTAAATGTCTCTCAACAACAAGCCCTATAGTCAAGACCCATCATAGCTCTTATGGCAGGACGCTGGACTCCAAACAGTGCATTAACACCAGAGCTGTGCCTCCAGGCTAAAATGTAATACCTGAGATTAGATTCGATACGTGCAAAATGTACTGTCCTCATAACATCAGGTGATACAGATGATACCAGATTACGAATCACAAAGATATTTTTACTAATTCTAGAGAAGACATAGGAAGTATGTCCCCTCCAGCAAAGCTTAGAGTCCAGCATCACACTAAGAAACCCAACATCACCCATGATGGAGCTCGCATCATTACTACGAGAACGCCAGATCGTTCACGAAAATGAGAAACAATATTGGTCCTAGGGTTGGCCCCTGCGGAACACCTGAATTTACTGGTAGCACACTTGAATATCTTTCATCACAGTGAACAACCTGTCGCCTACCCAGCAGATATGATTTTATTAAGTTAACACCACTGACATCAAAATTATAGCACCTTAGCTTGCGATATGATTGAGGAGCACCAAGGCTGGTTATTAGGATTCAAAACTCGTAAAAAAATGTGATGGCGTGGTAGTAGACATTTTTTATCATGTAATAATTTACACCTTCTGAAGGTTAATAGTTACATGCATAGTGTAGGTTATAACCAATATCTTCAATCATAATAATGACAATAATAATAATATTTATATGAATCCAATGCTATCACATAAAAGTGATATTAGTAAAAAAAAATACAAACAAAATATACATAACACCGTAATAATGTCAAGTAAAACAAAATCAGTCAAAATTAAATTAAATATTCGTCCAAGGTATAGAAAGCCCGGCCCAACAAAATATTTTCAACATTTTTCTTAAATAAATCCAAATTATCTTCATTCCTGATATTGTGCCGAAGAGAATTGAAAAGTCTTGCACCCATACAAAAAGGACTCTTTGAAAATAGTTCTGTGCTTTTGTATCTTCACTAATCTCTCGTGTCGTGTCGGATACCGATGATTATCCGAAATGTTAGAGTACTCATGTTCCTTTGACCTAAAATACAGAATACATTTATATATATAGATAGAATGATTGATCTCGCGGGAAAATCGAAATACGAAAGGAGAAGATGTGTTTTTGGCATAACCCGCAATTTGGATAACTAAGGACATAATCATGTTTCTGGCTAGTTAGCCTTCGTCAACGCAGTACAATCCAAGCTCCAGGATGTTCCCCCACAATGTGGTCTTTCCCCTTGTCGTGGCGTGGGGGCTTAAGTAGCTGCTATGATCCTTGAGGCTGTACCGACGGGTCTAACCTTGTCGGGGAGGCTCAGGGGGAGCGGTGAAAACTAAGATTGACCACCTGCGGCCCGAGGTACATTCCCGACCTCGGATTGCAGTCCCTCACCCTTTCCTTTCCCAAACTCAGGGGTCCTGCCGCGCAAGCGGCGGGATACGGGGATCGCCGAACCCGAGTTACCCTTATCGGACCTGGATTGCGCAATGGCTTTCGGGCTTGCGCGATCCTTGTATATACCGTGGAGTTACGGTCATGTCTCTGCTCCACGGGGGGCTTGGCTTAATCGCCTGGCCTGCAGAGGAGATAACCTCTATAAAAACCCCGAATCCCAAGCTGTTGGTGGGCGGCGATGGGATGCATGGCAGTTGGGTAGTACTGTCGCGAGTCTAACCTTACCGCGGGCACCTGGCGCACCCGCGGGACATTAAATGCCTTCCCCCTGGTACGGGCGCACTGCCGGGGGGTGACGTTTTGTTCGACCCGGCTCGTGGGAATTCTTATGGATCCAAAAATTATTAATGTGTGTGATGTCCCGGTTGTATCAACCGACAACAGATCCCCTATGGTAGGCCAGGCCGAGGGATGCAAAGGAGCTGGCGTTGAAAGGGAGAGTATTGCGTCATCAATGGATGGAAGTAGAGATCAGGCAGGAAAAACGGAACCTACACCAGACTGGGAGAATACTGACATCGATACTATTGTTGTGTCCTAGGATGATGAGAGCAGGAACCCCAAGAAGAGAAGGCGAAGGGGATCTAGTAAAAGTAGTGGGAGTAGCCCGAATGTTAGTCTCATGAAAGAAAATGAAAGACTGAGGAAGAAGGTGAGGGCACTTGAATACTGCGCGAAGGAAATAGCACTGGTCAGGCGAGATCTGAAGTGGAATGAGGAGTCCACCAGTCGTAGGCATTTCCTGTTATCGGCCCGTACTACTACTTTAGCGGAACAGATGAATAAGATCGTGAGTCTTACTAAGGAACTGCGCGGGGCCAAGGAACAGAAAGTTCGCATAGAAAAAATTGCGGGCTTGGATGAAATTGTCAGTGAAATTCAGGTGAAGAATGCGGTCGCGGAGTTGGTTAGGGCGGAGTATAACATCGATAGAATTAGGGAGCTGACGGAAGAGCGGGATCAGTTGCGAGCTGACTTGTTTACGGCGTTCAGGCGTGGGGTGGCTGTTGAATCTGACGAATGTGGGACACAAACGTATAATTATGATGAGGTTATGGATGTATGGATGTGGATCAGGTCGAGACGTTTGATGATTGGAAGTCTTATAGGAATGCGAAATGGAAGGAGGAGATATTGGGAACAATACAGGTCATGGGAGGTAGCCCGGTCTATGCCACGGACGATATTGTCAAAGTTGTTTTGGTGAAGGAAGAGGACAAGGGTATGGAAAAGGGTATTCAGAGATTATACCGTGAAAGGTTCCCAGAACTGGTCAAGGAGGGGAAGGAAATGGAGATTTTCGAGCACTGTGTCAGGAGTAAAAATACGTTTACGAAAAGGAAGATTGTACGACTGTATGTTAAGGACTCGAAACAGCCAATGTGGGAGAAGCTGAAGGTGTTGAGGACAGAACTAGACATCAATGAGGATATTGCTTTCCACAAGGTGGATTATATGTCCGTTAAGGATCTGCAAACCATGCTGGCGGTAGTATTACGGGGTTGGCTTGGACGAATATTTCTGCACGTTCCCATGAAGGAGGTTCAGGAGAGAAGGGTACCGCTGCGTACCACGGCAGCGATCATTGTTGGGGGAAAAAACAAGGACACCATGGAAATAGTTAGAGGAATTAAAGAAGGCATGAAAGGCAAGCCGGAAGTGGAGGGGATAAAGGGACTAAGGACAACGAGGAATGGAAGGGTCTTGATCGTGACGAAGAGAGATGAAGGTAATTGTCGAGGAATTGTGGAGGCGGTTAATCGATTGGATAGTTCATTGAGGGTCGAGACGAGAGGTATTAAGGAGCCAGAGGAGATGTATTATATACAGGGGTTGGATCCTGTTATTACGAAGGAAGAGGTGAAGGAAGAGTTGGCTGGCGAGTTGCGCTGTGGGAAGGAGAAAGTTAGATTGGGGAATTTAAGGGTGCAGGCGGATGGGACGCAGTCCCTGGTGTTCTGGGCGCCAGTTGAGGTGACGGATCAGTTTGGGGACATGTGTTTTTTCAGGATTGGGCTGGCGAGCTGTCGGTACGCTAAAAGACTTCGTGTTCAGAGGTGTGGTAGATGCAGGGAGTTCGGGGATGGGGCAAATGCCCAGATTTTAGACGTGCCCTTGCGGCAACCAAGAGGGAGGCAAGGAGTGAGGTACGAATGGGAGGAGATGTCGGGATGCAGGTTGACGGGATACAGGTTGTGGGAGAGGGGGTCGAGGATCCAGGATAAGGTAGAGCTGGGTGCAAGGGGGTTGCCTTATGATAAGATCTAATCAAGGCCGGCAAGGCAACCCCCGCTATGCACGGTGGATGGCCCTGCCTTCAGGAGACCGAACATCTGGTCAAATGGAGGCGGGGTCACGGAGGGTTTTTAGTGGGTAAACCTGGTTGATGGGTGTGCCCTGCGCCCATTCAGGAATGATGTCCTGGATGGGGGTGGGAGATGGTCGTCCTCCAGGGAGTCCCACACTTCCCCGGATGACTCACAATTTTCCCTCTGTCAAAAAAAAAAAAAAAGCTCCAGGATGTTAAGAACTTGGGAGATAGAAATTCCATACAGGGTTCAACGAAAAGACCAAGTGCTCATTTGTAGTTTCAGCTGGGAAACCCTCGGATTTGAGGGCAACAACCACGGAGGCTGATGTAGTCAATCCGTGTACTAACTGTTGCTAAGTTGATATTATTGATAGAATGATTGATCTCGCGGGAAAATCGAAATACGAAAGGAGAAGATGTTTTTTTGGCATAACACGCAATTTGGACAAATGAGCACTTGGTCTTTTCGTTGAACCCTGTATGCATTTTCTATCTCCCAACTTCTTAACATCCTGGAACTTGGATTGTACTGCGTTGACGAAGGCCAGAAACATGATCATGTCCGTAGTTATCCAAATTGCGGGATATGGCAAAAAAACATCTTCTCCTTCCGTATTTATATATATATAGATACAGGGCACAGTCAAGATGTTATATAGTTTGAAAAAGGGACGACAGGATTCGATGTGACCAATTCCGCAAATAAGCCTCAAAATTCTCTTTTGTGCAATTAAAATGGGTAGCGGGTAGACTTCTTCGGGTGTCTGTCAGGGAGAAGTGAATCAATATCTGCCCACCGTAGATTCCCCTTATCCAGGAAGACGGACGAAGACCACATCGGTATGGAAGGCAGAGAGGAAGATCTTCGGTAAGGCAGGCATAGCGTAGGTGGCAATCCTTCTTTTAGGGTTTATATAAAAGAATTTTGGCATCAGGAAGCAGCTACGTCAATACTAGTTCAAGGCCATCGAAAAATGATTCCCCTAAGGACTGGACACTAGATACTCAAGGGCGACTTTCACATATTGATTCACACGGCTATGACACTGCGATACAGAAAACAACGTAAAACTACTGTATTATATTTCCACACAATCTCTATGGCTAACGAAAATACAACTACGGCCCTAAGTCTGGGGCATCTCTTAAATGAGAAGAGGGAAGAATACCCCCGTCCTTAACCATGGAAAACACAACTCTAATCTACAACAAACCACTGCGCATAGCTACATGGAACATCCGAACACTTTACATGACTGGAAAACTAGCCAACATTGAAAAGGAAAGACAACGACTGAAAATAGATATCCTTGGTCTGAGTGAGGTCAGATGGACTGACACTGGCCACAAAAAACTTGATATATCTATTACTCTGGAGGATCGAAACACCAACACGGAATTGCTCTCTTAATATTATCTGAGATAAATGAATCCTTAATTAACTTTGTACCCTATTATGGCAGAATAATGATGCTACAGTTAAGAACAACCCATAGAAGAATGAACGTAATTCAAGTTCATGCTCCAACATGCGATAGTTCTGAAGAAGATGTGGAACGATTCTACGAAGAATTAACGGAAATGATGAAACTTGTGAAAAAGGGAGAAGTAACTGTTATTATGGGTGATTTTAACTCTAAGATTGGGTCAGGAACAGATGGTGAAATAGTTGGCCAATATGGTCTTGGCCAACGAAACGATCGAGGTGACCGACTCGACCAATTCTGTACCGAGAATAACACTTTCTTTAAACTTCCATCCAAGCGACTATATACATGGAAATCACCAGGCGACAGAACTAGAAACCAGATAGATTTCATCCTTGTTAAGAGATATATGAAGAAGTTTGTAAAAGCGGTAAAAACTTATCCAGGTGCATATTCAGATCATATGCATAGATTTAGAAAGAACAATAGACCACAAATCACAAACTCCATCGACGTAAACAAACTAAAAAATCCTGATGTAAAATTAGAAATAGAAAATCAAATTAATAAGAAATGTGAAGACCCAATAGAAAATGAAAACACTGAATCATACTGAACAACAATAAAACATGAATTAAAGGCTATAGAGGACAAAGAATTGGGCAAAACAAGGGTAAACCAGAAACAAGCATGGATGACAGAAGAGATTATGAACCTAATGGATGAGAGACGCATACATAAAACAAAGGTCGAAAATGTAGGGAAGCACAGGAAGCGTGGCTGTATGAGCAATGTAGCGAAATTGAAGAACTACAAAGACCGTCCGCACACGGGACCAGCGGACCGTAGACCCGACCTTTTCTGATTTTGCTGAAATTTGGCATGGAGGCTCAACTCATGTTCCTTGACCATCCTGCAAAATATTTCTGAAAAAATCGCTATAGCCGCGGCGTCGCAGCCAGTCAAATTCGCAAA
This sequence comes from Novius pumilus, assembly GCA_020654155.1. Lineage (NCBI taxonomy): Eukaryota > Metazoa > Arthropoda > Insecta > Coleoptera > Coccinellidae > Novius > Novius pumilus. Next base: position 1,449,609 of record JAIFOV010000472.1, read on the forward strand.
AACGGCCATTTTTGGCCCCCTGGCGTTTCCAAACTACTTCGACCTAGGGTATGAATCGTACCCCATTTTGTTACCCATGTCTTGAGCTAGAGGGGCAAAAAAACTAGAGTCCAATCCGATCATCCGTTCGCGAGATAAATGAAAAAAGGGGCTGCAATCTATACTTTCCAACGCTGTTGAGTTTTGTGCACTAATTATTGAAAACGTTTATTCTCTGAACGAGTTACAGTTAATGGAGAGCCCACAGCATTCCTAAGAGTACGTCGACTCCGAAAACCATTCTTGATTAGGACAATCAACAGTAGGAAAAAAGATTACGACATAAGTCTGTAGGAATTATCCGACTCCTCCTTGATAACTGTTTCAACCATCTCATCAATGTTGAACCATCCAGTTCTGCGCGTGGAATAGAACGTGAAATCTCCATCGGTCCCTTCACGATACATCATCAACATTTTGACAGACTCATCACAGGTATCAACACGTTCGATCATGCCATATAAACGCTTCCGATTAACTTCAGCTACTGCAAACACACCTGGGACGTACAAAGTCGCAAACAATGTCAAATTTCTCGTCCATCAGCTCAACCAATATATAACCTTCCCCGGACACTATCTCTCCCACCGTTGCTCTCCCCCTCATCAATTTTACTGCTATGCCTCCCCTAGTGTCCGTTATCCATCCCTGGTTCCTAGCAATATTACGATTTGGCTCCGAAACAACAACCACATCGACTTCATTCCTTCTAGAAGCCTCATCTATAAAATCGTGTGCGTTGCGGGCTCTGCCAAGATTGGCCTGCAGCACCACCAGAGCTCTACCCCTATTTCGTGTGGCTACGTTTCCCTCTCTCCGATCTCTCCTTACATTAGCCATTACTAATCCCTAACCCCTCCAAATCTTCTCCTCGAGCTCCTGCGTTATTCACCGTTTCCATGTACGACTCCACTTTTCTTACCAATTTCAGATATCTTGCACAGCATGTTATCAATAATTTTAGCACTTTGACGACACAAACGCTCAGGTATATAGGACAACGGACTACGAGGAAATAAGTTAAAGACACACAACAGGTAAGTAAAAATACGTTCACTAACGCATATGGATAACCACCGGTCGAGGGACGCCCTAGCCCACGCACTCTCCCATATGCTAGGACGAAGAGGCCTGGGCTGCGCATCCCTCCCGGTTTTGTTGTCCGCCTTTCTCTCCACAGGACATCGTCGTTGACTCTGTCTCCGTCCTTGCTCTGCGACGGCTGGTCCTGCTCCCCCCGGTGTGAGCCACAGACTCATCCCTGAGCTGATCTAGTCGGATGCGAAAGAGCCTACATCCTCCCGAACCCGCTGAGTGACCGGCCACACTACACAGTGGGCACTTCCTCTCTCCTGAGCACTCTCTTTGAGTGTGCCCCTTTTCGCCACACTTAAAGCAGAGATCGCGTCTATCTATGCCTTCACAATCCTTCACCATATGGTCATATGACCAACATCTGAGGCATCTTCTCACCTCGATCTTTCTTGTAATAAGACCACCAACCACCCCGACCCTTAAAATTCCTTTTCGCAGAAGTTGATCCGCCAGCTTCTCCCTCATTGTGACAGTGACCGCCATCATCTGTCTCGCCATTGGCCTCGGATCGCTCACCAATAAATCCCCCAAGGCCTCTGGCCCAAACTCCCGACCCAGAGCCTCCAATACCTCCTCCTTCGTGGTGAGAGCGTCCAGCTCCTTAATATAGATCGAGGTTTTCCTTCCTCCACCTACACTACGAACCCCGCCAGCCGGGAAGGCAGCGAAAGATGTCAGGGCATTCTTAACTTTTCTGGCCTGTTCCTCATCTTTGCAAGCACTCACCAGTAACTTGCCATCTCTAGTGCTTCTTATACGCTGCACATCCTCGGCTGCCTCACCTTGCTGCAGGGCCGTTCGAACGCTCCGCAGCGCTTCCCGGAATCCTATGTCCTTAACTGGGTCAACTACGAAAGCGTAGGACCTCCTACCTCTACCGTCCTCCTTCCCCCTTGAGGGTGGCCTTAGACCGCAGATTGCCGTGGCCATATACTGGCAGCTCTCCACCATCTTCCTAAATGTTTCCAGGCTGATCGTGGTGGGGGTCGTGAATGTTGCTTCCTTCACATCCGAGAGCTCCGTCGAGACCTTCTTCAGTATCTCCCAGAGCTCCCTCCTATCTGTGTACAAAGCCTTTATCTGTGTGACCGCCCGTGTTGTTGTGCCTTCTGGCGTTCTCATTCTGTAACTCCTGTCCACGATCCCAAACCCCTCCCTCTTCTCTAACAGGTCCCGGAACCTCTCTTGCTCCTCTGCTGCCTGCTTGTGTTCTATCCACACATGTACCCCCTCTCCTTCGTCCACTACTCCCGACTCCTCCAGGATCCTAGTCTTTTGAAAGAGATGGTCATTCCATGCTTTATCCACCAAGTCTATCCACTCATCTTCAGTAGAGCAGTCCTTCAGCTCCTCCACCACTTCATCACACATGGTCTGCATGCCCACTGACACCATGTTTGAGGCAGATTCTACTTGAGTTTCCGTGTCAATCAACATTTTTTCCACCCTCTCATATCTCCTATCTTCCAACCAACTCATTATACCATGCCTCTTAAAGGAGCCAACGGCCCTTAACATACGATCCCTAATGGCTTTGATCTCCCGATTTGTGTTCCTTTCGGCTTTAACCTTCGCATCCAGTTCTCCCACCAGCTGTATCATCATTCGTGAGGCCTCTATAATTTCCATTACTTCAGCACATTCCCTCCTCTTATAAATTTCCTCGCTAGGATCCAGACTTTCTCGTCTCCTCTTGAACGAGCTACTACCTACAGAATTGGATCTGTAGATGAAGCTCCCAGTATTCGGCCTCTGCACACTCCCTCTCTCAGCTGATGAGCCATCCTTCCGCGTGACAGGCGAATCGCCCGCCACTCTTCCTTCGTCCATCATCGACGCGCCAGAGACAAACACCAGGTCGTCAACACTATCCGACCGGCTCCTTACAGTATCACTACCCCCACGCCTCCAGGGCCGTTCCTCACCACCGTCCCCATTTCCAAATCATCACCCGCTGCAAAATCCTTTTTTCTAAGCCGTGTCGTCAACCTGCCAGTAGCAATGTCTCGCCCCCCGGCCTGACGTACCGGGGCGGCTCCGCAGTCGTCCGATGACGACCGATGGGGTCCTGCTCCACCAACCCCACCTGCCGGCCCTGAGGTATCCCTCCCCTGGGCGGTATCAGGTTTGTGTAATCGATTGTCCATTTTTTGTCAACGACAGCTGCATTTTTTGGCTTGCTGCCAGCCACCTCCCCGGTAAGCCGCCCGATACGGGACAGGCGCGTCTCGGAGAGGATTTTCTTTGTAAGCCAGGTCGTCTTTTAGGGGGTCAATCCAGGGAATGAGATGTTGGCAACCCGGGCTCGCTTTCCCAACGTACTCGCGGCCGGGCCCCCGATAGGATTATAAGGAGAGGGATAGGAAGGAACGCTGGAGGGGGGTTGTTTTTTGGTCAGTCTTAGTAGCCCGCTCATCCTAGGCCTCTCCGGCATGATTGTATCTACCGGCCAAGCCCCAGGAGTCATTGCAGTTAAGCCCCCTCACCACGACAAGGTGCTGACCACGAGGGGGAAAGACTTAAGACTTGGGAACGATATACACAACTCTTCAATGGGCACAGACTAGACATAGAGTTAGAAGAGTGGGAGGAGAGTGGTCCAGAAATAACCAAACGCGAAGTAATCCATGCCATAAAAAGCTGTCGGACCCGATGAACTAAATGTGGAAATCTTAAAAATATTTTCAGAAAACAGCCCATTTATTAAACAACTAGTATTCCTATTTAACAATATATACAAAACTGGACAAATTCCCCACAACTAACTTAAATCGACTTTCATACCAATACCTAAAAAAGCTAAATCCACCAAATGTGAAGATCATCGTTTAATTAGTTTAATGTCACATGTTCTCAAAGTTTTTCTAAGAATCATATACACCAGAATATATAGTACCTAAATGCGAAGACGGTAATGATGATAAACAGTTTGGATTTCGTAAGGGGTTAGGTACACGTGAAGCGTTGTTCTCGTTAAATGTACTTGTCCAGCGCTGCAGAGATATGAATGTGGAGGTTTATGCATGCTTTGTCGATTATAACAAGGCCTTCGATTGTGTAAAACATGAAAAAATAGTGGAAATTCTAAAATCGAGTAACATAGACAAAAGAGAACTCGTAATCATTAAAAACTTGTATTGGAATCATTTAGCAGAAATAAATATCGGATGGGAAAAATCTGAAGCTGTAAAGATAAGTCGGGGTGTGCGATAGGGATGTATTCTTTCGCCCCTATTGTTCAATTTATATTCCGACGCTATATTTAGAAAAGCCTTACATGATTCCACCGAGGGATTAATCGTCAATGGCAGTTGCATAAATAATATACGATACGCAGATGATACTATCTTGATAGCCAACAGCTTAAATAACCTTCAAAATTTAGTTAATAAAGTCGTGATGAGAAGTCAAGCATTTGGTTTGACGATGAACATAAAGAAAACAAAATGGATGTTGGTTACAAAAAGGAGGGAGAATACACTTTAAGATCTCAAAATTGATGGAAGAGACGTCTGTATCATACAGCGAAAACATCTCCGATGAAGCTTGGTGTGATCCCGGCGAAACGTCAGAACGCTTTTTTTCCTTTACAGGTTTCTAGCAACATGGAACGGACGTATACCCCGATTAATAATGGTCAAATACATTATCCGGTCCGTGAAAACTTACAACATAACGACATAGAGCGAGGATCAACATGTAAATACTTGGGAACTAACATCAATGACAACCGGGATCCGAGGAAAGAAATCAACTTCAGAATCGCTCAGGCTCGCTTCACTTACATAAACACGAGTAAATTTTTTAATAATAGAAGGCTCAGCTTGGAACTTCGCATGAGAGTGGTGAGAGCCTATGTATTTTCTGTTCTTTTGTATGGGTGCGAGTGCTGGACCCCTGGTTCATATTCTGAAAAGAGACTTGAGGCTTTCGACATGTACATTTATAGACGTCTTTTACACATCTCCTGGACACAAAGGTGCTGCAAAATATTTAATAAAGGAAGAGAATTGTTAACAACGGTAAAAATAATAAACACGCAATATTTTGGACACATAATGAGAGGCCCAAAGTACGAGATTCTACGTCTGATCATCGAAGGCAAGATCTATTGGAAGACGAAAGAATTCTTGGATGAAGGACATGCGAAGGTGGTTTGGCTGTTCGTCAAAGGATATTTTTGTGCGTTTAGCTGTAAGGATCGCCAACCTTCTACAGGAGACGGCGCGATAAGAAGAAGAAACAATTAAAACTCGGGTGCACTCGAACAATTCCCCCACAAAACAATATTGCATGACAAGTATGGGTAAACAAAGGCATAGTACATGTTTCTCAGATCTTTCCTGTCAAGTTTACTTCTCAACTGAAGCAGAATATAAAAACTTTTGCCAATTTTGTTGCATACTATTGTTACATTATCTGTCCATTTTACTCTCATCCAAAAAAATTTCGCTCCTGCTGAACTCAATGTCAATAAATGTTGTTTCATATTGGTTCGTTCTGGCTGAAACCGCATGGACACTGTCTTCCCTGCATTGACTAGTAGATGATTTATACTCACCAGTTCAAGAATTTTCCCCTCATCTCTGTCATTCCAACAATGAAATTATCCGTACTGTCTGCACTTATGGTAATAGATGCATCAAAGATAAACCATAAATATAAAAGTTCCCCAGTACAGAACCCTGAGGTATACCCATATCAATGTCATAAATGTTGGATCTCTTGTGACCGTTATTTTCCTGTTATTCATATAGAAGCGCATCCAGTGTGCAAAGGTTCCTCTAAAAGCCATTGATTATTAATTGCTAAGTTTGTTTTCATTATATCGAATGCCAAGGACTGATCGAAATAGAATGCTCCTACACTTCTTCCTCTATCCAGATTATTGTAAACAACCCATGAAGTCACTGATAGCAGTCTAGTGTTGACTTTTTGAAATTAGATCAAACTTCTGTATAAAAACTAACATTTTCCTGCAAATATACTTTTCGAGAACACACAAGATATTGTTATGGGTCCCTAATTTGCAACATTCTTAGTATCTCCCTTTTTATGAACTGGAACAATTTTACCCGTCTTCAGATACTTGGGGTTAGTACCTAATTGAATAGATAGATTTATAATGTAAGCTATACAGGCTGTCCCATAATTAGACCGACAAACTTCTAGTGGATGTTGTAGACATTATTTTAGGTCGATTCAATCGAAATCACTCAATCCAAAAATGCGTCATTAAGCAGCTGGAACCCGTTGAAGATGAAGTCCAGTCAATACCTTTTGTCACATATCTCCTAAACGGCTTCACCAAAACTATAGAAATTGTAGATTTTGGCTAATTCCAAAAATACGCATCGAATCGTTTGAGTGAATTTTTTCTATGTTAAGCATAGGCGTATCATTTTGGAGGGCCAAGGGTATTTTTACTGAAAACATTTTGACCTTTCATTTTTTCACAAGTTTCGCACCAAATTCATAAACTATGATATTTTTTCTTGAAGAAAGATACTCTTGTGTGATATCGCCCAGATGCTCTGGTTTTGAGAAAAATTGATTTCAAATTTTCTCTCGATTTATTACTCAATACTCGTTATCTAAAGAATCTTAATGATGTAAATGAAATATTAATTTCAAACATATGTTGAATTTTTTACTCCGAATAATCCGTAGCACATTTTGGCAATAGGTACTTACCTAAACACATGCCATGTTAAGAAAGATTGACTGCAAATAATTTCGAAGATTTTCAATGAAATGAATACTTTTACGTGTTAACGGCCATAGCTGACTGAATAATGACATTCAGTATTTGGAGTGCCACAGTTTTAGAATCCTTATGCTCTGGGCAATTTTTCGGAATAGTCGGGCACCGAGATCCCATACAATTTTGTTAAACCAGAGATGATCAAACTTAGCAGTAAGATAAATTTTAATTATGAAATTTATGTTTCGTGGCCGTTTGTGAATTACTAGTCACAGTGGTTGACATTTTGGAGAGGTAGTTTAGAAACACCATAATAAGGGAACTCATTGAATAGAAAACTACTGATCTAGGGTTTAAATTGCGGACTTGCTGTCTACGAATGTGAAGAAAAGTAGGAATTTCCGATATTTCGCAAAACATCGCGTACAGCGCAAACTATTGGGGATAAAAAAAGAATTCAAGTGGATCGAGACCACCCTCCCCCTCCACGCACACATACGTACAGTATGGACCACCAATACTGGGACATCCTGTATATATGATAGAAATTAAAGCAGAAACTATCTGTGGTCGAACTTCTTCTTGTTACATTGTTCTTTGATATCAGAAATTTTCAAAGATTGGACGATATGAGAGATTAACTTCAACTTGTGTATTTAGACACGTATTCCCAACCTGTTTTAAATTTTTCTTTATTTCATACATCTCGAGTAGGTCTAACCTATTTTGTGCTTTTTGTTAATCGAAATACGATTTTCATAAAGTCTGCATTGTGAGCGCCTTCCTATCCGTTTTGAAACTTTTGTGTGGTGGTCATTCAAAGTGCAGTTCGCACTATTTGTTATCCTATCTGAATATCATTCCATCTTGAAAATTGACAACATATAGTAACTAAATTGAGGTTTCTAAATTCCCGAAAAAAAATTTTAAAGCACTCCATCAGAGTTATTGTCGAATAACTATATATGTTTTTTTAGCTACCGAAAATCGAAAGGATTCGACGTTTTCATTCATCCTTTGATAAGTGGGGTTGTGAAATGACAGCTTTATTTCTAACCCTTGATAAAGAAACACATAAACAAAATTAATTGCCTTTGAGTTCATTTTGACTTTATACCTTGGTCGAGAAAATATTTGTCGTGATTTGACTCGGATTTTGGATTCATGGATTCGTCGTGAGTGGCCAGCTAAGAGACATAAAGAATTTATCTCATTTGGCATTTCGGTTTCTGTAATTTGGTCCAGAACGAATCGTTTTATAGTCTAAGAAATTCGGAATGTTTCACAACACTTGAAAGTTCGTGAGCGTTCCAGCAAGCAACAACGGTAATTTGTGTAGACGCTATTAGGTACGTCCGGTCCGTTGGATTCGTTTAACGTAATCAAATCGCTCACTTCGAACTGCTCGCAATATCAGGGTTAATTACGTCATTCCCGACGATATTCAGAGAAACGTTGCGTAAAATCTACCCCATTCAGGTGTGAAAAGAAAATGAATACGTGGGATTTAATAGAAACGGCATACGTCAAAGCAGCTGAAAACATTAATTTACTTGGTTATTTCGAATATTGTTCATTTAAGCTGTTGTGTTGCCATTAATGAAGCGGTTTAATTCCCTCCTATTGTAATGTCCAACTGATTATTAGAAACAGATTGAACATGAAACGAACAAGGCTCAATATCAACCATGTGTTGAACCATTTATATTCGATTACAAATTTAATTTTCGAAACCATTATATGTCACAAAAGCGACTCCTTAATCAAGTTCTAGTTTACTAGGATTTATTGCGTTTGAACTTGCGTGCACTTAGCTGATAACCACAACCAACCTAATTAAAACTGTTTGCTTCCATTTAATGCCTAGCTGAAGGTGTTTCTATAAATACACAGCTAAGACAGCAAATAAACAAGAAAAGTTTGCAACTGCGGAAATAATGAGTTAACCAATTAGCTGAAAATTTAAAACGTCGAATGAAAAGCTCGAATAAAGTGAAATTTTGTATCAATCGACGTTTTCTATTTTCGTGTTTTTAATTGTTTCTTTTTTTCGATGCTTCTCTACCTTCGCACAGCCTCTTTCTTTTTTATGCTTGCGGGTCTGAATAATAGTAATAATAATGAAGTCAGCAAAAAATTCAGATTCAAATACAATTCAATAAATTGTTAAAACATAAATTAACAACACATTACAACCGTTATAGAAATCGATCAAAGAGTAGTAACAATCGATTATTAAAATATTTGTTAAACACTTTTTGAAACTGTCAAAGGGCAAGTTTTTTGATTTCCTATATATGTGCGGGCGTCCTCCCGTATAGAGACGGTGGTTATCCAACACCAGCTTGCTGGCATTCTTGGTCGTGTGCCCGTGAACACAGAAGTGAGTGCTGAAATAAGCAATATTCTGTCTTGTAGGCAACAGAAGATTATAAAGATATAAACACGGAATACCAAATATAATAAAAACTCCTTAAAATTTGGTCTGCACTAATCTATTTGCCTTTTACGAAATATAATTCGCAATATACGCTTTTAGCTCCTGAATGCCTTAATTGCATCGCTGCTATTACCCAAAGATAATATTGTAACTCAGATTAATTAATAGGAGACAGAGACTAGTACATGGGCAGGTGGCGAATTACGAAGTCTACTAATCCTCTGAAACACAGTTACACAAATGGCAATCTGCTGCACACACTTTCCACATGATTCCTCCGGGATAAAAGGAGTGCAGTCGCCAACCAGCAGAATCCAAAGCAACAACCGCAACGGACAACAGCTTTTCCAGGATTTTTTGATTTAATGTTTGCTGGCACATATAATAATCATAGACGAACCCCATCCCCAACATTCTTTATCACCCATGTCACCTTGTGTCAGAGCTCCACCAGAATCGGAGAAGGGACCACCAAGGAAGAAACATCAGCAAACATTGTAAGATTCCATCACTAATAAATTTAGATAATTAGCTAATAAAAACAAAGAACAACACATCCTTCTCCGAGTATCCTTCCTCTGAAGTTAAAGTTTCAACAAATTTAATATTCCCATCTTGGTGTCCCACTCTTGTCAGGTAGCTTTGGATTAAAGATTTTTAGAAGTAATAAATTTGTCCAAATTCCTCTAAACGAAAATTTATTCAACTGCTGTACCTTCCTTTCGGGTACGTTAATGAAGATGCAAGTCGTATACTGAAAGACTTTCGGAAAGTGACGTTTTCAAAACAAATGGTCCTAAAAACCTGGAGTCACTTTTCAGTTCTCAATTATTCATATCGCATAACAGGGTGTTACACTGTAAAATGGTCATTTACAAAAATCATTTCTTTTTTTCTACTTGGGAAAATTCAAGCTTCTATAGATATTATACAAGGTGTTCGGCACATTGACTGACAAAAATGTTGTGGACACTGGTAGGCTCATTTGCTACCTTCCAGTCTTGGACCCTGGGTTCTGACAGTCACGGTTATGGAGATATGATTTTTTCCCTTTTTACCCAAAATCCCACCCTTAAACCCTCGTAGCTTTTTTTTACCATTGTAAGAGCACGAATTTTTTTTATTGTGTTCTCTAACATATGTGTATTCAAAGAACGAAACATTCTATTTGAGTCAACACAACTAAGAGGACATATGAGCATTTTTAATCTACAAAATTAGTAAAAGTTTGAACAAAACACAAGTTCTAAATTCAATTTCAGAAAAAGTAATGGCTATTAAGAACTTCATTTTCTTTTGAAATATTCTGTAGTTTATGACCTTTCTAACTGTATGCTATACTCAAGTAGTTGTTCATTAGTTCTGGTATAAATTCGTGGTATTCCCTCTACCTAACAAAAAAACTGTTTTTAACACGCACAGTGAACGCGAGCATGTAAAAACCCTGTCCGTTTCTCACACATGTAAATTAGCTCTTGTGTCTTGGTCGTCATCTCTCGTTGGGCTGGACTAATCTTATTGGACATCTTATTGGACCACATTACTTTCCACATCGTCTGAACGGGGATATTTATTTGGACTTCCTAGAAACTGTATTACCAGAACTAATCTCCGACATTCCTGTGTTTCAAAAAAACGTGCCGATTGTCTTCCAGCACGACGGTTGTCCGGCGCATTTTCATAGAGCTGTTCTGGAGCACCTGAACAACTCCTTTTCGAATTCATGGATAGGTAGATCAGGCCCTATACCCTGGCCCGCACGGTCCCCAGATCTAACTCCCCTGGATTTTTACGTCTGGGGACGTGCAAAGAATTTAGTTTATTTTATGATGGTGCCCACAAAAAAACAGTTGATTTTGAGAATAAATGCCGCATTTTCAGTTATAAAACAAGAAATGAGGTTGACCACCACAACCGTTGAGGTGAGAAAAAGTTGTCGTGCTTGAATTCGAAATAGAGGAGAACATTTTGAACAAAATTTGTAAATTATTTAAACATCAATTCAATGAATTATTGTAAACATAAGATTGTTTTACTGATTAAATTCCCAAAAACCAATTGGTTATCTACCAATACCCTTAAGTTGCCGTTGACCTCGACTTGATGACTTGTATTTACCAATTTTATCCACAAAGAAATAAAAAAGGTACGAGGCTTAAAGGTGGAATTTTGACCAGTCCTTTTGTTAGATTAGAAAGTACGACTTCTAGCGTTTTGATTGGATGCCCTAAATTTATACCAAACTAATGAACAATTACTGGTGTATAGAATACTGTTAGAAAGGTCATGAACTACAGAATATTTTAAAAGAAAATGAAGCTCTTTATAGCCATTACTTTTTTCTGAAATTGAATTTAGAACTTGTGTTTTGCTCAAACTGTTACTAAAGTGGATTAAAAATGCTCATATGTCCTCTTTGTTGTGTTGACTGGAATAGAACGTTTTATTATTTGAACACACATATGTTAGAGAACAAAAAAAGAAAATTCGTGCTCTTACGATGGTAAAAAAGTTACGAGGGTTTAAAGTTGGGATTTTGGTTAAAAATGAAAAAAAATCATATCTCCATAACCGTGACCCTCAGAATCCAGGGTCCAAGACTGGAAGGTAGCAAATGATGAGCCTACCAGTGTCCACAAAATTTTTGTCGGTCCATGTGCCGAACATATCGTCATTTCGAGTAATTGATGAATAATTTTAGTATTTTTCCTAAAATGCGATCAATAGGATAAATACTTGACATAACATTATTCCACGTCAACCTACTAATCCACAATCATAGCGCAATCCAAATTCATATATTCATCCTATTGACTGCACCTCACTCAAAATCCTGAAATAATAAAACTCAGGAACGAGATGTTATCCGTTTATATCGATTACTTCAACTTCATTTCTAGAGGTGGAGATGATTTTTGTTATCTAACCATTAAATATAAAAGAAATCTAAGTTTTTTCAGGATCGGACAGGATCCAGATGAAGAAACGAACAGATTATCGGTGTGAATAATTAGAGGTATTCCGAGGGAAGAACCTCAACGCAAGTGGATTGTCAGGCGCTCACAGTGAAAATTATTCCAGGATATTCCTGCCAGCATGTTCAGTGAACACCGCATGCCTGGATGTGACTCCTGCGCAGAAGCTATCATGGCCAAGCCTATTAGGATTGTCCCAAATATTGAAAAACAATAAATAAATTTACTCTGTTATGTTATTATTCACATTATTCGTTAAAAAATATAATGAAAAGTTTAGCTGGAGTATGTGATCTTTTTAATGTGATTATATTGTTCTTCGTGATGTTTCTTCCGACTGGTGAGTAACCCTCTATCTATTTGGAAAAACTCTTGCAAAAATCTTTGTTATTTAAAATAAATATCCAAACTTTGCATGTGGTTATCCACCAACGATTTTTTTCGTGTATTTATTTGAATATCGGTTGATTTAATTTAAATTCGAAAAATTATCAGGAATTTCAACCAGTAGTTTTTTTGCAGTAAATCTCCTATAAAGGATAGAAATTCTAGCTTCCTCGAGAAGATTAGCCAAAAAGAAAAACACGTTTCGTTTGAATGGACCTGCTCAACTCATCGATACAGCGGCAGGTTCACGTGTTTGGAAAAGGTGTTGTTTGAAATGTTGACAAAGTAACTTTTCCAAACACATCTACAGCAAAGTATACCTGCCGCTGTATCGATGAGTTCAGCAAGTCCATTCGAACGAAACGTGTTTTTCTTTTTGGTTAATCTTCTCGAGGAAGCTAGAATTTCTATCCCTCATAGGATATTTACTTCAAAAAAAAAACTTCTGGATGAAATTCCTGATAACTTTTCGAATTTTCTTCGTGGATACTTTCGATAAAATGACCTGATATATAACTATTTATTTATATTGAATATTCGTTTAATGATTAATGAAATAAAATGTTAGCTAATTGTTATTTGTCGTCTCAACTTAATTTTCATTTCATTCAAAGAGTAACTTCTTTTGGTCTTTGGTCATACGGGTTCGAATATTATATAGATGAGCTGTCCTCATTCTCGTGTCGTCTCTGCAAGTATCGATCAGTTACGGCCCTCTCTACACATTTGCTATTTTTAGCCAAATCATGTTGTAATACGCGTCGGATGAGAAGCTTCTTGCTGCTGGAAATTCTGCGTTATCTACTTTTAAAAAAAAATTGTCGTTTTGACTTCGAGAAATATTGAATAAAATAGAGATGAATTGAGTGCTATTAATTGTGAAGTCCATGGAGACTGGCGATTGCTGAACTGAGCGTTTTAACGTAACCAGCAAGGACAAGAGGGAAAAGCCAAATCCCAAATCAAACCGTTAACCTTTCTTTATTGGATTAGATGGAAAGCTGTGTTCCCCACGGTTTGATCAACGAATTTTTTGTCGCGATGGTTTAGGAAATACTTAGCTTTTAAGCTTTTTTTACGATCATCTACATTTTGCAAAATCATTTCTCTTGATTCTTTTGATTTTGTCTGGGGGAATTGAAAAAAAGAGCGCAATTTTGTTGAAAAAGGAATGAGGATATTCGTATCTATGGCGACACGACGACTTATACCTACCTTTTTATCTATCGATTCCAGAATCCAGCGAGGTCCAATACAAAACTAAGGCAGCAAGTGAGAAGCACCACGACCTCTGGTGTTACAAATGCGATACCATGGTTGACGGTGAAAGCTGCCTGGATTTACACGGCAATTTTTCTCACATGAACATTAAATGCACTAGGGAACAAAAAAAATGTCAGGTAATAGATTCTTTGAAGTAATTAAAAATAGTTAATCAGATTGTTTACTACCTAGGTGACCTACATACTCCTCCTTTTATTACATTAGTTTTTCGCTCAATCCTATTCAAAACAAAAAGAGATAGACTGAACAGCTTTTTTATAAAGGCGGCGATATAATATACAGAATGCATGGTCGAAATAAAAGCTTAAAAAAAATTACTTAAGAAACTGTTTCAATAAATTTCTGCGGAATAATTCCAAACAATTAAAGTTATTAAAGAAATCGAATCAAGAATCGAAGCCTTTCCTCGGGCGCCGTATGCAGAAGTTAAGAGACCTCGACGCTGTTAATATACATCCCCCATCTTTTTAGCGATTTTCGATATTTCAAATTCGATTTTCATTCACAGGTTCGTAGGATTTCCATGTCAACAAGTACCGACGAAATAACCGGCAAACCGAAACTTTGGCTACTTCAAAGGAACTGTAGTGAAAGCTGTGAGCCGGGTTGTATAGTGATTGGAGAAAGGACTAAACTCCATTCGTGCATTACTTGTTGTGACGAACATAATTTCTGCAATGCCGATAGTTCAGCTATTTCTAAAACTGTTCAATTTTTTCTAACAATTTTTGCTCTGCTATCTAAATTTCTGAGAATAAATCAATTGGAATGAATTTTTAACCAATTAAACACAATTTGTTTTTTCAAGAAACATCAGAATTGAAATTTGGAAAAGTACCTAAAATTATTATGCAAATTTCAAATTTGATCAATTTATATAAATATATACATTTTCAAATCTATGTGAAATTACATTGAATTAGAATAAATGTTGTTCCTCTCAGATAACGAAATCTTAGAATATCATAAACTTAAGATTTATATTTTCCCAATAAACGGCTTATTAATGAATGAAGAATTTTATTTCAATTTGAGCGTGGAAAATATAATAATTGAAATATAATGATTTTTAATTAAAAATCAAATCAAGAGATCATTTTATTTTCAACAATATGCAATTAAAAATACTCACCTACAGCAGCGTTGCATTTCATATAAATAAATTAATATAACCTCAACTCCAAACAAAATTAAAGTATTTACAATGACAGACTTAAAACAATGCTAAGATACAAGTCTGTCTAAAGCTTTATCTCTATCATTATTGAACAATATGAGGGCTTCAGATATTCGTTCTTCGGGAAATCCCAGATCCAACAACTCGGACATAGCCAGCAAATGATCCAATACCTAAAAATGTCGATTTTATACTTAGAATAACTATAGTAACAAAATTAGTATCTCACTTTTTTATTATCGTTGCCCATCAATTTACAAATTCTGGCCACTCTTGGCAGTGGAAAACCCATGGAACTTATACTTTTAGATAAATCTTGCAGTTCTTTTGGCAAATCATTTAATGGATCGGGAAGATCAGCATAATTATCCTTTTGTCCTATCCATCCATTCTCACTATCTTTTAATAATTTTTTAATTTCTCCAAATGAATTATTGGCCACTTGAATATTACTTCTGTTGATTGCAATTTTCTGTTCCTGTTTATAAGGCTGTTGTATTGTATAATTATTCATAGATGTTGATTTATTATAATTTAGTGGTACCGAAGATGTTGATGTTGAATTGGAACTATAGTAGGAATTCAATGCAGGTGCCTGTTGGTAGTACAATGACGGATTTGAGATGGAATTTGAAACTTTCATATAATTTGTGAAAAGTGGATTGTTAGGTGCAGTGCTAATGTTTGAATAACAATTCAGTTGCTTTGGAGAGGAATCCTCAATTGTCAATACTTTAGCTAACTCTTCAACTTCATTTATTGATTTCAAGGCAACATTATCAAAAGGGCTGGATGTATCTCCTTCAAACTCCGATATGTTCAGTGGGCTCTTTGCATCTAAATTTTGTTTTTTCAAATTTGAATCAGGTGACAACAAAGGTATTGGCTGGAGAATATGTGAATGTGTGCTAGCTATTTTTGTTGGCAGTAATACTCCATTTGAATATGATGATGTATAAATAGGTCCTGTTGAAGGTTGTGCTACCTCATGTTCACTACAAGAAATAGGAACTTCCGCAGTTTCTGTATTAACATCTTCCTCAACATCTTTTTCATCCATATCCTCAACATCTTTCAGGGCTTGAAGTTTTAACTTTCTTTGTTGTTCATTTACAGATCTCTTATTCTTCCACACCTTTATTCTTTTCAAGATATCTCTTTCATTTGAAAAATCATAATTGTGCATTCTTTCTTCAATTTGTTTATTGAACAGCTCTCTTTGAGTATGAGTCATCAAGATGTTTATTTGTGGTGGTGGTTTATATTCTTCAGCTATTTTCACATTAATTGCATCCATATAAGTCCCAGTATCATGTGGTTTCTTCAAAGACATTTTCTTTTGAAATAATAATCATCCATCAGACCAAACGTTGCAAAGGAATTATTCGAATTTTGACCATAGTATAAATACACTAACCAAACATTGGTAAACAGCTGAATTACATCATACAATTTTAAATCGAATAAAATTTCCCACTTATTAAAATTTTCCTTTTGCTATTGTTGGTTTGACATCTCAGAACAGCAACTTTTTGGAAAGGTGAACTACTTATTATTTGAACTAAATTATTTGTGACATAAAAAGTAGTGACAGCTACTCAGAGATATGATCTCTGCATCTACGATGTTAGCCATGTTAGTACTATTTAATATATTCCGAGTGTTCCTGTCAACAATATTTATTTGTTTTTGTGAATATTTGTGTGATATATTAAGAGGAGGGATGTTACGGAGATGACTCCTTCTGAGACCAAGCTGTAATCGGAGGTCTTATATTCACGGAGTAGGAGGTGTTTCGTAATGACAAAAATTACTTATTACAGTTTTCAAGGTCACATCCCGCCGAATTGACAAAATGTATGAAATAAGCATGGTATAAAAATTTGTAGATCTAATTTCCCTCTTCACACCGAACAAAAACCAGCAACGAATTGCATCGTGGACGGTGATGTGCCCCCAATACATAAATAATGGCTACATTCACCACTGACTGTTAATGTTTCTCTAATATTACGGGATTGTCATCAGAATACGTGCACATATCCTTATCAACTCGTTCCTTCTTTTTTAATGTACAAATTTCGGTGTCAGGCATATTTGACTATTCTCTTTGCGGTACCCAAATGGAGGAAAACAATCCTATACATTTACGTTGCAGAACATACTTTAGATATTATCTGACATTTGACAATGTACAATTTTCGATAGTAGAAACCACAGAATATGTACAGATATATTCTGTGGTAGAAACCGTAGATAATATGTTTACTTTATCTAGATTATCTAGATTGAAGAACTATTACGAATTTTAGGGGAATTACATTTATCTACCTTTTGCAGACATATTTTACACACCTTTTTATTGGAACTTCTAACTAACTAAGTAACTCCTCGCTTATAATGTTACGGAACATCTGATAAAGATATTCTCTACTTACGCCGTACACGCAGTTTTTTAAAAGGTAAAACAGTCGGTGTTACGTTCGAGTTATAGTATTTTTTTTTGTAGTTGCCGAAAATCTAAAGTGATTGAGTGACCCCATTTTCAGGAAAGATGAATTCTTATATGTTGAATGGATGCGGACGGGATTCTAGACGTAGGTATTCTAAGAGTTAACTGTGCTTAAATTTAATTGAAGGTGTAATTTATACGTTACGTTTAATACAAATGAATGATTTCAAATATCGACCTTATGCATTATTTCTATTTTCAGAAAATGACATTGCAGCATCACATTCTTTTGTGGACAAATTTATCAATGGGGGATTTGGAGAGACTGTAAAATTAAACATATGCTCTTTATACGATGCCTTATACAGCCTTTATTTGGTGGAAAATCAGGTAAACCTAAGGTAGCTTAGTTACATATGGTTTTCGCATTCAGTTTCTGAACGCAATGATGAGTAATTCTTTGTCATTCATCCTGATACGTGTGCTTACAAAGTTCTGCTGTACGCTACTGATATAGTTGAGGCCTATATTCTGAATATAGGCCTCAATCATGTCAGTAAACAAACGTATTGGGATGAATGACGAAAATTACTTGTCATTGCGTTTGGGAACCAAATGCGAAAACTGTATGTATGCGCCCAGGCTTAGCAGTATTTAACAGGTAACATTGCCTCCCATATCATGTTTTGAGATTTTGCAAGAGATTGAACCCCATAACCCTCTATGCCTGTGAATTCTGTATCCACTTTATATGCCTACATTACTGAATTATTCCTCTATCAACCTTTTCTTTATTTTATCTCATTGCTCATTGGTTTTTTCTTTTTTTCAGAATAAATTTTTAATGTTATATTTACACAATGAGCGTACAAGTTTTTCACACTCTTTTTGCAATTTTATATCAGAGCCAATATTGCAAGATATTCTGGAAAACAATTTTTTAATTCTCGGTTGGGACATTGGAAATGGATTGTATACAAATATTTTGATTGAAACACTGAAAAGCGTGTATGCACTCTTACCCTGCATAGAGAAGGTTGAGAATAACACACCATGTATAATATTTGTTAAATTGCTTGAAATGGACTTTCACATATGTTCTATAATGGACTATGAAACAAGTTTTGAGGATTTCAAGATGACAATCAAGGAAATGATCGATTGTTTTGGTCAGACTGAACAAATCTCATCTGCAGATCCACATATGGAGGAACTAGGGTAATTAGTATTCCCTCAAGTACTTACCATTATTATTTTATCTTTTCAGATTTAAAAACTTCCAACAAAAAATGTTTAATTTAATGGGTAACCGTGATTATGATGAATTCAAACCTACTGAATTAGACCTTCTCAAAGAAAAAATTGGTTTTGCTCTATTTGGAAGCAATTCGAATGAGTACAAAGAAAAAGAAAGAAACGAAATGGATGAAATGTTCAAACTGATATTAGAAAACAACAGTAAGTAGACATATTGCATTTAATGAAATCCCTATTTATGAACAATGAATTGACTTTTTTATTTATTGTTTTGGAAAATGGTTTAGGCAATTAAAATTTCTTTTGTAGATGAATTTTCTGCTGTTAAAAATAAAATATGCTTAATGGTGGTATATAACTGTCTGACACCTTTGAAACAACCAGATGATAATTTTAACGCTGTGCCTGTTTTCATCATAAGAAAATGTCTTGAATCAAACAACCCGTGCCGAATAATTATTGATCATACAAAGCGCGTGTATAGAAGCTGGGATAGTTATCTAAAATTTAACAAGTATCCGAAGTGTTTAATGGTGGTTCCGAAAGAGGGACGCTACGAAGCAGATGAAAACGGCCGTATAAAATTGCAGTACATTAATTCGCCGGCTTGCAGCACTGGTGAGGTAGTACTACAGGCCATGGATGTGTCCAGCACAGCGGTGGGAATTGTTGCAACATCAACAATAGTGGCTGCAGCAATACCCGCCATCACAATTGCGCCAGTTATTTTGGCAGGCGCAGCTATAAGTGGAGTCACCGTTGGACTTTGGTCAGCAGGACGTAGTATTTATAATTTGATTGACAGAAAAACCCACAAGGAAGTAAGTTTTAATTTGTTGTTATATCATATGGGGATTTTACCTCATACGTCTTTCCTTGCGAGGATAGCCGAAGGAGAAGTTGAATTCACTTTGAAAATATTCACGAAAGGATTCCTACGATACCCCATTTTCTAGATACTGATCTGTGTGTTTTCTTCAGAGAATAGTGTGATTTTCTCCCTTTCAGTGACTGCAAAAATGTGTCCCCAAGCTCATAATTGGTAACGGTTTGAGATATCAATTTGAAATTTGGAGGGTCAAAAGAAACCAACTGCAATTTGATGTCACCCTGTCAAAGATGGCGACTCGTCAAAGTTACTGCTTGTAAGTAGCACCAAAAATTCTCTTTGGTAGCAGACACCCGCTTCTAAACTGAAAACGGTTTAGGACATCGATATGAAATTTGGACAGTAAAAATTAATTTATTTATTGGTGACAGTAACAATTTCATACTCGAGGTTTAATTTAGACATGAGAATACCTTTCAAACGAGGTATCACACGACCCCTGTTTCTATTTAATTTTTTTTTTTTTCAAAATGGCGTCCCGCCACCATTTTGCAACATTAGTCTGTCGGTTTTACATCACATTGCAGTGATTTATGGTTTATTTTGAACCTCCAAATTTCAAATTTATACTTCAAACCTTTTCCAATTTAGAGGGGGACTATTTACGTACGGACGCAATCCAATGCGTGTGCCAAAATGAAAACTTTAAGGCACTCAAAATTCGAAAAAAAAAACAGTACTTAAACTAGTGGTTTTTTTGTAATTCAATATTTATTGCAGAAATTTATTTTTAGAGCATGAGTGTTAGTGACCCTCAAGCTAGAGCAGCGTTTTTGAACCTTGCTGCTGCAGGAACAGGTTTGTTAGGTGCTGGATCAACTGCTGTACTGTCTTCTATGGTAGCAGGTGGTTCAACTATAGGCACGGTAAGTGGTATACTTTTGTTTTTGGTATAATATTTAAGTGACCTTTCACAACTTGTTTTTTGGACTTATTTCTTTTTTTTCGCTTAAAATGTTTTAAGATGCTGATCTAAATCTATTTTGAACTCTTGCTCCAATACATGTGAAACATCCTTTTATTATTGATTTCAACTATTTGTTTCGTGACTGTTATGAAAGAAATAATTTTTTGTGACATTCAATTTTTTGGTTTCTACAATTATTTTGGACTTTTGGTTACAAGTACCATTTTTAAATTTTCTTTCAGATTGTTTTTCGGAAGGTCTGTAAGTAATTATGAAAACGCTTGGTTGGAATTTTTGAAAATTCTTTTCAAAATGTCACGCACACAAGCGATATGTAAATTGTATTCCTAATTTCTTTTTCATTTCTGGCTAAAATGAACGATAAAAATTAAAGATTATAACGAACTCATTGTTTTAATAATCAACGATCTTGTGCCCTCATTTAACTTATATTTCTTCTGATCACTTCCAGACTACCAGAGCGGCTATAAATACAGTGCAAGTTGCAAACATTGGAGTGAGTGGAGTCGCTGTAGGAAATTCGGTTGCTGATGTATTCAGGAAGTACTTTATTGATGAAGAAGTGCCTTCGACTTTAACAATCGTCCAGCTAAGCGCATCTGTCTTATTCTTCGGTCATGCTGTTTGTAATTTCAAGACTGCTGGAATGATAATTGAAGAAAGTCAAACAAATGTATTGCAAAGATACGCCGATTCGCTACGAAGTAATAGGCACAGGTAAACATTACGATTGTTGATTCTTCCTATTATTATATTGATTTTAACTCTAGGAAAGCATTCAACAAATTACAGCTAGAGACAATCCGTTTAAATGATGGCAACATACAAACTGGTAGAGCAGAAGTCATTTCAACTGTCCTAAAAATTAGGAATAGGGACGAAACGTTTGCTTTTCTTGTGAGGTCAAACAAGAAATTGAATGATATGGGTGTACGATTTTCTGCAAAAGATGGTCTTTTGAGTTTCAACGGATATAGAATGAATGTTAACGACGTGTCAGCTATGTCTCTTTCGGAAGTTGGAAATTTCTTTGGGGATTTACCACATACTTCAAGTAGTTCGTTTCCTGAGCTGCCTGTTTCTTACTTGGACAATAGCACATCATTCAATATGAAGTGGATAACACGTTCTGTTGCAGCGATGCAGATATTAATTCCAACCAGATCACTGAGAGAAAAAATTACCTTAATTGTTGACCAATTCTTAGAACTTTTAAATGACCCTGATTCGTCCATAAGCCAATGGTTTCGTAGTCATATAGTGGTGAGACGTCGTATACCACTGATGATTTTATCAGCAATTGAGCAGTTATCTGAAAGATTATCACATGTCATTCACTCAGATCCTGACAATCCAATATTTAAGTATATAAATACAGACAGCAATGTCAAAACTAAATTGATATCCGCACATAATGTTTGCAACCGAATTTTGGTAGCGTTGCGTTATGGAGATGTCTCTGTGATAACTGAATTCATGCAATGCTGCACTCGATGGATGGTGAGTCAATTAATTCGAGACGAAAACGCGATACAAACATCTTGCGAGCCACATGAAACAAATAAAATCAAGAAAACTTGCGAAATATGCACTGGTATTCACTATATTTAAATGGTATCATGTACGAATTTTTATTATTTGAGTATTAAAATTACTGTATTGTTATTTTAATAAAGATATTGCTTACACTTGTTTATACTGTCATGTACTTGGAATAAGAAAACATTAATTTATTCAAGGTTTAATATAACGATTCTAGATCTAAAAATTCAGCTATAAAAGAACGGCTCATTGTCAATCATATTTTTTTTCTGTTCTTGGATTTGCCTTTTTTCTTGCTTGTTGACTCGGAATGACTAGTATTGAAAGGTTCTGAAGAATATGAATTAGTCATATTGTCTAGGAGATTTCTCAATTCTCGTTCTTCAGGCATCATGTCATCACCAACTTCCTCATATTCATTGTTTGCGGACCTCTTAGCTTTAACTTAAAAATACAAAATTAATATTTAAACAATTATGAAGGCTACACAAGCGAGTACCTTTAATTTTTTTTCTTCCACTACGAACTTTTGCCTTCTTCTTTCGGTTATCTCTAGGTCTCCAATCAGCATCATCTTCATTGTCACTAACTTCGCTGTCTCTGTAATTTTTTTGTTCACTCGTGCTAGTGGCGGCCGCAGCTTCTGTAGTCTGCTTTGTTCTCTCTTTGCAAGTAACTATATGCTTCGCAAATATTGTTGCTGCCACTGTTCTATTGCAAGTTGGATATGGACAAACGCATTTTTCTTTGCAGTTTTTTTTCTTAGCTGCATTATCCGAAAATTTCTCGATATCCACCCCTTTCTCAATTTCCATCTCATTTTCTTCGGCATCCAAGTCGAAAGCTCTAGTTTTCTCCCGCCTATGATTGTCAAATATAATACCGAGGGTTAACTCGTCTATTAAATTGTTGAGAAAATTCTCTGTCGAGTTCCTGAGAAGCTGTTTATTACTCACTATTTCGTGAAAATCTTGACTTAATTTGCAAAGCAAATCATCAACATTATCTTCCCCTAGCCAAGACATTTTTATATAATCATAGAAAAATAAGGTTTGTCCATTGACTAATAATACTGATAAACATTACACGCATTACAAAGGTTTAAAAACTGAAATGTCCTCCGGGAGATGCTGCCATCTACGATTCTCTCAACGTGCCTTTTGAGAACTATTATATCCGTTTAAGAAAAGGAGAAGAAATCTTCGTCGTCCAAAAAAGAATATAGTTTTCTTTCGCGATTCGCCTATCTGAATAATCCAACTAAAAATGAAGGGCATTCTCGATTTTTTCAATTGTTGATGACTAAAAAAGAGAAGGTCTTCACTCGGTTTATTCCAATTTATATTTGAGACCTCTGTAGCGAGAGACGCCCAGAGCTCCCTAGGACTGCTCCATGCACCACATACCCTCCATAATAGACCGCGCAAGTGTGACGTCAACACCAACGAAATGTCAAAATCAGTTTCCAAACAAACATTTAATTGCATTGAAAAGCCCATAAGCGATGGTTTTTTAACGATTAGTAAGCGTATATTTCGAAGATTGAGATTCCTATCACTTTGAAAGTTCTTTGATGGTAAGCCCCAGTGTTTTATCTTTCAATTGGTGTATATATGTAGAAATAATTTCATCTACAAGTTGCGGAAGCCGTTATTGAATAATGGATTTTGAGGTTATATGGTTTCTTTCTCATAATAATTAACTTTCAAGATTTTCTCTGTTAATAAAATACTAATATACTTGTTTTCAGATAAGTATGGCTCGTGTAATAAAGTTTAGTGCTATAGTAGACTTTTTCACAGCAGCTGGTCAGAAAAAATTGATCAGCAGAGGTGAGAACACTGTTGAATCCGGACATGTAACAACATTTTTATTTGATGCGGAAAGATTCGAAAATAAAATTGTTCCGCCATACTGCCATAACGATAAAATATTTGCTTCCATGAAAAACAAAGTTTATGATGTGGAGATAAGTTTATTTCATGTATAATATGAATGTATTATTTCATCAATTATTTCCACTAAAATAAATTGGATTTCCATATTATTCAAACTTATTCCTCTTAAGTCCATTAGCTGCAGGTAAAGGATGCAACCCAAACGTGTACTGGAAGCAATAAATATTTTACGTTATGAAAATAAAACAACCCAGCAACCTAATCTACCTTAGATTTGGGAATTCCCAAATTATTACTTTGGAATATGTTACTTTAATTCAAGTTCATCACCTTAACAACTGTTTTAATTGTCATTCCTCAAGTTACTCCTATAAAAACTTATTTAGGCATTAAAATTTAGCAAGAGTACTTCAGAAACATATTTATGTAAAGATGTTCTTTCAAAACCATTAAACCAATTTTAAAATAGTAATGCAATATAGACAATTACACATATTCGTCTTTGAGATACAAAAATAGATAATCTACGAAACGCCCTAAAAAAACAGGAATGCCAATAAAGTAGGTATTCGTCTTATTGGTCAATGTTTACTACCATCTGGTACTAAGCACCACATAGTAATTTATAGACATTATATTCGGAGATAATAGGTAAAGACGCCCCCGGAATGCCAGTAGGTACTATTGGTCAATGTACTACCATTGGTACTACCACAAAATTTTGATCAATTTTCTTAAGGACAAATACCTATGTTTCTTTGGAAAATCATCCAAAGTTGTCGGTCGGTCGATCAAATATTTTGACTTGTTTTTTCGGGATTATGGAGAAAATTCTTGTTTCACAGTAATGGAAAATTAATTCCGGGTTCATTTCTTGATGGTGTTTGTTAATGTTAAAGGGAATACGGATTTTAAAAATTTATTCAGTATTAGTAGAAGGTATTTTCATTATCAATTATCATATTTTTGATCAAACACACCCGAATATTGAGCTTTGGAAGGAATTCTTTCGTCATACGAGACAATTTCGA
The DNA here is from genome assembly GCA_020654155.1 of Novius pumilus. NCBI lineage: Eukaryota > Metazoa > Arthropoda > Insecta > Coleoptera > Coccinellidae > Novius > Novius pumilus. The sequence continues at coordinate 1,474,707 of JAIFOV010000472.1, forward strand.
TACGATTTTGAATCGATATGGATTCAAGCTAAAATAAGCATTAGTATGAACTTTACTGACAAGAGGTAACAGGTGCCTGGTTCTCAAACCCGCTGAAAGAGAACTTCACGGAATCATTAACAGTTGCGGTGGTACCGCCACGGGCGCGCAAACAGCAACTCTACCACCTCCGCGTTTTTCGAAATTAATGTGTCTATCATATTGTTATTAATATTTCGTATAAATTGGACATTTCGCAGTGGAGTGCTGGAAATTCACCCATCTCAGAAATGAGGTTTCATTGGGATTAGGCTCAATGAACTATAATTATAACTACTAATCTTAAAGCGAAATCTCATTTTCGTAATGCCGTCTGGAAATCCGAATTCGGGGGGCACAGACGCACGCGAACTCCCCCTCCCCCCAACCCGAGGAAATTTCTCTTTTTTTGTAATTTTTAGGCAACTAATAATAGTTGAACCCCCCCAGGCCGAGGAAATTATCGTGTTTCAGAAGTGAGGACCTTTTTTTTATTATTTTAGGTAACTACTAAAATTTGACTTAGAATTAGTTGTGCCCCCAGACCGAGGAAATTGTCGTATTTCAGAAGTTTTTTCAGCTAACTACTAAAATTTGTAACAGTTGTGTCCCCCTCCCCCCGAAAAAAAATCCTGGATCCGCCTTTGATTGCGGAATTCGATTGAAGCAACATTGGAGTGAAAAACCTACCACGTACCATGTCAAGGATGTATACCAACCCCAGGAGGTGTATCTGACCATGCGCGTGAGGGACGAAATTACCGTTTCCTCAAAATGGTACAGGCATCGACTCAATCAAAGAAGGTTTCGAAATTAACACATCGGAACATTGAGGTTTGGAAGGAATTCTTTCGTCACACGAGACAATTTCGATACCATTTTGAATCCATATGGATTCAAGCTAAAATTAATATTAGTATCATTGGCGCATCCAGGATTTACTTTCGGGAGACACACTTTTCTGGGAGGCACAAGTAACAAAACTTCTACCTAAAAAAGGTCCTCGCTTCTGAACGGAAACATTTCAGATATCTGGGATATAGGGATACGCGCCCCTTAAATCCGCCTGTCGTTCGATATTTCATAGAAGCAACGACTTCTCGACTGCACCCAAACATAAGGAAAAATAATGATGTAATCATTACCTTCTTTTTCACTTTTAATAATTCTCACATTTTCCTAGAATAATTCAATAAACCTCCCATAGGGAAATTTATGCCGACTTCGGCACTCATAAATACCATAATTAACTGGGTTGAAGTATATACATAAATAAACATATAATTTGGGCAAAGGGAGAGCTACTTCTCCCTGAAATAAACCAATGTCCTAACCTCTCATCCAAATCAACAATTATTATAAATATATTATACATGATTACATGTACATGCTATGGAATTAACAATTATAACATTTCTCAGATGTTACAAAACATTGTACTATATAAATCAAATCAAAGTGCAATGTTTGTAATTTCTTTACACAATAATAAACTAAACTATTGCTTATATCAAGGTGAGGTACTAATACTACCAATAATTACATTTTTTTACAATGCATTTAATGAATTAATATCTGAGGTGGTGTTTATATTGTATGATATGTCTGAAATAAATTCAATTGAATATTTGACAGATTTTAGTGTGAATCACTCACCTATCCAAAGTTTCCCAAAATCTTAACAATGCAGCTCTATCTAAATGGCGTTTGGTCCTTGATATTTCTATAACAGTTACAGCCCACTTTGCAACATTCGTTTCTAGTTTCATTTCATCATATTTCAAGTGAAATGCTGCAACTGGAATAATTTGTTGAATAACAAACAACACTCTTTGATATAATATTTACATACTTTTTGAAAATATCTGCACTGGATTTTCCCAAGGGTATCCTTTAAATTGCCACGCGGGTCCCATTACAAAAACTGCTACAACCCTCTCCCAATCAACTGGTCTTAATTTGCTCGGATTATCAATTATACGATAGGGCACAGTCTCGACGCCTCTTCTTCTTTGGATTAAAACTTCGCTATCTCTTTTAGTGCCACTTGCTTTCTTTTCTTCAACAGTCACAAATCTGAAAACAGAAAAATAATATTTTACATGACAGAAAGTATTGTCTTGGCAGACTTACTTTAAATCTTGCAAAATATCTTTGACATTGTACATTGAAATGAGACTGTTAGCCCCTGCTGGTATGATGATAATTGGGGTTCGAGATAATTTCTTTGGAGGTTGTCTCGTTGACGGTCGGACTGGTCTGATTGGCAATGGCGTTTGTGGTTGTGGCATCTGCTGCCTGACTCTAGCTGAACCCTCAGTTACAGACTTGAGTGTCATACCGTGGTATGTTCCCATAGTATCAATCTTGAAGCCCTCAGTTTCTGAAAACACATCTCTGGTTGCAAATTGAATATTCATGTTATATCAACATACCTTCTTTGAGCCTGTTAAACCTTTCCTGGTCATATCTGTTGTAGACAGATGGCTGTGTAGCTGGCCTTATAGGTGTTTGCCTTGGAGTTACTATAGTGGTTTGTGGAGGAGGGCGGTTTCTCCCTTCTTCTCTTGCTTTCAAATTTTGTAACATTGGTAGTATACTCTTACCAAAATTCTTGAAAGGAATGGATTAATTTAGAACAGTCGTTTTTTTATTATCATTAGTCACAATACCTTTCCATTTGACTGAAGAATTGTTGTCCTAGTTCTCCATTGCCTTTCCTTGCTGAGAATATCTTTAGTATTATCAACATCAAACTCCAACATTGCTTTGATATCATATTCCTGACCAATATCATCATTCCCTTTAATGGTAGTCCGCTTTCTTGCCAAACGTTTGGCCTTAATTGCTGCAATTCTTTCCACTGACATCGTTTCTGATAACGATCTGTTAATAAACAGTATTCAAAATTGAAATTTCTTTTGAAAATTAAAATACAAACTTGATTTGCTCAACGGCCACAGTTGATTCCTTAGGGGCATCTAACCTGGCGGCAAGTTTTTCACGTATTTTCTGTACATGAGGATCCTCAAAACGCGGCTTTTTATTTGCTTGTTCTGAACCATCATAGTCGCCAGATCGTTTAACCTAAAATAGATAAATCCATAAATGGTTGATTGGAGGTAACTGACTTTTAACACCAGACATTTTTTTTGCTGCATTATACTTTAAGACATGTAATGAGAAGTCAAAATTGAAATGGAAAGAAATATGAACCAAACATTTTTAGGTGAGAGACTAGAATCACAGACAAAATCTCATTTGCTGTCTTTCTAGCTACCCACTGGTTTCGTCCCAGATGTATCTGCTGGACTCAGTGCAGCTCTACAGACACACATATATATTTATATGTATATTAATTCGAATATCGGTTGATTTAATCTGAATTCGAAAAATTATTATTAAAAATTATTTCCAAAGAAACTTCTGGTTGAAATTCCTGATAATTTTTCGAATTTATATAAATATATTTTTTCAATTGGAACCTCCAACACCCACCGTCATTATATTTGATTTCAATATTTTTAATTAGATTGAGAACTGACCTGTGTAGGAAGTATAGGAGTTGCACTTTTATCAATTGAGGGACAACTAGAGGTTTCTCCATTCAAATAAGCCAACAGCCCCTTTCGATCTGGCCGCACTACAACCGGAATATTTTCAGCTGCAGCTTGTCGCACATACACAGGATGAGTGATGCTAGTATTATTCAGGAGAAATAATAAACATTCCAATGTGTAATACTCTTTCGGCGTTCCATCTTTTCCAGACCTAAAATAGATGAGTTTTTAAAATTTTTAATTTTTTTCAAAGTATGTTGCGATTTTGTAATATACGTACCCCCACATCAAGTAGTTAGTTTTAACATTTTTGGGCCACGCAAACTCTCCAAATATAATTTGGCCATCTCTTTCAATAATTTTCTTTTTGTTCACATTGAATTGTCGTAATAAGCTCAAAGGATCAGCCATCTCGGCTGTTTGATATCCAACAGAGAGATCAACAGATTCAAGAATTTATCGTAACAAACCACAACAAAAGCCTTGCAAATAAATATGTGACTATGCACAGAAAATATAAAAGAGTGACTAGCACTACCACAGAAAAGATCAATTGTTATAGTCACTCATAGATAAAGCAATATATCGAATGCTAAAAATAGTACTACTATTCTGTGAACGTGTCGACATTTGCGCCTCTCGGAGAGTATTGTGAACTAAACGATCGAGCCGATAATATAGTTTCCTATTTATCGACCTTTTTGCTGACGGTGGCGTCACCCTCGGCTGTAATCTTATTCATTCAAGAAGGTTCAATAAACTCGTGGAAACAACGACATTTGAACTATTTTTTCATGAATTCAGATATTTATTAATAACGTCAAAGATTTACACATATATTTTTACGCTCAACGATCTCCTTTATATCCTGTAGAGTCCTGAAACAAAAACCAAAATCAATATTTGTTTTTTAAAAGAAAATTGTTGGGCAAAATCAAAACAATTGATATCAACGAAATCAATGTTTTTTTGATAAGAACCCAGTATGATTATATAAACTATTGACTAATAATAATAGTATTATTAGTCAATGCTATCACTACCAGAGAGTAGAGAATTCTCTACTCTCTGTCACTACCAAAATTTAGTTCTATCAAATATGCTCAGCCGGTAGCTTCATTCACTTCGTACCCATAGATATTTATATATATAACTTTAAATTCCTGATAATTTTTCGAATTTAAATTGAATCAACTGATATTCAAAGTAGTATCATATACTCGTTCTACAGGAACTCTCTCGGTATTAAATCTTATCTAGAAGTAGATATGAAGACTATTGGAAGACCTATCAGTATTCTTCAACTGGACATTGAAGGGATCTCAAAGGACAAGTGTGAATATATGTCGAAACTTTGTTTTAACATAAATATTGATGTCATTCTTCTATAAGAATCACACTGTGTTAATGACGAAGATTTTATGAAAAGGGAAAATATACACGGTTATCAGTTAGTGGACGGTTTGAATAGTTCAATTCATGGATGCGCAACATATTTGAGAGAGAAAATCACAAACTTTGAAGTTATTTGTAGAACCATATTTGAAGGCGTTTTCATTATTTCGATCAAGGTCGGTGAAATTAATATAAGTAATATTTATAAACCTCCTGGTGTAATTTGGCCCGTTCTCATATGAGCATCCATCCATATATTTAAGAGATTTTAATTGTCACCATACCAGTTGGGGCTATCGTGAAAATGATACGAATGGTATCCTACTATGTAAGTGGATGGAAATGAACAATTTTTATCTACATTACAATACTAAAGATATAAAAACTTTTTTTTCGGCCCGATGAAAGAAAGACTATAATCCAGACTTATGCATAACATCAATGAATTCGATGTTAATTCCACTTGATATTAATCATAAGGTGTTGAATGATTTTCCACATACACAACATCGTCCAGTTCTCATTAGAACAGGTTTTGATATTTTAACAAGTAGTTCGATTCAAAAACCCAGATGGAACCTCCAGAAAGCTGATTGGGTAAGTTTCAGTGAACTGGTGGATAGACACTTGCGCTGGATCCCGCCTATTACTAGCAATTATTATCGATTTGTCGGAGTAATTAATGGTATAGCGAGAAAAACAATCCCAAGAGGGCACAGAAAAGATTATATTCCAGGGTGGTCAAACGAAAATGAAAATTTATATAGAAAATACCAAAAATATCCTAGTCAGAACATAGCAGACAAAATTTTGAATTCATTGAATGTTGCAAGAAAAGAGAAATGGAATTTGCTAATGCAAAATATGAATTTCACGCATAACAGTAGAAGCAGTTGGAAATTGTTGAATAAACTGAGTGTTATGCAACTATCAACTCAAATTCAACACAAAATTTCTCCAAATGTGATCGTTACACATTTGACGGATATATCACTTTCTATTGAATTTTTAGAAAACAAGAAAAGAAAAGTAAAAAATCTTATAAAGAAAGAAAAGAAAAACTCTTCTAGAGAAAAAAATCTTCCGTTTTCTTTAGATGAATAAAAAATGGCAATGTGTAAGTTAAAGAAAGGTAAAGCTGCAGGTTTTGATGAAATATATCCCGAATATATACACCATTTGGGGACTTTCTCTTTAAAGTGGTTACTTAATTTTTTCAATAACATCTTTATATCATGCAAAATTCCTAAAGAGTTCAAAAAAGCCAAAATCATCGCAATATTAAAACCTGGGAAACCAGCGGAAAATTGTGCCAGCTATAGACCAATTTCTCTAAGTGTTTGTTACAAAGTTTTGGAACAACTCATTTATAACAGAATACAACCTGTCATTGATAATCATCTTCCACTCGAACAAATGGGGTTCAGACCAAACAGAAACTGTTGTCATCAAGTCCTAACCATAACAACAAATATTGAAGCTGGTTTTCAAAACCACCTCAAAACTGGAATTGCTTTCGTAGATCTATCGGCTGCATACGATACTGTATGGAAACAGGGCTTGATTTACAAATTATATAAAATTATAAAAAATGATTCCATCATAAAACTGATCGACTGTATGCTATCGAATAGATATCTTAAAGTGTTTCTAGGAGAAAAAGTAGCAAATTTTAAATGACGGTCTACCACAAGGTTCTGTCTTATCACCGTTACTATTTAATCTCTATATCAGTGATTTACCTAATACAACATCAACAAAATTTATATACGCGGATGATTTTGCACTTTCTGTTCAGCATAAAGATTTTCAAGAAATTGAACGAATTTTAACAGATGACTTAGCTATTTTAAATAGTTATTTTGAAAACTGGCGTTTAAAATTAAATCCATCAAAAACGGAAGTATCTTGTTTCCATTTAGATAACCACCGAAAATCTACAATATCAAAAGTACTTTTCAAAGACGTGAACTACATCACAACTTCCAACCTACATATCTTGGAGTCACTTTGGATACATCTTTGACGTATAAATATCATCTGGATAAACTTAAGCAGAAATTAAAGAGTCGTTGTAATATTCTACAGAAACTGGCGGGCACTAATTGGGGTGCAAATGCTAATATTCTTCGAACATCAGCTATGGCTTTAGTTTATCCTACAGCGGAATATTGTGCTCCAGTTTGGAAAAATAGTTATCATGTATCGAAGGTAGACATTCAGTTGAATGAGGCGATGAGAATAATATCGGGCACAATAATATATACTTATTTGACTACCAGTTTTATCAAATATTCCCCCCTCGGCCTTAGAAGACAGAACTTGACGAAAAAACCATGTGATAAATTTTCATTACACCCAGAAATATTCTCCATATTAATATTGTACGACAACCACCAACCCTTAGACTCAAGTCTAGAAAACCCTTTGGGATGGAAGAGTATCTTCATGAAGTTTTCGAATTGAACGAAAAGTGGACACAGCGCTGGTTTAATACTGGAAATAACTTACTATAACACTGTTTTTTATCGGGTGTAACGGCCGTCGTCTGTTGGAATTGCTTCCTAACGTTTCGCTTGCACGAGTGGCAAGCTTCTTCAGAGGTGTCGCCATCTCCGATGCACTAATGAAACTGGAAATAACTTATTTAACAACAACATCGTGACAGATCCCACGAAAAAAGTACCTGGATTTCATCTTCCCAGAAGAATATGGTCAACTCTCAACCGTTTGAGGACTGGACATGGGAGATGTAATTATATGCTAAACAAATGGGATAATTCGGTTGATCCTAAATGCCAATGTGGTTTTCCTCAAGAAACAGCTGAATGCTAGAAATCAAGTATTTAAATTCATCACCCTATATTCATGGTTAACTTGATTTTTCAAATGGCACTACCTAATTTTTATGTGTTGTTAAACGTAGAATTTTATAAGCTTTCTAACGATATAAGGTTGTAGGTATCTAACTCCTACGGATTTTTAATAAATTTGCTGAGAAGTGGATAGGAAGGGCAGGTCCAATCCGTTGGCCTGCGAGATCTCCTGACTTAACCCTCTTGATTATTTTTTGTGGGGATATGTCAAAGATAAAGTGTACATCGTCGAGCCAACTACAGTACAAAATATGAAAGACCGTATTCGAAATGCCTTTAATACAATCACGCCAGAAATGATGAACAACGTGCAGCGATCCTTCCGTAGAAGAATTGAGTATTGTTTGGTAAAACAGGGTGGTCACTTTGAACATTTGTTTTAGTTTATTTTATTTGTTTGCCTTAGTTTGTTGGGAGTTGTGTCACTTTGAACATTTGTTATAGTTTTTTTTGTTTGTTTGTCTTGGTTTGTTACGTGCAATTTTAAATAGTGTATCTACGGACTTAATCAGTTTCAAATTCATAGTATTTGTTTAATAAAATGAAATTTCTGATTTATTAAGAAATGTAACGAAATAATTCTAAAAATTAATTTATTAAAAATTCGTAGGAGTTAGATACCTACAACCTTATATCATTAGAAAGCTTATGAAATTCTACGTTGAACAGCACATAAAAATTACGTAGCGCCATTTGAAAAATCAAGTTTACCATGCACATAGAGTGTTCAATTTAAATACTTGATTACTCAAAACTGAGCAAAGTTGGGAAGGTGAACCACAGGTTTTAGTTAGCACATGTGATGCATATTAAAAGCTGCAAAATTGCATTCGGATAAATTTCAGCATAACTGAGTTATTGAATTTTTTCGAAATGTCAATTTTTCCGAAAAAAGTGAAATAATGTGAAAACCGTCCGTTTTACACACAATGTATGATACATAAAGTCGCGCTAGAATTGTCCAAGGAATCCAAATCTGTAATAACAAATGGGTCATTCCATTTGAAAAACATAACTTTGATATGTTCAGCTCTTATGGAGCACCCTGTATAAACGAAAATAATTTTAGAATGTGCAGCTTATTGATCTGCATAACTCCTCTGAAGAAAGTTTTTCAAACCCAATATTCACTGAGATATCGCCCGAGCACGCACTAAAGGCCCACCCGGTATAGTAAAAGAATGTCCCAATTCAAAGATAGCTGGAGGATTCATGAAAATACACACTGCGGATAAAGAAGTGATTGACTGGATACTCAAGATTAAGATTTTATGAATTTTATTTTTGAAATAATTAGTTAAAATTGGCATACGAATAAATAAATAAATATCATATATAACTTTATATATTAATTTGAATATCGGTTGATTCAATCTGAATTCCTCAGATATACACAGAGAATTGTAAAAACTAAAAATGTTAATTTCCTTGAATTTTGGTTACTTTGAGAAATTCCTTGAGGATTCAATATTTCCTCTGAGTCCCAGATTCTCAGCTCAGTTCAATGCAACTGTCGAATTTTCTCAAAATTTAAAATAATTGGTATGATTTGGATACTATTCTTGTTTCACTACTAGGCAACTAATATTACACGAGCGAGTATTTGTGGTAGCCGGTCGTGACATGTGTTTAATCATCCCTTTTTTTGGATAAATTACATATATGCGAAGTACTACTTATATCACTAATTATGTCCTTATGCAAAAATATTCTGAGAGATCTATGATATAACTTTATATAACCGGTTGTTGCTGTAGGAAATCTCGAAACCATTTCCCGTGATAAATAACTTTTACCCTAGATGACAGCAACATCGTTACGATTCTTACAAATCAAAAGTCGAACAATAATTTTATAATTTCATGGGGGATTTCACAGAAATAAATTTTTTTCATATTCAAGGTGTTATTTTGTAGAACGACATTAAATTTACATGCAGGTTAGGGATTACTTTTTTCTGTGATGACTAGGATTAATGATAGACTTTATTTGGATCAGACATATTTTTAGTTGAGCATATTTCCCTCCAATTACACTCCTCAACAACGTTTCTTCTCGCATTAGAAAATTTTTGGTAAGTTATATTACCACAAAACGAAACTGTCATTGAACCTTGCTCGATTTCTATCAAGTTACGTATTTTTTAATACGTGGCGTAGCATTACTGCACGTGCCAAGATTACAAAAAAATGTACTCCTACTCCTATTCTATTTTCCATTATTCAGCAGCAAAATTCATAATGATGATAACGAAAATATGTATATCACCTAGTTCAATAAGTTCGTAGTGTATAAAAGGAAGTAAGATAAACGAGATAATTATGATCGCACAATAAACCTCAAACACCACTGTTTAATTATTTGATTTCTACCTGCATTGATCCTCGGAACAGAATCGGATTGAAATTAAATCTCTAAATTTTCTAAATGGTTAACTATGTGCTAGATTATACCGAAGTATGTATGTATATTCAACATTCATGAAACGTGCCAATTTCTCATCCACTGAAAGCAGTGAAATCTTATATTAATTAACGATTACGGGTCTTCTTTGAACGGCATTGGGCAACCGACTAACCTGATTAAACGGAACTCCCAAAATTCAACGAGAAAAATCAACAATTTAGACTTTTGTACGACATTGCTCAATCTTCTTTATAGAATGAATTATTTTGCTCCGATGACGGTTAATCGGATCTAATAATGAAGTATTATCTTTTTCGTGGAAAGTTGGATCATAATTTTGCTTTCATTGGATTTGGTCGACTTTAATGGCTGCTATAAAAAGATTTTCTATGAAAAAGGTAAAGTTTTTTGAATTGGGATACGATATGAATGAATTTCAGGTGAAGCGGAATTCCCGATTGTCAGTACAATCTTCGACGGCCACCTAACGGAAATTGAAGCACTTTCATTTCTGGTCGTTCTTTTCTCCTAATTTTTGCCAAATTATTAAATGATGTTTCGTCTATAGTAAAAGAATGTCCCAATTCAAAGATAGCTGGAGGATTCATGAAAATACAAACTGCGGATAAAGAAGTGATTGACTGGATACTCAAGATTAAGATTTTATGAATTTTATTTTTGAAATAATTAGTTAAAATTGGCATACGAATAAATAAATAAATATCATATATAACTTTATATATTAATTTGAATATCGGTTGATTTAATCTGAATTCCTCAGATATACACAGAGAATTGTAAAAACTAAAAATGTTAATTTCCTTGAATTTTGGTTAATTTGAGAAATTCCTTGAGGATTCAATATTTCCTCTGAGTCCCAGATTCTCAGCTCAGTTCAATGCAACTGTCGAATTTTCTCAAAATTTAAAATCATTGGTATGATTTGGATACTATTCTTGTTTCACTACTAGGCAACTAATATTACACGAGCGAGTATTTGTGGTAGCCGGTCGTGACATGTGTTTAATCATCCCTTTTTTGAATAAATTACATATATGCGAAGTACTACTTATATCACTAATTATGTCCTTATGCAAAAATATTCTGAGAGATCTATGATATAACTTTATATAACCGGTTGTTGCTGTAGGAAATCTCGAAACCATTTCCCGTGATAAATAACTTTTACCCTAGATGACAGCAACATCGTTACGATTCTTACAAATCAAAAGTCGAACAATAATTTTATAATTTCATGGGGGATTTCACAGAAATAAATTCTTTTCATATTCAAGGTGTTATTTTGTAGAACGACATCAAATTTACATGCAGGTTAGGGATTCCTTTTTCTGTGATGACTAGGATTAATGATAGACTTTATTTGGATCAGACTCCTCAACAACGTTTCTTCTCGCATTAGAAAATTTTTGGTAAGTTATATTACCACAAAACGAAACTGTCATTGAACCTTACTCGATTTCTATCAAGTTACGTATTTTTTAATACGTGGCGTAGCATTACTGCACGTGCCAAGATTACAAAAAAATGTACTCCTACTCCTATTCTATTTTCCATTATTCAGCAGCAAAATTCATAATGATGATAACGAAAATATGTATATCACCTAGTTCAATAAGTTCGTAGTGTATGAAAGGAAGTAAGATAAACGAGATAATTATGATCGCACAATAAACCTCAAACACCACTGTTTAATTATTTGATTTCTACCTGCATTGATCCTCGGAACAGAATCGGATTGAAATTAAATCTCTAAATTTTCTAAATGGTTAACTATGTGCTAGATTATACCGAAGTATGTATGTATATTCAACATTCATGAAACGTGCCAATTTCTCATCCACTGAAAGCAGTGAAATCTTATATTAATTAACGATTACGGGTCTTCTTTGAACGGCATTTAGGCAACCGACTAACCTGATTAAACGGAACTCCCAAAATTCAACGAGAAAAATCAACAATTTAGACTTTGGTACGACATTGCTCAATCTTCTTTATAGAATGAAATATTTTGCTCCGATGACGGTTAATCGGATCTAATAATGAAGTATTATGTTTTTCGTGGAAAGTTGGATCATAATTTTGCTTTCATTGGATTTGGTCGACTTTAATGGCTGCTATAAAAAAGATTTTCTATGAAAAAGGTTCTTTTGAATTGGGATACGATATGAATGAATTTCAGGTGAAGCGGAATTCCCGATTGTCAGTACAATCTTCGACGGCCACCTAACGGAAATTGAAGCATTTTCATTTCTGGTCGTTCTTTTCCCCTAATTTTTGCCAGATTATCAGATGATGTTTCGTCAAGGCAATAGGGACCCCATTATCCAAATGTTCTGAGAGCTACAAATGGCTTAAAGACTTAAAGATTTTAGGATAATTCCGAGAACAGCAACTTAACCAACTTGAGATGTTTCTTTGAGTCGGCCGGAAAAAATCATCAACAATTCTGAATTTTGAAATGGTATGCATATTGACTTTTTTAAGGCATATTTTCGCGAATTTACTTTTAAGCAATCTTTCATTAAATGCATTTTTCATCTTTAGTTTCTTTCTTATTGCGGTAGTGGGCTGACATACTTTAAATTGACCAACCTATGAGTCGGTTTTTTTCTTAAATTCAAATAAAAATATGTCCACTGGCGTTTATATACTTATATATTCTCTATTCAGGCAAATTTGCTTAGTATTTACAAATTTTTTCACGCTATCCATAGCCTTTTTTTAAAATGAACACTAATCGTACTTAATTTTAAAAGATTTTGTATTAAGTGGTGATGATCATTAGCTTTTAGATTGTAGTATAGTGAAAAGAAATTGATTGGCAGATTGCATTGAAAATTTTCTTCTAAAATTTCTATGAACCTCACGCACCCTCTCACACACCATAGCTCGGAATGATATTCCCCTCATTTCATTAGAGGTTCCTTTTGCATTTTTAATTAGTGAACATGAAATACTTCAAGAAAGTATTTCTTTAAGAAACTGTTTCAAGAAATATTTAAATAAAACGATCTCTACAGGGTAGAACCCTGTCAGGTGTCAGAGCATCTATTAATAGAAATGGGGTTTGCCACGAATGGAAATTTTTAATGGAAATGTTCGAACTTTGAATGCATTAAAATTTTAATTTAAAAATTTAACTAGAAAAAAGAATCACCTGAATTAATTGCTAAATTTTATCTTTCAGATTATATCTATTATCAAAAATTATATTTATTATATTAAGTTTGACAATGACCAAGGAAAATCAATGTTCTTATTATGATATGAAAAATAGTCGCCAAATAAAATTACGAAGCAAGGAACTAAAATAAATGGTTCTTCCGATTGATTCGCATCGTGTCCGGATTCTTGAACGATGTGACGAAATATTTGTATGATCGACGTGTAACTAATTGCCAAAAGATGCCGGGTGGTAGGTAAGTGGCAAAGTGGTGCTGGTGCTAGAGGAGAGAGAACTCGAGGCACTGTGCCAGCCGTTTCTCGTCCTCTGCAAAAGTAGTTGTACGTGTTAGGTAGTAAGCCGGCCCCGTTGAATGGTGCTTCGAAACACGCGTTAAAGGTGCAAGTGTTGTTAATTCTACTTCGAAGGTGTCCCAAATTAAGAAAATTTGACAGATGATTCCAATTATCGGATCCACAAATTGATCACACAGATGACCAATAAGGATCATTTCGGGCCTCATCCGTTGCTGCACTAATAATCGCAGGCACTTTCTCGAAGCACAACAGAAAAGGTAAATTTTCTTTTACTTTTTCACTTGGTATCGATATATCGAGCGTTTAATCGAATAGATAAGTTTCACTTTCGATTTCTCTGGCTCATCGAAATTTGAATCGATATTTGGATTTGTATCGGGAATGAAACACAGTCACGTAGTTGAAAATGTTACGATACTCCGCTGTACTACACCTGACCCAATATTTACGTATTGTTACTACATATTGATTAATTCATCAAGCGGTAATCGATTGAACCTGTGACGATTAAACGTAAACAATTTCTAATACAGTTGCATTCATGATGAGAGACTGGACTAAAATTGTTAAATTTTTCTGGTCTAAAAATAACACTTGAGCATATTTTTATGCCAACAATGTACTTTTCAATTTCTATTATCTTATCTAATAAAGCGCAGTGTGTTTCGTCAACCACTATCGCACTTAAATTACTATTTGAAAGTGGGAATTTCACTAAAAACCTTCGACACTTCCCTTTATTAACACGATTGGCGGATTATTACTCTTCTATTGCAGAAATTGCGCAAGAAACAAGCAACTTAAAATAAAATTAACAAACTCTCCGGGAAATTGGTATAGGAAAATTATGTGCGAAAGTTGTTTTCGTTTAAAAAGCTCTCTTGTAAACTTATAACCAGTTACATTTTTTAAATTTATTATTCTATACCATATTCAAATCTATACTCCAAACGACAGGGTCATCAGATTTCGATAAATAAAGTAATCCACTACCCTCAATGCGACCTTTCAACTTTGTATATCTTCTAAACCATAATTTTTTACGATCTCGTTATTCATTTTCATTCTCAAACAGATTTGCTAGTAGAAAACATGTAAGAAACTATCCATTTAAACGGTAAAATAGATTTTTGGTTGTATAATTTTTTCGAATAATTCACTGATTGAGTTGAATACTTTGTGAAATTTAATGCTCTTTCGATTAACTATGTAAGAGCACGTTAATAGTCGGAGTGGAGCAAGCTTTCTGAAGATTTACACAATTATCTCAACCTTAAAAATTGAAAAATTTCGAGCACGTGTGCCATGTTCTACAATAAACTTGTTTCTTAGCAAAATCGCGTGACAAACGAGTTTGAAGAAGATTTTGTCACACTGACCTCCTTGCCAAAAATCAGTTAGTATTTATCACGTAAAAGAAAGACGAGTTCAGATTTTTATAACGGTATTTTTCATTCTCATTTTCTCGATAGACAATAATTAAAAATGATGATATTTCAGTGAAATTTTTATTATATTTTACGGAAAATGTTATTCCTATAAGAATAAAGAATAAGAAAGTGTATCATAAAATGATACACTCAGTTTCGGAAATGAGTGTTCATCATGAAACATCTGAATATTCGACTACATACTTACAGACTGTCCCATCAGGGAGGCCCATTAGAAGTTTACGGAGAAATAGTTCTCCGATTTGTTTGAAATTTGGTACAGGGGCAACAATCCATCGAGGATAACTTTCTAAAAGAGTAGCAACAATTTTCCAATTCCGGTTACACCAGAAATGACACCTGCTGTCTTATTTTAAATGGAACAATCCTATATATTTCAACATCATTCGATGGACTTTTTAATTCTAGTTGATTTTATGCATTTCTTATATTTACATTGAGTAGCTTCCAAGTTATCCGCATATTTTGGAAAAAAATTACAGGTGAGACCTTTCGAAAAAATTGGTTTTTTTCAATATCACAATGCATAAATTTAGATCTGCCCTCTGAAATGAATTACCAGAAGATTATTCAATGTCATTTCATAAATGTCGACAATCTATGTTATACAGGATGTGCAGCACACACTGCCGAATTTACATTTGGAAAAATGACGATAACTCAGTTTTTCCAAATGTAAACTCCAAGTTTTCTTTGCGTGTTTGGATAAAGAACAAAAAAATAAGGGTAGTTTGTTAATAATTCCCTATACCTAAATAGTACTGTTTTTGAGATAATTTGAAATAATTGTTACATGGACGCACGGTATCAAATTTCATTGTATTCTATGCTCGCTTATTGCACTTGCACATTAGAAAGCTCTATGAGCATCGAATAAAATTTTGGTTCTATGCTCCTACTGTTGACAGTTATCTGAAAATTCTGCGAACGTTGAAATAATACAAACGGAGACTATTTAAATTTATTTAGTATTTATGCTGAATCTAACAGAATTATTTCTCGAGCATGTGATGCATTTGGAATTAATTTCCAGAGAAGCCGAAACCGTCAGGAAGAACTTTGAAACGAATTATAAAAAAATTCCTACGCCATGGCACATGGGAATCAAAAGTTACAAGGGCGAGATTCTTTTAATGATTGTTGAACAGTTCTGCAGATTTATAGACACTGTCTGTTTCATAGTGTCCAAAATGCAAATTAACTCATCCCAAAAGATGTTCAAAATTACGCCCGCTAACTTCTAAGCATTTTTCACATCTTCTCAGTAGCTCCTGGTGAGTTGATTTTCTTAAGGTTTGCGGTGATATAGTCTGAATCGCGTTGCGAACTCGTTGAATACAATCTTCCTTCGTAGTTAGAGGAGTTCTTCAAACAACATTCTTGATGGTTCCCCAGAGGAAGAAATCGAGGACTGACAGGTCAGGAGAACGTGGGGGCCATCTGAATGGTCCATTATTTGCGATCCACCGATTTTCGAAAGATTGTTGCAAAAAATTATTTATAACGTGTCCAGTATGAGGTGTCCCGTCATGCTGGTAGAAAATATTCTGATATTGGGATAGCGGTAAATTAATGATGTATTCATTCTCCTTTACCTAAAATTGTGACAAATTAAAAGATAAAAAATACCGTCTAAGTTCCTCTCATATAATTTCAAAGCAACTACACCATCGTTTCTTAGTGCGTAATAAATGTTGAATTGCCAAATGTCTTGATAATTCATTGGAATGCAAACGTGAGGATTAACATCATCCCAGTAATGGGAATTAAAGCGATTGAACAAACCATTTTTACAAAATTTCGCCTCATCTCTCCAAATAATGTTATCTAAAAATGTATCCTTTTCTTAATTTTTGATTAAAATCCATTCACAAAATTCCACTGTTCGCAAAAAATCAGTATCTTTAAGATTTTGAACTAAATGAAATGAATATGGTCTGAACTTATGTTTTTTCAAAATTCTGTGTATTGTGCTCTTTGTTAATCCTGTTTCTATTACCGCATTTCTGAGGGATGCTGTTGCAAAAGCTCTTAAATATCGGAAGATCGCAATTTCAATATTTTCGTCATCTACAAGTGGTTTTCTCCTGGCACCTTTTGGTTTCACTGAACCATGGCGTAGGAATTTTTCTACAATTCGTTTCAGAGATTTCGTGACGGTTTCGGCTTCTCTGGAAATTTAATTCCAAATGCATCGCATGCTCGAGAAATAATCCTATTAGATTCAACATAAATTCTGAACATATTTAAATAATCTTCGTTTGTGTAATTCAAACGTTCACCTATTTTTGGATAACTGTCAACAATAAGAGCATAGAACCAAAATTTGATTCGATGCTTATAGAGCTTTCTGATGTGCAAGTGCAATAAGCGAGCACAGAATAATAATAATAATAATTTGATACTTTGCCTCCATGTGACAATTATTTCAAGTTATCTCGAAAACAGTACTATTTAGGTATAGGGAATTATTAACAAACTACCCTTATTTTTTTGTTCTTCATCCAAATACGAAAAGAAAATTCGGAGTTTACATTGGAAAAAACTGAGTTATCGTCATTTTTTTCAAATCTAAATTCGGCAGTGTGTGTTGAACATCCTGTATAACATAGATTGCCGACCTTTATGAAATGACATTGAGTAATCTTCTGGTAATTCATTTCAGAGGGCAGATCTAAAATTTTGCATTGCGATATTGAGAAAAACCAATTTTTTTTTGGAAGGCCTTATCTGTAATTTTTTTCACAAATATGCGGATAACTCGGAAACTACTTAATGTAGATATAAGAAAAAGTCCATCGATTGATGTTAAAATATAGAGGGTGTTCCATTTAAAATAAGAGAGCAGGTGACATTTCCGGTGTAACCGGAAGTGCAAAATTGTTGCTACTATTTTAGAAATTCAGCCTCGATGGATTGTTGCCCATGTACAAAATTTCACACAAATCGGACAACTATTTCTCCGTAAACTGCCAGTAGGCATTCCCGATGGGACAGCCTGTATATATGGGACCTTATGTCTAAAAACGTGGATTCGAGAAAAAGGCGTTTAAAATTTAGTAATGTGCACCCAGCAACTCTGGCGCTTCTAGTGGTCGAATGGGCCTTTCCCATGAGGTGAGGATTTAAAATTTGACGGTTGTACACAAATATAGATTTTTTTCAACGCACAAAAATGTCCTAATTATTAATATAGGTGATATAGTTATGGAAAAATCTTAATTTAAAGTTTTAAAATTGAATTTTTTCATTGGTCAGTTTCATAGCTCGTCACGATGAAAGTATCCAATCAAATTTGACTGAAGCTGGCAACATTGCTTAAGACTCTATGTAACTCAGGTTATAATGTTATCTAGGCATAGAACTTTAAAACTTCTGTGTATCTATGTCATTGTTCCTAAGCGACGGAAAAGTAGATGGTATGAATATCATTCCCATGTTGCCGGTTATACAGAAAATTTAAAATTCAGATTTCCCGCCTTTCAAATCGTTTTTATTTTTTTATAAAAAACTAAGAGGATTTAGAAAAAAATTTTTTTGGGAATCTGTTAATTTTGACTTACTTCATTTAATTATGCAATAAAAAAAAATCATGGGAAAGGCCCATTGGTATGAAAATTAGTCGAGTGATACTTCGATGATCGATAAATGTGTTGCGATGTTTCTATCAATTTTTGGATCATTGAAGATCAATATATCCATTGTTTACAATCATTATTATAATTTTCGTGCCATTCCTATTTTTTATTTTTATTTGGCTTTCGTTGTTATTTTATTTTGTGAGGAAATTTCCTATAATTTAATATTTTCTTATTATTAACTATACTTTTCTCGTGTTTTTAGTCAACGAGTACAATAATTTCTCTCGCACTCCAGCAGAGTAAGAAAAACAGTTTCCGAGACGATCGCCGTCCTCAGACTCGATGACTGATTAATCAAGGATATTGCAAACATTTTAACAAAAGATACTTGTAAATAATTGTCGTCGTCGTTTGCGAATATTGTAAAATAGAAAAATGTGATTTTCCGAATACACCATTTATTTTTCAAACACTTGTATCTCCGTCACTTTTGAAGGTAGAGGACCTAGGAGAAGTTTCATTCAAAAGAGGAAGAGTAGTAGTATGTGTACCAAACCGTCAATAACTCAAAACCGTTAATTTTAGACATAAGGTCTCTTTTTTTGGCACATATACATACATAGGAATTCTGAAATTTGACGGACTGAATAAAAAAGTTGTTTGCGGTTTTCTTTTTTTGTTTTCAATTATATTCAAATATTGATGTGAATTATATATTTAATTTCATATCATTTTGTCAGACCTTGTAATATGGAGTAAAGGGGCATGTTAAAAATTGCATTTTTTTCTTAAAAATACATAAAATATTACCAATATCACCAATATGAACCAACCAATTTGGTTTCTCTATTTTAAGCAATAAACAGAAATGCTTTTATTTCATGACAACAACAAGCGGAAGATCTGCTCTCCCCTTGAAGCATCTATGATCACCACCTTGATTTTGCTTATAATAATGTTAAGCTATAATTGCTGTTTTGTTTCTTTACTCTTTCTATTGGTTGCTTCATTTCATGTTCAGATTTTGCACACAATGTGATGTTATCTGCGAATCTAAAGTTGCTCATTTTTCTTCGACCAATTGCAGCTCGACCATTCCTATTATTTAAAATAATTCAGCTATTTTCAATATCGCTTCGCTGTAAATGTTCAATAAAACTGCTAAAAGAATGCAGCGAGATGCATGAATGTGGAAATTGTGAAAAATTGTTTTCTCCGCAATCAGGTCAACACTTTTCTAATATATCTTCATAATTTTAGAAAATGATCAAGAAGAATTGAATTATGTAGTTACTCATACAATTAAATAGTTTTCGTACTTGTTAGCTTTATTATTTTCTAAGAATTTAGAAACGAACTGACGTGTTACAAAAATTTCGATGGAAGTGGAGTTCAAACCCCTTTAAATTAAGTTCGTTATGTTTTATTTAGTGTTTTTGGTTAGTGAAATGAAGAATGATCGGGCGGCTCCAATCGATGGTATTAAAATAACTTATTCGTTCATACGAAATATGCGTCCATATGTTGATGGAAATTCGTTTATTTCAATTTAATAGAATGATTGTTGATGAACATTTGCACGAAAAAAAATTATTACTTCAAAATGCTATAACAGTAAGTTCTCATGAAAATACGCCAATTATTCAAGAGCAATAGTGAATTAACTTATTAATCGTAGACACCAATGAATGCATCTTATGTAGGTCAAGCACTCATTATACTGATTTAATGTAACTAATTACTTTTAAAATTCATTTACATTGTTCAAATAGAAATTCAGGGAATAAGAATAATTCCTTTTTTCCAGCCTATTAATAATTACAATTTTTCCATAGCAATCGCTTTTCCCTTTTGAACATTATGAGATACTGTTCATCATGAACAATAAATGATTGTATAAATAACTTTTACTTATAAATACGGGAAACGCAAATTTTAACTGTAAAAAGAAGCCACTGATACGGATGTCATTTTTCATTCGCAAACGATAATGTTTTATTATTTTGTTAGCCGGCAGTACTTTTTTCTCCCAGGATTTTACACAGGATCGAATATTAACATTCCAACCCTCCCATGTTGTCTTTTTTAGCCTCACTACTCAATGACGTCTGAACTAAGTTCAATATTTCTTCGATTTTACTTAATATACCTTTATTCCGTACAATTCCCAGCAATATTACATCCGCGTTTGGATGTCTACAATACTCGTACATATTTCTATTTATATTCACGCAGACGGCTTGTCTATAGCCAGTTATTTGTCTATGCGGTTTATTGTTCATTTTATGATGTACTGTGGTATATGAAAGGGCGCATAAAACTGTTTTACATTATTTATTCAATAATAGTATTAATTTTACTCTAGAAATTTATCAACGTACGACAGTCGCTGTCGCAAGTTCCGATTCTGAAAAAGCCTGACATGACGCATGCACTCTTCATTAATAGTGACCGTAAAATGTTTCCGTTTGTTTTTGCGCACATTAAATTCTACATTCCCAGAAATTTTATAACGCGGAAGTGTTCAACTCGTAAGTGGTACCTAATATCGTATTTCGAGTGAAAGATTATCTTCGTTGTCCTTCGTTGCGACGGGAGTCCCCAAAATTTACAGTTAGGTCAAATTTCGACACAACTACAGCAGTTTCAACACACGAATCCATTAAACATAGTTGAGCATTATAATTAGATCCGGATTGCACGTTTCAAATATTCGATTTATCTATGAGATTCTCGAGCCTTAACGATCACGAACGGACGAAACGCAGATTGATCGAATGCACCATTTATGAAATTGAATACATATTATTAGGCATAAAGTGGCCATTACACTTCGTGGTCACTGCCCGATAAAACCACATGTCAAAATAATCCTCAGTCACCGATTGGTTTTATTTTTGGACGTAGTTTTCTGAAATTCCTATATTTCATTCCACAATCCACATCCGATTGACGTATCTATACATGAACTAAGCAAATAAACTGCTTTGCTTTCAAGAAACGATTCGTATCTCGATTTACGCAGAAATCGGTTCTATACATATTTTGGCAAAAATAAACTTTCATTTCTGAAAATTCGTTTTTTCTGCAACAGATGGATTTCGATGCCTGGGAATATTTTACTAAAACTGAGTAAAAACTGTGTCTGGATTACGACAAATCAAAATATAAATCATGAAAATCTGAATTTTAACGTGAAATAAAATTCTAAGCCATTTTGTCAAAATTTTGATTATCATGTCAATATATACAGGGTGGCTATTTGAAAACGAAACGTCGCCAATTGTGGGCGAACCGTGCACATTGGTCCAAATTCCTGAGACAGGTCGATTTTTGTTTGGAGGGGGACACCTTTTGACCGCTTAAAGAGTTGTGACACATCAACCCCCTAAGCGGGGTGGCTACCCTTATTAGTTTTTGAATAGGGAATATAGGTAATGTTATACATCATATTAATGTGAATTTAAAGAGATTTTCAGAAATGTATATTTTAGCATTTTGGACTTAAACCTTGCTGAAATACAGGCTGTTTTAAGTGGTGCCTGGCAATGCCATAGATTTTATGCTCGTTATTCTCGATATCAAAAACTGCTAACGTATATTAATTTTCGTTTAAGAATATATTTTGCACCTTTAAATGGGAAATAGAAATTTTTATTTTTACTTTCATGTTAGTTAACCAAATGTTCAAAATGTCCACCCCTAACCTCCATACAATAATATAAGTTTGGTTCGGAACGGTGGCGCACATTCTGGAATATTGCAGGAGTGACTTGTTGGCATTCATGGACGATACGCTGACGTAAGTCTTGCAAGGACTCGGGCTGTGTAGCATATATCTTGTTTTTTAAATGACCCCATAAGAAAAAATCTAGCGGAGATAAATCAGGTGACCGTGCCGGCCATTCAATGAAACCTCTTCTCCATATCCATCGATGTGAAAATCTACGATCGAGGTATTGTCGAACAGAAGCAGCAAAGTGTGGAGGACCCTCATTTTGCTGAAATATCAAGTGGTCTTCCAGATAGTGTTCATTATTCTCAATAATCTCTGTCAACATTGGGTCTATGTGGTCTTCCAGTAATTGAAGATACATCTCTCCTATTAGATTACCTGGTGGGTAATCTAGTGATAGTTGCCTCGTGCTTGTTCGGGGAGTAAGAGACACTTGACCAAGAACTGCCACATCTACCCCTTCATTTCTATCGACGTTTCTTTTTTCATTACATACTGAGCCGGTCTCTTGAAACTTTGCCACTAACTCCTGTACATATTTTCGATGAACACGTTGATCCGCATGCCGCTGATTAAATACATTAGCTGTTCTAAAAGCACATTGATTGTTTGCATAGAAAATTGAAATCATTTCTACCCTCTCCGCAATCGTATAAACCACGATTTTGAAAAACAACGCAAGAAATTACACCTATCAATAAAACAACTTTAACAGAACTAATAATCAGGGGAACACCTTAAAGTCAGATGGTAAATAAAAAACTTGACGCTTTATCATTCATTAAAATTAGTAAACAAAGTTAACACGCAATCTCTGATAAGAAAACGCCATCAACATGCGGCAACATTTGTAGCGGAATAACAAAAATCTTCTTCATTTCCAGACGAAATTGATCGATTTCAATTTAAAACTACACCTTTGGGATAAAAATTGTGGTGTCAATGAGGAAACCTCAGAGTAAATACCATAATTCTTGACTGTCTCATAAGTTCATGCAAAAATTGACTCGGATAAGATAACACATGAAAGAGCCTGTATTTTAGCAAGGTTTAAGTCCAAAATGCTAAAATATACATTTATGAAAAGCCCTTTCAATTCACATTAATATGATGTATAACATGACCTATATTCCCTATTCAAAAATTAATAAGGGTAGCCACCCCGCTTAGGGGGTTGCTGTGTCACAACTTTTTAAGTGGTCAAAAATTGTCTCCCTCCAATTAAAAATCGACCTGTGTCAGAAATTTAGGCCAATGTGCACGGTTCGCCCACAATTGGCGACGTTTCGTTTTCAAATAGCCAGCCTGTATATAATATAATGCAATAGCAACAATAATTCAAATTAATGAACCCGGAACATCTAATAAAAATATAGTAGAAACAATTTGGAATGCATGAATTGTAAATATATCAAAAATTGTATAACTCGTAACTATTAAATTGATATCGATTCAGAGGAAGATTAATACAGGTTTTGGATCTTCAATTTTTGAAATATTTGACGATTACGTTATCCATATTTTCTGCCAGGTTTCTGATTAGCAATTCGATTAACCGATGTGCAGATAACTCAGTCACTGTTATATTAGGCAACTTTTCACTCGTGTGTAATTTCTATGAAATATTTTGAAAAATAATTAATTTTCATGCAAAATATAACCTACTTCTTACAATGGTGCGATTATGGCATCAGTCGTTTGACCAATATTTACTCCTCGATCATGTGAGATCATGTAATGGATTTATTGAATGAATTCCGATGCTGGTGATACTGTTTTTTAATGTCAACGTGGCCGATAATTTATACTTAATTGTAATTATCGAGAACTAATGCTATTTTTTATATCATTCGTGTATTAAAAACGCCTTAAATATCAGGAAAAAAATCATCATCGGGAGATGTGATATGAAGCATTTCTCCTCGATCAGAGTTTTTCAGTCTTTTAATTTATCACTGTCAATATATTAACGACTGACTTAATAAACTCAAGTTACTAACAAATGCCCATTTTGAAAAGAGTAATGCGCTGATCTCCCTTTATGACGACAACTTAAGTCTTTGGTATATGATAAAAAAAGATTTTTTGACTCAAGATGACATAAGTCAATCAATTGTAATTCCTACCAGAATAAAAAAATGCAAGGTTACTTCGGTGCAAGAAGCGTACTACAACATACCCCACCTAACAGGTGCAATAATCTGTGCAATATACCTACTAGCAGACCTTCGATTGATGGTTAATTATAATCGAAACGGCCGCAATACCGTAGTAAACTTTTGTAACATTCGATAATTTATCCTATAAAATTCACGGCATATGATTAGGACTGAGTAATGGTCGATACATTGCATAAGATTCAATGTCCCACCAATTATGAAAAGAGACGATACTGAGGGATAAGCGCAATAAAAAAAAACCGATGAAAACTCTAGCTTTGGGTGTTCTGTAGCGCAATAATGCTGGAATGTCAGTCAAGGTTGATTACTTTCTCTGCGCGGACAATGACTCTTAATTCATTTGGTGTTTGATGACTTTTTTTTATTGATTTTTAATTTGATCCCGATATTCTTTTCTTGTGCGTATTTTGCACGTCAATCCGAGGCAACATTTAAATTGTTAAAAATCAAAAGTTTATTTCCACAATATATTGACTTTCTACTTGTACTGATACATAACGCATCCCAAAAATACACCTTCATGTGCTATGACGACAGAATAGGAGACGGGACTGTTAATATTTATGACGCACCTGACAAGCATTTTGGCACTTTAGTATGCACGAATTCTAAAAGTGTACAAAATATGTATGGATTGACGCATTTCAAATTACAAAAGGTTAAAAAAAAATGTTCACCTTTGATCTGAATGATCAGAAAACGACGATGCTGTGAAATATCTGCCGAATTTCATATTTTTTATTGTTTACTTATTTTAAAACCGGGTTATTCAAGGAGTTTTAAAAATTAACATGCGCCATTTTACATATGACAACAAAATCGCGACAATCCATTTGCTCATCGTACAAAGCATAACAGAAACTTGAACGAAGTATAACAAGTTGACTATTTCCTTAATCTTGTTCGAAACTTAAAAGGATTCACTTCGTATGCAAGTGATTTGAAAAACATTCAATTGCTTAAACTTTATGCTCGAAACTACTTTTACTTCTTACGTCACAAAAGCTCTTTGAGTACTATTTTTTAATACAAATTCTTTTTGGTACTGTCGAAGAAATTCAGTACATATATTATATGCATTTGCATGGTTGCATATGCAAATAATATACATTGCATATTTGGTACCTTTTCATTCGCAGTGCTTATTTCAGAAATGTTACTGTCAGGAGAAGATGAAAAACAGCATACATACATTTACTCCGAAACATAAGATTTCCGACAGAATCAGAGAAATGTAAAATATCAAAATAGTTCACGGTTCGCACCGTTTGATTCGCGATTACCATATTCAGAAAGCTCTGGATCTATTTAAAAAAATCCCTTCTCAAATTCACGGACTTTATCGACTTTTACTTTATGCAATATATTTCAAACGTTTATTTCTGCAGGTGAATGCTCAATTTTATCTTTTCTAGCCAGTGGTGGTTAGAGGAATTATCCGCGGGCAACGTTTTCGCGCGTTCAGTTAGCAGTAAACCTTGAGATATTACTAAATCGATCGTTTTTATTGGATTGAAATGCCTGATAATTAATTAACTTTTCTCTAAGAAGATTTTGTAATATTCAACGGAAACTTCTCGAACGAGCTATTCATCATTTACATCCAGTTATAGAATTTCTTCATTAAGATTTCAGTCGAAATCCCGTAATTGGTTGCAACGATCTCAGCATATCGGAAAAAGTCTTAAACTTCGAGGTTTCCGTAGAGAACGACTGTAATAACATAATATTATCTTTTCAATTCATGAGATAGCATGTCTAACTGTCTACGTAACACGTCCTTCAATTTTTAAGATTTCATTCAACTTCTAATGAGTTCAATTATGAACCATTCGGGTCTAGGTCAAGTGCAGCGACAACTTTTTTTATCAATTCTCCTATTCATTTGGATACGGAACGTCAGCTCACGAAAGTAGTTGAAATTTCTATCAGCATAATTTTATTCAGATAGTTCACATTCCATTTCGTCATTGATGTTGCTGTACAGTTTTGAAGACTCTCAACTCACTCGATGAATACGGGATCATATACCGATGAAGGGACATATTTTATGGAAAGGGAAATTTGGAGATATTTTTAATTATGTGCCATTAACCTTTTTGAATTGACTTGACTTTTAATTTGTCTACATCACTTTGAGGATTCACAATGTTAATAAAAAAAACTGCGTTCTTTTCGTTTTCCTACGAACTTGATAGGAGAATC
The DNA here is from genome assembly GCA_020654155.1 of Novius pumilus. Classification (NCBI taxonomy): domain Eukaryota; kingdom Metazoa; phylum Arthropoda; class Insecta; order Coleoptera; family Coccinellidae; genus Novius; species Novius pumilus. The sequence goes on from JAIFOV010000472.1 coordinate 1,501,616, forward strand.
AAATTCACTTTCGAATGGGAAATTTAATTTTCCAGTTATGACAACTTCAAATATGTTGCAAGTGGAAATAGAATTTATTGTACATACATTAAAATATGAGATATTAGGGGCTTTCAAAGGCGCAGACGCGCGGAATCGATTGACAATAGGTTGGTTCCAACTCGCGTTGTGAACCGTCAATGTAATGTCACGATTCTGCGGTGTTTTAAAATTCGCTTCATTTTACAAACAGCGCAGAATCGTGAGGGTAACGTGTGAGAATACAGTAATCATTCACAATGCCAGTTGGAACAGACCTTATGACTACCTTTTTTTTAGTCACCACTAGGTATTGGAACTGGATGGGGTCAATTTTAATATGTATTACGAATCTGTGGAAGAGTATTGTCAAACTTTGATAGATGGTAGACTAACGTTTTGAATGTCGCAAGATCATATCAATATTATTCTGTTTGAATATGTTCTTCTTTATTAATTAAAACTAGAACCTTAACCAATTAATCAAAAATCGAATCCTCTTTTTCGAAAACTGTCAACACAAAATCTTTTGTCCGAATAGGACTTCGGTGCAAATTACTGCCTACATACCCTCACTCATTGCGTAATATGACTTTCTTGAAGATTAATGGACAAAATAAATAAGTAGAAATTCTAATTGGATATAATTCAAATTCCACTGATGATGTGTATGGTGACATCAGTTCAAGCAGAAGCACAATATTCGGTCCTTTTTATCTCCAGAATTTGAGAAACATGTAGTATTTCAAAGTATTATCGCATTTTTTTTTATCAGAAAAAATGTCTGAATTGCGAGATGACTTTTTATTATACAATTAATTTGTTAAAATAATCACGACATCGTTATTTAGTTAAGAATACTTCTCTAGATGACCAAAAATGTGCTGTTCATTGTTAGGTAACCATAAGGTAAGGAAGGAGCGCTATTGACTTTTTCATCGTGATTTGTTAGAAGTCATATTTGTTTATTTTCTTGAACGAAATTACGCTATGCGAAAAAGTCCACTTATTGACAAATACTCATCTTTACTTCAGGGCAAAATGAACGTTTTGCTAATTTCGTTCTTCGATCAAATATTTATCTTTATATTTTTACATCTTTCAAGGATAATAATCGTAGTCTCGTTACGAAATTTTTGAGATGAAATTGACAATGAAAAGTGGTACTGGAGAAATGTGGGTTAAGGGAACGACGCGACGCCGACATACACGCAATATTCATTTCACAAACGCCACTTTTATTTAGAATACAACTTGGATTTCAAAGATGTCGAGACCTATCGGTCTCGCAAAATATCTTATGAAATATCTCCGTTCAATCGGAACTACAATTTGTCAAAACTATCACGTCGGCGTCGCGTAGTACTTATGCATCGATAGGTACTCGGTTCGGCGAATTAGCAACGGACTTTGGAATCAGGTGAAACCGATCAAGAATTATTTCACCTACTGAGTCATTGTTCAACAGTTCATTCATTTGCTCTAAATGTAAAAACCCGATGACGTGGAACGGGAACTTGGAAACATGGGAAGATTGCCATTAATTTTGTCGTTACGTTCGAAAATTTTCGGTGGATTTCTTTGATCGAATTAGTTGTAGAAATACCCAAGAGCTAAGTGGATCGAAAATTGTAGTTATTAATGAAAATTTCTCGATTCTTTAAATTTAGACCAATACATACATGAATGTCCTTTGCTATTATATTATAGATTATACAACTCATGATAAATTGGACCAATAGCAATCGAGCATTTTCCTTAACGTATAGATAAGTGATTACAGTCCTTGACGACGTGATATAATCACCTTGGTGAAATGAACTAACAAACATAGAAATGACAATATAAAAGTAACAATGACTCAATAGTAGTCATAGAAGTGAATATTTGTTTGTATCGACAAACGTCAAAAGTTTCGTATTCATCAAAATCAAAATGAGTCGTTTTGGAAATGTTCCAAATGATAAAATGAGCAAATCGATTGAAGCTCTAAATCCGACAAATAAAATGAAAACACACAAATACATTTGGAATCAATTCACGGCTTTTTGTGAAGAAAAGTTCATTATAATTGGTTTATACGTTGTATAATCCCATCGAATACCACTCGAGCAATCGAAAATAAAGAATATTTGTCACTCATCACTCGTCGTAATCCTAAAAAAAAGCAGATTACGACTCGTGACTCGGAAAAATATTCGGTTATTTTCGATGCTCTCGTGGTATTACTAGCGATTATATACAAATGCATTATTTTAAACTGACCATTTCGATTATCTTATTAGATTTTTTTTCTCAGTAAGGAAAATTTTAAGATGATACCCCGTTCAGAGACACAGCAATAAAAAATAGTCCATAGAAATTCTCATTACTTTAAGGCTATAATTCTCGTATTTTCTGTTAGATCATTGCAAATTTTTCGATCTATCATCCAAATGAGTAATATCAAGGTATATATTTATGAGAAGCATTAAGTTCAAGAATTTTTTCGTTTGGCGAAATATATTCCGATACGATATCTATGGTGTAAAAAGCGAATTTTTGTTCTCTGTAAAGAAACCGAATAATAAATATTTATAGTGAAATTGGAAAGGTTGAAAACGGAGTGTTACGCTCAGCTTGAACTAGATTAACAAAACGGTAATCAAAAAATGATTTCAGTAATTGTGTATGTAGAAAGCAGTTGGTTATCCAGAGAGTATATTTTTTTCTGGCAGATAAATCACATGATTGCAAGTGAAGGATAAACATTGATAAAGTATGTTCCCGGAGGTGATTGTCCAAATTACCACTTTTTATTTTAATATAAAAATATTTTATTCACGATTTGTCTTTAGAATCTAAAGGAAATTGAATAAGGTGAATTTGTAAGTACACTTACCTACAAGTTATCTACTTGTGTACTGAGAAGATGAGTTTAAACAAATTTCAGACGTGTTTTCCAAATGCTAAAATTGTTAAAAGCGTATCTGGTAATGTTTTCTTGCTGGAAGACGAGCAAAATTTTAGAATTAAAGACTGAGAATGAAAGAAACATCAAATCGTGTTAAGCAAAAACAAAAGTATGGTATGGGAAGATAAAATGATTCTTCTTATTAGGTAAGAGAAAGAAACAATGAAACCTATTTCGTTTAGATTATTTAGCACTTGTATAATAGTGCACTCTTTAGCCACTTTTCAAGAACGCTTTATTCACGCCCGAAACGTGTTTAATTAAGACTGAATTCTAGTTTTTAAAATTCACTTTAAATACTACAATTTTACAATCTCATGTCACAGTCCACCAATCGAAAATATGAACGTTGTGACTACTATCCAATGACATTTTTTATAGAACTAATGAAAATAGAGAGCACTTAGGGGTGAGTCCATTGTCTTTGTTTAAGACATTTCTGTGTTTTCGTTATTTTTAAGCTTTCGTATACAGGCTGTCCCACCAGGAATGCCCATTAGAAGTTTACGGAGAAATAGTTGTCCGATTGGTTTGAAATTTTGGACATGGGCAACAATCCATCGAGGCTAACTTTCTAAAATAGTAGCGACAATTTTCTACTTCCGGGTACAACGGAAATGACACCTGCTCTCTTATTTTAAATGGAACACACTATATATTTTAACATCATCCGATGAACTTTTTAATTCTAGTTGATTTCATGCATTTCTTATATATACTTTGAGTAGTTTCCAAGTTATCCGCATATTTGCGAAAGAAATTAGTGGTAAGACCTTTCAAAAAAATTTGTTTTTCCCAATATCACAATGCATAATTTCAGATTTGCCCTCTGAAATGAATTACCAGAAGATTACTCAATGCCATTTATAAAGGTCGGCAATGTGTGTTGAACATCCTGTATAACACAGATAGAATTTAGATTTGAAAAAATGACGATAACTCTGTTTTTTCAAATGTAAACTCCAAATTTTCTTTTCGTATTTGGATAAAGAACAAAAAAATAAGGGTAGTTTGTTAATAATTTCCTATACCTAAATAGTGCATTGAGATTTCGTTTATTACCTGTTTCTTTATATAAGAATTATTTCGTTTTTTGGGTGTAACAGGTTGATTATAATTTTCAAAGATTTATTGTTGTTGTTGAACGTTTCAATGGAGACTCACATCTTCATCAACAGGACGAAATGGAATAACCTTGAAATTTTACATTGACAAATATTAAATATAATTCTAAAAATGTATCTTACTAGATCGCTTGTTGATAGATGAATTTGACAATAATGAAAAAATAATGATTGGTTTTCTAGACAATTTCACAGAAAGGTCGAAATGAATGAATAATAATATTTTAAGGGTTAGATTAATGATGAATATATGGAACTTAAACCTTTAATGTCTGTTTTATCGTTGATTGCCATGTTTTCTTTGTTTTTTATATGTATCATTTCCAAAATTTCGCGCGACTTTGTATTTTTTTCGATTTTTAAAATTTTGGTGTTTTCATAGTCGAAAGAGTGATGTTCTGATATTTTGTGTTTATTTAGTGCGGTATGTGCTTGTTTTGAATATTTATGACCTTTTAATCTGTCACTTAAACGTTGGCATGTTTGTCCAATATAACTTTTATTACAATTTGGCAGTTTACTTTTCAATTTAGTGTAAAGTTGTCGAATTTGGTTTTGTGGTTTATGCGCTATGTGTATGTTGTATGGTTTTAGGATATTTGATATTTTTGGTGATACGAATGGAATAAATGGAATAGAAATATAAGTTTTTTTAGTTGTGATATCAGTTATATTTGATTTGGTTTGCATTGTATTATGAAATTTGTGTATACGATTTTTTATTATTTTATTGACGATATTATTTGGGTAATTATTTTGATATAGAAGTGACTTAATTTTCATTAAAATTTCTGGTCTGTGAATTGGGGATGTTAAATTAATTCCTCTATCTATTATGTTTTGAATAATATTAATTTTGTGAGAAATGTGATGTGATGATTTAAAATTAATTAATCTGTTGGTAGATGTGGGTTTCATGTACCATTTTGTTTTGATTTCATTACCAGATCGAATTAAAGTCATATCTAAAAAGTTTATTTTGTTGTCTTCTTCCGTTTCAAGAGTGAATTTAAGTTTAGGATGAAAATCATTGAATCTATTAAGAATATCATTTATTTCTATGGGGTTGGCTATGAGTAAGCAGTCATCAACAAATCTTTTATATAAAGTTATTTGAAAATTCTGTGTTTCTAATATTTCCTCTTCTAAATGTTCCATTACTATTTGTGCTATAACACTCGATATTGGGCTACCCATAGCGACGCCATCGATTTGTTGATAATAATTAATAAGTGTCCTTGTATTGGAAAAAATTAGTGTGGAGTGTGAATCTTAATGCATCAATGAATTCAACTTCTGGAATTTTAATGAAAATTAAGTCACTTCTATATAAAAATAATTACCCAAATAATATCGTCAATCAAATAATAAAAAATCGTTTACACAAATTTCATAATACAATGCAAACCAAATCAAATATAACTGATATCACAACTAAAAAAACTTATATTTCTATCCCATTTATTCCATTCATATCGCCAAAAATATCAAATATCCTAAAACCATACAACATACACATAGCGCATAAACCACAAAACCAAATTCGACAACTTTACACTAAATTGAAAAGTAAACTGCCAAATTGTAATAAAAGTTATATTGGACAAACATGCCAACGTTTAAGTGACAGATTAAAAAGTCATAAATATTCAAAACAAGCACATACCGCACTAAATAAACACAAAATATCAGAACATCACTCTTTCGACTATGAAAACACCAAAATTTTAGAAATCGAAAAAAATACAAAGTCGCGCGAAATTTTGGAAATGATACATATAAAAAACAAAGAAAACATTGCAATCAACGATAAAACAGACATTAAAGGTTTAAGTTCCATATATTCATCATTAATCTAACCGTTAAAATATTATTATTCATTCATTTCGACCTTTCTGTGAAATTGTCTAGACAATCAATTATTATTTTTTCATTATTGTCAAATTCATCTATCAACAAGCGATCTGGTAAGATAAATTTTTAGAATTATATTCAATATTTATCAATGTAAAATTTCAAGGTTATTCCATTTCGTCCTGCTGATGAAGATGTGAGTCTCCATTGAAACGTTCAACAACAACAATAAATCTTTGAAAATTATAATCAACCTGTTACACCCAAAAAACGAAATAATTCCTAAATAGTGCTGTATGTATGTATGTAATGTTTTTACACATTAGAAAGCTCTATGAGCATCGAATCAAATTTTGGTTCTATGCTCTTATTGTTGACAGTTATCCAAAAATGGGTGAACGTTTGAATTACACAAACGAAGATTATTTAAATTTATTCAGCATTTACGTTGAATCTAACAGGATTATTTTTCGAGCATGCGATACATTTGGAATTAGATTTCCAGAGAAGCCGAAACCCTCACGAAAAACTCTGAAACGAATTATAGAAAAATTCCTACGCTGTCTATAAATCTGCAGAATTGTTAAACAATCATCGAAAGAATCTCGCCCTTGTAACCTTTGATTTCCATGTGCCATGGCGTAGAATTTTTTTATAATTCGTTTCAAAGTTCTTCGTGACGGTTTCTGCTTTTCTGGAAATCTAATTACAAATGTATCACATGCTCGAGAAATAATTCTGTTAGATTCAGCATAAATGCTTAAAAAATTTAAATAGTCTCCATTTGTATTATTTCAACGTTCGCAGAATTTTCAGATAACTATCAACAGTAGGACCATAGAACCAAAATTTCATTCGATGCTCATAGAGCTTTGTAATGTGCAAGTGCAATAAGCGAGCACAGAAGAATAATATAATGCAATTTGATACTTTGCCTCCATGTGACAATTATTTCAAGTTATCTCAAAACCGTACGATTTAGATATAAGGAATTATTAACAAACTACCTTATTTTTTTGTTCTTTATCCAAATACGAAAAGAAAATTTGGAGTCTACATTTGAAAAAACTGAGTTATCGTCATTTTTTCAAATCTCAATTCGGCAGTGTGTGTTGAACATTTATGAAATGACATTGAGTAATCTTCTGGTAATTCATTTCAGAGGGCAGATCTAAAATTATGCATTGTGATATTGAGAAAAACCAATTTTTTTGAAAGGTCTTAGCTGTAATTTTTTTCACAAATATGCGGATACCTCGGAAACTACTCAATGGAGATATAAGAAATGGTACATGAAATCAACTAGAATTAAAAAGTCCATCGAATGATGTTAAAATATATAGGGTGTTCCATTTAAAATAAGAGAGCAGGCGTAGCCGGAAGTGGAAAATTGTTGCTACTATTTTAGAAAGTTAGCTTCGTTGTTGCCAATGTACAAAATTTCAAACAAATCGGACGACTATATCTCCGTAAACTTCTAATGGGCATTCCTGGTGGGACATCCTGTAGCGGCACAACATAATCGTAAAGAAGATTTGACTTGGAAATCGAGCCGTAGATAACATTTGGTGATACGCTTCCAAATCAATTTAAAACATGATTTTCTTGCCCACCCACGAACCACTTACTGCAACTATGCGCATACAAATTCAATATTCCTAAACAATGTGCTTGTATTTTGTACTTTCAAATTTGTCATAAAAGGAAATCCCGAGCAGTGAATGATAATGAAAACATTTAAACTTAAAACAATATTTAATTACGTATGTAAAGTATGAATGATCGTAAATTTCTTTCCATGAAGATCATGACCAATCCTCGACTTTCTAAGAAAATTTAACACGCCGATTGTTCTACGAACGTCGCGTTGAAAATATTAAAGACATGACATTCAAAACTTTTCGGTACAAATCGAATTGTTAAAGTAGATGACGTAGTAGTCATCGAGTCGGAGTTATGAATGAGTGATTTTAAATGCCTCAAAGTATTATGTAAGGAACAATTTTGAATAAAATTATTGTACGTAACGACGTATATATTTTTCAGAATAAAAAATGAGCAGCCGTCTATTTCGAATTCATGGGAGTTTCTGTGCTTCGCACCCTTGGGAAGTGATAGTTGCCACACTAACTTTAACGGCATGCATGCTAACGGTTGAACATCAACATCCGACACCACCACCAAAACCTGCAGTCAGATTCTGCACGGGATGTATACAAGAGGTAAGTAAAACAATTCCCAGACGACCTTCACCTGTGACCCACTCACTACGCTCTTTACAACCGTTCTTACATAATGACGTGAGGCAGGTTTTCACAGCCAGACGAACTTCCTTCATTTCCCGATTTTATCAATTTCCATCAATGAGTACGGACGATAGTTAAATAAAAAAGAGGAATTTTATCAAAAGTACAATAAATATAATAATAATGCGAATACTCTCCTAATCCTAATATAACAACGAAACATCACAAAGCAAAACTTTTGATTTATCATATTTGGCTGATTTTGATGTTAACGATAAGCCACCGATTAAACATCCTCTCTAATTCAGCAGATGAGAGAAATCGTCCTCATTTCCAAATGATCAAACGTAACGACGAAATATTTTGTTATATCAGTGTAGCCTCGATCGGACTTGTGGAATGCAGTTCAGTGGCAATTAAAAACGGTGACAAATTCCGCCCTGTATGCAACATTAACCATACCTATATACGCAAAATTAAGTAATAATGTTATATGAAAGTGAGTGAAATGAATAACAACACGGCACATTGAGGAACCGAACTGAACAATTTCTCGGCATTGACAGTGAAAGCATCGGTGGACTAGAAAGGTCAGTCAATAAACAGAACCGTAACGTTGGAAAATTATTCGAACTGTGAACACTGAGACAAATAATTATACTGAAAAAAGTCTGTGCCGTTTGGTGGAAGTTGAAACTCTATAAAAAAAAGGCAAAAATTCTCTTGAAAATTTTGAGAAAATTTAAGTTCAACAAGTTTTTTCAACTCTTTGCGTGTTCGAAAAATGTGAATTTGACTTACATTCGCATTTAAGGAGTAACCGTTTAATAAATGTTCGATTTTCTGTGAACAAAAATTTCTATGACTCTTGTCACAATGTACGACTTTTTATTTATTTATATATTTTTTTACTTTCATTTCTGGGTGGCATTCGAGTTTGTTCGAAAATTTGAAAAAATTCGAATGTTTCATTCCTTTTGATATTCTGAAGAAATCAACGATAATTTTTTTGAAATATGTGCACACTTTTCAAATTCTCAACAAATGTATGAAAATGGGCGATAGGAAAATTTCTTGCAAGTGCCAGAAAATTCCGGTTACTTTCTTGAGATTTAGAGGCATTTTCTTTGAAGAGTATGCATTTTTCAAATAAGATATGAGGTTTCCTGAGGATTTTCATAACGATAAAAGAAATTTCACCCGAATTGTTTGCCATTTTCGCCTTTCTTTGAAAAATGGAATCCAAAAAATATTTTGCTACCCGAATTTGTGAGAATTTTTGAAAAGAATAATGCCGACGCTCCTTTAGCTTTTACTTTGTAATAAATTGATCTTGACTGTAGTAATATATCGGGTGTCCCACCGGGAATGTCCATTAGAAGTTTACGGAGAAATAGTTGTCCGATTTGTTTCAAATTTTGTATATGGGCAACAATCCATCAAGGCTAACTTTCTATAATAGGAGCAACAATTTTGCACTTCCAGTTATACCGAAAATGACATCTACTCTTGTATTTTAAATGGAACAGCCTATATATTTTAACATCATTCGATGGACTCTTTAATTCTAGTTCGTTTCATGTACCATTTCTTATATCTCCATTGAGTAGTTTCCGAGTTATCCGCATATTTGTGAAAAAAATTACAGATGAGGCCTCTCAAAAAATTGGTCTTTCTCAATATCACAATGCATAATTTTAGATCTGCCGTCTTAAATGAATTACCAGAAGATTACTCAATGTCATTTCATAAAGGTCGGCAATCTATGTTATATATGTCAACACACACTGCCGAATTTATATTTGAAAAAATGACTCAGTTTTTTCAAATGTAAACTCCAAATTTTCTCTTCGCATTTGAATAAAGAACAAAAACATAAGCGTCGTTTGTGAATAATTCCCTAAACCTAAATAGTACGGTTTTTGAGATAACTTGAAATAATTGTTACATGGACGCAAAGTATCAAATTCCATTGTATTCTGTGCTCGCTTATTGCACTTGCACATTAGAAAGCACTATGAGCACCGAATAAAATTTTGGTTCTATGCTCCTACTGTTGATAGTTATCTGAAAATTCTGCCAACTTTGAAATAATACAAACGGAGACTATTTAAATTTATTCAGCATTTATGCGGAATCTAACTAAATTATTTCTCGAGCATGTGATACATTTGGAATTAGATTTCCAGAGAAGCCGAATCTTTGAAACGAATTATAAAAAAATTCCTACGCCATGGCACATGGAAATCAAAGGTTACAAGGGCGAGATTCTTTTATGATTCTTTAACAATTCTGCAGATTTATAGACAGCGTAGGAATTTTTCTATAATTCGTTTCAGAATTTTTCGTGACGGTTTCGGCTTCTCTGGAAATCTAATTCCAAATGTATCGCATGCTCCAGAAATAATCCTGTTAGATTCAACCTAAATGCTGAACAAATTTAAATAATCTTTGTTTGTGTAATTCAAACGTTCACCCATTTTTGGATAACTGTCAATAATAAGAGCATAAAACCAAAATTTGATTCGATGCTCATAGAGCTTTCTGATATGCAAGTGCAATAAGCGAGCACAGAATAATAATATAATGCAATTTGATACTTTGCCTCCATGAGACAATTATTTCAAGTTATCTCAAAAACAGTACTATTTATGTATAGGAAATTATTAACGAAGTACCCTTATTTTTTTGTTCTTTATCCAAATACGAAAAGAAAATTTGGAGTCTACATTTGAAAAAAACAGAGTTATCGTCATTTTTTCAAATCTAAATTCGGCAGTGTGTGTGTTGAACATCCTGTATAACATAGATTGCCGACCTTTATGAAATGACATTGAGTAATCTTCTGGTAATTCATTTAAGAGGGCAGATCTAAAATTATGCATTGCGATATTGAGAAAAACCAATTTTTTTGAAAGGCCTTATCTGTAATTTTTTTCACAAATATGCGGAGAACTCGGAAACTACTCAATGTAGATATAAGAAATAGTACATGAAATTAACTAGAATTAAAAAGTCCATCGAATGATGTCAAAATATATAGGGTCTTCCATTTAAAATAAGAGAGCAGGTGTCATTTCCGGTGTAACCGAAAGTGGAAAATTGTTGCTATTATTTGAGAAAGTTAGCTTCGATGGATTTTTGCCCATGTACAAAATTTCAAACCAATCGGACTATTTCTCCGTAAACTTGTGATGGGCAATCCCGGTGCGACATCCTGTACGTATGCAGTTGTAAAATTTTGGTACTGCAGAAATCCCGCAGTCTAAAAAAAAATTTCAAAATATTGGATTAACAAAAATTCCAATAGTAATTGTATTTTTCGCAATCAACTGAAACGGTGGATAATAAAATTTAAAAACTCAAGGCACAACATTGAATAAAACTATACAATTATTGAATGGTTTTCACTAAGCAATATTCCCATTGTTAAACCAAAGAGCGACGTAAATTTCAAGGCGCATTGAAAAATGTCATTAACAATGTGCTTGGTTTTTAATAGTCCCGAGAAGTACATTAAAAACTTAGTAAAAATTTGCTAGTAGAGACACCTCGACCTCGGCAGAAAAGAAAAATTTCACCGCGGACACACTTTTTAGGACCCCTTGAACTCATTTTGTAGGGTACAATATCGTTATTCTCCTTAATATTCGCTACGATGAAGCAGTTCTTTCGTATAGGCGACCAAAAACGAAGAGTTTACTTTTTTCAATTTCAACCATGTGTTGGTCGTACTTACATTTAGATGCAATACTCTCATGTGCCTTTCTTATTTCTACTAAGAAATTCATTTTCTGAAGATCATAAATAATTAATCATTCACGTGGACCTTGATATATGAAGTAAATTACCCAGACCATTACTACATTACTCCTGATTCATGATCGAAGTAATTACTCGATTGCAATTAAACTAGCTGGATTGAACTGAATCCCATTGAGGAATCAATTAAAACTAACCTACCTACATATTCATTTCATTCACTTCTCTTTCAAAGTCAATAGCCTGAAAAATTAGTTTATTATGTTACTTAAACGTCATTGAGTTGCTTCGGGATGATCATTATAATAATAATGATCATATTCAATTGACTTTCTATTGTAGCATTTGATTATTTTTCAGAAAAATCTGTTAAAATCAATAATTATTCAAGTTTCTGTTTTTTTTCTCAGGCGGAGTACAACGCTGCCGACGTTATACTGATGACGATTATACGCAGTCTAGCAGTACTTTTTGGGTACTACCAGTTTTGCAGACTTAAAAAATTGGACAATAAATACGTTTTGGGTGAGTAGGTACAATGGAATGTTGCAATACCGTTTAATAATGGTAATCGAAAGTTTATTTATCGTAAAAAGAACTGGGATCAATCTAAATCTTCTAATGAGTGAAAGTGGTTTCGTATAAACGGTCCAGTCCGCAACATCGCGAGCATAACCGTGAATAATGCGTTACGTGTTTTTGCAACTTGAAAGTAAAAGCCACATTGTACATCCCGTTGAGGATGACCATGACGAAGATAATTTTCTTTCATTTCTATTTTATTTTGTTTAAACTTGACCTAAAAATTGTTGGACACGCCAATTTTTCGGTGGAGATGACATATTGGCCTACCGATTAAAATGTTGAATGTAGTCAAGTTTATTGAATATAATAAGGCTCGCTTCTTTTTTTTCTTTCGGTGTTGTTAAGTATTACAGAAGCCAGGCTACGCACGACTATTGTACGAACTAAGAATTTAGAAAATCGTATGGAAAATGTATAAGGCCTCATTTATTTCTAGGAACATTTTCCATTAATGTATTACACTCAAGATGTTATCCTTCTGAACTCTTATCGAAGAATACCCTATTTTAAATTGACTGAAAAAAAAAATTGCGTATAAAAAAATAATGCATAATACCTGTCAGTCATTGCCAAACGATAAAAGAAAAGCGTACCCGACATAAAGGAATAATCATACATCAGAAGAATATGAGTAATATAAGCAAGTAAAAAATAAAGTTAACAACGAAATATCAACGTTGGAAAAGGAACACTGGCCAAAGTTCTCCAACAATTTGAAATAAAAAAAATTACTTGACCTTAACTTGTTTTTAATTTGATTTCTAGGTATCGCCGGATTGTTCACCGTTTTTTCCAGTTTCATATTTACATCGGCAGTTATCAATTTGCTACGCATTGATGTGACAGATTTAAAGTAAGTACCACACCACAATCTATTTTTGTATTCATGTTACCTTTTATTTTAGAGATGCTTTATTTTTTTTCCTTCTCCTTGTTGATTTATCGAAAGCTGCTATATTGGCTCGTCTAGCTCTCCACGCTTCAACACAGGATGAAGTCAAGACGAATATCGCAAGAGGAATGTCAGTGCTTGGGCCTACCATCACATTAGATACAATTGTGGAAACTCTAGTCATTGGTGTTGGGACATTATCAGGTATAAAACCCGTCGATCGTTTTGGAAAAGTACGATAATTTTTTTTCAGGAGTTTACCGACTGGAAATGTTGTCCTACTTCGCCTGCCTATCGGTTTTAGTAAATTATATTGTTTTCATGACATTTTATCCAGCTTGCTTATCCCTTATATTTGAAGTAAGTTCATGCGGGTAATACTGTAAATAGATAGAAATAACGCTTTTCAGTATTTTCAGTTATCTAGAACGACGAATGTTTATGCTCGAAAGGGATCGGCTTTAATACAACGAGCACTTAAAGAGGAAGATACCAAATCGAATCCAGTCGTACAAAGAGTAAAAATGATTATGTCAGCTGGATTAATGATGGTGCATGTTCATAGGTAAATATCATATCTGCATTAGCCAATCGACCTTCCAGAAATGCAAGTCAATTGTATGCATAATTCTGAGGCGACTCTAAATCGTTTTCTCTGCGAGGTATGATGTCGTCGAATGATTGATTAGTGCATTTTTAATCGAGATTTATACGTTAAATTGCAAACCATTTGAATAACAATTGCTTGGTCTAATAATATTATATATATTTTTTTCAAAGTGCTATAAATATTTGAAAAAGAATCTTCTTGACCTTTCCAACTTTCCCAAGCTGTATTGTTTATGCAGAGATCCGTGAGAGATTATTTTTAAAACGTAGTTAACTCGAAAAGTGTTGGTATTGAATAGATATTCAGTTCTAAGTCGCCAGGAAGTTCACATGTTCCGTTGTTTTAGTCGCTGGCCCTTGAGGGATCACAATCATCACAACATCACGCCGATTCAAGAAAATATCGCTCTCAATGGGACAGAAGAAGCTGCAGTTCATGGTTATATTATGAGGTACAAAAAGGTTCCAGTATAGATTATTAGTTTGATAATCTCGTGGATTTTAGATGGATGGCTCTTAGTGCAGACCACATTGTCATCCTCGTTCTGCTCCTGGCGTTGGTGATTAAATTAGTGTTCTTCGAAAACAAAAGCGAACTGACAGAACAACTTTTCGCGATGAAAATCACCCCAAGAAGACAGGACGAAAAAAGGAAATCCTTCAGAACATTTTCCCTACAATCTGAAAATTTCATTTTGAACAACCAGATCGATGGTAACAATGTTGATTGATTACATGTCAGAATGTTAATTTATACTATTTTCAGAAACTGGTAAAGTAGATAAGGAAGTTCAAACCGACTGTTTCCCGGAGATATCGGATGTAGAAAGTTCTTCACCGGAGGATGACAGGATTAACGAGCCGTGTCGAAGTTTAGAAGAATGTTTGAAGATTTACAATGACACTGACTTGGGCGCGACTGCTCTGAGGGACGACGAGGTTATAATGCTGGTGGAAAACAGACATATACCAGCGTATCAACTTGAGAAGGCAGTGGAAGATCCTGAACGTGGGGTTGGGATAAGGAGACGTATACTAGGGGCACACGCGAAAGTGACTAAAGCTTTAGTGAATTTGCCGTATAAAAATTACAATTACGAACAGGTGAGTTAGTGAAGTAAATAATTAATACATATATTTCTCGTCATATTGGCACGTTTAAAATCATGTCATATATCATTATTCGGAATATACGTGCCGTGTATATAGTTAAAGAAGTAAAATAGTCTTGACGTTTCGCAGAAATCGCACGCTGCATCATCAGAGAAGTTTTCGTTCTACGTGACAAACGGAAACTGATGGAAATTTCCTAATGTCATATTCTTTATTGACGTTTGTATAGTGTGGTATAATTTCGTGTAGTTCGAGCGGGATTATTTTGCAAAGTGTGCTGTGACTTTGCGTTAAATTTTGATTGTTTTGAATGTTTCGATTATAACCTCTGTTAAAAATAATTGTTCGATTATTCCGAAGATTGTTGCGTTGGCCGTGAATTTGTGTTGAGATATTTTGTTCGTCACCTGGTCTATACAGGATGTATCAAAAGTCCTGGTACGGCCCGATAACTTTTTAACGGTTAGAGGTAGAAAAATGAAACTTAGAGTATGTTTATAACATAAAAGGAACTACCTTTTGTGGGGGGTTAATCCTTTTGATCCCCTTCCCTGGGGGGGACCAGTCCCCCCAAGCTTCTTTTTCAAATAGCAACCCCTATGTTGTGATACATTATTGGAAAGAGCATAAAAAAAGAAGAATTTTCGCGCAAACCGGAGGTCTTTATCTTAATTTGTTCATAAGTTATTGGCCAAGAAAGATGTTTTTTGACCCCCTTGGGCGCATTTTCAAAAAATCTTAACTCCCATTTGGGACATCGGCAAAATAAAAATTGAGGGTGCAAAATGTTGGTTGTTTAGTGTAATTTGTAGTAAAAAATACAGTTTTGACTTTAAAATCACTCTTAGGGAGGTTTCGGTCCTCTAAAAAAGTTCAGATTTGACCCGCTTGGGCTCATTTTCAAAAAATCATAACTCCCGTTTGGGACCTCGGAAAACTAAAAAGAGCCCTTGATAAATCGTTCACCCCTTCTCCCCCACCCCACTTAGGACTTCTTAGATGGAAGATGCTTACTTGATTAAAGCAAATGCTCAAACTGAAGGCCTCCTTGAATTTCACAGTGTCCTAAGCGAACGTAAGCAGCATCTCGTACGTTTTGCAACATTTCGGGAGTGATTTGTGCGATTTCGTTCCGAATGCTGGCTTTCAATTCTTCAACTGTCGTCGGTTTGCACTTGCGAACTCTGTCTTTTAAGAAACCCCAAAGAAAAAAGTCTAAGAGTTCAAATCAGGAGACCGCAGTGGCCACGCGATTGATAACGGACTTGTGATGCCTCTGCCAATCCAACGATTCTGAAACGGGATGTCTAAGTAATTTCTCACGATGAGACCGTAATGAGTAGGGGCACCGTCCTGCTGAAACCACACGTTGTGAAAATCTCCTGCAGACAAATTTTGCATCGCCGGAACAATATCATTTTGGAGAAGTGCAAGGTAGCGTTAACTGTTGAGATTACCTTCAATAAAAAATGGGCCTATGATATTATTGCCTAAAATACCACACCAAACGTTTACTTTTTGCGGAGTTTGTGTGTGTCTCTTGAATCCAGAAGGGATTTGCATCTGTCCAAAATCTGTCATTGTGTTTGTTAACGGCGCCGTTTAAGAAAAATGTCGCTTCGTCAGTAAAAGTTACCTTAGAGAAAAAGTTTCGCTGTGCGTCATCCTTAACCCTAAATTTTTACACATTACTGCATGCGTTTTTCACTATCACCCTCTTTCAGTTCTTGACCACTGTGACACTTGTATGCAAAATAATTTTGGGATTTCAAAATACGGTATACAGAATCCTTGCTAATGCCAGTAACTGCAGCAGCTTTTTGCGTAGAGGTACGCGGAGTCTCAACGTATGTTAACAACACTTCCTCCTCTTTTTTCAGCGACGTACTCGATTTAGGTCTACCACTTCTAGCTTTGTCTTAAACGGAGCCTGTGTCTAAAAATCTATCCACGGTGATCGCTCATGAAATGTATAGTTAAAAACTGTCCGCACTTGATCGTATGACCGTTGCCCGTCGCCAAAACCACGGATCATTAACAATGTTATCCTTTCTTTCTCAGTCAACTTAGCACTGTTGCTAAGAAAAAGCAAAATCTACTTGAAAAGCTGGTACAGTTATTGGCATTAGCAAGGATTCTCTATACCATATTTTGAAATCTCACAATTATTTTGCACACAAGTGTCACAGTGTTCAAGAACTGAAAGAGGGTGATAGTGAAAAACGCATGCAGTATTGTGTAAAAATTTGGGGTAAGGATGACGCACAACGAAATTTTCTCTCTAAGGTAACTTTTACTGACGAAGCGACATTTTTCTTAAACGGTGCCGTTAACAAACACAATGACAGATTTTGAATAGATGAAAATCCCTTCTGAATTCAAGAGACACACACAAACTCCGCAAAAAGTAAACGTTTGATGCGGTATTTTAGGCAATAATATTATAGGCCCATTTTTTATTGAAGGTATTCTCAACAGTTAACGCTACCTTGCACTTCTCCAAAATGATATTGTTCCGGCGATGCAAAATTTGTCTGCAGGAGATTTTCACAACGTGTGGTTTCAGCAGGACGGTGCCCCTACTCATTACGGTCTCATCGTGAGAAATTACTTAGACATCACGTTTCAGAATTGTTGGATTGGCAGAGGCATCACAAGTCCGTTATCAATCGCGTAGCCACTGCGGTCTCCTGATTTGAACCCTTTAGACTTTTTTCTTTGGGGTTTTTTAAAAGACAGAGTTTACAAGTGCAAACCGACGACAATTGAAGAATTGAAAGCCAGCATTCGGAACGAAATCGCACAAATCACTCCCGAAATATTGCAAAACGTACGAGATGCTGCTTACGTTCGCTTAGGACACTGTGAAGTTCAAGGAGGCCTTCAGTTTGAGCTCTTGCTTTAATCAAGTAAGCATCTCCCATCTAAGAAGTCCTAAGTGGGGTGGGGGAGGAGGGGTGGACGATTTTTCAGGGGCTCTTTTTAGTTTTCTGAGGTCACAAACGGGAGTTATGATTCTTTGAAAATGTGCCCAAGCGGGTCAAATCTGAAGTTTTTAGGGGGCCGAAACCCTCCTTACAGTAATCTTAAAATCAAAACTGTATTTTTTACTAGAAATTACGCTGAACAAACAACATTTTGCACTCTCAATATTTATTTTTCCGAGGTACCAAATGGGAGTTATGATTTTTTCAAAATGGACCTAAGGGGGTCAAAAAACATCTTTCTTGGCCAATAACTTATGAACAAATTGAGATGAAGACCTCCGGTTTGCGCGAAAATTCTTTTTTTATGCTCTTTTCAATAATGTATCACAACATAGGGGTTGCTATTTGAAAAATAAACTTGGGGGAACTGGCCCTACCCAGGGAGGGGGTCAAAAAGATTAACCCCCAAAAAGGTAGTTCCTTTTATGTTATAAACATACCTTAAGTTTAAATTTCTACCTCCAACCGTCCAAAAGTTATCGGGCCGTACCCGGACTTTTGATACACCCTGTATAGTCAGCAGAGAATACACTAACTTATCAAGTTTTATTTTTGTCCTACAGTTAGTAATGAAAAATGTTATACCGTGAAACTAACAATTTCTGAGCGTAGGACCGAGAAAATAAATCATTCGATTTGTAGGACAATGTGGCCATATAATTATACAAACATTATCTACATAATAGTAAAAGAATTAGCTGGTTAGTAATAATTTTGATTACCTCATTATTGATACATGTTGGTAGTGGGGGAGGCTTTATTTTTGAGTACTTTATAAAATTACCTAAAGATTGAAATAAAAAAGTAACTGTTTCTAAAAAGATTAGTCAATTGCCAATCCGACATGTTTCACACTT
Organism: Novius pumilus; assembly: GCA_020654155.1. NCBI lineage: Eukaryota > Metazoa > Arthropoda > Insecta > Coleoptera > Coccinellidae > Novius > Novius pumilus. Next base: position 1,520,616 of record JAIFOV010000472.1, read on the forward strand.
GCAATATTTATAAGCTACCACTGTCGAGAATTATCCCACATAGAATCTGGGCGTCTCGTCAAAACAAAGCTAGTCACTAAGATTCAGCTTGATAATAATCATTTTCAAAAATGGGTGCTGAATCCCAGACTACATCTAGCTCGTTTCGGTATAATGAAAACGTTATCCACATATCGAAGTCATAATTTGGGTTTGAAAGATGTTTCATTGAGTGCCTTTTTTTGTTTCAAGAATAGAAGGATTTCAATATCAAAGCTATTGTACTTTCAGGTTTTAGGTGCCTGTTGCGAGAACGTGATCGGTTACTTACCGATTCCAGTAGGTTATGCAGGACCTCTTCTCCTCGATTCAAAAAAAATTTACGTGCCAATGGCAACAACCGAAGGCTGTCTAGTAGCAAGTACTAATAGAGGATGTAGAGCCCTACTGGGTTGTGGTGTGATAAGTAGTGTAGTAGGAGATGGCATGACAAGGGGGCCAGTCGTAAGATTTCCGTCCATAAAAAAAGCCAGTGAAGCCATGAAATGGATGCAAACTCCAGACAATTTTGTCGTTATCAAGAAACATTTTGATTCAAGTAGTAGATTCGCCAGATTAGACAAAATTTTGGTGCGCATCGCGGGACGTTACCTCTTCGTGCGATTCGTCGCTAAAACTGGAGATGCGATGGGAATGAATATGATTTCCAAAGGAACGGAAATATCTCTAAAAGCAATACAACAATTATTTACGGACATGGAAATTTTGAGCCTCTCGGGGAATTTCTGCACCGACAAAAAACCTGCCGCAATCAACTGGTGAGTTATATTTTAAAAATAATTATTAATCTTACGATTTTTTTTGTGCAGGATTGAAGGTCGTGGCAAATCAGTGGTATGTGAAGCGGTGGTGCCCGCTGAAATAGTATCAACTATATTGAAAACAGACGTGCACACTTTGGTTGACGTAAACAATTCGAAAAATATGATTGGTTCTGCAATTGCGGGCAGTATAGGTGGTTTCAATGCACATGCAGCGAACATCGTAACTGCTGTTTTTATAGCAACTGGGCAGGATCCAGCTCAAAACGTTAGCAGCAGCAATTGTATGACGCTGATGGAACCGTGGGGGCCTAGTGGCGACGACTTGTACATTTCCTGCACTATGCCTTCCATAGAAATAGGAACGGTAGGTGGAGGAACAGTTCTGCAAGCACAAGGGGCATGCTTAGATATGCTAGGAGTGAAAGGTGCTAATATAGACTGTCCAGGAGAGAACGCTAGTCAACTAGCAAGAATAGTGTGCGGTACAGTTTTAGCTGGCGAACTGTCGTTAATGTCAGCTTTAGCTGCTGGTCATCTGGTCAAGAGTCACCTCAGGCATAACCGTTCAAGAACTATGTTGCCTACAGATTTTAGTCAACGTTTGATTATACCTCCATGTAACGAAAATAATGTCTAGTGATAATTATTTTTTAGGTAGCTTTATAGTATTTAATATTTGATATTAAGTTCAATGAACTCCACGTTGTTAAGTTTGTTACTAATACTGTACATATGCGCATATTTTGAGAACATCATTTGACCAACTTCCCGTTGACTCCTATATTGTTTTTTGAGAACATCTTGGTATTAGATTTGACTTTGGAAAATTTAATCAGATCGTTTTCCTACGCTTTGAAGTCGGAGGACGGTTGCTCAAGACTTGAGAAGCGACGCATTCCCCTAACCTCCATCAAAATCATATCATATTTATTAAAAAGGTTATATAAATTCGAATCACATACATTTAAATAATTGCATCGTGTACCTGTAAAATATGAAAATTATGTACCTTTTATCAAATGAAAAACACTTGATAATATAGATAAGTTTGTTATTGTTGGATAACACCTATAATGCCACCAAATGTTGATAAAATCATTCAATTATTGTCTAAAATATAATGGTAAACTAAGTCTCTCAGTACTTGAAATAATAACATGGAACATCATAATTTTTTTAAGTTGAAAGTTTTTATTTTCTAATATTTTCAGAATGTCAATTTTAAATCCTTTTTTCGAAGAGTACACATCAAATAACATTTCAACATTAAAAGTTATATGAAGAGGAATGTAACGTATGTATAGAAACTCATTTGATAAAGAAAAAAACAGTCTTTTACTACCAAATGCACAAGTTTTATTCATAAAATATATCGAACATACGTAACGAGTATAAGTTTGTAAGTATATAGAAGAATAAGTAGTGGCACAAAGATTAAATACATATTCGAAGAAAAATAGTAAGTTAATAAATCCAACTAACACAGTTGCATTTGTTGTCATTTCATAGTTATCTTAAAGTACATTATCGAAATTCCTTATAATAGTATTCAAAATAAATACATTCTGCATAAAAAACATGCACACAGCTTGTTATAGAACTGACACGATTTCATAAAAATTTAAATTGTGCTTGTATAGAGGAAGCAATATATTCCGAAACGTAATAGCAAAAATAGCGCTTTCAATTGAAAATATCGTCTCTGGAGTATTAAGGCACACAACAGTGTTCAAAGTGCGCTTCAAGTCTCATTGGAGAACAAAATCGAGATGAAAATACATAAACAGCTACCCAAATCATTTTATATAAGGGTAATGACGAATTTCTTCATTTTAACGTGTTGGATGAAAAAAGCAGGAAGCACTAAATATTTTACAGATCCTGCAAATTACTGCTTTGGTTTTTCTCGAAGAACATAGAGTCCTGAAATAAATAAATGAATCTCGTTATTATTATAATTATTATAGTATGAATAAGTTGTACAAAACTAGGACAAATCACAAATCGAACTAGCCATACCACCACTTCGAAAGCATCAAGCAAGCTACAAAAAGATTTTTAATAAAAGCATTGTAGCAACTATGAGTTGCAGCAGAAATTATGTTCATTTCCATGCACTCGCATTAATATTGAAAGCAATACAAAAAACAATTCACGCGAACTCACAATTAGGAAGCAGGCTCCTAACATAACGGCTTTCATTCTGACATCCAGATCCATGGGGAAAGTGATGCCAAAGAAATCGGCATCCGTGAACATTTCCCGCGCCAATCCAGACCATTGTTTTGAGATTCGCCCAACTTCGGTACTGCCATCAGCAGACATTACCTTAAATTCGACATCACCACAAAAGCTGAATGTACAAAAAGGACCGTCGATTTTCAGTACAATATCGCCATTCTGATTTTTTATTGAAAAACTCGGACAACAGATGCTCCAATCTTGTTCAACAGTTCCCACTAGTTGTCCAGGAGGAGCAAACACTTCCATGGTCTAAAAATAATGTAAATCAAACTGGGAAGGAGTATATTTCGAGTGACTTTACTTGTAAACAGCAAGGAAAGCAGCAAGAATCGCAAGCTAATGGCCGATGTAAGTGTATGACTTCATTCCGAAAATTATCCAAAATTCTCATGTCAAAGGGTCGCAAATTACCACAGCAGTTCCTAGTACAACAATCAGAATCCTCTGCCGCAAAATAAATTTTCTGTCCAAGACTGTTCTTTACAGTGAATTTATTTTTCGTCTCAAATCCCGTGAAAGCTGAAAATAGTTGAATAGAATTTTGTGACAGAACTTTTCTTAGACTTTAGAATTACCTTCAAGCAGCTCAACTTTTTGGTGTACTAACAATTGGTCAATCATAGTAAGGTATTCCAATCCTGCAGGACAATTGACCGGTCCTTGCGGTATAGTCATCCAACCACCTTAAAAGAACGATGAACGATAAATTGAAGAAAATACTAATTGTTTATTTCCAAACATAGCTCACCTTTGCTCCTCCTCTGTAAAAAACCTGTAGTAACCATCAGTTTTGGGATTATCGTTAATAATTATCCTTCTTAAACGTCTCAGTAAACGCGGTATGAATTTCAATTTGAACCTTTGCAAATTGGGCATATTAATATTAATGACTATTTAGTTATATTGAACAACATCGACGTATTGAAAACGAAAGTTTATTTTTATCGCAGTTGTGTTTACGAGCACAGAAATTAATTTATCATAGCCAGTTTGAAAATTTATCAGCTTACTTAATTGTCTCGTTCAACTGATGTCTTAAGTACACATTCAACACATTTACCGAACCACAAATAATCCCATGTCTTATCTATCTCAATTTTATGTTGACGACATAGAAAGGTCACAATCACTTCTGAATTTGAGATGAGAATAACTAGAATGTAGCAATGCAAGGGATATCTGATAAGAAAAACTGCATAATAGCGATTGTCATTTGATATCTACAGACCTGTAGAATGAATTTATGTTGAATAGGAAATGCATGATTTGATTACATCAATAAACTTTGGAAATTTGATAAATTCATCAATTAAACTAGTGCTTTCGAATACCCTTCGACATTTTCTTAGCTGATTGATGACGTGGAAAAAGTAAACAAGTTACTATTGGAACGAACGTACATGTCGAAGAAGTGCGGACATTTCTTTTCTTCATTGAATGCTTGATGAAATGATTAACGGAACGCATGTCGTTCTATCGTAGGCGTTCATTGAGCACACGGCTTAACAAAACACGCCATGGTAAATATTTTTAATTTTAGTAGGTCTTTTAACGTCCCTTTTGAAGATATTCACTGGCGAAATCTTAAATAGTTCTGTGTACGTAATTATCATTTATATTGAATTTCGCAAACTCAATTGAATTTCAAAATCTGGTAACGATTGACTTGTTTTGTTCAGTTTCAATTTTACAGTGCAAACGCTGGACAGTATGTGGTGAAAAAATAAAATTGAATATTCTATTCGTAATTATCCAATGTTTATTTCAAGGCTGCGAAAGTTGAACAGCATCGTGAATGCCAACAGTCACCTGACAAACCATTTTAAACAATTTTTATAATTTGAATTTTGAAATTTATTTTTAAATCGGTTCCAACTAGCATTGTGAACGATCACTGCACCTTTACGATTCTGCGCTGTTCATGAAGTGAAGGACAGACAGTACATTGACGGTCCACAACACGAGTTGAAACAATCCTTAATTTACACTCTGAATGATTTCGAAATCCTTCAATCTCGTTTCTCTTTACTTTGTGATATTGAAAAACTATGCACAGAAGGTCAATTAGTTGTTCAATTGTCAATAGAGTTCAACTTTACCCGATACTAGCAAAAATCTTCTTAATTTTACATACTACAAAAAAATCATTTTGCACGTTTTTTTTTGTTAATCGGCATTGGTAGAGCTTATTTTCACCCGAATAGCGATGAATTTAGAAGTTTTTTCCAACGTTTCTTTCATATTAAATCGAATTTTTCTTCTGAACAGATTTTATTCCTGAAATAAAGAAATTAGATTTTCAAAAGAAATCTCAGACTTTGCGACACTCGTTACTAAATTTGCACGTCATCAAGATGATTTTGTAGATGTTCAAAAATTCTTGTTTATCTAAGATGCATTCATATGAGAACCCGACGAATTTGGTGCGGTCATACGAAGACCAAAGTTAGAACTTTTTTGATAACGTCAACACTGAAAGTGAACTCAAATTACACAGAATATGAAGACTTTTTTGAAGATTTAGTTAATGGTTCCCTCTAATTCTTTAAAAGAAAAAAATCGATCCGTTATCAAAAAGCTGAAAAAACGTTGCTTCTTTTTTTGAAAAAATAAAATATTTCAATGCACATCTATATACCAATTAACAGGCGTCTGTCTGAAAAGGATTTCTGTGGTGTTTATAACTCAGGAGATATTGACCAGTATCACGTTAAGTTAAACACCTGATATATTTAATCATCATTAACCGTCATGATCACAATTAACCTAAAAATTTCGATGGGTTCGCACGTTAATAGACCGCATTCTGATTAAAAATTTCACCACAATCTCTATTAATTTTAAATCCTTGATAAACCAATGTTTCTAATTTATGGATTGCTGACGGTTAAGCAGTCGAAAAATAATAACTGAAAATATAACCTAATCGCGATTGGTTAATTTGAATTCAATATATATCTAGAGGGCCCTTAGGTCTCAAGCAAGATTCTTGAAACAAATAAAGTTTCGCTTTCTTTTCTTTTCATGTCCTCGGCATTGAGACAAATTGTTCCTCAATATATTCTTCCATTCATGAAGTCGGTCAATTGTTATAAACGTTTGGGCGAAAGTGCGGAAAACCGATTATTTTGAAGGAAACTACTAGTGGTTCAAAGTTAAAAATAACATTTCCCATGCCACATGAAAAATAGAAAAAGAAGGAGCTTCCAAAAATAATATTTCGAATCAGGAAGGAATAGAAAGAAATAACTCTGTTGAAAAAATAAATCGAATTGAAGGAAATAGGAACTCTGATAATTCAATATTTTCCCTTCATTTTAATTGTAATTTTCAACACATTTTATCAACACCGGTTGTCGAATCAAGGACCTTGGTATACGATAAATTAAACTGGAGATAAAATAATAATGCCACACAAATAAAAGTCTCAGAAGTTGATAACCAAAATAGGTTAAAAGATCATCTCTTATAAAAGATTATTTTATATTTGTTTTAAGCTTCAACGAGTATACAACTTTTCATTTTTGTTGATATTGTCTACATGACAAAAAAGTGTATTTTTATTTTTAGGGAATTCATGGCATGTGAAAAGCTGAGACATTTTCATTTTCCTAAAAAATGATTAGATTCTGTAGATTTTAAATTAATTTTACGTTCCATCCTCTTTTTTGGTCCAATTTTGAATTTCTACGATAATAAATCTTGATAAACATGAAAATAGCACGTGCCAATGTGTCGACCTTGATAGTTGGAAGGCACATTGGGCCAATATGTGCATACACGATTACAATGGTATTGATACGAATAAAAACTGAACTCACCATCTAATCCCGGCTGATTGGTAATTGGAGGTTGATATCCCCCAACCTGAACATAACCTCCTGGAGGTGGAGGGTATGGCGATGGTGGTCCTGGTGGATGTGGTAGTCCTGGATTGGGAAAGCCCACTTGAGTATGGGGATATCCCTGTTGGCCTTGGGGAGGATAACTTGGATCATATACCGGATTGGGATCTGAAATGCATAATTGACTAGAAAATAGCCGATATTCGTCAAATTCATACAGTTGCACTGGTGAATATTTATACAAAACACGAAAAAGAAAGATATTTTTTCAATTATGATTTTTTTACATTAACTTCATAGATAATGTTATTACTTACGTGGATATCCCCCTTGTGATGATGGATAAGACATTTTCCTGAAGAGCCAAAAAAAAAAAGATTAATTCTCAGAATCTTGAAACGTGTTGTCTTCAAATATCCAAATAGGAAAAAAATTTTGGAAACAATCTATTAAAAGCAATTTAATTTTACTATTGTAACATCGCTAAACTTATATGAAAATCTGGTGAACAGTTTTTAAGATAATTCAACGATATTATGCGCTTACCGGCAAAAAAAATACTAAAAATTCTACAATCTAGGGCGGAATACAAATGAAATATTGTTATTGTGACATAATCACTTGTAGATGATGTAAACTTAGCGCCAAATCAGCTGAACTACTAAGTGACATTCATTGCAATTGAACTACACGATTTTCAAATTGACGTAGCTCGTTCGTCGAGTCGTGACATTGACACTAATGACAGATCATTATTTGTTTAAAGGTTATAAAAATGAAAATAGGCTAATTTTCTATTTAGTTAGATTGTAAAATGCTTGCTGTAACATGTCCGAAATAAGTAGAGGTTAATATTTTGAATCCATCAAAGAAACTTACTACATCTGATTTTTATAGATGTAAATAATATTTGGAAAAGAATATTTGATCATACGAATTATTTGAACGGTGAAGTCAATTATTTCCTCAAGGAATTTGAAGTACGTACTAATTTTCATGTATATAAAAAACTTGATTTCATTCTTAATCTCAAGCTAAAACGAGGAGATAAAGAAGTAAATGAGCTCTTTTCCATAGTTGAAAGTATAACTGATTTGAGAGATACCCAGTTCAACAGAATTCAAAGGGTCTTGAAGGGCAACTTGGCAGATACTAACGAAAAATTAGCGAGTACCTTGTCACTTTCAAAAAAAATCATCAACATTGAAGCTGAATATAAACAGGTTCTAGTTCATGTGCTATGAAATTGGACTCATTTTCTAGATTCTTTTCTTTTGCAGAAAAATCTTCTTGACGAGTCAAGGAGAAAGCGCAAAATTATCTGGGACAAACTTATGGATGAAATAACTGAAAAATATTCAGAGGTTAACCTTTCATATGAAGAAAAAGAAATTAAGTTGAAGGAACAACATACAGCTTTGATAAAATAATCTTAATTACAATGACTACATATAAAGGACTCATTACTGATCCTTCAATTCAAATCAAACCTTCATCATTGTTATATAATTATATTTCCAAAATTAATTTGCCTCAAGATGATATTCCTCCAGGGATTCGTGCAATTAGATATAAAACAACTTTAAAATGTGACTATAAAGAAAATATACCAAAACTATTACTAACAACTGGTGATTATCAAAAAATAGCTTCTATCAAAAAAGGAAATCCAGAGAATACTCTAAAAAATAGCAAAACCGAAAGCAAAGTTGTTGATAAGATGCTAAAAATTGGAGATCTGAGATGGATACATCAATACATCCAAAAAGAAAATACTACCAACAAAGTTAAAATATATCTTCATGAATTAATGAAAGGATCTGAGATAACTTTACCAGAAAATGCTGTTATTCCTAGAAATCCTGAATTAGAGAAACGATGTCAAATTCTGAAAAATAAACAAGAGAATCAGAAGTATTTAAATATGACAAAGGATGTTGATAACATAAGAAAGTTATTTCCTGAGGACACCATAGGATATCAATGTAAGAAATACATACCTTCTGCTGTAAGCTCTAATTGCATAAATATTTTTTTACAGTGAAACAAATGAATAAACAGCTGATTGCGGTATTTCAGTTCATATTGTCTGTAATAGCAGGCTTTGCATTTGGTTTTGTGGGAATTGAATTGCTGGTAGGAACTCTGGATTTTGGATTCAAAATTCTGCTAGGTATCATATTTGGCCTTATTATTGCATTAGCAGAGTTATACTTTTTGGCTAAAAAGTTGAATGAGGAATATGATGTACCTGTACAGAATGAGATTTATGGTAGGAAAACCAAAGTAGACTAGCCATTTAAATTTTTTGTATGTCGTAATATATAATTATAAGTTCCGGTACAGGTAAGTTTTGTGGTAGTTCTAAATGAGATTTGCATAAGCACATGTTCTTCATTTTTGGTCTTCAATAAAAACATTTTATTTGTCTAATTGTCGTGGTGAAGGAAGTTTTTATGCCCCCTGATGACTTTCCTGGACAGAAATATGACACAGTTATTTTAAAAAAATAATTTTTTTAATGGAAATATTAGAATTGCGACAAGTTTTGCTGGAAAAGAACGGTTGATTTTCATAAAATTAGGCGAAATTTATTCTTCAGTTAAGTGTTTGACAATAAAATTCACTAACCACTCGTATTTATCATATTTAAGGAATTTTTATGTATATAATTGGTGTATTCAAAATTTGGAATATTTTTGTTAGTGATTACAAATTCACATTTTTTTCTAAAGTAGACAAGAAATTTAATATGATTCTCGCTCTAAAATGAGCGAAAGCACTTATGAGGAATATTTTCACCTAATGTGACCTCTCAAAATATTTTCTATTTTACATTGAAATAAGAAATTTTTAATTAGAAATCGTGACAATTTTTATGAGAAATAAGTTTTAAAGGGATGGCAGGTTCAATGCAAATTTAACGTGTGACGTTCCTTCCGTTTACGTACTTTTGGCTTAATCAAAATATGAAAATCAATTTTTGAGGAAAATGAAAAAACATTAATGTTTTGGCTCACTTTAAATATGGGCTCGAACAATACCTATGTTCTCGTTGGGCTTTTCTTCGTTTGATTTAGATTACGTACATTCAAAAAAATCGAAAATGATTCGAGAAATTTTGGACCAAGTTTTTGTTTCGAATTTCGTTGAAGATCAAAACCGTGAAGAAAGCGACGATGAATGTTAATAAGCATAAGAGGTTTCGAAAAGGATATCTGAAATTTCATAAAATGTTGAAATTAAACAAAATTTTAAGTAAAGTTTCATTTGTGGAAAAAATCTCAGTTTACGAATAGAAAAATACTTTGCTTCCACGCTAGGCTCCCTCTTAACCAATACTCTATCTATATACCGCACCCTACTAGAATTTAGAATAAACCAAACTTAATGTTTTGTTAGTTACTGTTTACTACTTTGGTTCATAAATTTTTCCCCATTCTAATACCAGAGAAAAAATTGATGTTTTCCATTATTATTTTTTATACTCTCTAACAATCGCTACAATTCTACAATTTTTGTTTTCTCAAAATGGAGTAGCCCCATTTAATTCATAGTATTTATGTGAATTTTTGGGAAATATTGAAATGAATAGCTTGTTATGTAATCAATTTGGAAGCAAATGCAATTTAATTTGAGAAAAATGTTTATTACTAATGACCTCAATTGGGTTGTGATTATTTATTATAATACGTGTTGTATCTCTAAGTATACAATGGTTTCTAAAATTCACCGATAAAATAAAAAATATTTGACGTCGAAGAAGAACTGAATGATATTAAACAACTATTTCATCAGGAGGATGATTTTTATCTTTATACTTTAAATTTGTGATAAGTCTGAGAAATGTAGTCTATCAGAGTTTTGACTCAAGACATTGTTTTATTTTTCACATAATAACATCCGTTTACTTTCTCTATGAATGAACAATAAACCAGTTCTAGTTCATCATTCCTAATTCCTCCAAGCGATTCCGTTTCGTTTTCCATCATAAAGCTACGACACTTTCATATAACACGACCTTGTGGCTCATAACATTATTGTTAAATCGCATAGGCTCCGAGATAATTATGTATTAAGAATAGGAATGCCTGAGTCACATAAAGTGCGGTTAAGCAGCACTGACCTTTGTCGACTGAGGTGTGCGATCAAGAATGGATTTAGTAATTTTATCAAACGAACGAACGTTGCGATTCGCGTTCCGCCAAACTTTTGTGCAACGTCAACGGATCGGAAACATATTAAATCCGAACAATCAAGGCGACTGTCCCATAAAAATTATGACGGCTTCAGTTCATAAAAATCGATGTTTAACAAAAGGTTGATTCCCAATACATGTCGCATACGTCCTGCGAGTTCAATGCCTTCACTTACCATTAGTCACTTTTTTTATTACATTCAAAATTTTTCAGGACAAATATTAATAGTTGTCAACGAAAATTATAACATATTTTTCAAAACAATTATTAACTCAAGTGCCTATCATCTAATAGAAGATAATGCCGCGAATTTCTGTTCGCCGTTTTCATTATACCAATTACAGGTTTTAGCTTTTACGACACAATGGAATATTTTTAGGAGCACTTCGCCTTCGATGCTTGATGGCATAAAAAATATAATACGGTTTTTTCACAAATATTCATTGATATATTATATATATTAATGGTAATTGTTTTATTTAATTATTTTGTGGTGTTTAATATTTTCTTTCATAAATTCGTTACATACTATTTTAACGTCATGAAATCCAGTCCTCGTTGAAACCCTTAGTAAAAAATGGCACTGGCTCTCAAAAATTGGCTTTGACATGGCTTAAGAGGGACGGGGAAGGGGGTTATGTCCAGGGGGGCGAGTCTGATTTTATTAGGTCAGATTGTCCGTTTTCCACACTTAAAAAAGGGACCTACATGAACTACGAGATTCCTTCCCTTTTAAAACCTGTCTGATGATTGTAATATTTGGATTCATTTTAGAGCACGTTGACCAACCCTTGATCTTTTTAAATAAATTACTGTAATGCTGCCACTTCAATAGTGAGACCTAATTAATGGAGCATACTACAAAAGGCTAGAAGCTTTTATCAGTCGCAGTAAAAAAATGATTGTGCCCGTCTCCTCTTAACTGAAACTGATGGAAAAATCGATTGGAGGATTGCTGAAATGGACATTCCTAGTGTAATTCCGCATTAATCCTCTTATACATAAATCATCATGAATGGAACAGGCATAAACTTAACGGACACGGTAAGTTGATCACGAGTTGAGTGAGCAACCACACCTAACTGTTTTTCTTCGGCCGACACAACATACTAAACTTACTAGGGTAAGGTCGATTTACTTCCGTTCGTCATCATAACGTCATGTCAACATCGGCATAACAATTATCAAACATTTTTATAACGGAAAAAAGTTTCGAAATATGAAATTATCTATAATCAAATTGGAAGCCGAAATATGTAACATCGATAATTTGTTTGATGCTCACAATAGCGTACATTCTTAATTTCTGTTTTATAACGGAAATTCCCTGAAGCCATTCTTTGGAAACCGAATATCGAGATGAAAGCGTTGAGTTATCCGGAAAATTATCCGGAACATGTCTCTCGCGATTTTAATTGTAAAATGGATGATTGAAAGACCGAAACAAGTTCAAGTCAGTTGAGTATACTTTGAATATTTCCCGAAGGAATTCCAAGATACTGTTTTCAATTTACCACATCGGAGGGAAAATTACAACGGGACTGTACAATAACCTGCGCCTTTTCCAGCTCCCTACCCCTACCCCTTTAATTCGGCTTCAAAAGCTTAAAAGCGTATATAACCTCCGGCATTTTCACGCTCATCTTTCATACACCAGATGAAAAAGCAACAAGAATAAAATTCGCGATCACTTAAATGAAAATACAGTAGGTTTCGTATCTTCCCCTACAGCTGACAAAGGCGTATGACGACGTTCTTTTATATCCCTGCTTGTTTTGTTCCACTCTTGGATTTATTTCGCAATAAAGTCTGAAATATTGCATTTCGATTCTTTTTTTTTTTCATCCACACCAACCATAATTTTGATCCAGGAGTAGTTACTGCAACTCATAAAATAAAAAGACTCTGTTTTGACATTTTTGAGTGGAATTCAGTGATTTAAATTTTAAAAATGTTGATTGCATTCATTAGGAAAGAAATCAATCAATAATCATATAAATTTAAATCAATTTTTCTGGAATATTATTCAGGAAAACTGACATTATTTATACACTACATACATACAAAATTGCGTCTCTTGTCAGTGATGGAAGCGAATATATTTTTAACGTGTTTTACTATGCTGAAAGCGTCCTTATTTTCACTACACAGTTGTAGATGAAATCATATTTTTCAAAGTAACTACTAATTGACCTGTTACATACCAAAAACAAAGCATATTCATGTTCTTATAATCTTTGGTGAGATTTCTGTAATTTCAAATATGCAACTGTTCTTATGTCATACGATTTTAAGCTTTTCCGATTTATTTTTGCGGTTACCATGTCCATTGCTTACATTTAAACTATTTTTCTTCTTTTCGAATACCGGCTTCAATCATTTTTGGTTGATCAGTTTTCCAATTGAAATGTAATTGTTTACGACAACGCCTCACTGTATGCGTGCTTTATCGTCCTTGATACCGTATTATAGATAAAATTGCAATTTATCATTATGTATCCCGTTTCTTTTCAGTTCATGATTGAAGAATTGTTAGACATTTATTTATCGGTATGAAAACCTCAATGGATACCGAGAATTTTATTTCTACCATTGGCATAGATAGGTGGTATGAAAAAAATCGTACCCCCGGGGTATACCTACTTTGCGCGTCAGTGGTAGAAAATTTTATTGCCTTTTCCGATTGCGGTATTTGGCCCATTTCTCATTAATAGTCATGTAGGTCCGGTGAATTAGAGAACGGGAGAGGGTAGAGAGCTAATTGGTACAAGACGATTCAGTTTTTTTCTTTCAGTGGTCGTCGATTAGGGCGGCCGTCCATATAGGCGATTTAAGTTGCTTGAGAGCAAAAAATGGTCTACCTCGAAAAGTACCCAGCTACCACATATTCGATTTATGACACTTTTACGATGCACGCTTGAGAAAGGTTCAATTTATGGGAATTTTTAAAGGGAACGTCCTTTTCATTCAGACTCGTACATCGTAAAAGTGTCAAAAATCGAATATCTGGTAGCAGAAGACTTTTCGAGCTCGACCATTTTTTGCTCTCGTGCAACTTAAATCGCGTATATGGACGGTCGCCCTTACTTGCAAACATAAATGAATAGGCCAATTCATAATTAATTTGTTGTGCTTCCTCAATCCGCTCTGTTCTACCTCAGATGAATCGAGCGCCATCAAGAAGCCACCTATATGTACGACCCCAAATGAATAGGTTAAAAAAAACCTAATCGCTCGCTTCGCTCGCGACTTGACCGGCCTTCGGCCAGTTAGGAGGGCCCTTCGGGCCCCCCAGCTCGGGCCCGTCGGTCTCTTCGGAAGCCTTCGGCCGCCTTTTTTTATTTCCATCCGATCTCTTAGGTCACTATAGGCGTAACGAATTTTTCTGGAATATCACCAAAATCGTTACGAAAATTGAGAGAATATTTGGTTGCAATGCTGTCGATTTTCGATGTGAATGTCACGGGATGAAAGAAACTGTTTTTTATTTAGGCTATGATCGGAGTGTAGCGAATATAAGGTTTTGAAGTGTGCATATGATGATTTTCATTTGTTTTTCAAGTATTCATATTGAAGAGTGTGAAGTAATTTCTTCTTCGTCACGTTATGTTATGCTATATTCTTTTATTCTAGTCCATTGAAAAAAATATTTTTTTCCTTATATAAGTTAATTTACATAGTAGTAATCGAAAATCTGTGAATTTATTTTTCGAATTTTTAATTTATTTTTCATTTTGGCTTTGATCAAACCAAAGCGGGGCTATACGATTTTAAAAATAGTTATGGATCAAATACAGAGAGTAATTTAGCTCTGGGTAATACCAGAACGGGAGGTATACGCTTGCAAATGGTCAGTGTAACATATCAGATGCGTAATGAAGTTTGCAACTATTACAAATTTCAATCATGATTCATTTTGTGACTGAAAAAATTGGCAAATTGGATTTATAATGAAAACTAAGAAGTTCCATCTGTTGGAATTGTGTTTAAACTTATCGGATAGGAACTGATATTCCTACTAAACGTAAAATTACGGAACGTAGCGCACGTCATCTGAAAAACAGACGTGTTAATCTCAATATCGAATTGATTCGGACAAGAATTAGTAGTGAAATCGATTTTTCCATCGAGCAAACGAACAGTTCGATAGGGAAAGAGATTGAAAGGTATAGAACCGGCGATAGCGTTTCTCGTCTCGACAAGTTTACTATCCGAAATGCTTTCCTGTTTTCGGCATTCGGGGTATCGAGTATCGACGAGAATGATGACTGATTCGAACGATTGCGTTTCGTTCGAAGTCGGAAATGCGTGCATAAGAATGCCAAAGTTAAACGCACCGAATCGATTATTTTTACGTATCTCATAGATTTTCTTAATAACGGTAGACAATAGCTAAAAACGATGAAAGAAGCAATTGTTCATGAAATTACGGCGAAACCTTTGGTGAAAAATCTGAAGCGGTGCAATTATTATCAGTCGAGTTATGACTCATCGAAAAAACGGTACTTTCAGAAGGTTTCAAAAATTTTTTTCTCAGAAACGGTTCATTTTAGGTAGGAATAGTAAGCGGGGCGAATGTAGCCCTATTTGATAGGAATTGAATGGTAAAAATTTCAGAGCGTTGGTGGTTTTAGAAATTGAGTTATATTAGAAAATGTTAAAAAATCTTTGGCATTTTCATGTGCTATGATTAAGTTATCCAGATTAAAAAAAAAATTAAATTTTTTTTTACTTTTTTGATCAAATCTCAAAATTCTCGCCAAGTCGCCCTTCGTTTACTCATTCTACCTGAAGAATACACTTTTAGGTACATTTTTGCCTAATCTCGAAACTCTGAAAATAAGGTCGCAAAAAATTCCCGAAAATTTTTCAGTTTTTCGAGTATATTTCGAGAAATAATTCTCCGATTGCGATGGAATAAGGAATCAGACCGGGAGACCGTTACTGTCCATCTTTTCCTAAAATTTCCTGGTTTTAGGTAGCGCCGTTTAGCCTGCAGCGTGAACAGAAAATTTTGCCGCACACACATACACACACACACATACGCACACACACATACGCACATACCAGCTCAATCGCTGAACGACGGCAAGGTATACAACTAGTTGGTCAAATTGATCTAGTTCAAGCGGTATCGATTTGAGGCATCAGATGAATTCTGCTGTTTCAACCTGCCTCATATCATGCGGGTTCGTGTTCAAACAAATACCCACCTATAGCCATAAGCCCGGAATTTAAAAGTAAATGATTCTGTTTATAATGTAAATAAATAGAAACAATTTTTGGTACCCTTTGTCAGAATGAAAGGAAATGACATTTCTCGTTCTATTGAAAATGCGTGTTTCTGAAATGGCCTTGAAATATGTAAATTTCACCCAGTGATAAGCATTTGGTTCTACCAAAAAGCAGGTAATAGAATTTCGGTTCAGCCGCAAATACCAGTGTACAACGGGGAGCGGGGTCTTCAAACGTCTTTCATTTATGTATAGCATAAATCCGGTCCTACTGTTAACAACTGATGGCATGCACTTCCTTTACAATTCTATGAATTCTAATGAAGTTTTTATGGATTAGCCATTGGATTGTTGTTGAATACAAATTTCAGTCAACTGTGTAGCTTATCTAAATATTAATTTACTTGTCGAAGGCGATACTGACATTCGATACAGATATCGTAATTTGAAAGTGATGATGACTAGGCTATTTAAATGAAGACATTTTTCCAAATGTTCGGCTGAAGTGAATATGACTCACAATGCCTTTCAAGCTGAAGTGGTTGTATTGACGCGAACGTTTTTTTTCCCTGTTGACTTTTGGTGTTCATATATTATATGTATAAACTTTTACATTGGAGAAGAAACAATATATTACCGCTTTTATAGGGCGATCCGATTTGCTGTGTGTTGTGAAATATACGATATTATTTTCATTTATCAGACAGACATTCTTAATATTTCTGTTTCATTGGCCTAAATATTGTTTTAATTTTACATAAGGTCTAATTTTGACCCACTCTTGATTGTCAGACTTAGACCAAAGATCAAACAAAAACTTTGTTCGAAATTAAAGCAGACATGACAATACTTCCCATCTGCACAAACAGATAAGACGAAAATGTAATAATCACGGAAAGATATGTAAGCCATGCTTATTGAGTTACATTTTATCATTAGCCGCAACAACGGCCGCATTCAGACAAAATTATCATTACACCCGATTTTGTTCCAACTTCCATCCTTTCTTCTCTCGTTATACATAAAATACGTAAATGAATGAAATATGACGCTCACGCAGATAAAATTGGTCCTTTTCCTCGACAAATCCTGTTCGCATTTACTCGGTATTTTTGCTTTCGTAGTGGAAAAATGTAAAACTATGCAAATTTCAGACGGAAGTGCACGTTCTAATAATCATTTCATGAACTTGATAACACAGTCAATCATAAGTAATCGCTATTTTCCTTCATGTATTTTCTTCTCAATCAATCCAAGTCAATAATTTTTATCAATTTTGTGGAGGTTACGTATCGTTTATTTGAAACAAAGCCACGTTCATCCCAGAAGGAATGGCTATGATTGGATTACAAACAGATACAACAGTATCGAACTAAGGAAACGAACTTAGCACGTCAAAGTGAGGATGTTAAATACCAACTGATTTTCTTTTTCTCCACCTCCACCCATGATCATTTAACTCGCCCAAAATGAATACTATTTTGCATTAAACATGAGGAAATGGAAATAGTTATTTATTAATCATTTTCCTTTCAACTTACCTTGTAATAGGCAAATAGGCGACACCGTCTTCCACATGCAGGATAAACTCATAAAAGTCATCTATTACAAATATTTTCGAATTAAAACAAAGAAACACGCCTTGCAAGTAATAGCGCCTTGTCATAAATAGGGAAATATGAGGTTATAATACCAATCTCAATTTATTTTGGGATCATCGTACCTCCCTCAATTTATACTCAAATCACAACTCGATTTGAGTATTTCACGTCTCTGAATTTCAAATTGAGCACGAGTGTGAATTTAGTCTATATATAGTGTAGATTTGAGTGTGAGTGACGTCTCTGAATTTAGTCCTTAGCTGTGAAAATTGAGCTAATATACAGGATGTCCCAGTATTGGTGGTCCATACAGGACGTATGTGTGCGTGGAGGGGGAGGAGCTCTCGATCCACCTGAATTCTTTTTTTATCCCGAATGATTTGCGCTCTACGCCATGTTTTGTAAAGTGTCACAAATTCCTAATTTTCTTCACATTCTTAGGCATGACGTCCGCAATTTAAGCTCTAGATTAATAATTTTCTCGTTAATGAGTTCCCTAATATTGGTGTTTTTAAATTACTTCCCATAAATGTCAACTACTGTGACTGGAAATTCAGAAACCATCATTGAAAATAAATTTTATATTTATGATTTTTTTGGCTGCTGAGTATGAGCACCTCTTGTGTAAGATATTTCTATGGGATCTGTGTGCCCAATTATTCAGAAGAATTGCCTAAATCATGAAGATTCTAGAACAGTAGCACACAATGTACTGAATTTTATTATTCAAAGAGCTATAGCTCTTAATATGTATAAAAATATGCATTTCAGGAAAATTTCCGAACTTGAAAATTTCATTGAATGTGAATAGAACAGACGGATTTTCTTCAACGATATTATGGACAATTTCTTCAATGTCTGGGTCTTGATATCGTCCTCTGCTACTAGTACCACCAAAGCCAGCACCAGGCATCCTCCCCTCTGAGTAAATACCCTGCACTCTCATAAACACGCGATGATCTGGATGACGAGCGTTCGGGTATCTCTCACGATAAAGTGCTGAGGCAGCCCTTGCATTACCTCTGCATTTTCCATAGAGGAAATGCATATTTGCATATTCTTGGGCGGTGTACAGTTCTCGTGACATGACACAGTCCTCTTGTTGTGCACAAAACAAAGAGCAGTAGAGAAACAAATCGTAACAAAATCCAACTAAACTTCACAAATCAAAAGTCCAGTAGAATGCTTAATAATATTAAGTACCGAAGTATCCGAAATAATAAAGACTATGCGAAGATCAGATAGTCGATAAACTCACTAACCACAAGTAACATTAACAAAAGATGAATCCAATCATACAAACAAACATCTGTTGAATCTTTTACTCCGAATAATCCTTAGCACATTTTGGCAACAGGTACTTACCTAAACACATGCCATGTTAAGAAAAACTGACTGCAAATAATTTCGAAGATTTTCAATGAAATGAATACTTTTATGTGTTAACGTCTATAGCTGACAGAATAATGACATTCAGTATTTGGAGTGCCACAGTTTTAGAATCCTTATGATCTGAGCAATTTTTCGGAATAGTTGGGCACTGAAATTTCATACAATTTTGTTACACCAGAGATGATCAAACTTAGCAGTAAGATAAATTTTAATTAGGAAATTTATGCTTAATGGCCGTTTGTGAATTACTACCCACAGTGGTTGACATTTTGGAGAGATAATTTAGAAACACCATAATAAGGAAATTCATTGAATAGAAAACTACTGATCTTAGGCTTTAAAGAAAAGTAGGAATTTCCGATATTACACAAAACATCTCGTACAGCGCAAACTATTGAGGATAAAAAAAGAATTCAAGTGGATCGAGACCACCTCCCCCTCCACGCACACATACGTACAGCATGGATCACCAATACTGGGACACCCTATATAAGTTTAGATGTTGAATATCTGATATTTGTTTTATCCTCTTAATAAAATACTAGCCACAGAGAGTTTCAACATAGCCATTCCAGCTCAAATATGGCACAATTCGCAAATGAGAAACAGAATCCTTACTACCTTCTTTCGTTGTGAACGGGAGTAATTGTGTGAGTTCAGGAGAAGCTCAACTTAAACAAACCATTTCTTAGCTTTACAAATTGCTTTCTTCTATTCTTCTTGGAGATTATCTCTGTTGCTGGAACAGCTATTTAAAAGGCTGCATCGTCAACGAAACCACACTTGTTATCCGTAGATATAGTTGCATATTGGTATAAATTGTAGATAAGATAGTGCCCAACATAGACACTGCGCACCAATATGTTCTTTCCAATAAAAGCGAAACAGTTGTTTATGCTGTCAAATTGTCGTCACAGGGAACAGTTCATTGACTAAAAAAAGTCTGCATTCGATTCTTGCTGGCATCACTACCACTGCCTCCGCGAGTCCCCTCTTTCACTTCAGTCTGGTCATTCCAATATTTCCAATTAAAATGACTGAAAAAAAAAGGTCCCCACTAGGTTCCGTGAGGCCCCCTCAGGCGCGAGGCCGTCTGCGGTGGCAGACGTTTCAGGCGCCTAGCGCCGTCACTGATTATACTGGCGACAAAACAAGTACAGAAAAGAAATTTCAAACATCGAAATTATTTGATATTGTTAGTCCATTGAAAGATAGGAATTTATCTAAGTTAAATAATGGAAACGTTTTTGGTTCGTTCACGAATTCTGAATTGTATGACAAATATGAGTGTATGTAACAATTATGTATGTACAGCGCTCCCTATTTATGTTCAAAATAAGAACGGCCGTTGCACTCGATGTCTTCATTTGCATTCATTAAAGCTAATCACATAAATTCCTATTGTGTATATTATTAACAAACCACAAGTTCAATTCGAAATGGGAAGTTTATGGTACCATTGGGTTTGGTAAAAATATCGGCATTTCAAATATTACCTAGCCGTGAATGTGTTTTTTCGAATATCGATCCCGTATTAAATATTTGAAACGGTTGAGACTTGAGAGGAGTATATTCCACTCACATGAGGAAAGTTGATATCTATATTAATGAAAACAAATACATGTTAATGTTGTTCAAATTGTAGCAGCAGTTACCTAATAGAAGCTTTATCTGTCATGTAACATAGGCGTAGGTGCAGGTGTTACACCATATTACTCAAGATAAACAAATCCCGCAATTTTGATAAGTTTAGTAGACAGAAGACGCCTTCCAAACTCGTTTCGAATGGAATTAATTTTCATTATAATTTTTTTCATTCGTCTCCTTTTCGGGTAAATCATCCGCAATACGTTAATATCGGTCAATTTCGAGACGCCATATTTGGTGGTTTATAAGGAATTTTGAAACGAAATTACGAAAACTTCGGTCCGCGCTGTCTCGAATACCGCGACCTCGCCTTGCCCGTCAAGAAAATTTCTCCCTATCTTTAATCGAAGATCAATGTGCTGTTGTTCCTCTCTCGCCGTTTCCGGTACATCATAATAATTTTACGACAGCTTTCGCTACACGATAACCGTACCGATTGACCGTTTATTTATCTCGACGCCATTTGATTGAAACCTATTCACATCATTTTAAACCTACATCACATACTTGTACTTATAGTACATTACGACTCGTAACTCAGGTGTACTATTTCGACCAAAAGAACTAGTTCCATATGTGATTGAAAATATTATATGAATAGGAAGATTTATCTATGGGGGACCTAAAAATATTGAATAATTTGAAATTAGGAGAATATTAATTTTATAAAAAATGTAATTGTATGTTTCAGAAGATTTACAAAATTTTAAATAAAATACAGATTTCTCCGGAGAATGTAGAACGTTTGTTGGGTTATTGTTGAAAACAGACTGATAGTTTAGAATAATTCATAAATATAAAATTTGGAGCGAAAAAAGCTAGAGAAGAATTTGAGGTTTTTGCACGGTTCGAAAAGTGTTTGATAGAAAAACCACGAACTATTTCTTGTTTTATTTTTTCACTCCTTTCTTCTTAAAAATACTTTTTACCCTTGTACAGTTAGCCTTGTTCCGAGTGAGCTCCTCAGAATTGATTTGAACTTTACATATAAATATATATAGACGTTCTAACATTAGTAGAACACTTTCAATTTAATTTTTCGAAAGTTCAAATAATAAGATTTAGGAGGGGGGGTTCCAATGAGCGTGAAGATCTTTTTTTAGTTGTCGATAATAAATAGTATCGCCCTTACTGGGGTGGGGCGCTAGGATAATGTTTACACGCGGGCCCCGCCTGAGTTTGAAACGCCACTGCTACATACACATCGTTCGAATACAGCTATGTTCGATTTTGTGTTGTTTGGCAATAGAAGTTGTCGAATAAAATTCTACACCTACGTTTTGTCAACTTTTGTTTGTGTTGAAAGCGAGAAGAATTGCGAAAATAAAATCGTTAAATAAAAATAGATGCTGCCTTCAATACCACCACATCTGTATTCATCTCATTCTAAACATGAAACGAATTTTCTGTTGTATGTTGTTTAGAAAATTCCGACAAGAATTATCTCCCCGGCTAATCGACGTGCAAAAATTAATTTCCCCCTGAGTAAAGACGTTTCGCAAATTAAATTTGTCATGTCCGAAGTGAATGAGCAAAAGGTGACCGTGTTGAATAGAAATGTCAATTTTGATCCGTTTAAGGAAAAAACGATTACATAATTGAATCAAAAGGCGGGGGCTATAAAAGCGCGCAAATTGAAATCACCTACTTCCGTCGACAAATACTTTATTTAGTTTTGAATTAAATATCTCTCATCTCAACATCAGCCTTTGTTTCGACTTGCTCTCGGAAGACTTGATCTCGACAGCTATTTTCAGCGTGAAATACTTGAAACCGTATTCATGAAAGCCATACTGAAACGGTTCTTGAGGCCTGAGCCGATTCAATCAGCCAGCGGCCTGTTCGGAGCGGGCTTCGGTAACCGGCCGATCCTTACAAGGAACATCTGTTTTTTGTTAAATGAATCTTTATAAACGTGGCGGAACGACGTTGCCGTAAATCTAAACCACATCCTATCTAATCCGGAATTTTGGAACAACGGCTTAATCTGCACCTTCTTTATAAATAGTCCACTCTAATTACCCTAAAAGTGGGCGGAATTTGGGGTAAACTTGATAGGGAGGGTGTATTTTAAAAGTTTCTTCATTAGAAATGATGTTACGAATATGAATTTATGTATACGTAGTCAGCAGGAGGGAAGGTTACAAAATTTACGATTACTACGGGTGTTTTCCTATTAGGTAAGCTTAATGCAACTTATTGTTTCAGTTATGCAATATTTGTTTCCTAAATTTTATTGATATTTAAATAAAATTAACAAATGTGGACTGTTTAATTTTTATGAACTTGGACAGTTATTGTATACGCTTGCCCAGCTCACGAAGTGAGCCGTATACTTTGCCTTCGTTACCCGATTGGGGTAGTATGTGTGTGCGGCAGAATTTTCTGTTCACGCTACAGGCTAAACGGCGCTAAGTAAAACGACGAAATTTTAGGAAAAGGACATCAATGGTCTCCAGGTCTGATTCCGTATACCATCGCAATCGGGAATTTTTTGGGACGTTATTTTCAGAGCTAGGAGTTCGCGATTCGGCACAAATATACCTAAAAATAGGTACAGTGTGCTTCAATGAAAAGAAGCCACCCTTGATATTTCTCATTCAATCACTCTCACGAGAATTCAATCAAATATGTTCAATATTATATGGAGGGGGACACATTTTCAGATACACTTGAGTCTGAAAAACGCAACTCTTTACGAGGGGGAGCTTCAACCCCATGAATTTGAATAGGAAATATGAGTCGAGTGACACATCATTTTGAAGGTATTGGAATTCTCTTCTCAATAATGTGAATTTTGATTTCCTTAAATGCAAATAATGAAATAATGAAAAATGAAAAAAACGATTTTTCTTTATGATGTTCTTATTTCGAAATCAAGCAATAAAGTTCAAATCAAATGTTCGAATTGTTCTTCATTCACTTCTATACAATAAAACAAACGCGATTGAAACATTCTGCGAACATTTCGAAAGACTTCTAGTGTTAACTGATTACACTTTATCATAATTCTCAGCTGGAAGTCGTCTGAGCTAGTTGGCACAGTTTGAAACACTTCAGATTTCAAGTATCCCCACAGGAAAAAATCAAGTGGTGTGAAATCCGTAGACCGTGCAGGTCATTCTATTGGACCTCTGCGGCCAATCCAACGCTCAGGAAAATGTTCGTGTAAGAACAATCGAACTGGTGCTGAATAATGATCAGGTGCTCCGTCTTGTTGAAAGAATACTTCTTCTTCAATCAGATTCTCATCATTCTGGATTATTTCCAAGATTCTTGGGTTGATTGAGTTTTGAAGCAATTCCAGATAACCTTCACCATTCAAGATTTGTGGAAGAAAAAATGGACCGACAATATGATCTCCAAGAATTCCAGCCCAAACATTGAGTTTTTCTGGACGTTGAGTATGCCCTTCCCTCATCAAATGGGGGTTAATATCACTCCAGTACCGAAAGTTGAGACGGTTCACATGACCGTTTAAAGGGAATGTACATTCATCCGAAAAACATATGTTTTTAAGGAGTTGTAGAATGATATTCAGACGATCTGTCATTTGTTCACAGAATTGAAGACGTTTATCTGGATCATCTTCGTTCAATTCCTGCATTTTGTAAGGATGAAACTTGAATTTGTGAAGAATTCTTGAAACCGATGATTGGCTGACTCCAGAAGCTGCAGATATTTTTCTCAGGGTCTGAGTGATTGGCAGTAAATCTACTTGTGCCAGAACAGCAATTTGAGTAGCTTCATTGTTGACTACCCTTTCTGGTTGGTGCTTTATATTCTAAACTGAACCAGTTTCCCGAAACTTTTCCACGAACAGAATCTTGCGGATGATTTTTGTTGAAAATTCTTGCAGTATTTTTTGCATTTTTCTCATTCGAGTAATAACAACTCGATTAATTGAATAAAACATTTTCACTCACTTAAACAGTATTGCTGAAGATCAAATTTAATACTAACCTGGCAAGAAAAAGATACCGAAGTTTTTCTTAATAAACGCAGATGATGACCAAGAATCGGAATATCATATAGTTCACAAGTGTTTCCAATAAAAGAAAAAAGTGGGCAGAATGTCTGAATCGCGTTTGTTTCATTGTATGGAAGTGAATGAAACATAATTCAAACATTTCATCTGAATGGCTTTGAATTTTATTGCTCGATTTCGGAATGAGTACACCATGAAGAAAATTCGTTTTATTCAAACAATTTTGACTTCAGGAAATCATAATACTAATTATTGCAAAGAGAATTACAAGACCTTCAAAATGATGTGTCACTCGACCCCTATTCCCTGTTGAAATTCATGGGGTTGAGGCGCCCCCTCGTTAGGGGTTGCTCCGCTCAGACTCAAGTGTATCTCAAAATGTGTCCCCCTCCAAACAAACATTATTGAACATATTCGATTGAATTCCGGTGATAGTGATAGAATGAGAAACATCAAGGGTGGCTCCTTTTCATTGAAGCACGCTGTATATTCTTCAGGTAGAATGAGTAAAGGAAGGGCGACTCGGCAAAAATGTTAAGATTTTATCAAAAAATTGAAAAAAAATTGAAATCTTTTTCTTTTAGTTTGGATAACTCAAAAACTATTCCAGAAACTTTTTCATATCAAAGAAAATCTTAATTGTATAATTTGTATAAGAACGCTCCGGAATTTTCACTGAAAAATTCTTATTTTCTTTCACAAATTTCCCTTTTGGAGCAAAATCAACTCAAAACATTCCAACCTTGATCGTCCAAATCAATCACAATTCGTCGTTGTCGTTCCGAAAAGAGGAAAGCATTTCTGATAGTAAACTCTTCGAAACCAGAGGCCCCATCGCCGGTTCCATACCTTTCGATCTCTTTCACTACATTGCGTTGACTGTTCGTTTTGTCGATGGAAAAATCGATTTTATTACCAATTCTTGTCCGAATCAATTCGATATCGAGATAAACACTCTGTTTTTCAAATGATATGAGCTACATTCCGTAACTTTACGTATAGTAGGAATATCAGTTCCTATCCGATAAGTTTAAGCATAATTCCAACAAATGGAACTTTTTCATTTTTATTATAATTTCAATTTGCCAATTTTTTTCAGTCACAAAATGAATCATGATTGAAATTTGTAATAGTTGTAACCTTCATTACGAACTTGATATGTTAGACTGACCATTTGCAAGCGTATACCTCCTGTTCTGGTATTATCAGAGCCAAATTTCTCTCTTTCCATCCACCCACACTTTACGAAGTGTATATCCTTGCATTGGTTCGAGTAAAGCTCAATTACTACAGCTATCGGCATTTCAGACTGATTATGAATTTGTATTATTTCTTTTTCCAAAATTGCAGTCAACAATAAAAGAACATTTAGACGTTTCATACGACGTTTCGATCGTTATACGATCATAAACTTGTATTTGTTTAATTAAAAAGTTTTTTTTTCCTACAACTTTTGAGTGTGGTTTGACAATTTGATGATGTTAATAATGTCGCTTAGATACAGATTACAGCTTACTGTAATAATTTTGAAATATTTCATTATAAATTATACTTACATTTTCAATATCTGTTCTAAAATTGAGAGAGTTTATTTCCTTTTTGATATGTATCATATCTTTGATTAATCGTTTCTGATAGTTTGATTCTTTATCAAGGATTGTCACATTATTGAAATCAAAATTGTGGTTTATGTCATGTGAATGTTTACTAAGAGCTGTACATTCATTATTTAATCTTAAAGGGTATTTATGGTGGTAAATTCTTTTATGTAAATATTGTTTTGTTTGTCCAATATATTGTCCTGAGCAATTTATACAAGAAATTTTGTATACTACATTCGTTTGTTTATTTTCATCTATACCCTATAGATGAAAATAAACAAACGAATGTAGTATACAAAATTTCTTGTATAAATCTTTTTATTTAGTGAAAACTCTATTTAGAGTGTTGTATGGTTTATTTGTTAGAATAAAATTATATTTACGTAAAATGTTACCTAAAACATAAATTCTGGAAGATATATCAACTCCAATTCAAGTGTACCAAACATTTTTAAGAAGAATGTTTTTGTAGGTTTAATAGATAGAGCAGTGAAATTAACTGAACCAACAAAACGCAAAGAATAAATTAATAAAGTAAAAAATATTTTAGTAGAAAACAGTTATCCCATTTCTTTAATAAATAGCGTTATAAAAGAAAGAATAAACAAAATATATAATAATAATAATGATAATGAATTAGATTCTTCTAATATAAAGTATATTAGTATACCGTACATTCCGGCATTATCCAAAAAAATAAGTAATATTTCACGTAAATATAATTTTATTCTAACGGATAAACCATACAGCACTCTAAATAGATTTTTCACTAAATAAAAAGACCCTATAGATGAAAATAAACAAACGAATGTAGTATAAATTGCCCAGGACAATATATTGGACAAACAAAACAATATTTACATAAAAGAATTTACAACCATAAATACTCTTTACGATTAAATAATGAATGTACAGCTCTTAGTAAACATTCACATGACTTAAACCACAATTTTGATTTCAATAATGTGACAATCCTTGATAAAGAGTCAAACTATCAGAAACGATTATTCAAACAGATGATCCATATCAAAAAAGAAATAAACTCTGTCAATTTTAGAACAGATATTGAAAATTTAAGTATAATTTATAATGGAATATTTTAAAGTTATTGATAAACAGTAAGCTGTAATCTGTATCTAAGCAACATTATTGACATCATCAAATTGTCAAACCATACTCAAAAGTTGTATTGAAAAAATTTTTTTAATTAAACAAATACAAATTTATGATCGTATAACGATTGAAACGTCGTATGAAAGGTCCAAATGTTCTTTTATTGTTGACTGCAATTTTGGAAAAAGAAATAATGCTCGATTACTACTATAAAAATAAACTGATATCGTAAGAAAAAAATTTCGTTTTAATGGAGTACAATGAAAGAATAAAGAAGAAAAATTTACGTCACATTCTTCAATATGAATACTAGACAAAAAAAATGAAAATCGTCATCCGCACACTTCAAAATCTTATATTATCGCTACGTACCGATCGTAGCCCAAAAAACACTTTTTTCCACCCGGTAACATTCACATCGAAAATCGACAGCATTACAACCATACATTCTCTGAATTTTCGTAACGATTTTGGTGACATTAAAGAAAAATTCGATAGGCCTATAGTGACCTAAGAGGTCGGACGGAAATAGAAGAGAAGGCGACCGAAGCCCTCCCCCCCTCCCTGACCGAAGGCCGGTCAGGTCGCGGGCGAAGCGAGCGATCGGGTTTCGCATTGAATCGTAACAATCACACCGGTCACACAGAAACGTGCAGTTCGATAATTAGTGGAATCTTCTTTTATTGAAATGGTCGCAGACTAACAATAAGCAAAATTTCAAAGTCATTAACCTAATTGTCGTTGTCATGATTCGAAATCCAGATCATTATCACCATAATTACACTACTGGAAACTGTATGTGAAAGACTGTGTAGCAACGCGCCAAACAAAACAAGTTTTCTAATACCTTGAAAAAATTTAAATTAATGGTCTACGTATTTATATGAATACGTACACACATTCTACTGCATTTTGTTGCATTGAAAAAGTCACAGCGAGAACGCGTTTCCTACTCAAATCGAACTTGTTTGAAATACCTATTGTCGATCGCTAATAACTGGTTATCCGAATTCGTGAAAAATGAATCACTCCGATTTCAATGAAAAGGCCACGAGCGGAATGCCAAGAAAATCAAAGCATCGTTTGCTTTCGAATATGTAATGCACTCCAAAACGAGAAAGTAATTTTCTAAAGCAAAAAATTAAGTTAAAACAAAGGAGGCAAAACCTTTCAATATTCAAAAATTCCCGAATGAACAAAAATGATTTTTTCTCGGAAATATGATCCAACAAAATGGGTATTATGTAACGGAAAGCGGATATATTTCTTCACGAAACACGTCAATAACTTCTCATCAGCGAACCGACCGTTGCTAAACAACCCCCCACATCATTAAAAGTGTTCGATGTTTTAATTAGCATTTAAAGAATGGCTGCGAGAATCCCATTTTTTCGATCTGACATGACGTGATAAAAACAAAGGCAGTCGTAACACTAATCATGTCATGGTGTTCAGTAGGGTGACATGTTGCAAAGCATTTTCAATAGTCCACACTCGAAATATGTTGTACCGACACAATTAACAAGTATCCCCTATCGACAAATAAATTTTTTCGAACATTTCCAATTAAACGAAAAATTTGCAAGGGTATTTGTAAATTGTTAGGTATTGACTGCGCTCACTATAGAAACCACTTTTTTTTTTAATTTCGTTATTTCTCAGTTATTTTTTATTTTTCAGATAATCCAGATTTCAATTTAACTTTCGGAATAGAAGAAACTCAACAAATTAGAAAAAAAAACTTGCCAAGGCAAAATTCCGCGATGTTGCTTGTCAGATTCATCTGGCATCGAAGAAGAATATTATTTTTGCACGTTACATTTTTGACGCCCCATTCTCGTGAATAAGGAACACGACTTTGCATCCTTTTTGAAACCCAAGTGATTTTTCCCAATTTTATCATTTTTTCCGAAATTCCAATTGTTTTTAATGAAATTTGCCGCTGGAGATAAAAAATTCATGTTTAATTCGAAAAAATTAATATTTTTTTTTATGTTTTTTTTTGTTATCCTACCTCAGAAACGAGTTTCAGCCCCTTAAAAGTTAAAAATTCTGAAATTCTTCTCTCTCAATTTCCGCACGGAATGAGAGGTTTTTGCAAAAAGTTGTAAGAAGAGAATTTCTTCGTTTTTTCATGTAGAATACGAATCTTTACTCCCAAAGATGATAACCCTAGGAATAAGTCACTTGAATTGAGGATAATTGATTTTTTCGATGGTAGTGAGCATTATTTTCGGTAAGTGCAGCCTCAATCCTCATATTGAAAAAAAAAACAGCATGCAGCATGAGGAAGCTGAAGGTTTGAGCTGTCGTTTCCACCAAGGTGCATCTCCGTACGCATTTCCAAAAAACATTGCGAGCGTCTGTTTGATTTGAAAAAGAATCACCCATACATGTTTTTTTTACCTCTATTTTAAGCTCTCTTTCAAAAGAATATTATATGATTTTATATGTGAATAGAAAAAAATCATTTCGTTTCACATATTTCATGCATTTTACAGATATGTGATCAACCCCTTCACATTTTTTGTACGAAGTACAATGCTTTCTAAAAATTTCCTGAGGAGTACTTCAATCTTACAAGTGACTCGTTTCGCAGTTTTTCTTAACTTATAAGTAGTAGGTTATTGACGTTTGAAATTTTGGCGTGTTAGGTAAAATCACAAAAATACTCTTTTTTGAATTTAGGTTTTCTCATCCTGATTTTTTATTCATGTGCCATCATAGTAGATGCAATGTAATGTTAATAACATCAAACATTGTTATTGTTGGACGATGTTGGTTTAATTCACGATATTCCCTTTTGGTGTAATATTGATCTGTGCGAGCAATTGCCAAAGAATGATTTCATTTCTACCTGAAAACCCCTACTTGCTTTTCAATGCTTATCTAAACTTGTGATACCATTTTCAGCCGTGTCGAGGAGAGATGGTCCCAGTTTATTCCATCTGGTAGGAGATGTAGCGTAGTGGGAGATATGTCATCAACACGAATCAAAATAGACGTCGTATTCACTTTTATGTAAATGAAAGACGCATCCGAAGAGTGTATTCAAAGAATGGATGATGTTGTCTTAGTCGATACGTAGGAAATGAAAGAGACAGGTTTTCGTAAAACCCGGAATTGATCCATGATTTTTCTTCATTTACAGTGATGAAGTTAATTGAAGGAATTTCATTTGAACTAGCAATATTTCAGGACACGCCGCGTCGCCGGTTTAAATTAATATGCGGGGGAGAGACCGATCGACTCACTGAAACAAAGCAAGATTGGAATTCTTCTTATCGACATTATTATGTCCTGTTTCGAGTATTTTTAGAACGCCTGATATTCGAACCATAACAAAACAATTTTCACAATAATTGATGATGAAACCTCGTCGTTTTGTGTTCTCTAAACCCATATCAAAACATAAATCACATCTCGATTGATTCATTCGAAAAGTCGATTATTTGCGGGAATGCTGATGAATAGTTGAAAATTTTGAACGTGAACGCAGGAAACCATCGTCATTAATATAAATGAGAATTCGATGATAGGTGTCAGACGAGTGGTTATTCATTCATGTATTGAAGACTACCTCGAGGGCTTCGCGTACATTCTTCCATATTAGCTTTTTCCGCCCTTATTAAAGTCTCTTCGCAAAGCTCCACCTAATTCACATGCTACCGGGAACAAGATCGGTCATTGAACCAAGGGAAATTTGCTTCCTTTCTGGGCCACAGCAACGATGGGCTTATTTTAAAAATAGGTTCGGGAAAAATGTTCACTTCGACGATTTCATAGCCGATTACGTAATATCTACACAAGTTTCAAAGAAATCTTTTTCACTCCGTCGGGGCGGCTAGCAGAATAGTAATTTTCTTGCGAATTTACCGCACGACGACCTTCAGAATAACTAATCTTTCGTCTGTTTGTCGCTTGGCCGAGACTCGAAACCACGCTATCGTTCCGTTTTTTATATAATAATTTATTCAAATTCATTGTGATTCACGAATCAAAAAATGAAATTTTAAATTGAAATGAGTCACATTTATTACTCGGAATCCCGTATTCACGCTTCTGCTTGGCTAATGCATTGGAATCTTCAGCGATAAGCTTCGTGTTTGGTGATTCATTCAAGTAAAGGTATTTCCTAACGAACTTTAGGTAGAAACAAGTAGTTGTTACTCACATGATTGACCACTTTCTCTTCTAGAAATTTTTAAAACAAAAGGTCCGTTTTCAAAATGGGTGAAAACGAACATTGTGAGAAGCTGTGAAAACATTTTGGAGACGTTCTCTGTATTTAAATTCGAGATGAAAAACTTGTCGTGAGATATATATGTTTGGTTTTTTTTCTCTTGTACTGTTGGAAATTATGGAGTCATTACAGAATGTTGCGTGTGGTAAGTTACGCTAGTGGTCATTAGGAATATTTTTTCTTGATAAATCATTTATAAAAAACTAGGAATCAGGATTGTTTTGAACATACTTACGTTTTAGGTGATTTACAATGGGATTTGATACATCCCAATCGTCATGGTGTCCTCTATTTTTTCCTTCTCAGGTTTAAGAGCCACCAGTGGTTACAATTGCTTCCTTACGTTTCCCCTGCTTTGTCAATTTAGGGAATTCGTAATTTTAAGTTGGACTGAACTGTAGATTTGTTCCAACTAGTTACTTACTCTTTGTTGATAATAAACTTAAACATGAATTAAGGCATCATTCCCATTTCCGATTTTCATATCGATTTCAAAATCGATCAATCTGTGCAAGTACTAATCTATAGTACTTCTTGACGAACATTCGTGAAAAAAATGTATCATGTTTAAAAATGTTTTTTATGGAACATTTAAGCATGAATCCTTACTTTTTTTTGTACTAAATTATTTGATTTCTCAAAAAACTATTGAATTAAAATGAAATTTAACTGTCGAAAATTGTTGTTCTGAAAGAACAGAAAATGTGGAAATGCATTTTTTGCAAAAGATCTATTTGTATTGTCTTGGAAATTATTCAATATAAAAAATTGAAAAAAATGTAACAATAACAAAGCACAATATTTAGAAAGAAAAATTGAAATGCAATTAGCAATCGAAAACAAATCAGCGTTATTCGAGAGAAAATCGATCACCGACCAACCAATATGTATTTTTAAAAATAATACTAAAATAGTGAAGTGTGTTGATGAAAGTCATTGGACACACATACAAGATAACACATGCCCGCATTTTCGCCTTCACTTTTCGTTGTCTGTTAAGAAATATATATCAAATCAAAATTCTGATAGCTCAATTATGCAATGAACAAGACTAGAACGATTAATGCTTTGCGATCATATCTGGAATGAAATAAGTAAATTTCGGCAATAATATTTTGGTGTAGCTGTTGAATCGAAAAAAAAGAATGTATTGCACTTGAATTTTATTATAATACGTATATCACAAATCCTTTTTGGCTCTCAGAACACACACCACATCGGCAACATTTGAATACTTACAAAATCATTGTATTATTATTAAAGCACGCATTCCCCAGTCACACGTCACATTGTAGTTTTATATTACAAAACACAGATTTTTCGATAAAATAACGTTAGTTCTAATATGTACAGGATGAGCTCACATGACAATGAGGGCACCAAGATGATATCGGCCAATATTATTTAGCAACCATGTGGCTGAGATTCAATTAGGCCATGTATTCAAGTATTTACCATTTTGTTTTTTGCTTGTAGAAGAGTCGCTTTATAGCAATCAATGTTGAAGAATCATTCAGGCACTATCATTAATGAGTAATAAGTAGAAATAAAAGTAGAAGTTGTAAAAAAAATTGGATGGTAGATATGAATTGGTTTGAAAATTTCAAAATAAAATAGTCATGTATCATCATTCGCGTTGACTTTGTTCAATGTATAAAAATATATTGTGCTGTTCTAAGCCATTACTTATATAGTACATATCAATGAGTAAGTATACTAGAAATGAGCTTAAAGTCTTAATACGATTCTGGTCCAACACTCAGCAATTGCAGTGCTATATAAAAAACTTCATCATCTCATTCAATAGAATATTCAATGCACGTTATGTTAAATGATATTACTCATCATCAGAAACACAAATGAAGTGGGGAGGTTGCCTCGACTGGTTGGGTTGGTGAATCATTTAAGATCGTCGATCCTGTGCTGGAGCTGGAGGGTGGTATCTAGATCCGATTCCCAAGTCGCTGCTAATGCTGCCTTGACGAGTGATCGATGATCAAATGATAATTGATCAGAATCGGATGGATGGCTGCAGGCCGTGATATAGATGTTTCCGAAGAGCGCAACGGAGACACGCACCTTACATCTTATTAAAGCAAACTGCAGCAAATATAAGTCTTTTTTTTCTTCTCCGGACTAAAATTCATCTCGCGCACTATTTCGGCGAACACCTCGTTGACGTTCGTTCGGTTCTTGGCACTCGCCTCAATGAATGGGCATCCCCATTGAGCGGCGAGACTGTTGCCTTCGGAGGTGGTTACTTCACGCTGATGGTCGAGGTCCACTTTGTTCGCGACCAGAAGTATGGGCACCCTTTCGGTGCCCTTAACCCTAGTAATCAGTTCCTTCATAGTTCGTATATCTTGAAATGTTTGGTGGTTTGTTAAACTGTAAACAACAACGAACCCTTGCCCGTTTTTGATGTAGAGGTCGCGCATGCTGGCAAATTGTTCCGTACCGGCGGTGTCCAAAATTTCTAAAACACAGGGCGAGTTATCCACCTCAATTTCTTTCCTATAAAAGTCCTCGATTGTCGGGTCGTATTTTTCCATAAAACATCCCGAAACGAACTGTACTGTCAATGCACTTTTCCCAACCCCACCCGAACCTAGCACGACAACTTTAAACTCACGCATTGTTTGTCCGTAGTTCTCGTTTCGTCCGACTTTCAACCAAACAATATCGAATCGAAACACAACCGCACTCACTTTTATTTTACGCGATTATTCCCTTGCTTTTCATGTCGCCCGATCAACACGCTATCCGTTTCATAAAAAATTAAACACATGTCGCCATCTTTGCAATATGTTCATCACCGACTATATACATCTGACATTCTGCCACAAGGGGCCAACTCGGGACTACTTACAACTTCGATACGATACACGAATACAGAGGCAATTTAATGAATTTCAATATTCTCCTCTGCGCACGTCATAATTCCACCTCTTCCGCTAGTGCCTGCGCGCATCGCGTCAATGATAAAACAGAGTTCCTCTTCGTTTTCGTAAGTACGAACGAACTACCAATTCACAGCAATCTGTAACGTCATCGTGTCATTTCAAATACGACCTTGAGGTGACGCCCGCGATTTAAATTGATGAACGTTTGTTCCCATCAATTCTCAACCGAACAAACTTTTATTTCTCATTCTTGCTAATCTACCGGAAACAACAAAACTACTAAGCAAATTATATTAATATTAACTACTTCATTTTTTATCATTTCGAATTAATTCTTGAAAACGTAATACGAAAATTATTCATGTATTTTCATTCATTTTTAATTATCATTTAATGAATTTTGTACTTTCATAAAAATTTTCAAAATTTCGAACCATTCTTCTGTGAACGAATTGGTTGAATAAAAAAAATGAAAACATTTTAGTAATGTGGCAATTTCTAGTAGTTATCTAAAAAAAGTTCCTCACTTCTGAAACAGAAAACTTTCCTCGGTCTGGAGGGCGTGATTATTATTTACACGAGATCGTGTTCCAAATTTGGCTATAATTACAAAACAAGTCATCTTGAATGCAATAACAAAGAAAGCTAACTAATCTGCAGTCCTGCCAGTCCAATAAACATCAACAAATCAAAGAGATAAAAATTCAATGAGAAAAAGAAATAACGATTCAATATTGATCGATGAATAAAAACAACTTCTATTAAAAAACGAGATATTTTAATGTCCAAATATCGTATTAAATAACAATTTCTCAAATGTATCACTGCATATTTTATAACCATGATAGGGTAAGAAACCTATGAAATATATTTTTACACTATAACCGATCTACCAATTTGTTAACTGTTACTATCTGTTACAATTAACGTTGCACATATTTGGCAATTTTGTAAGGTATTTGAATTTGTTCCATGCAGTTCGTTGGAATAAATTTCAATTTGACTGCCCAAATCAAAACAACCTGGCCCATAAACCGCGACGGATAAATTCATCGATGTTGATGACAGGGGTTTAATATGAACTTTCCTCACGCCCGATCCAATCCATTTAAAATGTCTAGAAGCGTTAGGAAGAAAGACAGCGTTGAATGCATTAGATTCAATACTGAAATGAAGTACTTATAACCAAATCTATAATTATGGTGAACTTACCAATTGATAGTGTTAACAGTTACTTCTAACACATTTTGATCCACAATGCTATGCAACAATAATCTAACTGGAACCAAACACAACTGATTTTTTCTGAAATTATGTTTGATGACGCTGGGGGCTATAACGTTATACGTGAGTTGCGTTTTCAACATGACAGTTTGAGCGTCTTTTTCATTTCTGATGTCATCTTCTAGTGATATGGGCAAGTCGTTTATAGGAATTTCTGGATATTGCGTTAATTTATTCGAACCGTATACTATTGGAACAAAACTTTGGCCATTTCCCAGCCTACTACTCTTGGTATATTTAATCACAGCTTCCCATTGAATAAGCAATATTCCATTCTTGGTTTCCTTCAAATTTTCATGTTCTAAATTGTCAAATAGTCTGACAGTGGGTTGTTCTATCCTCTTCGCAAAGGCTAAATAAGCTAACTGGTTGTCGATAGAATTTTTTTTTTGACCAAGTTGAATAATAGAATAGTCGCTTTTTTCGGAAATACGCCTTTTTGTTTTCAGCGATAAATGACCGACTTCCTGCGAATGTAGCGTTATATCTTGTGGCGAATTTATTTTCTCCATAAACATCCATTGTCTGCTCAACAGGCTAATATTCGTTAGAGATATTTCTGTTATTGCTGTATTATGTATTCTGTTAGTGTTAGTTACTTGAATGCTCAAGCTTAATTCCTCAACCGATCGAGAATTGGCGCTTTCCATCGTATTCACCGCTATTGTTATAGAATCTTGAACGGTTAGATTCCAATTTTGTTTGATCAATCTATATCTGAAACGAAAAATATTTTTTTCATATGACATCATCAGAAGAAGGCACTTTCCCCCCTCTTTTCAGGAAAGAAATGAGCGCTGTACCTCACAAGGGAGGGAATGTAAAATTCGGAAAGTAAAAGTTTTTTCCTACCACATCAACGACGCTGTGAACTGAAAAAAACACTTTGCGTTCTATGGATATCGCAGGTACTTGATTATCAACGAGTATTGGAAATTTGATATTCCCAAATGCAAGAATTTTTTCAGAAACTTGAGATTCTAAAAGGAAACAACTTTGTGAAAGACAATAATAAGGGTTGTGTCGTATGAAAAATCATCTGGAGTAAATTGCCGTTCCCTCCCTTGGTACACAAATGATTATTATTACTACAGGGTGTCCCACCGGGAATGCCCATTAGAAGTTTACGGAGAAATAGTGTGAAATTTTGTACGTGGACAAAAATCCATCGAGGCTAACTTTCTAAAATATTAGCAACAATTTTTCACTTCCGGTTGTTACACCGGAAATGTCACCTACTCTCTTATTTTAAATGGAAAACCCTATATATTTTAACATCAATCGATGGACTTTTTCTTATATCTACATCAACTAGTTTCCGAGTTATCCGCATATTTGTGAAAAAAATTACAGATAAGGCCTTCTAAAAAAATTGGTTTTTCTCAATGTTGCAATGCATAATTTTAGATCTATCCTCTGAAATGAATTACCAGAAGATTACTCAATGTCATTTCATAAAGGTCGGCAATCTATATTATACAGCATGTTCAACACACACTGCCGAATTTAGATTTGAGAAAATGACGATAACTCAGTTTTTTTAAATGTAAACTCCAAATTTTCTCTTCGTATTAGGATAAAGAACAAAAAATAAGGGTAGTTTGTTGATAATTATCTATACCTAAATAGTACTGTTTTTGGGATAACTTGAATTATTGTCACATGGAGGCAAGGTATCAAATTGCATCATATTATTATTCTGTGCTCGTTTATTGCACTTGCACATCAGAAAGCTCTATGAGCATCGAATCAAATTTTGGTTCTATGCTCTTATTGTTGACAGTTATCCAAAAATGGGTGAACGTTTGAATTACACAAACGAAAATTATTTAAATTTGTTCAGCATTTATGGTGAATCTAACAGGATTATTTATCGAGCATGCGATACATTTGGAATTAAATTTACAAAGAAGCCGAAACCGTCACGAAAAACTTTGAAACGAATTATAGAAAAATTCCTACGCCATGGTTCAGTGAAACCAAAAGTTGCCAGGAGAAAACCACAAGTAGATGACGAAAATATTGAAATTGCGATCTTGGTATATTTAAGAACTTTTCCAACAGCATCCCTCAGAAATGCTGTAATAGAAACAGGACTAACAAAGAGCACAATCCACAGAATTTTGAAAAAACATAAGTTCAGACCATATTCATTTCATTTAGTTCAAAATCTTAAAGTTACTGATTTTTTGCGAACAGTGGAATTTTGTGAATGGATTTCAATGGAAAATCAAGAAAAGGATACATTTTTGGATAACATTATTTGGACAGATGAGACGAAATTTTGTAAAAAGGTTTGTTCAATCGTCATAATTCCCATTATTGGGATGATGTTAATCCTCACGTTTGCATGCCAATGAATTATCAGACAGTTGGCAATTCAACGTTTATTACGCAGTGAGAAAAGATGGTGTAGTTGCTTTGAAATTATATGAGAGGAATTTAGACGGTAATATCCTATTTTTTATCTTTTAATTTGTCACAAAAATTCACACTATTGTAGGTGAAGGATATCTTAATATACTGCAAGAATTTGAGAATGACTACATCATTAATTTGCCGCTATCCCAATATCAAAATATTTTCTATCAGCATGACGGGGCACCACCTCATACTGGACACATTATAAATAATTTTTTGCAACAGTCTTTCGAAGATCTGTGGATTGCAAATAACGGATCATTCTGATGGCTCCCACATTCTCCTGACCTGTTAGTCCTCGATTTCTTCATCTGGGGAACCATCAAGAATATTGTTTATAGAACTCCTTTAACTACGAAGGAAGATTGTATTCAACAAGTTCGTAACGCGTTTCAGACTATATCACCGGAAACCTTAAGAAAATCAACTCAACACGAGCTACTGAGAAGATGTGAAAAATGTTTAGAAGTTGGCGGGCGTAATTTTGAACATCTTTTGGGATGAGTAAATTTGCATTTTGGACACTATGAAACAGACAGTGTCTATAAATCTGCAGAACTGTTCAACAATCATTAAAAGAATCTCGCCTTTGTAACTTTTGATTTCCATGTGCCATGGCGTAGGAATTTTTTTATAATTCGTTTCAAAGTTTCGGCTTCTCTGGAAATCTAATTCCAAATGTATCACATGCTCGAGAAATAATTCTGTAAGATTCAGCATAAATGCTAAATAAATTTAAATAGTCTCCGCTTGTATTATTTCAACGTTCGCAAAATTTTCAGATAACTATCAACAGTAGGAGTATAGAACCAAAATTTTATTCGATGTTCATGGAGCTTTCTAATGTACAAGTGCAATAAGCGAGCACAGAATACAATTTAATTTGATACTGTGCGTCCATGTAATAATTAGAAGATATTGTTGATTTTTCTATTTTGTGGAAATTCATATCTAAGTGAAATGAAATGAACTCTCTTGTCTATTTCCACTCTAACTTTATTTCACAATAATTACGACCGGTTTCGACGTTTAGGTCATTCTCAAGTAAGGTATACAGTGTCAGGAGAAGGTATTTATGTTATCCTATTTACAGGTAGTTAGGCGGTTCTATCTTAAATTATGGGTTTTTACAGATTGAGCAGTGGGGAAGAATTAAGGTCTAGTTGACCGTTGAGAGTTCGGAAATTTGGGTTTTTACATAAGGGGCCGTTCAAATATTACGTAACGCATTTTTGGGGGAGGGGGGATATAGTGAAACGTTACGATGCGTTATAAAGGCGGGAGGGGGTTTAAAGAGACTGTTACGTAACATTTTATTCCTTATTCAAGAAATGCAAAAACGAGACAGGAATTCTCCCAACCTGACAACCTTTTTTGTTGTTTTTGTATATCGAACATCTATTTTATATATTTTTTGTGATATCAGTTTTTGTAATTTATCAAAGTACATATGTTCAAACGGCGCGAGATAGTATAAGGGACAAACGATCCCATTTAGAGTACGCATTAACAAAAATAAACTTGCTGTTACGTCACGGGGATCCAAAAACGTTACGGTGCGTTACATAAGGGGGAGGGGGGGTTGAAAATCGTCGAAAATTGCGTTACGTAATTTTTGAACGGCCCCTAACTTATTTATTTCTAGACATTCCAACAGATTCATTTTTCTCCCTTTATTACATATATGTATAATTTTAAGATTATCTATGGATACTGAATGTACAGTTGTTTCATATGTGGAAACACCATTAGGTAAACTAGCGAAATTTCTAAATTGTGAATTCAGTGAATTAACAAATTTTCATCCGAAACATACTATTCAAAACTCTGTCGATTTAATACAAAAACTTTCAAAGGTTACATTCACCAATAATTTTAAACTAGTCTCTTTTGATGTTAATAATATGTTCTCGAACATTCCAACAGATGAATGCCTCCCTTTAGTTCAAGAGATTTTTTCTAATAATAATACAAACCCTTACATTACTTCAGAATTTTGCAACCTGTTAGATACGTGCATAACACAAAATTACTTTCATTACAGGGGAAAATTTTATAAACAAAAGCCAGGCCTACCGATGGGCTCACCGCTTAGTCCACTGTTCGCAGATATTTTCATGAACAATTTTGAAAAAACTGTCTTAGACAACCCACTATCAAGCAAGCATATTGCTTTCTGGTTCCGTTATGTAGATGATATTTTGGTGGGCTTTTATGGATCTAATAGGCAAATAGATCAGTTTCTTAAATACCTCAATAATTCACACAAAAATATAAGTTTTACTGTAGAAATAGAATCAAATAATTCAATAAATTTTCTGGACCTCACAATAACAAGAAATAGAAACAATACTCTCTCATATAATATTTATAGGAAAGAAAGTTTCACAGATGCCACAATTCCAATGGACTCATGTAATCATATTCACCATAAGCTTGCAGCATATAATTCCATGATTCATAGAGCTTTTTCTGTACCTTTATCAGATAAAAATTTTAAAACCGAAATAGACACAATAAAACAAATCGCGACAAACAATAACATACCAATTAATTTAATAAATCAAATAATCAAACGTAAAGAACAAAAAGAGATCTCACTTTTATTATATTGTATAATGGAAAAACCAGAAAACAAGTATGTTAGCCCCAATTATGCTGGTTCCGTTTCAGATAACATCAAAAATTATTTTTCCAAACTCAATATTTAAACTGCATTTTCAAACAGTCCAAATTTAGGCAAAATCCTTTTTAATGCAAAGCACAAGACAGACAAATACAATAAATCTGGTATATACAGGATAGAATGTAATGATTGT
Organism: Novius pumilus; assembly: GCA_020654155.1. Classification (NCBI taxonomy): domain Eukaryota; kingdom Metazoa; phylum Arthropoda; class Insecta; order Coleoptera; family Coccinellidae; genus Novius; species Novius pumilus. Next base: position 1,561,953 of record JAIFOV010000472.1, read on the forward strand.
TCAGCAGCATATGTGGGACAAACTGGCAGAAATTTTAAAACCCGTTTCAAAGAACACGTTTCCTCAGACAATAAATCCGCAATTTTCGAACATATTAATTCCACAAAACATTCAGTATCCATAGATAATCTTAAAATTCTACATATATGTAATAAAGGGGGAAAAATGAATCTGTTGGAATGTCTAGAAATAAATAAGTTATGTAAAAACCCAAATTTCCAAACTCTGAACGGTCAACTAGACCTTAATTCTTCCCCACTGCTCAATCTGTAAAAACCCATAATTTAAGAACCGCCTAACTACCTGTAAATAGGATAACATAAATACCTTCACCTGACACTGTATACCTTACTTGAGAATGACCTAAACGTCGAAACCGGTCGTAATTATTGTGAAATAAAGTTATAGTGGAAATAGACAAGAGAGTTCATTTCATTTCATTTCACATGTAACAATTATTTCAAGTTATCTCAAAAACAGTACTATTTAGGTATAGGGAATTATTAACAAACTATCCTTATTTTTTTGGTCTTTATCGAAATAGGAAAAGAAAATTTGAAGTTTACATTTGAAAAAACTGAGCTGTCGTCATTTTTTCAAATCTAAATTCGGCAGTGTGTGCTGCACATCCTTTTTTTGTTCACAAATATGCGGATAACTCGGAAACTAATCAATGTAGATGTAAGAAATAGAACAGGAATAGAATTAAAAATTCCATCGAATGATGTTAAAATATACAGGGTGTCTCACATTACCTTAATCATTAGACGTTCTTAGAAAACTAATGGCTCAATCTCTACGAAATTTTGTACATCGGGTTCTGAGAATGTGATCTACAGTTCTAAAATATTCTCAAGACGGTAGTACTTCCGGTTATATCGGAAGTTGATATCAACTTCATTATTTTAAATGTAACATTCTGTATTTTTCTGCTTATTCAGACGGCTCGTTGAATTTGCGGAATGTTTCATCCGAAAAATTTTTCGCTATCTCCTTTTTTTACCAAATTATTTGCATTCTTTTTGAAATTTTAAGTGAAAACATAATGTAAACCATCCTTAAATATTTAAGGTACGTTCGCTCAAATTACATTTTTTTCTCACACACTTATGAATAAGATAACGGGGCTTCAGAGGAAAAAAAAATTAGACAGTATATTGGTACAGACTGCTCCAGAAATTGGGTCGAAGTCGCATATTTCAAAACGTCAAAATTTCAAGTTTTTCAAATGGCAACACCAACTTTTTTTTAAAGAGGATTAAAATACTCAGAAAAATAATGATAGTTTTACTATACAACTATTTATCTAATTCTGGTCATTTTCTGCGAAATCATCAAAAACCGCATTTATAGATCTTTTCGCGCATTAAAATGAAATGAATGTTGTGAACACTGATTTTATAATAATTATTAGATTTATAGACACAATGGTTTGCTCGTCCTAGCTTATCGATATAGAAGTGTTTTTTCCTTGAAAACCAGATCCATCCGAAAAATAAACAGATTTTGATTTTTTTGTGCCGTAATTTTAGAAATTAACATAGATAACATCCAAAACAAATACATCTGCCACTCAAAAAAAATTATCAATTTATATAATTCACTTCTGACTATGAATTAAAATCTTCATTTGCTGTTTCGTTAGTGCACAGTTCATTCGAAATTTGCATTGATAAAATGAGTTATCCCAAAGATGTCTTCTTGGATTTATTTATTTTGTACGGTCAAATTGAAAGAGTGATCGAAAAAACTTGTCGGGCATTCAATAGAAAATATACCAATTTACCAAAAACTGAAGGGACATAAAAATATGGTTTTTGGAGATTTACCAGAAAAGGTCAGAATTAGATACATAGTCGTATAGTAAAAATTTCCTTATTTTTCCGAGAATTTTAATCCTATTTTAAAAAAATTGAAATTGTGACCTTTCGAAATATGTTTCTTCGACCCAAGTTTTGGAGCAGCCTGTACCAAGATACTGTCTCATTTTCTTTCCCTCTGAAGCCCCGTTATCTTATTCATAATAGTGTGAGAAAAAAATGTAATTTAAGCGAACGTACTTTAAATATTTAAGGTAGTTGACATTGTTTTCACTTAAAATTCCAAGAAGAATCCAAATAATTTGGTAAAAAAAGGATATAGCGAAAAATTTTTCGGTTGAAACATTCCGCAAATTTAACGAGCTGTCTGAATAAGCAGAAAAATACAGAATGTTACATTTAAAATAACGAAGTTGATATACACTTCCGGTATAACCGGAAGTAGTACCGTCTCGAGAATATTTTAGAATTGTAGATCACGTTCTCAAAACCCGATATACAAAAATTCTTAGAGATGGTGCCATTAGTTTTCTAGAAACGTTCAATGATTAAGGTAATGTGAGACAGCCTGTATAGGATGTTCCATGTAAAATAAGAGAGCAGGAGTGCTACTATTTTAGAAAGTTTGCCGCTATGGATTGTTGCCCCTGTACAAAGTTTCAAACAAATCGGACAACTATTTCTTCGTAAACTTCCAATGGGCATTCCCGGTGGGACAGCCTGTATAAGTTATGAAAAATCGAGTTACCTTGGTATACTTTTCACATTGACATTTTCATAATATATTAGTAGATCGATTGAATACGGGCCTCTCGTTGAAGGAGCTTTAATCCAAATAGTGATACTTGTTGCTTCGCCAGATTTAAGTACACCGTTAGGTAAGGGAACATTCGTTATATGCTTTTTCCTCGCGAGCTTTTCTTTAACTTGGATTGCTTCTGCATTTTGAGAATTTTCCGCCGGATTTTCGACTTGATTGAATTGACAACTACTAACCATTCTTGGTGTTGTTGATGCCAAATGAACATTTTGTAGGGATACATTACCAACATTTCGTAAATTCACAATGATTTTTTGCATTTCATCACAAAGGCAATCGGAATGAATTTCGGAAAAAGTTACCTAAAAGAATAAAAAAGGGTTATTCTGACAAAAAAAAAATAGAAATGGAGATATGGACAAATTCACTTTCAAATGTTTTCATTGAGTATCCAAAAAAGCATAATAATATGCCATATATACTTTCCTATCTTATGAGAATAGAGATTATAATCACTTTTTAATTTTCACCTTATTATGATTATTGAGGAAGAAAGTTGTATATTTGACTATGTTTTCTACATGGCATCATCAATTGAACTCATGTAATAATGGTGTTACATTATCGCAGATGATCATGATATTCTGAATTAACACATGATAAAGGTTATCCCAAACCGGACAATAGAATATTATTTCACTCTTGGCAATACTACATCGTTATCTGAATTTCGTGTTATAAGAATTGCAAAGAGACTAGAAAACAGTAGAAAAATACGTATTATAGAGAATTACAACAAACTTGGCAAAAAGAAGCACTTTAATAACAAAATTACCTCTTGTATTGTATTTCATTTTAGTCTGTACAATGTGAAATTTTAATTCACTTACTTGATTGAGTAAATAATTTCTTTATTCTAGGAAACGCACTAAGGCATTTAATAATAAAATCGTAAGAAGACTTGGTGGAAGAAATATGTTTACTTACTTGCAAACAAGGGGCTGGTGGCACAACTCTAATTTTCAATCGACTGTCAATGACTTTGTCTCCTATTTTCGAGGTAAGATTTATCATTTGTTTGCCTTTAATTGAGATTCCTTCGTTATTAGCATTTTCTATACTTATAGTGTAACAAATCCCTGTGACAGTCAATTCACCGACATTCAATGGAGTCAAACTCAACACAATATCAACTTTAGAAGCACCATCTAATGCTACGAACTCCAAAACTTGTGTATATATATACTCATTAACCTTATTGCCTTCCCCCTTTTCGTTAGATATGTCCCGTCCGTCACTTTTGAAGTTCCACATAAGATGTATGTCCTTCAAGTTCAGTACAACTTGCAATTCATTAACAATCTGCAACGACACTTGAATTGGTTCATTTACAATTGCATTTGGAACATTCATTGATAATTTTTTGTAATTGAAAAGCGTAGACATTGGCTTGAAGAGGATGGGCAAAGATCCTTGTGCCTCTTGTACAATTATTTCTTCTAATTTTGCCCATTTTTGCTCCATGGAATTGTTAATCGATTCCGTAAAAGTCATCCCCATTGCAGGAACTCTACCTGGTGTTCTTATGGGTGGTAGCGGTTCTAATAACACTTTCAAGGATTCTATATCAATATTTGGTAAAGGTAAAGAAGAAAGGTCATCTTCAGGACTATGTTTCAGCTTGTTCTAGAACACAAATATTAGAACAATAGTTAATATCCTACGCAACTTACAGCAAGAATCATCAAATACTCGTTTAAAAATATAAGCTGCTGTTGAGGAGTTTGCTTGCTTTCACCTAAAAGAAGTTTCGAAAATGATTCCACAGCTTCATCGTAAGAATTTAAATTGTTCGCCTGACGACCGATAGTATAGTGTATATGATCACTCGCCAAATTCCATCCATTGCCTTTAAAAATTTGATACGCCTGCTTATAGCTACGCAAAGAATGTTTTCGTTGAGCAGCTTTGGAATAACGATGGCCTGCTAACACCATGTGAAAAGCATATTTACGGACCATTTTTGTCTTGAGAAAGCAGTAAGATGCCTGCTCCAAGAGCAATGCTGATCTCAAGTCAGATTCTTCACTTGTCATCCTAATGAGTTGTAAAGCTGCTTCTCCAAACAGTGATCGGATTTTGAGGCATTCAGAGCCTAATAATGTTGCCCTAGTTGCGAATTGTGGCATTCTATGGAAAAGGAACTCGGAAATGATAGAAACAAAATATTTCATTAGCGAAAAGACTTACTTGCATGTGTTCAAATAAGTAGTAATACTCTCTTCTAAGTATTCATGGGATTTTCGACTAGTTTCATTGGCCATAAATGCTGACAGAGCTGCCATTTCTAGAGCACCAGCATAATAAACCCAAGCTTGATCAGTATTGAAATCTCTCTTAGCTAAATGATAAGCTTGGAAAGCGGCAGCATAATTTCCGAACATGAAATATAAATCAGCTAAACGTCTCACTTGAAGTTCAGGAGCATCAGGTCCATACCTTGCAAAAGTAATTTGTATTTACAAAAAAAAGCAAAATTGTCTGCACTTACATTAGGTTATTAACGACTGCGTTAGTACCTGGTTTATTTGGGTTGAACCATCGCTTCGTAGCACTGAACAAAGACCTGCTTACTCCCTTCTTATTTGCAATGTTATCACTCAACATTTGTATCTGCCTTTCTACATAAGGAATAAGGCAATTCTTTGAAAAATCTGTTATCAATGTTTTAATATTCTCCAAATCTTCTGCTCCTAAACATAATCCATGAACTTTCAATCCATTATGTTTAACACCAACTTCTTTATCAATCAGTTTTTCCTCCTAGTATAAACGATATACCAACATTTAATTCAACTTCTTGACGTAAACTTACGAGAAACAAGCTCTCATTATTCGGACTTAGAGGATGATACGTTTCGTTTTGATTAGATTTAGCTTCGTTCGCTTCTTCAGCCAGTTCATATATACTTTCGGCGTTACTGGAACTACTAGAGTTTGACTTGATATTAGTTTGGATAAACTGAATCCAAGGATCAGCCACATGTTCAGTAATACCCTCATTTCCGGGAGGTCTCGAGTTCATCTTTAACAGAAACGAATTCGAGGAACCATAAGAAGATTTTATATTTTCATATGATTCAGTTGCCCTTAAACAAGTTCTTAATTAGAGCCAATTGAAGAAAGTTTAGATGTGAAAGTAAAGTCTCATAAATTCTTAAAATCTTTCTTCCAGTAACATTTGGTTTTTTTTTAATAATGGGGGACATAGGATGAAAGAGATTTTAGTAGGCCGAACAAAAATCAATGATAGTCCTTTCTACAAATAATATTTCAGATTGGAAAAATAACATGAAACCTACAATTTTTTCCAGCTAATCAATCTAATGTTGTTTCTTTATTTAGAAATGAAAACAAATACTTGAATAATAAGACAAATTTGGCAAACAAAAAAAAAAAATGATAGAAGCGAAAGGGACTGACTCAAAAACGTACAAAAAAATCTTTCGTCCATGCAAACAAAGTAAGTTAGGTTTCAGATCCGCCAACAGAAAATATTGATAATTATATTATATGATATACTAATAAATTCGTCTCCCTCACGCCCCTCACGCATTGTCCCAGTGACTTCACGTCTCTTCAGAAATTACAATGACAACTAAGTAACCTCCATACTTACTCTGACATAATATTTTTCAATATACGCTTAAATGTTCCAGAGGTGTCGTTTTGGAGTGCTTATTGGCATACTTTTGTAAGTTTGTATATCATATAAAAACATCTAATTAGAGATAATATTTGGCTACAAACTGACACAGCTTTAAAATTGTCACCTGAAAGCTTTCATCAATTTCCCAAAGAAACCAACTGAATGATGGATCTAAACTAAAACAGATGCCCCCAGTATTGCTGAAATAACCAATAATTGCCAGAAGAAATTTTTAAGGTTTACTTATGCCCATTTGCACCTTCTACTACTTATGATTGGGTAAGTTGGGACAAGGTCCTAAGATGAGTCACAATTTCGTTGCACCGCAAGAAAGTAAGTGAAGTATTAAATAGTTTGGTCCAAAGGGGGCGTTTTCAGGATGCACAGGACCAAAGGTCAACCCCAAGTTATGCCACCTGACTTCAGGATTCGGTTTAAATGACGATGCGGCAAACATTTTCAAGTTAGGTTTTGACAAATACACGTAGCGGTGCAAACAGGCATTAGTGCTTTATAATGATTATTTTAACTCACTTGGCCATGTCTCCTTCGACAACATCGTGAATAATAACGTAATATTTGAGAATATTGGAACTGAACCACTTAGGTAATTTACCAGGAGTGTTGGAGTACATTTGATTTAAATTTTGAGCCAACTGGATCATTGTTTCTGTTGGGTTAATATCAGTTGATGAAACAATTAACATACAAGCAAGAAAATGCTTTGTGTATTCATGGTCAGATGGGTATTGCACTTGGAGAAAAGTGTCCCTCCAATTCTCAAACCAGGGGGTTGACATTGGTATTTCCAATTGATAGTTTCTAGAAGTTATTGTTTCACATCTCGATTCTGAAGCCTCACTTACAGCCAAATTCAGTAATTTTCGAGCAAACACAGTCTGAGGAGGCCTATGATTCACATCCAAAATTGCAAGTTTGAAGTTTTTAATTGTAGTTACTGTTCCATTATAATCTTTGCAGTAAACTGGAAAAATATATAATGAAAGTAAGTTGATATTAGAGGAAAATATTCTGACCATCATTGCTGAACTTGCAAAATGGTTGCAGTAGTTCGACGAAGTTTAAGTTATTTTTTTCGCAGCACTTTTGTGCCTGTGGTGAACATATCACAGCTATTTGGGGTGTAAAAGCATTCTTGATAAATTCTTCAGGAGATTGCTTACATGTGGCCATGATCACTTATTATTTTTCGCGTATTACATCTATGAGAGAGTTTTGAAATTGTTATCAATGCATGTTTATTAAGCGATTTTTTTTATAAAAAATTTAGAAAGAAGACGTCTTTTAATCAACATAACATTTGTCAAACTTTTCGCATTGTCAAAATTAATTGGCGATTAGAACTAGTTTTATATAGTGGAACTACTATGTTTGCGATGTTGTCTAATTTTATTTAGAAATTGTTGTTTGTCGCCATCTATTATTTGTTCTGTGATTACAGAAAATTCCAAGTATAGTTTCCGCTTTTGATGTACGGACAGTGGCGTTGCGTGTTTGAATTATTAAATCATTTAAAATATTTTCAGCAGTAGTTTTGGTGTGTTTTCGAAAAAGCCAAATTTAAATGATACATTTTAAAAGTGAAGGGATAATTTTCTGAACGTGCGGATATTTGTTATAATGATTCGTGGATTTGATAATTGGCGCGGTAAGCGAAAGAAAATTTTCATACGACACTGTGTCTTCCAATGTCGTATTAGAGGGGTACGCAATATACTGAAATAAGTAATACAGAGATAGCTCTCTATTCAGTCTACCGTGGCGGGTGCATGTTCCTTCCATCTTGGATCTCGGTTCTTGTGAGAAACTTTCAAGCCGGCTCGCGTAAAAACCGATAATAATCACGTAGATTTAGTACAAACAATAGTATTTTCCAATCAAAATGTGCAAGTTTTAGGAACGGGGAAGTGTCTGCAGAAGCATATTGTGCGGAATGATATAGGTATGAAGAATTTTCGTAGGCTTTTATTACTGTTTTCTGAGATCTAGTAATGTCAGAGGAATGGCGTGTACCTGCATACAAGGCTATTGGGTATCATGCGAATTAATATTTCACGAGGATTGTAGTTTGATTGAATGTTGAAAATATCGAAAATCTACTTTACGGGCAGGATACTACTGCTGAATGTGAAAAACGTGAATGCCCAAGGTTCGTACATTTTGCAGTTCCTTTGAACAATTTATTTTGACTCGTTTAAATAAGCTTCACCCCTCTATAGAATATTTCGATCGTCGTGTATGATTTATTTTTCCTGGATTTTTATCCTTCAACGTACTTCGCGTGTTCCTGGAATACGGTGTGGGCGTCTCTTAACGTCTTTCAATATTCATTTGGATGTTTCAATTTTGTAGGAAGCATGTAATCGAATTTCGCTTTGTCTAAAAACGTGCTTCTGTTCTTGTTATTTCAAACTTGATATGTTGACTAATTGATTTTCAATAGTATTTGCCTTCGTTTTTCTTTTTTAGCAATTTCTGGGCCAGAAATTGATTCTATAAGCACAATTTGACCAATAAAATGAAACTGTCTATTATTTAATTACATCATCGTTTTGTTATAAATAGCTTGTTAATATGTTTCTTGTTCATCCAAATTCAGCACGTGGTACTATACTGCCTTGAAGTGACATGATGAATTTTATACCATCTTTCGGGACTGAAGTATCTGAATGATATCTCAATATACTGATACATATTTATCATTCTTTTAGTACATATATGAAATTACGAAGTTATTTTACTGAGTATGGTATTTATTTCTGTTTCAGTCTCTGATATTGCTTCAGCAATTGTTCGTTCCTTTGGTAACTATTCTGCTAGTAGTGAAAATATGTCGATACCAAGTAGGGCAAGAATATATGCAGATGTGAATTGTCATAAACAAAGAGATTATTGGGACTATGAGAGTTACGTGGTCGATTGGGGGCAACAGGATGATTACCAGCTGGTCAGAAAGTTAGGCAGAGGAAAATACAGCGAAGTTTTTGAAGCAATTAACGTCACAAACAATGAAAAATGTGTTGTGAAAATATTGAAGGTAATTATTTTCCTTATCATATTCTTTCAGATAATCAATAGTTATGAAATTTTTGTCAATCATCATATGTTTTTTATTCCAGCCTGTTAAAAAGAAGAAAATTAAAAGAGAAATAAAGATATTAGAAAACTTGAGAGGCGGTACAAATATAATAACATTAGAATCTGTTGTTAAGGATCCAGTGTCCAGGACACCAGCGCTTATATTCGAACATGTGAACAATACTGATTTCAAGCAGCTTTACCAAACGCTTACAGATTTTGATATTCGTTACTACCTTTATGAATTGCTCAAGGCTTTGGATTATTGTCACAGCATGGGTATTATGCATAGGTAAGTTCATTGGATCAGACAGGGTGATGGGGATGGGTTATGTCGCAGTCAATCATTAGGAATATTTTCCTGACACCAGACTAAAAAATAGCGAAATTCCAGTTTCCAAACACACCAAAACATTTGTTTGTAGAACTTGTTCTACATTAAGTGATTCTGTAAGATTGACGAATTGCCAATCAACTTGACTTCTTTAAAGTCAATTCTAGATACTTTTCAAAATAGAAAGATTTCATTATGTCAAATTTCCTTTTCATTCCAGATAATTCTTAAGGAAACTATAAAATAGGAATCAATTATATTTCACATTTTTTATCATTTAAATCTTCATATGATTAAAAGTGGTCATCTGCCTGGTCGCTTTGGTTTCATGATATGATCATTGCTGACCATACAGTATTTTTTAGCCACATTAATACAATCGAATAGGTCTGATAGGTTGGATGCGTTTCTGCTTAACAGTATCCCCGTGTCATAACTTGCATGACAGAATGAAGAAAAAAACTTGGCAACACGTGTTTAACCTTATTCTTAACTTCTTGATGTTAATATATTGGTAACAGTTAAGTTTCTATCCAATACCATAATATTAATGGGTTGATAACAAACCTTGATCGAATTATAATGTTACCAAAGAATATCTACATACTGAACAAGAAACGTCACTCTCGGTAATTTACGTACAAAATCATATTAACAGAATTTTGTGACCTTGAGCGACTTTGGCGAACCTGCGCACTAACAAAACGTTGAACGCACGTTTTCAGGAATATATTCGAATTGTTTATCGTTAATTTAAAAAGGATGGAAACAAATCAGACATAAAGTTTTGATCCCTGATAAACACAATAAGTTTTGAAGAACTATTCATCTCACGTAACTTTGGAACATATTTTCGTCGTCCCGTTAAATCCGGTTCTGGCAAGTTTTAAAGGTGTTTTAGCGCCATAGTGAAATCTTATTTCTTATTGGTGCGAAATTAGCTGTATATGTCAATCCGTTTTATTCGGTGAACCTGCGCACTAAAAATTCGATGCGAAAATTGCGTGGGAGTGACGGCTTCTTGTTCAGTATGTAGATGTATTCTTTGATGTTACACTGATTTGGAAGCAACGTAGAACAAATTTGTCTTACAATAATTAATTGCAAACTAGAACATTACAATAGTACATGCAACTTCTCATCATCTCGCGGCGTCGCTATGATGTTCTAAGTGCTTGTATCTCCTAAAATGCAACCACAAAACAGAAAACAGGAATAAGTTACAATTAGTTCAGCCACTTACAAGACTGTGCAACACCCACTACTCATTGGTAGGATATTGGCCGAAACATTATCTAGATGTATAACACTGTGGAATCATATTAAAAACATGTGAAACACAGGAAAAAACGTGATTCAAATGATGCTTTCATACCATCTTTCGGGACTGATCATCCTGATGTGACTTTCTTACAAACTGATGTGCCCATCTATATCTATTTTTGGAATTGATATTGTGACCCAGAGTTGAATCGTTTTTGTATTGTTTCAGGGATGTAAAACCACACAATGTGATGATAGACCATGAAAATAGAAAATTACGGCTAATTGACTGGGGTTTGGCGGAGTTCTACCATCCAGGTCAAGAATACAACGTAAGAGTGGCGTCCAGGTATTTCAAGGGACCGGAATTGTTAGTAGACTACCAGATGTACGATTATTCCTTGGACATGTGGTCGCTAGGTTGCATGCTGGCATCTATGATCTTTCGGAAAGAGCCATTTTTCCACGGCCACGACAATTATGATCAATTAGTCCGTATTGCCAAAGTCCTTGGTACAGAGGAGTTGTTTGTATACCTCGATAGATATCACATAGAACTAGATCCAAGATTCAATGACATATTAGGAAGGTGAGAGGGCGAAGAATTTTTTATTGAAAGTTGTTCATACCGCTGATTTTCTACAGACATTCCCGAAAAAGATGGGAACGTTTTGTTCATAGCGAGAACCAACATCTAGTTTCGCCAGAAGCTTTAGATTTCCTGGACAAATTATTACGTTACGATCATGTGGAACGTTTGACCGCTCGTGATGCAATGGATCACTCTTATTTTTGTGAGTATAAATTTAGAATTACTCTAGTCCTTCTATAATTTATCTCTTTTTCTATTAATAGGATTAATAATAAAAATAACATTGTGATATATCTTTTGCAGATCCCGTTATAAAAGATCAATGCAGATTGTTGTCAAGTGTCTCTTCATCCCCTACTCCACTGACAGGCAATCTGTCTGTTGTAGGAGTAGGTGAGTAGCTACCAGGTAATGAATGCACTATGTCATATCACCACATCTACTTACAATTTTGTTTTGTTCAATATCTTTTAGAACCAGTGTTAATTTATTTCTTTCAAAGACGTCACTGTTATTTCATATTACTTCAACAGAAGGTGCCAATTGTAATTTTGGAAGTTACTGACTCGAATGTCAAACGAATTTCTTCAATGACTTATAACTTTGGAATTGATACGTAAGGTGTTCAAATGAAAGTTCAGTTTTACGGGTTTTATAACATTGCCGCCGAAGGTATCTGGTGAAAATTACCTTTCTTTCTAGTTTGAATGAATGTTAAAAATTGTATAAAACGCATTTGATATTTTTTATATTATTATAGGTCGAGTGAAATGTTGTAATCTAGATTCACCTACTTAATAATGTTCTTTATTCCTCGACCTCTCTTAGTTTATATTCTATATCGACAGCATGTTTTGTACAAATAATGTGAATGTATTATATGCGATCGTTTATTTCATTTTTGAATATATTTTTGGCATTTCGAGTTATGTTGATTTTTATTTAATCAATATTGAAATATTCATTGACCTGTGCGTGAGAGAGGCAATTTCACTATTCTTTTGTTCATTTTTACCTTCATTACATTTCTTTCATTCAATCGTCAAAGTGATATTGTCGTTTCAACTCAACGTGCGTTATTATCTTTCAAAAAATGTTATTAACCCGCTGAGCTTGCAGTCGACAAACCGTTGTTTGTTCAAATTGAGAAAAAAATGTTAGATATTAAAATGTAGGTTGAATTTCAGAAAAAAATGCTGTTTCTAATCACTTTTGTAAATCGGCAAATATTTTTCACTTACAATCTCTGACTTTATTTTTTGGATGCAACTAGTTGGTTGCATTTATAAGTACTGAAACATAGCGCAGTAAAAGAGTATTGCGACAGCACTTGGAAGTGAAACTTGTTTGAAATTTCGCATGTTTTCATTATTTTTATTTTACAATCACAGAAATGTTTGTTTTGTTCTTCCGAAATTGAAAGTTATGTACAGTCTATAATATCGCGTAAGAAAAACTCGAGGGTTACTTGCTAAAGCAAATCCGCATTGGAATTCTGTTAATATATTAAATTTGAATTCCTTCGCATGTACAAAAAGAACTCTTTATATAGATTTATTCATTATCAGCACTGTTTGAGTACAAATTTTATGCAAGTAATGATTTCAACTAATAAAAGTGTATGTAGTTCATTATAAAAAACTTATTTGATGGACAATTTTTTTGCTTTGCCCTGCAGGCATAGTCATTTTGACGCTCTTAGTCAGTTTTTTTTTACCATAATGCGATTTATTTGTGTTTTTGTGTGACTTGAATGATTATGATTGATTCATGTTCATTTATTAAATTTTTGTTTTTGTCAAAGTTTCATGAAATACTACACTTCGGTCGAATATTCAATGCATATATTATTACAGATGACCAGGCTTCCCCTCCTAAGTCCCAGGTGGACATAGCCGAATCAAACGAAGTCATCTACATGCGATCATCTGCTTTTTTTACTAATCTTGAGTCATCATCAACCCCTACACCAACGTAATGGGTTCGTTATCGGTTTTTAATACGTGGAGCGTCGAAATATTTGCGTATACCTAATATCAACTATTAAATGAATAGAATGAATGGATTTGAATTATGTGCATTTGAAATTTTATTCTTAAAAAGATGGAATTCATAATGTCTAATCATTTCCGACCTAAACCTCGGAACTTATTTCGCCCGACCTTTGTACATACAGCAGGAGAAACGGTTAAGTCAAATGCAAATAGTGAGTTTTGTATATATGTCTGGATTTTTCATATGACATCAATTGCTTGACTAGAATAATGACCATGTAAGAATAGCAATAATGGTCTAAAATTTCATTTATAGAATTTTTTTGTTCAATAATTTTCGCTCATCGTCGGATAATGAAAAATGTATAATGTAGTAATTGTTTGATTTTCCATGCTCCATGTTTGGTCTCAGTTTATAATAATTTCGATTTTTTTTGGGAATGCCGTAACAATTATGGTACATTTGCCATAGCAGTTGACTTTGCCAAAAGTCTGGTTTCCTGCCTTGAAGGGCAACACTTTTAACAATGCAGACTGTTTGATCTGAGATTCCCAATGATGTCGTAAATAAATATTCTTATGACATTCCAATTTTCACTAACTCTTTATTTAGACGCTGCTCATCACTTTATACCGGTTGGAATATGACTACTGTGGTCATAAGGATTTTTATTTTATTCACCTACAAACAAATCTCATTCTTCTAATGTCGGAAATGCTGTTATCACTTACTGAAGGAAAAATATTATACTAGAAAAGGTATTAATTGACATGTGTAAGTAATGTAAAGTTTTATAAAATGAGTAACTGTGATTAAATTAGGAAATGAATACTATTGTTTATTTGTTAAATTGTGGCTGAACTGAACTACACCATAAAAATTGATACTAAATGGTTTTTCAATATTGCGACGAGTTCGTTCCAGTTAGAAGTTTTAACATGATTCTTCATTTTATTGGCTACAAAAGCAATTAATTGCCAGTGAATTATAATAGCGATATGATATACTCAGGGACGGTTCTTGTGGAAGCCGGTACCCATGTCCAGGCGTCAAATTCACCTTATTAAAAAAACATAAATATAGCTGCAGCTACAAACGGCAGAGACGGTTCAAAACGATTGAGGTTTAAACGCGAAAGCGCGGCTATTTCTGTTTCACAGAACAGCCGAAATTTGCGTAAAGAATGAAACTTAAAGCTATACATCTATGTTCAGAATAATTCTTCGGATCTTTATCACATCTTTATGTGAAGGTTAGGACCAGTTATAAAGAAAAGGGACAACGAAATTTATTAGATATCGGATTTATAAGTGAATACGTTCTGTGAAATATTGACATGTTTACTTGATAAACTGAAATCGTAATAAGTGAAGAAACTCTCAACAGCTGTGTGGAGCTTTAAGGTACTTGTTGATTGTGATTGTATTTCTAGCTTTACACAAATGTCACAGAAATACAAGAAATAAATATCAACATGTTAGTTGAAATTTTTTGAAAACAATTCTTGACTTCACAAAAAGTAAATTAACATATCATTCTCCAATATATTTGTAAATTGGGTTTGCTGTGTAAAGTATTTCATCTCACGAAATCATTTCTTCCATAAACGATATGAAATCGATACGTAAGTATAAAAAATTGGCAGATTTTTTGTCGATAATTTGTTTTTGATTGCTAAATAAAATTACCGATCCCTAAAATTGACATTTTGTGCAGGTGTGTAAGTTATAATTAATTCCTAACATTGAGGTTAGTGGTGTGAATTTTGGCGCGTATGTGTGCGAACGACGTTTGTGGTTGTTTAATTGTAATTTGTAAATAAAGCTATTAACAAGTTTGAATTGTGATTAATTGTAACCTTTTTTCACAGGAAGAGCAATTTTAACAATGAGTAATAATCTGATATGTGCGGAGAGCAAAAAAACCCGTCCTTTTACGGTGATTGTTGAAGGAAATATTGGTTGTGGGAAAACCACATTTTTGAATCATTTTACAAAATTTCAAAATATTTGTGTCCTGTCTGAACCCATTGAACTCTGGAGGAACTGTATGGGTCATAATTTACTTGTAAGTTATTTATTTTCTAATAATTATTGAATGTGTACAAAACATTTCCTATAGCTACCAGTAGACGTTGAGGTTTTTAAATGTAAAACTTTTTGATTTTGAACCTTCAGCAGTTGTGCACAGTCTCTGAGTCTGCAGTGCATTTCTTTTTTTTGCTGTTATTCAATACTTAAAGTTGAGAGACAATTCTAATTTTCGAGACAAATGTTGTGCTTGCTAGAAAGGTAAAATTTTAGTTCTAGATCACTACATCCCGAACCAATAAAACAATGTATATTGAAGGTGGTACCCACTTTCTGTGGAACGCTCTAGTGAAGCATTTAGGTCATATTTTAATCTCAAAATTTCATTAGGGTCATATGTATGAAGATCCAAAACTATGGAGCTTTACCTTTCAATCTTATGTCCAGTTGACAATGTTAGATCATCACACAGTTCCAACAGCTTGCCCAGTAAAACTAATGGAAAGGTCAATTTATAGTGCTAGGTGAGTTGTTTGACAATTTCATCTCAGGTTAATAAATTATGACTATCTAGGTATTGTTTTGTGGAAAAAATGAAACGGGACATGTTAATATCAAAACCTTCCGCTACCGTGATCGATGAATGGTTCAAATGGCTTACAAAAAATACACCCATTAATGTGGACCTTATAGGTAAATGTTTTCGTTATATTGTATTATATCTGAAAATTTTTTTGTTTGCAGTATATTTAAGATCTTCTCCGGAAGTTGTATATGAAAGAATGCTGAAAAGGAATAGATCCGAAGAAAAAGCTCTACCTCTCAGTTATTTAGAAGACCTGCATGACCTTCATGAGAAATGGTTGTATCATAAAACATTATTTCATTGTCCCGCTCCAGTAGTAACTTTGGACGCTAATTTAGGCCTTTCTGATATTGAAGAGGAATATGAGAAATGTGAGCCTCATATTTTAAATAAGTTAACTTTGAGTTCGATAGCTTGAGTTACATTAGTCATTTTACATCATTTTATGAGGCATTTATTTAATTTAAATTTTTGTGGCCAGTGGGACATTTGGAACCTGACGCTTATTCTACCTTGCATTTCTATACAAAGATTATTTATTTATATAACATGATGATTGTAATATATAAAAAAATTCCCAGTGTACAATTTCGAGATGCAATTATATGACTATAAATTATGATTAATTGCAAAGTTAAATTTTTGCTTCCATTCATCTCATGAATGAAAATTTTTCGAACCCACAAAAATTGCTTTGTGGAAAAACGTTTGAATTCAAAGAAATATTGGGAGGACTTGTTTTTTATTCAAAAAATTTTCATTCATAATAGATTTTAACTGATATCTAATTAATGATGGATAAAAATGATAGATATATTAATGTATGGCATCAATTATGTAATAAATATGCAAGCGCAATGCACTGTTGATGTGATTGTTACCGAATATTGATAACATCGATTTCATTTTAAGACAACGAATATATGCTACAAGCAAATTGATAATATACAAATATACATGGAAATGGCTAGAATTGCTTTTTCCATTTTCATCAAATCAATGGCTCAAAATTTTCAAGAAGTTTATACAGAATTTTTCTAAATATGTATCAGAAATATATGCATAAAAAATAAAATCTCAAGGATGCAGTTTCGTTTTACAATTTTTTTTAGTGTTCATTTTCATCATATAATTTCCCAGTTAGATTAGCTAAACGTTTACAATAATATGTTACTCAATCCCCATTAGAATTAGAATTAGAAGTTTTTTAAATAGTGGAAACTCGCTGTGGCTACACATCAATTTGCAATCTACAAGATATCTTTCTAAATAAAAATTGAATTGTCATTGCATATTCCATATAAATTATTATAAAAATATGCGACGTACCTCTCTATACAGGATGTCCCACCGGGAACGCCCATTACGGAGAAATAGTTGTTCAATTGGTTTGAAATTTTGTACATGGGCAACAATCCATCGAGGCTAATTTTCTAAAATAGTAGCAACAATTTTCCACTTCCGGTTACACCGGAAATGATACCTGCTCTCTTATTTTAAATGGAACACCCTATATATTTTAACATCATTCGATGGACTTTTTAATTCTAGTTGATTTCATGTACCATTTCTTATATCTACATTGAGTAGTTTCCAAGTTATCCGCATATTTATGAAAAAAATTACCGATAAGGCCTTTCAGAAAAATTGGTTTTTCTCAATATCACAATGCATAATTTTTGATGCGCCCTCTGAAATGAATTACCAGAAGATTACACAATGTCATTTCATAAAGGTCGGCAATCTATGTTATACAGGATGTCCAACACACACTGCCGAATTTAGATTTGAAAGAATGACGATAACTCAGTTTTTTCAAATGTAAACTCCAAATTTTCTCTTCGCATTTGGATGAAAAAAAAATAAGGGTTAATAGTTCCCTATACCTAAATAGTACTGTTCTTGAGATAACTTGAAATAATTGTCAACTGGGGGCAAAGTATCAAATTGCATTATATCATTATTCTGTACTCGCTTATTGCACTTGCACATCAGAAAGCTCTATGAGCATCGAATCAATTTTTGTTTCTATGCTCTTATTGTTGACAGTTATCCCAAAATGGGTGAACGTTTAAATCACACAAACGAAGATTATTTAAATTTGTTCAGCATTTATGTTGAATCTAACAGGATTATTTCTCGAGCATGCGATACATTTGGAATTTAGATTTCTAGAGAAGCGGAAACCGTCACGAAAAACTCTGAAACGAATTATAACAAAATTCCTACGCCATGGCAAATGGAAATCAAGAGTTACAAGGGCGAGATTCTTTTAATGATTGTTGAAGAGTTCTGCAGATTTATAGACAGTGTAGGAATTTTTCTATAATTCGTTTTAGAGTTTTTCGTTACGGTTTCGGCTTCTCTGGAAATCTAATTCAAAATGTCTCGCATGCTTGAGAAAGAATCCTGTTAGATTCAATATAAATGCTGAACAAATTTAAATATTCTTCGTTTGTGTAATTCAAACGTTCATCCATTTTTGGATAACTGTCAACAATAAGAGCATAGAACCAAAATTTGATTCGATGCTCATACAGCTTTCTGATGTGCAAGTGCAATAAGCGAGTACAGAATAATAATATAATGCAATTTGATACTTTGCCTCCAGTTGACAATTATTTCAAGTTATCTCAAAAACAGTACTATTTAGGTATAGGGAATTATTAACGAACTACCCTTATTTTTTTGTTCTTTATTCAAATACGAAAAGAAAATTTGGAGTATACATTTAAAAAAACTGAGTTTTTTCAAATCTAAATTCTGCAGTGTGTGTTGAACATCCTGTATGACATAGATTGCCGACCTTTAGGAAATGACATTGTGTAATTTTCTGGTAATTCATTCCAGAGGGCAGATCTAAAATTACGCATTCTGACATTGAGAAAAACCATTTTTTTTGAAAGGCCTTATCTGTAATTTTGTTCACAAATATGCGGATAACTCGGAAACTACTCAATGTAGATATAAGAAATGGTACATGAAATCAACTAGAATTAAAAAGTCCATCGAATGATGTTAAAATATATAGGGTGTTCCATTTAAAATAAGAGAGTAGGTGTTATTTCCGATGTAACCGGAAGTGGAAAATTATTGCTACCATTTAAGAAAGTTAGCCTCGATGGATTGTTGCCCATGTACAAAATTTCAAACAAATCGGACAACTATTTCTCCGTAAACTTCTTATGGGCATTACCGGTGGGGAGCCGGTATAGTATAGTGCTTCAATGGTGTTCAAATTGGCTTAAATTTGACACGCAAACTAACTTGTGTGAACCGCACAAACCAGATGGTCATTTAACTTTTTTTTTCTCATCCATAAAGAAAGATTTTTAACACTTGTTATTTACTGCTTTCCTTATAAATAGTGGTTTCATTTGAAATATCCTTCACAATTCTTTTGAATAAAATGTCTTATTTTGAATATATTCATGTCTATTATGTTTCATTGCTTCTTTTTGTATTGATGAATTTTATTGCATTATTTATTAATGAAAACAAATTTATTATCAATATTATATAGTTTTATAATTAATTAATTAAGATCTTCAGTTATCTTGGTACTGGTTCCGTTTTCATTCCTGCTTTTCATAATTAATTGCAGCTATTTTCCAACTGAAATCTAACTCACATTTTATTAGCTTTATTAGCAGGAGGCTCACAAAACCTGTTTCTGTCATTTCATGAATTTCATTTATATGAGGGTGAAGTGTGTATGAAAAGTTGGAACCTCATTGGGATTATTTGTTTTTCCTCTGTTGAGTTAGTAAATGTGCCACATTTCAGTCCTACGCCTGAGCGGAATTAGTAAACAAATTTCTTGGGTACAGCCGTTTCCTACAATTTATCGAACCAACGTAACGCCCTTAGAAACAACATACTCATGTCATGATTGAGAAAAACTTCACGGGGTACAATTCTGTGCTATTCGTTCAGGTATGTGTCGACTCGTATTGTTAGGTATCATTTGTATACCTAGTTACCGTTACCTTCTTGCGTGTGAGTTTCGCGTGGGGCGGTCGTAAAAAAAATTCGGTTGATCAATCATACGTGTTCACTAGTAATCACGACTTTTTATCGATTCGATTCACGGCATGTTATTGACACGATAGTCGATACTATTCTTGTTGGCTCCTTGTAATTTCTTTATAGATTTTTCTGAAATCCTATTGCTGCCTTGCAATTGAACACGAAATCACCATTTTCGAGGTCCATTTACTGAAAACCAAGAAAAGGAATTTAATCGTTGCATATTTATAGTCAATTAAGCAATTTCCTTTTCCTTTGTTCGGTTATGAAATTTATCAAGTTAATAGGTAATGTTTGACAGTTTTTCCTTCAGTTTTATCTATATGTGGTAATCTATTGTTATATTCAAAACGAGCCTAAGTAATTCATTTTTCTTTGAATAAGTGTTGGGTTGTATCAGGCATTTTAGAATAATCGATTTCTTACACACGAACTAGAAGTCTGGTAAAAATTCGGACTGTTGTATATACTATAGATTAAATCAAATAAAACGAATACACTGTCGTATTTTCCTGCAGAATTTGAATCAATGGTATTTTTGAACTGATGCCGTATTTGCTTCTATTCAATTTGAAATTATTTTGAATAAAGTGAGACAATTAGTTAACAAGATATTTTGGAACATTTTTTAGAAGTCCTATTTGATTGTAATTGTAATTTTCGGTTGAGGACTGTCATTCATATCAGGAAATCTAACATGGTTTCAAATATATTTTGAAGAGAATGTATGTAACCTAACTGGCTTCTGCATATTTGTTAGTTGAAATAAAATAAAATGATTTATCGTCTTGAAAAACATTTTTTTCTCCGGAATTATACTGCTTAGTTGGTAATTTTTTTTGCTTGGTAACAACTCAAATAATTATTGAAGTCAAATTTTTATTTAAATGGCTCTCTTAGTGATTATTGGGACTGACTACTTTATGGTCGATAAACTTGTGCATTAAAAAATTCATCTTCTGTGAAGGTTCAATTCTCAGACGAGAAGTTGCAAGGATTGCGCTATAGAATAATTGCTGAATATATGAATGAAAATATTCAAAATTCTCAATCGTGGTGATTATCGATTATAAAACTTCTGGTTTTCATAAAATTTTGAAAGGAAAAATAGTTTCAAACCTTTGCCTATACCATTTTCATCATCTTAAAAATAACGGATATGTTCAATGTACTTTTCTTTCATTAAAAAATGATCGCTGTTATTGCCGTCCTTGCATTGAGGATTTCGAAATTCATCCAGTATTCCGAAGTTAAAAGCCGCAACTTTTCAGATTTTCCTCAGAATCAATCACCAAGTTCCTTCTTTTTATGTATAGTATATAATTTTTGTTTTGTTTCGATTTAGATAATACCGAGTTGATTCCGTCAATGAAAAGTGGGTTTTCAAAAGTGTATTTTACAAAAGAGCCTCTGTTTTAACGATGTCCGAGAATCCCGAAGGTACAATTAGCATGCGCGGAGGAATTCTTGCCTTGAAAGGAGTATCACGTTTCCTTGCTGCTACCAGAAAAGAAATTTCTTCCGATCAGCCCGACACAGCAAAACCTAGTACACGACGTAAGAAAATGTTGGAAAAAGAAAACACTCTAAAGTGTCCAACGAAAATAATGGAGACTGTCAAGAAAGAAACGCTGTTTTCTAGGTAACATTTATATTTGTATAAGAAAGTTTTAAAGGATGACATTTTTCAGAATGGAAATCGAGACGTTGTATAAAATTTTTAAAAAACTCTTTTTACTAAGTAAAGAAAAATGCCTACAAGAAAAACTGAATACTGGTCAGAATACGAATATTATTGGGAAACCAGCTGCTGTACAAGAGGTAATTTTTATCACTTACAGATAGTGGTGCAATTACTAAAGGATCTTCGAGGGTATCATTTATCTCTGAACCATATATTTTTTAGTTGATTTAGATTTTCAATTTTAACGAGTCTATTATTCGTTGAATTCGAATTTTTATCTTTTGCGCGGGTAAATGTATGTGATATTCTAATGATTTGTGGTGGAAGTTCCATGCGATTCTTTTATACGAAAGTATGGGCATAGCTTTAAATATTGTTCGTGTTCATAATTGTGGGCAAAACAATCGAAAATTACTTATTGATTGCAATGGTGATTTTTAATTACCATTTGAAACATTATCCATAGTAGAGCATTTGATAGGAAAAAAACTTAAAAAACAAAAATATATCGTGATAAGTGAATCAAATTTAAAAATGTTCATGCTTATGACCTCAATCATTTTATTTTCAGGGTATCGACCGAATAATTTTCAGAGAAGTTTTGCACAACACTTTTGACATCGTTTCAGAAAATATCTTGATGGATCGGATATTCAGTGTTTGGGATAAAACAAATAGTGGAATTATAAATCTTGATTCGTGGTTTAGCGGATTGAATATATTTCTAAAAGCTTCGGTAGAGGCTCAAATCGAGTATTGTTTCGCTGTCTATGATATTAATGCTGATGGATTGATTTCCAAGGAGGAAATGTTTCAATTGTTGAAGTATGCCATTTTTGAGATTCTAGTGTCATAAGACTGGATTCATGTCAATCAGAAGTTTTGTTCTGCAAGCGCTATCAAAGGTCAATTGAAATAATGTATCAAATTATGAGTTAAATGAAAATTTGCCACGTTCGTCGACTTGAAATTTGGTTTCAAATAAAATTAAAATAATTATCAATGGTTTGAGTAAGATCGAGCGCAAATAATTTTGTTGAAAAATTTATTTTGCTTCACTTGATCCTCAGGGATGAAGTTTGCGGTTTCTTTTGAAAATTTGATAATCCTATTGATCTTAAGCAAACATTAAAAATATCTCTGCAAAATTCATTGTACGTCTGAATATTTGATTTCTGATGATAGTCTACGATTTTTCGGGAATTTCATCAAGGTTTCAAAAGAAACATGAGTAACACAATAATATCTGCCTTTTTTGAATGAAAAGTTAAATTTCAACAGGAACTGTTTGATAAAACATCCCCAAGAAGAAGATCCGGAAGAGAATGTGAAAGATTTGGTCGATATAGTTATGCGGAAATTGGATTATGATAAAGATGGGAAGATTTCATTGGACGACTATAGAAAAGCTGTTCTTGATGAACCTTTATTTTTACAAGCTTTTGGAACCTGTTTGCCATCTGATCGAGCAAAGGATACGTTCCTATCTACCCTATAATAGATTAACGTTGAATATTTGCACGTTGGAAACTAAAGTCAAACTTTCAACTGATTGTATTCGATAATACGCAAGAACTGATAGATGTAGGGAGTTTTAAAAAATAAATATTGTTTTTTGTGCTTCTGTCGTACTTGAGTGCTTAGCGCCATATTTCAATTTTTACTGGTGATCTGATTTGTACTATAATCTCAAAGTAAGGAATGAATGTCACCTTCATTTCTTGAATAGGTTTAAAAAATATTTCATTTCGCTGTCAATTAAAACGTGTGCATCCCCTTCGTTGACAAAGTAAATATCTCTAAAACTAGTGCATTCATATTGATCAGTTTATTTTCATATTTTTATCTATACATTCAAATCTCGTCCTAATCAAATGATTGATTGCATTCGACCTTGTGATCATTACAGTTACAAGCGATGTCTGACTTTAAGGTATGATTTGAGTTGCTTCTTACCAAGAACGCAGTTTTAGCTGTCGCATATTATACTAATTGATGAATCAGTAAATCCTGAATTCAAGCAGATAATTAATTAACGTGGAAATCGCCAGAGTAAAATATATTAGCTTTGTTTTCCTTAAGTACCTACTTCAATGATTCGATCAGTTTCATTGAAGACGTTGTCGGTTCATTTAGAATTATTGTTTGTATACTCGGTTCGATCTCACTAGCCGCTGAAGTTTCATTCAAACTGCAATTTTCGTTGAATTACTCAGAAGAATATGGTAGCAATGGAGGCTACAAATCGCAAGTACAGGTAAGTAAACACATTGGAAATATGCTTGTTGATGGGATAGCAAACAGTAATTTCCATTATATCTTATCAGTTTTAGTTAGTTCCATATTTTCATTGCTTTTCGAAGTACATATATTTATAGAATTGGGTTCAAAAGGGCTCATTCTAAATCAACCAATGTATGAAAACAATTGGTAAAGAATAATTACATCAGTGATGAACTAACATATTCTTCATTCTGGATCTATAACTAACATTGAAATTGATAAAATATCCTCGTTTGTATCAATTAATTTCTATAACGTAATTTTGAGCAACCTTGAATTAATTACCAATTGTAAAACTAAATTAACCTCGCAACTAAAATAGATTTGATCCAGAAAAGATGAATTAGGGAGTAAATGATAATGTTAAAAATATAACTAAACAATCAATTTTTTTCTTAATCCTTACAGTATCTATAAGATCAAGACGTTTCTTCTACCTGACATAAAACTGCAATAACGTAGGTGCTTTTTTCTTTGGGAATTAATGTTTGTAAATTATTAAATATGTTGGCTCTTCCTTTGTCCTTAATTAAAATGATTTCCATAAAAACAAGAAAAACGAGTGGAACACATGACTTTAAATAAATAATAACAATTCAAACAGTTCATTCTGATTTCATTGTATGCTAGAATGACGATAAGAGGTGTAAAAGCTGAAAGGTAATACGGTTTTCTTGAATTGATTTGGTTGATTTTGATAACATTGTTATTGGTTATTTCACGGATAATGATTACCTAACTTATGCAATTTATCGAGAATGTAATATCGAACGAATTGCGGTTTTATTTAATTCTATAATATAATTACAATAGTACGTGCTAGTTGGCAAAACCGGAGTGATGTTCGATATTTTTTGCGACAGTCTTCCTCTTATCCCTCAATTTTGTAGGGGATCGCCGCCTCATATAAGTGAACAAATCCACGAGGTATGTGAAATTACGTTTAGCTTAATATTTTGGGTACTGCAGTCCATTTATTTCATCGCTGAATCCGTTTATCGCTGGATAAAAAAACCAGAACCTAAATCAGTTAAGGGTGAAATTGTTTTGGTGAGTTATTTGTCCAATTTTTTGATACAACTCATAAAGGCTGTTTTTTAGATAACGGGAACGGGCCATGGGATAGGAAAAGAACTCGCTTTACAATATGCTGCTGGCGGTGCGACTGTGGTTGGTTTGGATATCAATAAGGAGAATAACGATGCAACGATAGCCCAGATTAATCGAGAATTTCAAAATAAGGCTACTGGATATTTGTACGTATACACAAATAGTAAATTCCATTTTTTTCATTTGGGGGGTCGTGTTGGAATTCCAAAGATACGAAAAAATTCAACGCTACATTCTTGCCATTGTGCCATTTGGATTTCATCAAAGCTCTTCCCATTTACATTCGCAATCAGGGGGCGGTCTCCCTGTACATTATTAAGTTACGAGAATAAAATCTTTACTAAATGTTCTTGTCGATAGAACCATTTGTTGTGAATTATGTGTGATGTTGGTGTTTGTAACTACAACTAAAAATTTTACATTGAAGTCATTAAATTTTGCCTGAAAAATATTATATTTTACATAAAGTTTCGTTTGAGGATTATTTTCAAACAAAAGAAGCTTCAGGTTTTTATGAAATGTGCTGATCCTTCATGAATTAGGAAAATTACCTCAATGCCAAAATGTCAGAGTTTATTCAGATAATCAATTTATTGCAGATGCAATGTAGCAGACAGAGAAAACATTCTGGAAGTGGCTCGAAAAATAGAACAAGAAGTCGGTGAAGTGACAATTTTAGTTGTCAATGCTGGGATATTGATATGTCATCTCTTGGAAGAACATACTCCTGATGAAATTCGAAGAACTGTTGATATAAATTTAATGCAATATTTTTGGGTAAAACGTTATTTCCGAAATTTATGTTTATCTTATATATTTTTCAATTCATATAGTTATTGGAAGCCTTTCTACCGACAATGAAGCGAAACAATCACGGACATATAGTAGGATTATCTTCGATTGCGGGCCTGGCAGGTTGCAGAAATTTGGTGCCTTATTGTGCAACCAAATTTGCTGTTAGAGGATTATTAGAGAGCTTACGGGAGGAACTCCGACATGATAAAAAGAACAAAATAAAAATAACAGCGATATATCCTTACATGGTGAATACAGGACTTTGTAAAAATCCGCATATTCGATTTAACAATCTCATGCCTTTATTGTCACCCGAAGATGTCGCAAAAGAGATTGTATTAGCTCAACGGAGGGACGAATTTGAAACAACGTTTCCTTTATATTTGTATTCCGTACTAAAATACTTAAGGTAAGATCACATTTGTTCATTTCAGTTACCTAGCAGGGGGAAATCATAGGTCTAAGATCGATAGGTAAAGCAGCTCAGCTAAAAATTCAATGACAGTCCAATTGAATCTTCAAATACCTTTTTAATTTGTCATAGTTTATTATTTCAATACAATTTATATCATGAATATCATGAACATACATGAAGTTTTCTAAAAAATAGCCTTCGTTCAATCGAAAAATTGGTCACCCGAATGTTCGAGAGTATCCCCTAAGGGGCCGTTCAAAAATTATGTAACGCAGTTTTCGACGATTTTCAACCCCCCCTCCCCCCTATGTAACGCATCGTAACGTTTTTGGACACCTCCCCACCCCCCACGTAACGTAACAGCAATAAATTTTTGTGAATGCGAACAGGATCGTTTGGCCCTCATACTATCTCGAGCCATTTAAACATACCTTAATAAATTACAAAAACTGATCTCACAGAAAATATATAAAATAGAAGTTCGATATACAAAAACAATAAAAAAGGTTGTCAAGTTGGGAGAATTCCTGTCTCGTTTCTGCATGTTACATAATGGATTTTTTAAACCCCCCTAATAACGCATCGTAACGTTTTACTAGACCCCCCTCCCCTCAAAATGCGTTACGTAATATTTGAACAGTGCTGTCGCCCCACAAATTTTAGCTGCCCGAAGCTTGCGTCCTCCCTTTTTGATGCATATCGAAATTTTAAAAAATAATCCATCAAAATAACAAATATTCAAGATATACCTGAAAAATTCGATTTCATTATAGTTATAGTTCTTTTTTTATTTCTTTAAAATTTCTTGCTTTATGTTTTCATGTTTTAAAGAAAATCCATTTATAGTTGGACCAAGTTTTTGTTCGCCGCGAATAATTGGAAATGTTTTTGGATTTAACGATTATTTTGTTCCAGGTTGTTTCCATATAAGGCAATAATGAAAGGTAACGATTTACTTGATGCTGGAATTGATTCAGATTTGCTGTCAGCCAAATAAGAATTTCTTACCATCAATAGAAAATGATTTTTCTGTGTATTCATGGGCTACGTGGTTTTCAATAAATAATATTCTAGTTAATTTATTAATATTGTTTCAATCTAACCGGCCCCATTATTTAAGAAATAATCGTTCCGTAGTTTTCACGGTTTAATGGGAGGAACCTTGGTATCTTTATTCAAATTTCAATATACATATACATTTTCGAATTGAGTAAAGTACATATTTTACGAAATATTTCATCAAGGTTAAGACGCATAAAATTTTTTTTTGGGTTGAATAACTACATTTGTAGTTGTAACTTGGGCCTTCCTCTCATTAATTTAAAACAGGAATTACTGACTACTAAAATCGATAAACATTTCAACATCCTAATAAATGTCGCTATTATAAATGCGAGTAAATCAAGGTAGCTCATCGTTATTATGGGGTCACCCATCATTTAGAAACAATTAACTTTTCTTGAAAAATTATTGAGTAAACCGTGGGTTCAGTTCGCAAAGCAATTCTTTCCGATGATTGAGAGTATTCCTACTGATTAGGATTATGAAACTTTTGATAATTAAATATACTACTGACATTCCATTTCTGGACCGGTATGTTGTTCATTTCAATTTAAAAGATCGTGTCGTAAGATGATCTTGGAAATGTAATGAGTGTATAATTTTATTTACCTCGAAATGCACTTTGGGCTTGTAGCCTTTGATCTCTTACCTTTGAAGTGATGGTGTGGATTATAAGAATAATTCATTAATAATGAACAGAAATAGATAATGTGACATGTGTTTATTGATTGGTAGAATATTGTTCGTATAGTCCATTTAAAGTTATAAATATTTCATTTGGTGTCACGTAAATGATTTTTTTCTTTAGGTGCTATAATCGAAAAATACAAGACATACCTATTTATTTATTTGTTGATAAATTGTTTTACTAACAGACATTGAAGATTCAGAATATATTTGAAATTTCTGACAAAAGAATTTATTGTATGAGAAAATTCAACTATTGGTCTTTGTAGTTATATTCAAGAGATGTTTTGATTGTGATTACATTTGCTGGTGCGTATCCGCTGAATCGAACTCTCCAAATCTAAAATAAGATTTAAAGTAAATGAGCGATGAAAGTAGTTATGGTAATAACTTACGAATTCAAATATTTTTTGAGCTTCCACGCTTCACTGGATTAGACACAATAATTTCCACAATTTTCCCATAAATCGTCATAGTGGAAAAGATAATAACCACAAAAGTTGAGCATGAACTGGTGTTGTAAATCAAGTGTTGAGCTAAATATTGCTAAAGATTTAGAGGCCACTAGTGTTCATGACATTGTACTACTGGTCAACACACCACGATCATCTAATTTAAATTTCCTCTTATCGGCCAAGATATTTCAATGTTTACGTCGCCTATTAGGCCCTGGCAATCCTTGCGTAACCATATCGTGAACCCCACCATGCATCCCGATCAAGTATCTTTTCGGTTGAAATAATAACCATTCAAAGCCAAGGAGAGATAATTCTCTGTAAGTGGTAAATTGAAATGTCGACTTTTTATAATACTGCACTGATGAAATCGATCAATTTTTTTTGCACTGAAACAAAATGTCAATTTACTAATAAACTAGTACTAAGTCAATAAGGTCCCACCTTCAGGTGTCATGAAGAGATTTGATTTTGGCTCACAAGTGGACCACTTCATACCGTAATTCAATATCTCACGTCAAGGTTCTAAGTTGAAATGTTTCTGTAATGACTAGATAATAATCGCTTTCACTTACAAACAATTAACGAACACTTTTTTCCTATATAGAATATACGACAGATATTTGAGAACGATATTCATCGTCTACGTCAGAACAACTGTTTCTGATTGAGGATGAATATTCAATTTGATATTTATTCATGAATCATGAACAGAAACTGTATTAACATTTTAGATGAAACGTTGCAGATGTTAGAAGGCAAGTAAAAAAATTGTTAATCTTTCTACTTAGGTTAATTATTCATGATTTAAGAATGACAGTGACCTATTTATATTTAAGTACGATGCTTTTGATGGTAGTCGGAACTTGATAAATGTGTTCGAATTTTATCAATGGTAAGGTGCAAGGTTCATATGGAGGGATCCTATGAATTAGGAAAATATGAGCTGTTTAAAAATAAACGCAATGAAAAAAAGTCAGTTTTTGTTTATATTTTTCCCTTGAAAAAATTGACTTAGTCGAATATTGATAAACTTCATATTTACTTTCTTTTGAAAATAAAAACATATGTAAATTGATTTCTCCAATTATATCTGGATTATAGACAACGTATAATTGAGTAGCCCAATATCAAAGTAGGACAAAGACCACTTTACTAAATTTTCAGGAGAGCCGATTTTCTGTAGAGCCTAAAGTTACTTTATTTTTTAACTTTTTCAAGTTAAAATGGATTATTCGCAGCAATTCAATATTGCATACAAAATCTCAATGCCATAACATTGTAGCTTTAGCAGGAACGGATCTACAAGCAGGGGGGGCAAAGTAATCATGTGCTGCCCCCCCCCCTAGAGAAAAAAGTCGGATTGATTCAAGGCGGGTAATTATACAGGGTGTTTCAATGAAGAAGGCCTATCTCATTCTATCACTATCAGCGGAATTGAATCAGATACGTTCAATAATGTTTGGAGGGGACACATTTTAAAATACACTTGAGTCTGAGAAAAGCAACCCCAAACGAGGGGGCGCCTCAACCGCATGATTTTGAATAGGTAATAGGGCTCGAATGATACATCATTTTGAAGATCTTGTAACTCTCTTTTCAATAATGTATATTTTGATTTCCTGAAATCAAAAGTGTTTGAATAAAACGAATTTTCTTCATGGTGTACTCATTTTGAAATCGAGCGAAAAAATTCAAAGCCACCCAAATCAAATGTTCGAATTATCCTCCATTCACTCCCATACAGTGAAACAAACGCGATCCAAACATTCTGCGTACTTTTTTTTTGCTGGAAAACTTTGTGAACCATATGATATTCCTATTGTTGAACTTCACCTGAATTTATTAAGGACAACTTCAGTATTTTTTTCTTGCCAGGTGAGTATTAAATTTGGTCTTCACTAATACTGCTTAAGTAAGTAAGAATGGTTTGTTCAATTCAAAAATGAGTAGAACTAATCGAGTTGTATTACTCGAATGAGAAAAATGCAAGAAATAATGCAAGAATTTTCAAGGAAAATAATCCGGGACATTCTGTTACTTGTGGAAAAGTTTCGAGAAACGGGTTCAGTTCAGAGTAAAAAGCACCAGCCAGAAAGGGTAGTCAACAATGAAGCTACTGAAATTGCTGTTCTGGGACAAGTAACTTTAATGCTAATCACTCAGTCCCTGAGAAAAATATGTGCAGCTTCTGGAGTGAGCCAATCATCAGTTTCAAGGATTCTCCACAAATTCAAGTTTCATCTTTACAAAATACATTTTGTGCAGGAATTGAACGAAGATGATCCAGATAGACGTCTTCAATTCTGTGAACAAATGACAGATCGTCTGAATCTCAACCCACAACTTCTTAACAGCATTAGTTTTTCGGATGAGTGTACATTCTCGTTCACAACTTTCGGTACTGGAGGGACGTTAATCCCTATTTGATGACGGAAGGACATTCTCAACCTCCAGAAAAACTGAATGTTTGGGCTGGAATTCTTGGAGATCATATTATTAGATTTCCTTTCACACCTCACTTGGTTCAAGTCAAGCAGTGTCTGCCCAAGACGTTTACCGTCGTCTCGACGCACATGCGTGAGCAACCACGATCAATCGTACTCGAGTACCGCGATCAGTCGTAAGCGCGCCAAATTTAAATATCTGAATCTGAATCTAACACGGCCAAACTGACATCATTCCGCCCTCGGAATGTTATGAGCATTGATAGATACCATTGGCACATCGGGTTTTTTTGAAAATATTTTAATTAATAAATATCAAGTTTCCAAAACTAGTATTCAGATAAAATAATTGAAACAAACAAAGAAACAAAATAAACCAATATACAAAAATACGATTAAGCAAAAATAAATTTTGCCGACAAAAATAAAACTCTGCTTTACTGACGTTGTTTGAGTTTTTATAAAGATTATTCAAATCAAAATGTCTTCGAATTCATTTTATCTCACAATGCACCTGTGACACGATGGAAGTACTGCACATGCACGTACTTACGATGGGTCACTCAAAATCATAAATCAATACTGATCAATAAATTCAATTGGATAATAATTCAATTGAAAATCTCTAGAATGCCCACAAATCTAACACGGCTCAACAAAACTGCCTGTCCAATTGCTAATACCTTATTATTCCGCCTTCTTTTATTAGAAGAGGTTAATTGCGTTGCCGCATTTTTCTTGATGCGGTTCGAAATAGTGGAATAATCGGGAACAATTTTTGTAGTCTCTTTTAGTATAGGTAAATCTTTCAAAATTGTTGATATTTGAGGGGTCTGCCCTTCTTGTCCGAATACTATTTCAAAAGGCGAACACCCAGTTGTTTTTTGTTTGGTGGTATTTAGTACAAGTTGGACTTTCCATAATTTGTTCGGCCAATCTGATGAACTTTTTGATTCGATTCTTAGCAAGTTTGTGATGGTTCGCATGTAGCATTCTATCTGACCATTGGAACGGTGAACACCGGGGGTCGTTACGTGCACTTCGATGCCAAAATATTCTGTAAATGTTTTGAAATGTTTTGCCGTGAAATTCGTCCCAGCATCATGAATCAGCTTTGTTGGTGTTCCAAAAACGCTTATAACGTTGGAGAAACTTTGAACGGATTCTTCTGTAGTCACCGATGATTGGGGGTAAAGTAGACAGCATTTTGAAAAAGCGTCTACTATAACGAATATTTGTAGAAGATTGAATCTATTATTTGAAGGTACAAAAGGTAGTAATTGTTCTTTGTTTTCTTACTAGGAGAAGTGAATACACGAAACAGAGTACCTTTTTGAAATTTATAATTTCGAGTTATTTCACTCTGATTGTCAGTTTTAAATGATTCTTTAATTTTCAAGCTCTCTTCATCTTTATTTTGAGCTATTGTGAGCCAGTTTCTTGGATCAAAAGATGTCGAATGAATGTGAGTAATATGTTCGACAGGATTTCTGCTTAAAAAGTCTACATGCGAAATGTCAGATCCTTTGCGGTATACTATTCCGAAATTGAGATCCTGCATATAAGCCCACCAACGAGCTATACGCGGTTTCAAGTCTTTTTTTGTAGCTGACATCTTTAAAGAATTACAATCAGTAACGAGTACAAACTTCAACCCCAGCAAATAAACTCGGAAAATTTTCAAGGCTTTAACTACTGCGAGTATTTCCAGCTCAAAAGAATGGTATACAGCCTCACCTGGTGATGTTTTTTGGCTGAAATACTTCACTGGGCGAAAAGTATCCTCATGTTTTTGCAGCAGAATTGCAGCGAAACCAATGCTGCTTGCATCCGTGTGTAGTTCTGTTTCCAAAGTTGAATCAAAAATTGAGAGCAAAGGTTTCTCTGTTAAAACATTAATTACGTATTTCCTTGCTTTTTCACATTCATCGGACCAAATGAAAGGGACACCAATTTTGTTAAACTTGTTATACAAGCAACTCTTGAAGAAAATGCGGGAGTAAATTTTCTGAAATAACTAGCAAGTCCCACAAACTGGCGAATCTGCTTTACATTAATAGGAGGCGAACTGTCAGTTACGGCTTTGATTTTCTTAGAGTCAGGTCGAATACCTTCAATTGAAGTCTCACGGCCCAGGAATATAATTCTTTCCATGAAAAAACGACATTTTCGAAGATTTAATGTAAATCCCGCTGTTTGCAATGCTTCTAATACCAAATTCAATCTATTAAACCCCTCATCAATTGAATTAGAAGGAATAACGATATCGTCTAAATAAACAACTGCAAATTCATACTTAAGCGTACCCAGTGGGTGCTTTATTGATGCATCTTTGAAAAAGCTGCAGGAGCATTAGCTAAACCGAAAGACATTCTCAGGTATTGACCATCCGGGGTAACAAAAGATTTTTTTTGGAATTGATTGTGATTCGATAGGAATCTGATGAAAACCAGAAGCCATATCAAGTGATGTAAAATATTTGTTTCTACCCAAACGATCCAACTGATTATCTATCCGCGGAAGCGGAAATCGATCTTTTACTGTTATTTTGTTCAATGCGCGAAAGTCAACACAAAGTCTATGACCACCATCCTTATTGACAAAAATAATCGGGCTTGCAAAAAAAGAATTACTTTCACGAATAATTCCACCGTTAATCAAATCAACGATAATTGCACGTACAATCTGTCGCTGAGCATCCGACATTCTATAGGGATGATGATAAACGGTTTTGTTTTCATTCAATGTGATAGTCAAGCCACCAGTATTTACGACACTCAGTGAATTTCCAGATGTAGTGAACATTTTGAAATAATAGAGAAGACCAGCAATTTTCAGTTTTCACCTTATACTAAACCTCATAACGAATGAAAAGGTAGTGTGGAAAAATTTTTTTGATACGTCTCATAGTTTCCGAGATATTTGCTGTTAAATTAGGCATCCGACGACGAAGCGAAAACGGTCGTTGTGACGTCACTCCACATCGGCAGCGGTTCGCCGCCTTTGCGCTCGTCTCAACTATCGACCCTGAATCGTGTCAGGTCTGCGTCTAAATATTGTTCAATGCATTTCTTATCTTGGTTCTCATGTTTCATCAACATGGGATCTTGGCGCCGTCAGACGGGTGCAAATATAATCGGAAAGGATATTTACATGATCTTCAAACCGCGAATTATGAGTGGTCAATACTGAAAAACCGATATTGAATTGCTGAATGTGTTGGAAAGTATGAATAATTAACACTTAATATTTAATGGGGGTTCTAGCTGCCGTCGTCTTGATGGTTAATGTAAACTCCCCGCATCTCGGCCGCTAAAAAGTCGAAATTATTCGAAAAATATTTAGCGACTATCAGGCCGTCGATGTAAGGCAAGTTATCAGATTGTCCCTTTACAAAATCATAATCCATATCTGATACAATATTACAGTATTGTACCTGTTATTAACCCAAACACATCTGCCAAGAAGGTTAAACTCGGTCGAACGTATGAAAAACTCGTCCGGCCGAAACACTCGATAACGAAACAAATATCCACGAGCGCGTTAGGCGGTTCGCCGCAACGATGTGGATTGACGTCACACGACTGTGGCGCGCTTCTCGAAAAATTCAAATAATGCGGAACCTAAACTTGGCATAACTTCAAAACTACTAAGTCAATTCAGATGAAACAAAAACTAATATATTTCTGAAGCTACTAGCTACGCGGTCAGAAAGTTTCAAATGATTTTTCAGACCCACTGGCCT
The DNA here is from genome assembly GCA_020654155.1 of Novius pumilus. Lineage (NCBI taxonomy): Eukaryota > Metazoa > Arthropoda > Insecta > Coleoptera > Coccinellidae > Novius > Novius pumilus. Next base: position 1,596,853 of record JAIFOV010000472.1, read on the forward strand.
TCTCCATTATCGAGTAATTCGAGTAACTTCTTTTTATCCGTCAGATCCAAGTGAGCAACACTTCCAATTTGATCAAAATCGTTAAAAATTTTATTATTAACCAAAGGAACAATCCGTTGATTGTTTTTATCTTTGACTAAAATAACATTATTTTCATATATGTTTTCACCTAAAACAACGTCATATCGAGAGTGATCACTCGACACAACAACGAATTCAAGTTGCAATTTAGTATCGGGAAATTCAACCAAAGCATTAGTGACGTGTCGGCACATACGAATCGTTTCGGCAAACCACTGTGATGAGGTAGTACGAGGTATTTCCTTAAGTTGTAATTTATCAACTAGAGCTTGTTTAGTGAACTAGAGTTTCTGTAATAAATGAACAAGTTGATCCGGTGTCTATCAAATAATCAATGATATTTCCAGAAATAACAATACGTTGAGTTTTCAAAGTGTTATGTTCTTGAATCGGGGCATTCATCATCATTTATTCGGGTTCGAATTTTTTGACGAATGAAACAATGTTCAATACTGTGACCCACTCTCTTGCAGTAACGCCAAAATGTTTTTGACTTATTCCAGCTCGCAGAATTCGTTCGATTAAAACATTCTCGAGAATAACGACCTGCTTGTCCACAGGAGAAACATTCAACACGTTTAGATGACGTAAGATTTTTTTTGTGCCGCTTACATTAGGTTGTACTTTATGAGAATTACGAACGTTAACGTAATTTCCAAGAAATGCTATCAAACCACTCACTGATAATGCGCCACAATTAAAAACTGCAGTTCGAACAGCAGAATCATCAATGGAGTGCAGCCCGCTCGAGTACGTTTCAGCTTTTCAAATTTAATTCTCGCATATTCAACATAACTTCCCACTTCCCAACTATGATAATAGACGGCGTCCTCCAGAAGTTTCCCCAAATTTTTCTATCTAGGAAAACAAATGCCGAAATCTATTTTAAAATTTTCCCACGTTTCTTCGATAGGTTGGCATGCAGTAAACCACTCTCGAGCAGATTTTAATAAAAAAGAGCCAACTCTGCTCACGGTTTCTCGATCTGACCAACCAAACTCATTTTTATATCCCTCAATTTTCTGAATCCAAATATTAGTATCGGTGCAATCCGGGTCGAAGCTAGGCAGAACCAGGGAAGTTGGAGTTTTTTGGATGACAGGATCCGATGTTCGAGATTCACTGGCATCGACACGCTTTTTCAAATTAACAAGAACATCTGCTATCGCCTCCAATGATTTTGTTAAATATTCAGACATCTTCGTGGCAACACAAGAATACACGGTACCCCACACCTGATATTAGATTTTCTTTCACACCCCACTTGGTTCAAGTCGAGCAGTATCTTCCTAAGATGTTTACCGTCGTCTCGACGCACATGCGTGAGCAACCACAATCAATCGTACTCGAGTACCGCGGTCAGTCGTAAGCGCACCAAATTTAAATATCTGAATCTGAATCTAACAATATTATCCGTCCACTTCTTCTTCCGCAAATCTTGAATGGTTAAGTTTATCTGGAATTTCTTCAAAACTTAATCTCCCAACAATTTTGGAAATAATCCAAAATGATGAGAACCTGATTGAAGAAGAAGTATTATTTAAAAAAGATGGAGCACCTGCTCATTATTCAGCACCAGTTCGATTCTTCTTAAACGAATATGTTCCAGAGCGTTGAATTGGCCACAGAGGTCCAATAGAATGGCCTGCACGGTCTCCGGATTTGACACATCTTGATTTTTTCCTATAGTGATACTTGAAATTTGAAGTGTTAGCTTAGACCACGTGCAGTATAGAGGTATCTCAAAGTGTAATCAGTTGACACCAGAAGTCTTTCGATATGTTCGCAGAATAATTGAATCGCGTTTGTTTTATTGTATGGAACTGAATGGAGAACAATTCGAACATTTGATTTGAATGGCTTTGAATTTCATTGCTCAATTTCGAGAAAAGAACATCATAAACAAAATCCGTTTTATTCCAACATTTTCCATTTAAGGAAATCAAAATTCATATTATTGAGAAGAGAATTCTGATATCTTCAAAATGATCCCTATTCCCTATTCACATTCATGCACCCCCTTTTCTCAGCTTTTCTCAGACTCAAGATTACCTCAAAATGTGTCCTCGTCTAAACAGTATTGCATTCCGGTGATAGTGATAGAATGACAAATGAGAATGAGAAAGTACTACTTTTGCGAAGCAGCTAATTTACCGATCAATTCCAGTACCAACGGAGAGAGTTAGGTACCTAGTATGACTGGTCCTTGCCGACGTTTATTTTTGTAAAGCTGGGTGGAGCAGAATTTAAAACAAAAATTCGGTTGCAATGCTAAAGTAAAGGTAAGACCCGACTTCTAACATAAAAAATTTAAACCTTGCCAGTGACCAGGAGCGGTTTGCCATGTAATACTTTCATTAATAAAAACAATTACACGAAAAATATTTAATGAATATACCATTACCATTACAAAGGGCACTTCTTCGGTAGGATCGTCAATACAGTCGCAATGATCATCTTATTTGTCATCTGTATTTTCGTCGATTACATTTTTGTAGTATTTTATATTGTCGATTGATGCCCATTCAGTTCAAAAGTGCTTTTTAAGTAGATTTTGAACGTTATTGACTTTCAAAGAATTGACTGGAATACCAATTGGTATTTCAAGGGGTTAATCGAGTCTTTCCCCTTTTCCACACACTTTTTGATATCCACAGCATTTGATTGGTTGTAGCGTAAATGTCCGCGTTTGAAACGGAAATCTGAAATTTTAGTCCAAACTTTACACTGTTTTTCCTCGGTTTTACGTTTATGATACGATATGACAGCACCAATGGATAGCCCTTGACATAATGCATTTAAATCCGATCTTAACTCATTTTTGAATTTTTGGTCTTTGTCCTACTTTGATACTAGGCTACTCAATTAATTCTTCTTTAAACATCGGGAAGTAGTACTTTTACGTCGTTGAGTCTTCATAGAACTTGCCATAAACTTCTATTTCTATTATTTCTACTTTCCATAAAATAAGGTGTTGCTTTGAAAAATGTGTTCGAAACACATATAGGTTGGGTATTTGAAAACGAAACTTCGCCAATTGTGGGCGAACCGTGCACATTGGTCCAAATTCCTGAGACAGATCGATTTTTGATTGGAGGGGGACACTTTTTGACCGCTTAAAAAGTTGTGACACAACAACCCCCTAAGCAGGGTGGCTACCCTTATTAGTTTTTTAATAGGGAATATAGGTCATGTTATACATCATATTAATGTGAATTGAAAGGGCTTCTCAGAAATGTATATTTTAGCATTTTGGTCTTGAACCTTGCTAAAATACAGGCTGTTTTAAGTAGTGCCGGGCAATGCCATAGATTTTATGCTCGTTATTCTTGATATCAAAAACTGCTAAAGTATATTAATTTTCGTTTAAGAATACCTTTTGCACCTTTAAATGGGAAATAGAAGTGAAAATACTTACATGTTAGTTAATCAAATGTTCAAAATGTCCACCCCCAACCTCCATACAATAATATGAGTTTTGTTCGAAACGGTGGCGCACATTCTGTAATATTGCAGGAGTGATTTGTTGGCATTCATGGACGATACGCTGACGTAACTCTTGCAAGGACTCGGGCTGTGTAGCAGATATCTTGTTTTTTAAATGACCCCATAAGAAAAAATCCAGCGGAGATAAATCAGGTGACCGTGCCGGCCATTCAATAAAACCTCTTCTCCCTATCCATCGATGTGGAAATCTACGATCGAGGTATTGTCGAACTGGAGCAGCAAAGTGTGGAGGAGCCCCATCTTGCTGAAATATCAAGTGGTCTTCCAGATAGTGTTCATTATTCTCAATAATCTCTGTCAACATTGGGTCTATGTGGTCTTCCAGTAATTGAAGATACATCTCTCTTGTTAGATTACCTGGTAGGAAAAAAGGGGCAACAATAGGGTCGTCGACAGTTCCTGCCCAAACATTCAGTTTCTCCGGATTCCGTGTGTGAGTTTCGTACAATAATCTGGGATTAGAATCAGCCCAATAACGGCAATTGTGACGATTTACGGTACCGTTTAGATAAAGCGAGCAGTCATCAGAAAAGCAAATATTAAACAGGAACCTCGGATCATTGGCTACTCGCTCACTCATCAATTCACAAAATTCCAGCCGTCGGTCACCATCTTCTTCATTAAGTTGTTGTGTCAGGTGGATTTTAAATGGGTGGAATTTAGAGTGCTTTAAAATATTTTGAATTGTACATCTATGCACACCAGTTTGCTGTTCCAGTTGCCTCGTGCTTGTTCGGGGAGTAAGAGACACTTGACCGAGAACTGCCACATCTACCCCTTCATTCCTATCAAAGTTTCTTTTTTTATTACATACTGAGCCAGTCTCTTGAAACTTGGCCGCTAACTCCAGTACATATTTTCGATGAACATGTTGGTCCGCATGCCGCTGATTAAATACATTAGCTGTTCTAAAAGCACATTGATTGTTTGCATAGAAAATTGAAATCATTTCTACCCTCTCCGCAATCGTATAAACCATGATTTTGAAAAACAACGCAAGAAATTACACCTATCAATAAAACAACTTTAACAGAACCAATAATCAGGGGAATACCTTAAAGTCAGATGATAAATGAAAAACTTGACGCTTTATCATTCATTAAAATTAGTAAACAAAGTTAACACGCAGTCTCTAATAAGAAAACGCCATCAACATGCGGCAACATTTGTAGCGGAATAACAAGAATCTTCTTCATTTCCAGACGAAATTGATCGATTTCAATTTAAAACTACACCTTTGGGATAAAAATTGTGCTGTCTATGAGGAAACCTCAGAGGAAATACCATAACTCTTGACTGTCTCATAAGTGCATGCAAAAATTGACTCGGATTAGATAACACATGAAAGAGCCTGTGTTTTAGCAAGGTTTAAGTCCAAAATGCTAAAATATACATTTCTGAAAATCCCTTTCAATTCACATTAATATGATGTATAACATGACCTATATTCCCTATTCAAAAACTAATAAGAGTAGCCATCCCGCTTAGGGGGTTGCTGTGTCATAAGCGGTCAAAAAGTGTCCCCCTCCAATCAAAAATCGACTTGTCTCAGGAATTTGGAGCAATGTGCACGGTTCGCCCACAATTGGCGACGCTTCGTTTTCAAATAGCCACCCTGCATAAATATTTGTTAGGAAAAGATCCAGGGGTCCGAATACCATCGAAATTTTCAGATGCAAAAATGGGCAGTCCTAAGACTAGAAATTATTTGATAAAGGAAAAAATGAAAATGTTTGTGCGCACTTTTCGTTGGAATGATTTGAAGACTATTATGAAACCGATGAGGATCTAGCGATCCTCAACAAATTCAAAGTTAGCTTAATCATAATTATTTTGTGAAATGTAATTTATCCATTGAACTTGTTGAAGAAGTGAACAATTGTGGTAGAAATTTCACTATTATCAGCTTTGCCCTTATATTGTCGAGACAATGGGACTTTGATCTTTATGCCAACCAGTTTTTCTCTGACTTTAATTTCTTAACCAATTAACTAAAAGAATCACGTTTTGTTTCGAATATTTTGATTGCGGTTCGATGGACAAACATATACATGTACATTTGTGTAACGTTTCAATGAACAGTTTTATTTTACAAGGAAATATGAGCTTTTGGACAGATCAATTTATTTGGTAACAATTTTATGTTTACGTCATGCGAAGATTAGGTATACATTCTTGATATGTACATATTTTTCAACAGAGCAAGTCTAGCGACTAAAATAAATAATTCGAGTAATAAAACTTTTGGTTTTTACGAAAATTAATATAAACTTTATAAATTATTAACACTTATTATTTGATTAATCCATCCAATGAATGATGAGACCTTAACATATACTCCAGGAACATCGACTCTTCCACATCCAAAACCCCACGAAACGAGTCCCGCTAATTCATAAAAACCGTCGTCTTGACAGACGAGGGGACCACCACCATCACCCTAAAAATATTTCGGTTAACGACGAATGATTACAAGTCGCTGACACAATGGCAAACCTGGCAAGCGTCGTTACCTTCCTCGCCCCCTGCACAAAAACTACTAGCTGGTAGTATGAAAATTTTTTCCGTAACTGCATTGACTTTTCGAATGCATTCCGCATCGCTAACGATGGGAATCTCAGCTTCCCTTACTCTCAAAGGTATTGGACCTGCTTCTCCCATATATCCATATCCAGTTACAGTGCATCTTTTGCCCGCAGTATGACTGACACCCCGAGCCGGCAAACAAACAAGGCAAACACCATCCTTGAGCTCTGCCTGACCGTGAAGTTTTAAAAGGGCAATATCGTTATCTAACGTTTGACTATTGTGATTGTGATGTATGTACGTTGTAGCTACTCTTAGTGTTTGGGCACCGGGACTTCCATATTTCCTCGTTAAATCGTGATCACCAACTCTCACGTAAATTGCATCTCCTGATCTTACAATGCTGCAGTGATGAAGACATTGAGAAAAAAGTATTAAAGACATCCAATTACTTACTTAGTAACACAATGGGCTGCAGTCAGTACCCACTGAGTGCCTATTAATGCGGCACCACATAAATATTGATTTAACGAATTGATAAGAGCAACTTGCCAGCACCATTCACCTTCATCTCCATCTTCACCACCTACTACCTTACCCACTCTTGAATTACCCTTCACTCCACACACGTATTTGGAATAAACAAACGGACGGTTGCTGGTAGATGTGATTTTTGATACTTCTATAGCTGAAACGAAAAATTACAAATACCAGGTTGACTATTTGGAGAAAGTTGATACTGCTTACATGTTACTTCTGTAACCGATTTTTCAGTTGTATAGTTGACGTTAGGCGTTGTGCCTCCTTGTTTTTCTGATAAGATCTCCTTCCCTGATGACGCTTCCTTTATCAACGTCTTCGAAGCACAGCATTTGGTACCTGATTTTCGGCATTTGAATACGTCGGTCATTTCAGCATTTCCTATTTAGTAAATATAACACTGTTTTTATTAGGGGCTAAAACAATCGTGTTCACTTACTGAAACATGTAAAGCTAAGATACGAAACAATACAAGAACCTGGACATTCTGGCCTAGGATCGACTGTTGTAGTTGAAGTAGATGTCTGCTGATGTGGCCTGGGTTTGGGTTTTGAAACAACCTGTCTCGTGTTATCACAGCATACGGAACCTCTTTTACAGTTCGAAGTGTGTGGAATTAAGGCGGATGGTCTCTCGCAGAAGGCTGCCATTATATTTACTAAACAATAACCTGGACATCTCGGTCCCGGATCGACTGTGGTTGTTTTAAACGTAGTGGTAGCAATTGACGATGTTTCTGGGGAGGATGTGATGCAGCAAGTTCCTTCATTGGGACATTCGGCCTCAGCGTCAATATCGTCGCAAATTATAGCGAGAATTCCGCTGATGCACTCTCCTTTGCAAGGTCTGGGTGGTCTCGTCGGTCTTGGGGGACGCGTCGTTGTGTGGTGCGAAGCTTCTCTCATGGGATACGTCGGCGTTGCTTGCGTCGGCCGGATCGTCGTCCGGATTTCATTCTTCGTATAATTATTTTTGGCTTTACTGGGGATGATCAGATTGGATGGGGCGTTATCGCCAAACGCATCGCTCGACACGCAACATCTCAACCCTGGTTTGCATAAATCTGGTGCGTCAAGAATGGCTTCGCAGTAATCAGATATTCTTTCGGCTACGCACACGCCCCGACAGGTTTTTACAGCTGGAAATGGAATTGGAATAATGTGTGAAATGTGATGATGAATTCGCAACTAGATATGCGACACCGGTTGATAAATAATTTTAACAAGACGTAATCAGAATTTAGGTCTGATAACGGAATTAAATTATTGAGAAGTTGAGGGAATGTTTCCTTGAGTGCACAACAAATCATTCGGAAGACGCGAAATGTGGAAACCGCGTGGAAGTTGAACAGCATTCTACTTGTTATAGGGGAAAGGAAACTAATCACCTTTCAAGTTTCTATACTCGCTCGGAGAATTCTAGGACTTATCAGTTACTACATATGTGGGTATTTTAAATGAGTAGTTCGCTGATACTTTAAACTAGGACCAGTTTCAATATAATTTTCACTACTTCTTCTTCTTTGTCCTCTGTATTTTCTTCAAAATATAGTTGTGAAAACGATGTTATTAATGGAGTACTTAATTCTTCTATGACAAAAAAATCTCTGAATTAATTGTACTATTTCAGAACCCGTTAAAAAAATCGAAATTATGGTTTAAAAATTAATTTTAGTGAGCAGTATCAATTCATCAGCACAAGTTCGATTTCCTTTATATAGACAATTTTTATGCCGAGTGAACAAGATCAAGAACAGGACGAGACCATGGAATGTAGTTGAAATGTATCTAGAATCCCGAACAGAAACATTATGATATTTACGCGCAAATTATGAATAATATCTTTTCAAGTTTTTGTAAATACATACTTTGAAATAATACCGATGTACCAATTCACTAAGAATTTCGCTTTCCATACTTTTGGAGAGTGTCCAATTTCAAGTAAAACGAGACCCTGGATAATTTGACGGTTGTTGAACTTGTAAAATGTGCGATTTTCCAAAATGAAAAGAGTCGAGAAAGAAATCACTCTAGTAGTAAATACAGAGTAACTATAGAAATAATTACGAAAGATATCAATCGCTATTTGATTTTATTATTTCACCATAATATAAATATGCGGATCTGTTAAAACTCCAAATTATCAGCTTTTCTTCTTCTGTTTCTATATACTAAGATAAAAATGTTATCTGTGTAAATCGTGAAAATTTGGAACATAATTTCCGTACTATACAGGATGTCTCACATTACCATAATCATTAGACGTTTTTAGAAAACTAATGGCTCAATCTCTACGAAATTTTGTACATCGGGTTCTGAGAATGTGATCAGTTCTAAAATATTCTCAAGATGGTAGTACTTGCGATTATCCAGAAGTTGATATCAACTTCATTATTTTAAAAGTAACATTCTGTATTTTTCTACTTATTTAGACGGCGCGTTAAATTTGCGGAATGTTTCATCCGAAAATTTTTTCGCAATCTCCTTTTCTTACCAAATTATTAGCATTCTTTTTGGAATTTTTAGTGAAAACATAATGTAAGCTATCCTTGAATATTTAAGGTACGTTCGCTTAAGTTACATTTTTTTCTCACACTATTGTGAATAAGATAACGGGGCTTCAGAAGGAAAAAAATTACACAGTATCTTGGTACAGGCTGCTCCAGAATTTTAGTCGAAATCGCATATTTCAAAACGTCAAAATTTCAATTTCTTCAAATGGCAACACCAACTTTTTTTTAAATAGGATTAAAATATTCAGAAAAATAATGATAGTTTTACTATAAAACTATTTATCTAATTCTGGTCATTTTCTGGGAAATCATCAAAAACCGCATTTGTAGATCTTTTCACCCATTAAAATGAATATGTTGCGAACACTAATTTTATAATAATTATTAAGTTTATACACACGATGGTTTGCTCGTCCTAGCTTATCGATATAGAAGTGTTTTTTCCTTGAAAACCAGATCCATCCGAAAAATAAACTGATTATTTTCATCAGAAATCAATCATTCAAGAGATTTTCATTTTCTTGTGCCGTAATTTCAGAAATTAATAAAGATAACATCCAAAATAAATACATCTGCCACTCAATAAAAAAATTATCAATTTATATAATTCACCTGTGATTATGAATTAAAATCTTCATTCGAAATTTGCATTGATAAAATGAGTATCCCAATCATGTATTCTTGGATTTATTTATTTTGTACGGTGAAAATGAAAGAGTGATCGAAAAAACTTTCGGGCATTCTACAGAAAATATTTACAAAAATTGAAGCGACATAAAAATATCGTTTTTGGAGATTTCCCAGAAAATGGCCACAATTAGATACATAGTCGTATAGTAAAAATATCATTAGTTTTCCGAGTATTTTAATCCTATTTTAAAAAAATTGGTTTGAAAAAATTGAAATTGTGACCTTTTGAAATATGCTACTTCGACCCAAGTTTTGGAGCAGCCTGTACCAAGATACTGTCTAATTTTCTTTCCCTCTGAAGCCCCGTTATCTTATCATAATAGCGTGAGAAAAAAATGTAATTTAAGCGAACGTACCGAAAATATTTAAGGATGGTTTACATTATGTTTTCACTAAAAATTTCGAAAAGAATGCAAAAAATTTGGTAAAAAAGGGAGAGAGCAAAAAATTTTTCGGATGAAACATTCCGCAAATTTAACGAGCCATTCGAATAAGTAGAAAAATACAGCATGTTGCATTTAAAATAACGAAGTTGATATCAAGTTCCAGTATACTACCATCTCGAGCATATTTTAGAATTGTAGATCACGTTTTCAAAACCCGATGTACAAAATTTCCTAGAGATGGTGCCATTAGTTTTCTAGAAACGTCTAATGCTTAAGGTAATGTGAGACAGCCTGTATACGAATCGTTTACTTCATGTCGCAACTGTAATATTTTATTCAGTGAAATAGGACTTAAGAAAGTATATGAAGTTAAGGGTTCGTACAGTAACTACCGCTGAGATATTTCTCATTATGGAGAACATAAAATGTTAACGCTAATGAAAGATAAGTAGATAAGTGGAAAAGTTTTAAAATTATCATTTTGTAATTATTCAGTAAGGAGCGACCCCGATAAATTTTCGTTTACGTTCCAATAAGAATGATGTCGTTGATTTTTGGAAAGATTCGAATAAATTCTTATTAAATGCACAGGCAACGTGCTTTAACGCATTATCTAAATAATTGTTTTGTCAGAATAGAATATCGGTTTTTTAACCACGCTTAAAATTGAATATTCTTAAAGATAACTCGATTATTGAGATGTTTTTGCTTCATGAATTCATCGAGACTGGTAACATCTGTGGTTAGTGATTTCAACGTCTTGAACATAATGAAAATCACCCATAATGTCAACGAAAGCATTTCTCATACATGTCATTAAAAAGCAGAATTGGCCCTGCTATTCGTGTACATAATTAATAAGCAAATCATAAATTTCAGCAACCTCCTCGTAATAGTCTTATCCTTTTGAGATCATCGTGAATCGAGAGCCCTGTCATAGAACACAGAGATGTGCTATTTCAGTCACCAATTCAATTTGATCCGCCATTACACCACTCAAGCCGAGTAGCACCATTGCACAGCTGTTGGTCGCAGGCATAAAAATGGTTTATTCCTGGGGTATCAAACTCAATTAGAATTTGAAACAGGCTCAGTTTTATAACAGGTAATATTCAAGCATGACGCACATTTACAAATTTCGTTAAATTTATATTTCGCAATGTAGATTAATGACTGTGGATATCACGAAAATTGATTTAGAAACAGAGCTTATTAAAAATTGAATAAAGTATGAAATAGATCACTTTTCTAAAGGGCGATATGTTTTGGGAAGCGAAGTTTAGCTGAAATATTAACTCCTTATGACAGGAATTTAACTTTCTCGTATTTTGCATGACGAAGTTACATATTTTACCAAGAGATAAAATACTATAATGTTTTATTTCACTATATTTCGGTGTCGCAAAACTTAATATTAGTTATTATACCAAAAACGGATTGCAAATTTGGAAAAAGTTAAAATATATAAAATTATATTATTAATATAAAATGTTTTTTGTCGGGTGTAACGGTCTTCGTCTCTTGGAATTACTTCCTAACGTTTCGCTTCCACGAGTGGCAAGCTTCTTCAGAGGTGTCACCGTCTCCGACGCACTATTGAAACCATCTTATCTTGGGTCTTAGGTTGTATTTATACTCATTTTTGGATGGTGTGCGTCGGTTTACACAGACAGATACTTACGTGCATTGTGGAATCATCATACAAACGGAGTCATAAGAACACTCACTCCACAGAATATGCAAACCTTTGAAACTAGCCAGTGAAATGGAACATCTAAAAACAGCGGGCCATAAGGACGACGAACAAAATAAGCCAGTCCCAAGACGACAATACAACATCAAGTGCATATTTGCCTTTCATTCCACTTATCACGGATAAAATAGAGCGAATACTGCGTAAGTATAAAATTAGGATAATTTTCAAACCAGCAAGCATTAAGATCGATAAAAAACCCAAACGATCCATTGTCATCGGCTGGGATTTATCGCATACCCTGCTCCTGTGGAAAGGTCTATATAAGAACAACAAAGAGTTCAGTGACAACCAGAATCAAGGAACATAAGGCGAACTGCCGTCTAGGACAGAAGGAGAAGTCGGCGGTTGCAGAACACGCATTGGGAGAGCAAGGCCATAATATATTATTTAAGAATACACAGCTCATTGCATGGTCGACCGGCTATTACAACAGTATGGTGAGGGAGGCCATTGAGATTCAAAAACACGTCAACAACTTCAACAAGAAGGAGCAGACCTTGAAGTTGAATCCACTGATCAAAAAGACAACAAAATATCTGGTCAACGAGAGCCACATCAAACCAACACCTAACGTCAGAACTACCAGGTCATCAATGACCTCATCGACCTCCACGTCATCAACGATCACATCAATGAAGACGCCAATGATGACAAGCCACCCATCCACCAATTGGTATAAATACAACTTAAGACCCAGGATGAGATAGTTTCAATAGTGCGCCCGAGATGGTGACACATCTTAAGAAGCTTGCCACTCGTGCAAGCGAAACGTTAGTAAGTAATTCCAACAGACGACGGCCGTTATATCGAAATTAAAATAGATGAATTATAGTATGAAGCTTTGAAACCGCTCCAGGAAAAGGTACTGTGTTTAAATTTTTGTGCATAATTAATCGAAATATCATAGAACAAACTTAAGAACAAGGAATAAAGATTTTGTTGTATAGTCGTGTTATTGAAAGTAAAAACTTAATAATGAGATAATTTTCGTATTTTTAATTTTTTGAAATAAAAGAATAATGGTTAAGCACTGAAAGTTATACAGTGTGCTTCAATGAAAAGGAGCCATTTTATCACTATCGCCGGAATTCAATCGAATAAGTTCAATAATGTTTGGAGGGGGACACATTTTGATATACACTTGAGGAGAGCAACCCCTAACCCTTAACCCCATAAATTTGAATAGGGAATAGGGGTCGAGTGACACATCATTTTGAAGGTCTTGTAATTCTCTTTCCACTAATGAGTATTTTGATTTCTTGAAGTCAAAATTGTTTGAATAAAACGAATTTTCTTCATGGTGTACTCATTTCGAAATCGAGCAATAAAATTCAAATGTTCGAATTATGTTTCATTCACTTCCCTACAATGAAACAAACGCGATTCAAACATTGTGCCTACTTTTTTCTCTTCTTGGAAACATTTATGGTACACAAGTACCATGACAAATATTCTTGGTCATCATCTGCGTTTATTAAGAAAAACTTCTGTATCTTTTACTTGCCAGGTGAGTATCAAATTTGATCTTCAGCAATACTGTTTAAGTGAGCAAAAATGTTTCATTCAATTCAAGAACGAGTAGATTAAACGAGTTGTATTACTCAAATGAGAAAAATGCAAGAAATACTGCAACAATTTCAACGAAAATCATTCTATTGGCCATAAATACGTCATGATGCTTGTGAAAAAGTTTCGAGAAACTGGTTCAGTCCAAAATACAAAGCACCAATCGGAAAGGGTAGTCAACAATAAATCAACTGAAACTGCTGTTCTGGGACAAGTAGCTTTAATGCCAATCACTCAGTCCCTGAGAAAAATATCTGCAGCTTCTGGAGTCAGCCAATCATCTGTTTCAAGGATTCTTCACAAATTCAAGATTCATCCTTACAAAATGCATTTTGTGCAGGAATTGAACGAAGATGAACCAGATAGACATCTTCAATTCTGTGAACAAATGACAGATCGTCTGAATATCAACCCACAACTCCTTAACAACATTTGTTTGTGGTACGAGTGTACATTTTTTTTAAATGGTCATGTGAACCGTCACAACTTTCGGTACTGAAGTGTGATGTTAATCCCCATTCGATGAGGGAAGGACATACTCAACGTCCAGAAAAACTCAATGTTTGGGCTGGAATTCTTGGAGATCATATTGTCGGTCCATTTTTTCTTCCACAAATCTCGAATGGTGAAGGTTATTTGGAATTGCTCCAAAACTCAATCTACCTAAGAATCTTGTAAATAATTCAGACTGATGAGAATCTGATTGAATCAGAAGTATTCCTTCAACAAGATGGAGCACCTGTTCATTATTCAGCACCAGTTCGATTCTTCTTACACGAACATTTTCCTGAGCGTTGGATTGGCCGCAGGGGTTCAATAGAATGGCCTGCACGGTCTCCGGATTTGACACCAGTTGATTTTTTCCTGTGGGGATACTTGAAATCGGAAGTGTTTCCAACTGTGCCAACTAGCTTAGACGACTTGCAGCAGAGAATTATCGAAAAGTATAATCAGTTGACACCAGAAGTCTTTCGAAATGTTCGCAGAATGTTTCAATCGCGTTTGTTTTATTGAATGGAGAACAATTCGAACATTTGATTTGAATGGCGTTGAACGCTTTGTTCGAAATAAGAACATCATAAAGAAAATTCGTTTTATTCCAACATTTTGCATTGAAAGAAATCAAAATTCACATTATTGAAAAGAGAATTTCAAGACCTTCAAAATGATGTGTCAGTCGACTCCTATTTCCGATTCAAATTCATGGGGTCGAAGCTCGTCCTCGTAAGGGGTTGGGTTTCTCAAACTCAAGTGTATCTTAAAATGCGTCCCCCTCCATATAATCTTGAACATATTTGATTGAATTCCCGAGAGAGTGATAGAATGAGAAATATCAAGTATGGCTCCTTTTCATTGAAACACACTGTATATACAGGGTGTCCCAGTATTGGTGGTCCATACTGTACGTATGTGTGCGTGTAGGGGGAGGTGGTCTCGATCCACTTGAATTCTTTTTTTATCCCCAATAGTTTGCGCCCTGTACGCGATGTTCTGTGAAATATCGGAAATTCCTACTTTTCTTCACATTGGTAGACAGCAAGTCCGCAATTTAAGCCTTAGATCAGTAGTTTTCTATTCAATGAGTTCCCTTATTATGATGTTTCTAAATTACCTCTCCAAAATGTCATCCACTGTGGCTAGTAATTCATAAACGTCCATGAAACATAAATTTCATAATCAAAATTTATCTTACTGCTATGTTTGATCATCTCTGGTGTAACAAAATTGTATGGGATCTCGGTGCCCAACTATTCCGAAAAATTTCCCAGATCATAAGGATTTTAAAACTGTGGCACTCCAAATACTGAATGTCATTATTCAGTCAGCTATGGCCGTTAACACGTAACAGTATTCATTTCATTGAAAATCTTCGAAATTATTTGCAGTCAATCTTTCTTAACATGGCATGCGTTTAGGTAAGTACCTGTTGCCAAAATGTGCTAAGGATTATTCGGAGTAAAAGGTTCAACAGATGTTTGTTTGTATGATTGGATTCATCTTTTGTTAATGTTACTTGTGGTTAGGAAATTTATCGACTTTCTCAACTTCGCATATTCTTTATTATTTCGGATACTTCGGTAGTTAATATTATTAAGCATTTTACTGGACTTTTGATTTGTGAAGTTTGGTTGGATTTTGTTACGATTTGTTTCTCTTCTGCTCTTTGTTTTGCACGACAAGAGGATTGTGTCATGTCACAAGAACTGTACACCGCCCAACAATATGCAAATATGCATTTCATCAATGGAAAATGTAGAGGTAATGCAAGGGCTGCCTCAGCACTTTATCGTGAGAGAACCCCGAACGCTCGTCATCCTGATCATCGCGTGTTTATTAATGTTCACGGTTTACTCAGAGGGTAGAATGCCTGGTGCTGGCTTTGGTGGTGCTAGTAGCAGAGGACGATATCAAGATCCAGACATTGAAGAAATTGTCCATAATATGGTTGAAGAAAATCCGTCTGTTCTATTCACGTTCAATGAAATTTTCAAGCTCGGAAATTTTCATGAAATGCATATTTTTATACATATTAAGACCTATAGCTCATTGAATAATAAAATTCAGTACATTGTGTGCCACTGTCCTAGAATCTTCATGATTTAGGCTATTCTTCTGAATAATTGAGCACACAGATCCAATAGAAATTTCTTACACAAGAGGTGCTCAAACTCAGCAGCTAAAAAAAATCATAAATATAAAATTTATGTTCAGTGATGGTTTGTGAATTACCAGCCGCAGTAATTGACATTTATGGGAAGTAATTCAGAAACACCAATGTTAGGAAACTCATTGAAGAGAAAATTATTAATCCAGAGCTTAAATTGCGGACGTAATGCCTAAGAATGTGACATTTTACAAAATATAGCATAGAGCGCAAATCATTCGGAATAAAAAAAGAATTCAGGTGGATCGAGACCACCTCCCCCTCCACGCACACATACGTACTGTATGGACCACCAACACTGGGACACCCTGTATATACAAGAATTGCTCGTTTAAATATATAAGATTTTTGTTAAAATGTGTAAAATTAGAATTAATGTCGAATATTAAAATTATCACAACATTTAATTTCGTTACATTGACTTTCGTAACTAAGAGATAGATAAAGAGCTTAAGATTTACGAAATATTTCTCTCTCATGACCTACTTAAATTGAAAGAATATTATGATTGGATTCATCTTTTGTTAATGTTACTTGTGGTTATTGAGTTTATCGACTTTCTCAACTTCGCATAGTCTTTATTATTTCGGATACTTCGCTACTTAATACATATTATTAAACATTCTACTGGACTTTTGATTTGTGAAGTTTTGGTTGGCTTTTGTTACGATTTGTTTCTCTACTGCTCTTTGTTTTGTGCACAAGAAGAGGACTCTGTCCTGTCACTAGAACTGTATATGCAAATATGCATTTCATCAATGGAGAATGTAGAGGTAATGCAAGGGCTGCCTCAGCACTTTATCGTGAGAGAAACCCGAACTCTCGTCATCCTGATCATCGCGTGTTTATTAGAGTGCACGGTATTTACTCCGAGGGGAGAATGCCTGGTGCTGGCTTTGGTGGTGCTAGTAGCAGAGGACGATATCAAGACCCAGACATTGAAGAAATTGTCCATAATAGGGTTGAAGAAAATCCGTCTGTTCTATTCACATTCAATGAAATTTTCAAGTTCGGAAATTTTCATGACATGCATATTTTTATACATATACACCAATATTAGGGAAATCATTGAAGAGAAAATTATTAATCAGGAGCTTAAATTGCGGAAGTCATGCCTAAGAATGTAAAGAAAATTTTACAAAACATGGCGTAGAGCGCAAATCATTCGGGATAAAAAAAGAATTCAGGTGGATCGAGACCACCTCCCCCTCCACGCACACATACGTACTGTATAGACCACCAATACTGGGACAGCCTGTATATGTACACGGACCTCGAAAGCGGATCTAACGATTTTTACGTAATTTGGTAATTGAAGCCTTGTTGGTAACAGAAATTGGATGGACTAAGTCTCATCCCTGGAAAAAATCGCGTTGGAGTGATAAATGAGGGACAAGAAGCTGAAAATAGTTGCGCCATCTCGTAGAGAGTAGCATAAACAATGTTTGATACGAGATTTAAGGTAGTTCTCTACTACTCAATAGCAATTCGGAAAACATGATTAATGCTTCCCTTTCTGAATAGTGAAAGTTTCTTTCTATCTTTTCAATGCTAGTTGCACAGTGAATTCAATGAAGCTTCATCTACAACTATGAGAGAACATGTTCAGATAAATAGGATTGACAAGTATTTTATTCTTGGAACCGAAATGGATACTTTCTTCAATTCTAATGATCCATTTTTTTGGAGGCCATCAAAGTATATCTCCAAAATCTTACTGCTATATAGGGGAATAGAACAATGACTCACCTGAAATTGTTTTATTGTTCGTCAAATTACTACTGACTTGTTGTTTTTCCGTCGTGACCTGCAAACGATCAAATAAATCCTTCTCCTATAGATTGGGTATTGTTCGTTATATTACCCTTTCTGTAGTTCTGGTAATCGGTTCTTGTGTCGTGGTTGTTGTAGTAGGTTCAACGGTTGTAATTTCTGTGGTTGTCGAAGTTATTGTTGAATTGACATGAATCGTTGTTTTTTCTGTAACGTTTGAAGGTGGAACGTCGACGCAACATTTCATAGATGGCGAAGGACAAGGCACGTCTTCCAGAACGTCGTAACATATTAAAGTTGCTATGGCATGCATACAAACGCCTGGACAGTCCTTCGAGTTGGCTGTGCTAGTAATGGTATCCAATAGACCTATGTAATTAAGATAAACCACTATAACGTTTCAAGCATTTAGGGTATGTGTTTTTTGATGGATTAGGTACTCACGGATTTTTTCGACCGTTTTCAAGTGTTTGCACGAACATTAGAATTCCATTAGATAGATGAATGTGGATTGAGTGCATCGGTATATTACGGCGTGCTCCTATTTTCTTGGATTTATTCAACCTTCAATAATTCACCGAGATTTTCAGTGGTGAAAATCTGCCGCCTTATCGATTACTTATATATTCATAACCCATCGCGCGCGGAAAGAAATGAATAAACCTATCCAAAATCGTATTAATGACATTCTTCCATTCAAGAATCACCGTTAATTGTTTGAATAACCGATGAATCGTTTTTCTGGCAATTATTTCATTCGTATAACAGCTTGCATATACAGTTAAACAGAACGCTCTCGATCTATGAAACGTATATAACTGCATACTTTTATTTTATATTTTAGGGGATTTAAAATACGTTATCTTTTTATCGCTATCAATCTGGGATGAACTAATTTTTTATGGACATGATTGGTTATTATAACAGATAAGACTGTTTGCCTTTCAGTTTAAAATGAGCACATCTTTGCTAGAACTCTAGCATGGTATAGGCGTTCGTAAGGCTCTGATGACAACAAAAAAGAAAATGGGTGACTGAATGTGTTAAACACGTACCGTTTCAGCACTACGTCATGCTGATCAAGTGTAAATAATACCTATACATTAATTGTCAAGATCCATTTTCTTGCATTCGCAAACAGTAGGACGGGTGAGAGAATGGTGACGAAAGATCAGTCACTTGTCAGTGATGTCATAGGTTGTGAGCGTTAGTTATTAAATATGCTTATTATAACGTGTCACATCACGGACGATGTTAATAGAAATACAACCACTTCGCTTTATTTTTCTACTGTAAAAATAGATCGTATCTATAACAATTAATTGTATTTTAAGCACTTCCGAAGTAAGAAAAATTGGTTCTTTGATATGTTACAATTTAAATTCGGAATATGTTCACCATTTTAAATTTCAAAGCGAATAACAGAACGTTACAGAATTTTAGCAACGGTCGGTTCTTAAAATTTTTCGTTGCGTTTGACCGTTCATTTTCTTTTGGGTGAAAAAACATTTTGGAACGAAGGGTCAAATTGATTCGGGGCCAAATGTAGTGGTCTTACTTCGTTTATTTATATTGAGGGTTTAGGGTAATTGTCGAAACTGAAGAGAAAAATGGAACGAAATTGCCGGTGGGATTCGGTGGACACATTTTCGAAATTTTCCACTTCACTTAACCACCGAGCAGAACGATGTGGTTTTGCCGACAAAATTGTTTCATTTCAATAACGAGTATATAATTTTCACGGCATGTCGTGTTTAATGAAGGAACGGGAGTGATGGATTTATCTAACTGTTAAAGGAAAGTACCGTTGTTTAGGGACAGGATTTTGATGGCGGAGGGTTTCACCTGTAAAAAAGTCCCCGGCGAGTGAGCCATCCTGTGCGAACACCCTCGATGCAAAGGCAACCCACCAGAGGAGCGGCGTCACTCTACACATATTTTAACACCGTCACTGTCACCTTCACTGGCACACTCCACTAAGCTCCAAGCACATCGCCTGTTCACGGGGTTCGACCGATTCATTCATATGCGGCGTCGATGGGCGGATAGCGTGCAATACTTCTACACTTCCAGAATACCGTTGTTTCTTGCAGACCCGGCACTTGTGCCGTGGTCACGGAAGATAGCCAAAAAACTGCCACCGTCTTTATTTCATGGTACGATACACCATGCACCGAAGGGGAATGAGAACTTGAATCATTTTATAGAACGTTCATTACCAAAATGACTCGAATAACCCTTAGTTATCTTTTAAGCAGTGAGCGAACGATAACAGTTTTAAGTGTTACGAAATGTTTAACCGTTACAATTGAGTACCAGATGATAGTTCTTGGAAGTTGACGATTGCTGTAGCCGGCCCTGTCTTTTGTGTTGTTACCTCCTTGCTGTTACAACTTGTCCTTGACTATGGGTCGTGGTCAACGACCTTGCCTTTGTGCCATCCTCTCTTACCTCAACATCTCTACAGATCCTTCGGTTCGGCCTCCCAAACAACTCCTACGCTATTGAACACTAGGGCCTACGGTAAACATATAACTTTTTTTTACTGTCTCTCCTACGATTATCGGAACTTATCTAATACGATCAACTATTATAACATAAAAACAAGTCAATAAGACATAGAAAATAAGGAAATTTTTTACCGCTGAGTGGGTCTTGCGGTTATTGTACTTCCTGGATGAAAAACAAACTCTAAAAGATCTGAAAGAAACACCGATTGAATATAGAAATAAAATCATTTTCCGGGATGAAAATAAACTGAATGCATACGGTATTCGTAAAGTTGGGACGAATGAATTAACAATCGGAACGAAGATTCGAGTCAGACTAAACATTTTTGTCGGAAAAATCACTGATTCGGAACCCAAATACTTTAATTTCGGCAATAAACGTGCGGCTTTCGATGATTTTCTAAAGCCTGTATTTGTTTGATGGGAACCTAAGACCCTTTTTCCAAAGTACCTACCGAATAAACTATTAAATACTCTTTAAATAATTGAAATCTTTTTTGTTTTTAAACGAATATAAAACGGTTTTTACCGAGATAATAAAAATAAGAAATGCGATAAATATAAATAAATTTGTTTTGATAGTAGGCAGTAGGTTTGAGATCATAAGTTTCTACTGGGTTTCGGGACGAAAAGTTTTGCATATTTCAGTGAACATATGGTCAACGTTATGTATTGTTATATTTTGTCATGTTATCAGTATTTCGCTTCCATCATTTTGTGTTCCAAGCCTGGCGTTCGATCACGTGATCGTTAGATTTCTAATGATTCACGTCCTGTTGCCGTAAGACTCGAAGACAAGTCATTTATATTCAAAGTTATGAATTTATAGGTAGTCAAGGAAAAATATTTTTTAGAGTCAATAGTTGAACTAAAAGCCGGAATCTTAGGTTCGTAGCAAATTTCTGAAACTTTCAAAAGAACAAAACAAAAATTAGAGGAACAATACGATTGATAAGGTTTTAAGAAATATTTGTGTCGATACCAGGTCAGGTTAGGTTTCAAAACAACAAGTGAACGAAATGTTTTCAAATTTTGACTACTTTTTTCTTCATAATCTGGGATCCAGCGCCTATTTTTGAAAATGATTACTATCAAGCTCAATTTTCGCGAGAAGCTTCGTTTTGACGAGCTGCCCAGATTCTATGCGGGATAATTCCCACAGTGGTAGCTTATAAAGATTGTAGGTGTGAAACATGTCGAATTTGGCAATTGTCTAAACAGCTACTGTTTTATTTCAATGTACACATAATTTTATAACGAAAAAAATCTTGTCCTACAAAATAAATGGTTGGAGTAAAGCGTTCCCCACTACCAATATGTACCAGTTAGAGGTAATCAATATTATTATTAACCAGCTAATTTTTTCACCATTGTTGAGTTAGTGTTTTCGTAATTGTATGGCCACATTGTCCAGCAAATTGAATGATATGTTTTCTCGGTCCTACGCTCAGGGATTGTCAATTTCACGGTTTAACTTTTTTTATTACGAACTGTAGAATAAAACTTGATAAGTTAGTATAGTCTTTGCTGAAATGAATCAGTGTCCTACAAAAAAAAAGGTATTTGTCGCTAGTCCGCAAGAATTATTTTATAATTGCAGTTTCGTTAATGTCATATATTTATTCGTATTGTAATATTATTTTTAATGCACAATTGTTTATTCCATTTAAAACTAACCTCATTTTCATAATAAAGTTATGAAGAAAGTACTGAAAAGAAAAAAAATTGGTGTGAAACATAAATATTTTTCTTTAATTCTAATAATTGTACTTTTTTGTATACAAAAGAAAACATCTATATTTCTCTCTCTCCTATTCTTTCTTATAAAAATTTTTTCTTTTTATATAGCTGCCTTTATCATGCAAACAAATATACTATACATACACACATAATATTGATGGGTGTATTTGTATACCGTTGCAGCTGTCCTCAGGTAGATGAATACTTCTGTTTCTGAAAAGACAATAACTATTTTTTCTGTCTTTATCATTATTTTGCTGCTCATAACTAATAAAAGTAGTAAATTCAAAGGCAGAAACGATGTTGTAATTTGTTTTTTTTAAACATTTTGTCTACAATCCATATCATTAATGCAACATCATCATAGTGGCAGAAGTATTTTTTTTCTCCTATAATATAATGTCAATAAAATTCTGGTCTTCCCGCCGTTGAATTAATTTTTTTATTTATTACAATAATTAGAAAAAAGAAGCTTCTGCCACTAGCATTAATTTTTTTATATTAAATACAATTTATTAAAACTATCGACAGAAACGATAATAACGTTTATGATTTATGTGTTAACATTGTTCGCAAGCTCCTATTTGATATTGCAGCAATTAATGAAAGGCAGAAATTGTATCATCCTTTACTGTAAGTCAGAATCGGAATAAAAAATTTGTATATAGCCCGAAGAAGTTTATTTTATAGGTTTTGACATTTGGAAAGAAATTTGAAAAATGTCTCTCACATCAATTTTATTCATTTATGGCCGTTGAATGCACGTTACACATCCATTGCTTACTTAGCATTGTGATGCTGTTGGTTTTTTTTCTATGCGTAATGTTCGAATTGATGTTACGATAATTTGTAAAATTTAAAATTTGAATCTAAAAATTACCAAGTATATTAATCATGTCGATGCTTGGGTGATGCTCGGATGTACTGCACTACAAAATGACTGCTGGTATTTGAAAAAATCAGGTTATTGGAATTTAAACCATTTCTATTGACCACAATTTGAACACGCTGTATATACTTATACTTCGAAAGGCGACTTCGTTCTTGAAAAAAAAACTGTAGACTTTTGTGATTCATAAGGCAATATGAATTTTGTGTTGTTGATATTGAAAACTATAAAATTTGGTGGAGGAGCCAATAGTAAAAGAATTGGTCTTGTTGAAGTTCTTACTTTCTTCAATCGAATGAAAACAAACAAGTTGCATTTTCATTTTAAGGTTCGTACCTGATAATTTCATCAACTTACACATCCATGACTGAACAAAACTTTGTCACTTCTTACTTTTGTTCTTTTAAAAAAAAAGCCTTCACGACTCGTCAAGCTCTTCTATAACAAATGACACGCATATCGCCTGCAACTTCTTAAGAAGGTCCTCTCTTATATTCATGATTATTTCTAACCGTACAAACTATTGACTACGAGTTTTGGAGCTTTGGGAGCTTCAGTGCCCCCCACCTCCTGGATTAGCACTTGCCGCCAAATCCTTTTTAAACTATGGCAATACAAGAAATAAAAACTCGTCGTTTTTCTATGGACCGTATATATGAACTTCTTGAATATTTCTTTCCCTAACCAATCTCAATGATTCATTCAAATAGGTTTTTTATGAAAATAAATACAAATTTGAATTTCCAAAATACTGTTTTTAAAATTACTTGCTTTTAATATATGCAGACACCGTAAAGAGCACCGTTCACCTGTCAAAGGACATACTGATTCTTCATGGGTATATCTTATACAGGGTGTCTCACATTACCTTAATCATTAGACGTTTCTAGAAAACTAATGGCTCAATCTCTACGAAATTTTGTACATCGGGTTCTGAGAATGTGATCTACAGTTCTAAAATATTCTCAAGATGGTAGTACTTGCGGTTATCCAGAAGTTGATATCAACTTCGTTATTTTTAATGCAACATACTGTATTTCTCTACTTATTCGAATGGCTCGCTAAATTTGCGGAATGTTTCATCCCAAAAATTATTCGCTATCTCCTTTTTTTTACCAAATTATTTGCATTCTTCTTGGAATTTTAAGTGAAAACATAATTTTATATAATAATTTAAGGTACGTTCGCTTAAATTACAATTTTTGCTCATACTATTTTGAATAAGATAAAGGGGCTTTAGAGGGAAAGAAAATTAGACAACTTGGGTCGAAGTAACATATTTCAAAAGGTCACAATTTCAATTTTTTCAAATGGAAACACCAATTTTTTTTAAATAGGATCAAAATACTCGGAGGAATAATGATATTTTTACTATACGACTATGTATCCAATTCTGGCCATTTACTGGTAAATCTCCAAAAATCATATTTTTATGTCCCCTCAATTTTTGGTAAATTGGTATATTTTCTGTTGAATGCCCGACAAGTTTTTTCGATCACTCTTTCATTTTGAACGTACAAAATAAATAAATCCAAGAAGACATCATTGGGATAACTCATTTTATCAATGCAAATTTCGAATGAACTGTGCACTAACGAAACAGCAAATGAAGATTTTAATTCACAGTAGAGGAGAATTATATAAATTGATAATTTTTTTTTTGAGTGGCAGATGTATTTGTTTTCGATGTTATCTATGTTAATTTCTAAAATTACGGCACAAGAAAATCAGAATCTCTTGGATGATTGATTTCTGATGGAAATAATCAGTTTATTTTGCGGATGGATCTGGTTTTCAAGGAAAAAACACTTCTATATCCATAAGCTAGGACGAGCAAACCATCGTGTGTATAAATTTAATAATTATTATAAAATTAATGTTCACAACATATTCATTTTAATGCGCGAAAAGATCTATAAATGCGGTTTTTGATGATTTCCTAGAAAATGACCAGGAATAGATAAATAGTTGTAAAGTAAAACTATCATTATGTTTCTGAGTATTTCAATCGTATTTAAAAAGAAGTTGGTGTTGCCATTTGAAGAAATTGAAATTTTGACGTTTTGAAATCGACCCAAGTTCTGGAGCAGCCTGCACCAAGATACTGTCTAAGGTTTTTTCCTTCTGAAGCCCTGTTATCTTATTCATAAAAGTGCGAGAAAAAAATGTAATTTAAGCGAACGTACCTTAAATATTTAAATATTTAAGGATAGTTCACATTATGTTTTCACTTAAAATTCCAAAAAGAATGCAAATAATTTGGTAAAAAAAGGAGATAGCGAAAAATTTTTTGGATGAAACATTCCGCAAATTTAACGAGCCGTCCGACTAAGTAGAAAAATGCAGCATGTTGCATTTAAAATAACGAAGTTGATATCAAGTTCCGGTACTACCATCTCAAGAATATTTTAGAATTGTAGATCACGTTCTCAAAACCCGATGTACAAAATTTCCTAGAGATGGTGCCATTAGTTTTCTAGAAACGTCTAATGACTAAGGTAATGTGAGACAGCCTGTATATACATATATTTGGGGTCTCGAAAACCGCTCCAAAGAATATATTCGCAAGTTGCACACGTAATTCAATAAAATCTCTTGGAATATACTCTGAGAGAATGTGTTCTTTGAAAGTACGTGTCACAATTTTTACAACACTTATGATACGAAAAAAAAAAAATAAAAATGGCTCTTACCACTTCCTTTGAAATTGTTTGGAATACGGTTTCTGTGACTTACTGTTCAAACCAAACACCCCTCTACTTCAATTAGATTCAACAATTTTTTTACTATATCTTCGTTATAAAAAAATGTGTTTTGTTTGATCATCACTGTATTCTTGATACATATAATTCATATAACTATAAAATCTTTATCATGCAACCGTCACATTTATTCCTTTATTCCATTAATGCTCTTAATAAAATGTATAGAGAGAAAAAAATATGAATATTTCCTCGATATTGTATCAAAATACAGAAAACTGCAGAAACTACGCTACATATATCATAGAACATTAATCTATGAATGGTCTTAGCAAAATTTACTGACAGATAGAAACATGAATATTCTTGGATATTCACTTTTGAAAAGAGATAGCTTTTGCTCAGAAAATGTTCAATAAAATAGTATATAATTTCGTATTGAAAAGTTATATATGTTCGTTTTATTTAACGTTTTCTTTTTTCAAAATTAACCACGGTAAATCTCCAATTAGGCGAGTTTTCCGACGCAACACTATCCGAAATTTGCCCTCATACTTACTATATTGTAAATAGTAAGTCCAGCTTGGGATAATATTCTTTGGATACAATGACTTAACACCACTATTTCCCATTGCTTATACATTCTTCTGTACTTATTAGTTTGTAGAGTTTACATACAAACGAAAGGGCATAAGACAAACGAGCGAAGCTCGTCATCCAGGTACTTATCATTTATATGTGGCCATCACAACATTCTCGTCTAGGATACCTTCTGAGAAAAACATTTAATAACGAAATATACTTTTTTAAAATAATAAATGATTAATTTCCATATTAGTTATTTTTTTTCGACCAGTTAAAGAAATTGACAATGTCACGTACTCAAGTTTTTTATCGAAAGAGAGTTCACATTTACTATAGCAGGCTTCTTGTTGATTCTTTCAAGGATTATCAACTTTTCATAAGCGGATTCGCTTACCGAATAATTGAAAAGTTCATCTTCGAGACGTTCAAGCGTATTCTCTGCATTATGGTGTCGAAGGGTTCGCCAGGCGTGATTAAACTTATATCGAAAAATTCTGATCCATGAAATACGTCAAGAAACTTCCTTCAAGCTGCTTTATTATTCATGGTGTTGTTATGAATTTTCATCCTTGATTTTTGAATTATCTTGAATGTGAATTGTCTTGGTTTGTAGATATTGGAATTATGAGAGGAAATTGGAAGGATGTTGTTGTTGTCTTTAAGATTTCGTGATATTTACCTTATATTTGGATGAATCGCACGTTCTCAGGTAGTGAGTAAATATGTGCATGTACTTCAATACTATTTATTTACTGCATTGATTCTCTTGAATTCAGACAATCTCTCTCCCATTCAAGTTCCAATTTTTTTCATAGCCAACTAGGAACAACGATAGTTTTATTCATATTGCTGAGGTATAACGAATATGAACCCTTAACCGATGGAGGAAATATTCATTCCCATAACGCTTCGGCAGTTTTCATGCCGATTTTTCAAGATTGTAAGAAAATCCTCCTATTAATTCGTTGCTAAGAGATGAAGTAGATCGTGGAGAAAATTTTTCATTCGACGTTGCAGAAATCTCTACATAAACCACTGAGGGGTATTTTAAGTTCCCATTGTTTGTTAATAGTTCCGAAAGCTATACACTAATTGTCGAAACTCGGTCAGATCCAGAAAGTTACAGAGGCAGATAAACGAGACGTCTCGGGAAACTTTGGATCAAGTCTATCGTATTCGTAGCAAGGAAAACCGTTCGAGGAAATGAATTATTAAAAGAATAGATATATATGAGGTTGCAAAAATACAAACAGTTATCACTGAATGAAATAAATGTTCGCGTTTTCTTTATCATTCTAATATAAAGTAAAGCTATGTGTGTATGTGTATAACACAAAATTTCTCTCCCCTCAATTGCTATCAATTTACTTTTAATATAATATGAAGTTGTACAGTCATAAATCAAGTTGTTTGATGAATTAATGATATATTTGTTTTATATAAATATAAAGAGGAGAAAATTTGTTATATAAAAATACTGAGAATGCGGTTTCAATCTCAATTAAAGCATTGTATTGTTTTATATTTAATGTTTGCTATTACCCGAACTGATTGATTTAAAACTAATTCATTCCAATTAATATTATGTCTGAGTAATGAATTATCAATGTATGTCCAAACATTTTTTTCAACACGGTCTCTCCTTTGAAATATAAGAAGAATCGGAAAATCGACGCCAGCGGATGGTGGAATGGACGCCAAAACATTCGTTCACGTCTCATTAACGTCAATCCATGCAGAAAATACTCTTTGCTCAGACAGTTGACAGGTGAAGAACGATTTCAACTCGTTAGTCCGGTGACACCCGGTCAATTATTTCAGAACACTCAGGAGAGACATTTTTATAAACGATGGAGAGAGAGAGAGAGGTATGTACTTTCTGAAATTGCATTATGATCATATTCATTATTTGTCATTTTCTTTTCATGGAGATCATTCCAACGTAGAATTTGCTACATCACGGTGTGCCAAGCTGTTTAATGATGTGTCATTTATTTTTTGATCATATCTTACAATAACTGGAATTGAGGGTGTTGGTGGTTTATGTAAATATTTGTGTTTATAATGGGTTGCTGTATTATTTACCGGTTTTACTGATTCCTACAAAATCTACCAATAATTTAAAACAATCAAAATTTTTAGGTCTTTTTTCAAACTATTGTAACGTATTCAAATCGAAACTATTTCCACTGGCAATTGAGAATTCATAGTTTTTAATAAATTCATAATTCATATTAACTGAGTTCTTACACGAATTAACATTGAAGTCCACATTACGATCTTAAATAGCTTTTTTTTTCAAAATTTTGTTACTTGAAACAATTCATGTGAAGAATTCCAAAGCACACGACGATAATAATCATAATATGAATGTTTACTCCAAAGCAACAAGCTGTATTCCAATACAGAACTATCAGATCGATTCCACATTTACATACGAAATCTTTATGTTAAAAAAATCATTGTAACTTATAAATCGCTTGCATCTTATTTACCAAATTACGACATTTAATTTTTTGCAAAATTTCTGATGAGTTCGAAGAAGTAGAAGTGAATCCCGAATTTGCTTCAGCCTGTCCCATTTCTATTTGAAAACAAGCTTTCGACTTGTCTCAATTACTAATTCTTTGAATCTGAAATATTGCGTGAATTATTTTTTGATCTTTAAAAAGTTGGTTAGTTCCATATACGAAACTCAGTAAGTTGGTATATTCTTCATCAAGTCAGGTGGAAGTCCGTAACAAAACGTTTGCGAATATTCTTTTAATTTTGATTTAATTACATTAATATTAATTATACACTTTGTTCTTCAATTAAACAGCTATGGAATAAATAAGTAACAGAAAACATATTCAACGAACGTATTTTTCGTAATTCATTTCGCAGTTATGTGGTACATGGAATACCCTCACATTCATAAGAAATGATGAAACAAGTACATTTTTGTATAAGACAAACAACTTTTTCAATAGACAACGGAGAATTCACATTAGAACAACGAAATTTGAATTTTTGTGAAATATAGACTTTTTCGACATTTTTATGGATTCGTAGTTCCATTGTGCATTCTTTTTTGATTGTAATCGATTATATTTTCAATAGATTTTCGTGTTTGAGTCATAGTTCAGCAACATTTTGTGTGTCTTAATATTTATATACAAACATTTACAGTCCTTCAAATCCTTATAATTTTCGCATAGGGTGATTGATTATCTCATAATTACTATTCTTAAAGTCAATATATACATTAACAACATCAAGTCTTTTATCAAAAAAATTTGATTTGTTCTCTGAACTTTACTTGAAATATGTAAATTTCGAGTGTATTTCATTTGAAACAGTTGTATTGAATATGTACTACGAACATGAATTTTTCCATTTTTATGTCTAGAGGAATGTTGACAGCTAACATTAACTTCCCATTGAAATATTGATTTATAATTAATGTTTTTTTTACCTCTATTTGTAAATTTGTATGCTCTCTTTCAAAAGAATATATATATATATAATTAAATCGCAACTACGGAGAAAGTTTCGAGCAACGATATAAAAGAGGAAAATCGAGGAATTTGAATTTTCGATGTTCTTCTATATTTTTATGTGATATCAGGA
Source organism: Novius pumilus (assembly GCA_020654155.1). Taxonomy (NCBI): domain Eukaryota; kingdom Metazoa; phylum Arthropoda; class Insecta; order Coleoptera; family Coccinellidae; genus Novius; species Novius pumilus. The sequence continues at coordinate 1,626,893 of JAIFOV010000472.1, forward strand.
ATAAAAATTGATTTACGATAGTAATTATCTGACATGCAGATTTCATTAATCAATGAAATCTGCAGATGATTTTTCTCTACAGTCTAAACTGGCACTGCGCATTTCGAATTTGCAATTGGAGTGTTCATACAAAAACTCCATTTGCATCGAATATTAATGGATATGCGAGTAGCGAACATTGAACATACATCAGATGAAAGCGAAGGTAGATAAATCTGACGTATCACTGATACTTTCAGGAATGAATTTAAATTTTGTTCCAGATTTTGAAGATTTGACGAATCAATATTTCCCACGTTCGGAATTATGTCCTCTGAATCAACGACAAATATACTATTGGAATTATCTGTCGAATATAAAACCCCCTCCCAATACAGCTAATCTAAATCTACGTTGGGGCACTTTTGTCATTTTCACTCAACCAAACGCTCAGAAGCGGCAGTTTTTTTCAGTACTGCGATGATGTATTAGGGACCCTTTAATAATCTCACCGAAGATTAGCGCTGCCTGTATTAACCGATGCGGGAATCAATTATTGAGGGTGATATAAGTGAATAAAGATCATTTATTAAATCAATCAAATGAAATTGTTCTGATCTCAATATAGAACAGTTATAGAACAGTTCATTTCTTTCAGAACAACAGTAACCTTGTTGTTATAGACTGCAGAATGATAGTCAAAAGGAAAACTGAGAACATCGAAATGATGTAGGAGACAGTGTGAAGAAATGGAGGGATCTATATTTCAAACATTGTTCGAGCTTTTTCTTAAATAAAGTAATTTTTACAAAGGAAAATTATCAAAAAACCTTGGCCAAATCAAGAAACCCATGTAACTGTTTAAAAAAAAAATCGATGTATCATATGAAAACAGTAACGGATAATTATTACAATAGTTAATAGTATTCAATTTGCGTTCAAATTATTGACTTACCGCATATTTGTTTTGCGTTTAATTCCCTCGGCAAACGCGGCATTGAAATTTTCAGGACTATGCGAAAGTTACATTCTTGAAAAATATTTGTTGAACGTCGCGTCGCGTTCAAAAAATTTCAACACTCTAATTAGTTATGAGCGACTGAATATTTCAGATATTGGATAGCGAACTTTTCCTGTTTCTTGGTTTTTGGGGAATGTCGAACTTTTCGGGGGCGTGCGGAAATTCTCACCGTAGTTGCTGATTGTTCAGTATCCTATGAGAAGAGGAAGTGATGAATAGTTGGAAACAGTTGCAAAAGTTTGGGAAAGTAAGTGCAATATTTACCGTTATGGGATGGAACAATATACTTAGTTAGAGTTCTGGTATGCGTCTCCAAAATTTCTGATTTTTCATTCGATGAAAACATCTCCCTCAAATTCATCACAAAATGATTCGTACAATAAGGATTGAATTTTTTCTAATTTAAATACATGTACATATATCAACGAATATAAATTCATTTATATACATCAATTTTTCTGAGTTCAATTTAATGATTAACATTTACTTCGTTGAATGATTTCGTCGATGTAAATCATCAAAAATATTTTCAAAAGTAACAATATCCTTTTCATCAAGCATTTAAACTTCTCCAAAAAGGCACACTAACACATTTCGGTTTCAAAATTTTGAATTTCGACGATGTCCTTCAACGTTTTTCATTATATTTACATCTATTTAGGTTGATTCATACATAATTCGTTGAGTTTTGAAAAAAAATATTCAAAACAGCAGGCCCCTGAATCAACTGCTTAGAATTCACTACTCACCTTTTCTATTAATGGCTACCTGTCATTTGATAATGAAAAGCAGAGGTTGGTCCTGCTGGAGACCCTTAGATACCATGATGAGCATAGATAAGAAAGGGTCATCAAAATCACGATATTCAGAGAACTGTTGGATAACCCAGCGGAGCCGGTTTGCATAGCCGCTGGTCTTTCTCCTGAAAATTAAAAACTGGTACAGCGAACAGCAGATACCAATATAGGAGTAATAAATAGGATTAGGAGGATTACTGACAATGGAAAATATCAGCGGGTCTGAAAAATCATTTGAAACTTTCTAAACGCGTGGCTCGTAGCTTCAGAAGTATATCAGTTTTTGTTTCATCTGAATTGACTTAGTAGCAATGAAGTTATGACAATTTTTGTTTCCGCATTATTTGAATTTTTCGAGAAGCGCGCCACAGTCGTGTGACGTCAATTCACTTCACTGCGGTGAACCGCCCCATGCACTCGTGGATATTTGTTTCGATATCGAGTGTTTAATACGTTCAACCAAACTGCAGATTTCGGATTAGTGCCGACTATTATCTTCATATTGTTTGAAGAACTCAGTATCGATGTACTAATTTCATCCGTTTTTGGCGGTCACTGGAGGAAGTAAAGTGTACAGTATAAATTGATTTACATTAACCATTAAAACGAAGAACCGCCAGTAAATATTGAATTATTCACACTGTTCAACACATTCAGCAATTCAACATCGGTTTTTCAGTGCTTATCATTCATAATTCGCGGTTTGACGATCACCGTCACATCTAAATATTCTTTCCGATAATATTTGCCGCCGTCTGACGGCGCCTAGCTCCCGTCTTGATGAAATATGGGAACATCCCGATAAGAAATGCATTGGACAATATTTAGACGCAGACCTGACGCGATTCAGGGTATTTAATTCATCGATAGTTGAGACGAGCGCAAAGGCGGCAAACCGGTGCTGATGTGTAATGACGTCACAACGACCGTTTTCGCTTCGTCGTCGGATGCATAATTAAAGAGCAAATAAATACCTCGGAAACTATGAGACGTATCATAAAAATTTTTCCACACTAACTTTTTCTTTGTCATGAGGTTTAGTATAAGGTGAAAATTAAGAATTGATGATCTCTATTATAGTGCGGGCGCACACTATCAGAAATATTCTTACCGTCGCCGGATGGCGCTCTGGTAATGCAAATTGTGTTGATCTGCGCAAATTACCGGAAAGTTACCGGACAGTACATCAAATTCTGACGCTCGCCGGATGCACGTCAGAAGGCGCCAGAATTTTTCTGAAGCAATACGACGGATCGCCGTCCTCCACGTGCTCTTATACAGAATGTGCCATAATTAGGCCCACAAACTTCTAGTATATGTTATACACATTATTTTAGGCCGATTCGATCGAAATCAATTAATCCAAAAATGCTTCGTTAAGCAGCTGGAGCCCGTTGAAGATGACGTCCAGTCAAGACTTTTTCTCACATATCTCCTAAACGGCTTCAACAAAAATATTGAAATTGTAGTTTGGCTAAAAATACGCATCGAATCGTTTAAGTGATTTTTTCCCATATCAAGCATAGGCGTATCATTTTTTTTTGGGGGGGTTTTTACTGAAAATTTCTGACCTTTTATTTTTCCACAAATTTTGCATCAAATTCATAGATTATGGTATTTTTTTTTTGAACAAAGGTGCTTTTGTATAATATCGCCCAGTTGCTCTGGTTTTGAGAAAAATTGATTTCAATTTTTCTCTCGGTTTATTAGTCAATACTTGGTGTTTAAAAACTCATAATAAAGAAGGTGAAATATTAATTTAATACACTTGATTTATATTATCTTGTTGAAGCTTTACCTCATAGAAGATTTGTTACGAAAAAATTTAATTTATTAATTTATTAATTAAACCTTGCTGTACGTGACCATCGTTATTTTGAATGCATGAATGTATTCTTTTATGCAGAGATTATTATTACATTATTTCTTCATTCATTACAAGCTTGTTTTATCGATCTCCACAGTTGGTCTCGTGTTTCTATCGGTCTTGAATAAACCTTTGATTTTAGGTATCCCCAAACACAGAAATGGCAAGGATTCAAATCGGGGGACCTTGCTGGCCAGTGAATTGGTCCTCCTCTGCCTATCCAATGTTGGTCATATGGACTATTCAAGAAATCTGGAACGTTTCTTGTGAAATGTGTTGGACATCCGTCATGCTGAAACCATAAATTTTGACGAACATAAATGTTGACATCATCAAACAATTGTGGTAGTATATTCTGCAAGAAATTCAAATAATTTTCTACATTTAAGCGATTTGGTAGCTCAACAGATCCAAGAAAATATTCATCTACTACTCCTCTCCATGAATTCATCGAAAATCTGTCTTGAAAATTGGTTACTTTCATTTTATCAGTCCTCCCCAAATATGCATAAGAGTGAGAATTATGCATACTGAATATTCCTTCTTTGGTAAGGGTTGCTTCATAGGAGAATGAAATTAATGAAGATCTCTGAGTTTGCAACCAAGTACAAAACTGAACTCTACCAGGTTAGTCGTTGGCATTCAGAGCTTATACTTTCGTGAGATGGTATGTATGAAGGTTTTCCTTGCAAATAATTCGTGATATTGTGGACTTTGAAACAACAAGGTGCATCGAATTCAGTATTCTGACGCTTATCTCTGGATTGCATGATACTAAATTCAAAAAAATTGTTCCGAAATAAGCATGAGACAACTTTTAGAATCAATTTAATTGATGGGATTAATTAACACGGAATATTTTCACTAATCTTTGCGGCAACACAAAGATTTCTACATAAAAGATTTGCATTAATTCATGCATTTAAAATAATGGTGGTTACGTATTTCGTAACAATTGTTTAATGAGGTGAAGTTTCAATAAAACATTAGAAATCAAGTACAAGAAATTGATATTTCATTTACTTCATTATGATTCATTAGATAACGAGTATTGAGTAATAAACCGAGATAAAAGTTCAAATCGATTTTTCTCAAAATCGGTTCATCTGGGCGATATCACACAGGAGCACCTGTCTGCAAGAAAATATATAGTTTATGAATTTGTAGAAAAATAAATGGTAAAAAAGTTTTTAGTGAAAATAACCTTTACCCCCTCTCAAAATGATACGCCTGTGCTTGACATAGGAAAAATTCATTCAAACCATTCGATGCCTATTTTTGGTATTAGCCAAAGTTTAAAATTTCAATACTTATGATGAAGTCGTTTTGGAAATATGTGGCCAAAAGTGTTGCCTGGACGTCATCTTCAGAGGGCTCCTTCACGAAGCATTTTTGGATTATGTGATTTTGGTCGAATCGACCTAACATGATGTCTAGAGCATCCACTGGGCGTTTGCCGGTCTAATTACGGGACATTCTGCATATAAGTGGAGCACACGGTCAGAAATTTCGGACGGCCTGTCCTGTACGCGTGTTTTTGTTGGCACACAGTTTTGAATCGAAATATCGCAGCTCGAGGATTTGATTGTACTAGCAGAAAAATATTGTTGTTTGCAAAATATTGGAGTTCAGTCCTACCAAAAACGAGTAACTAGATTTGGTGTGGAACGAAATTTGCAATTCGTTGGTCCCTGATTGGAATGATTCATAAAAAGAAGAAAAACTAGATTTCAAATATGTATCCATCTTGTATCAGATTCATATTCACGTAATCCTCTCTGGCTGTTTCCCACTCATCGCAAACAACACGTTGTATACAGAGAGGCACCGAGGCCGTTTCGTTTCCATTTGAAAAAATTGACTTATGATAGTTTTTACATATTAATTTTCACATTTTTTCGTGAGTCTGATATAACAATAATATTATACAAAACTATATCCTCATTTTCCAATTAATCAATTAGTTTTAAATTGTTTTATGTTCAATCGGCATCAAGAAAAAAGATATCCTGCAATCTCTTCCAATGTCCTGCACCCAATGTCGTCGTTTAGTTATTTTTCTTTTTCACGGTATGAAATAGAAGCGAAAGTGAGATTAAATCGTCCGTGTCCATGTTTTCATGAAGATTGCTAGACGCTAGCCAGAGAGCAATTTCACTGGCAATCGCCGGATCAGAATTTCTGATTGTATTTCTGACGTCCATCCGGCGAATACTTCTGACAGAAATTTCTGATAGTTTGCGCCCGCCCATATTCTTTCAATTTAAGTAGGTCATGAGAGAGAAATATTTCGTAAATCTTAAGCTCTTTATCTATCTCTTAGTTACGAGAGTCAATGTAACGAAATTAAATGTTGTGATAATTTTGATATTCGACATTAATTCTAATTTTACACATTTTAACAAAAATCGTATATATTTAAACGAGCAATTCTTGTATATACAGGCTGTCCCAGTGTTGATGGTCCATACACTACGTATGTGTGCGTGAAGGGGGAGGTGGTCTCGATCCACCTGAATTCTTTTTTTATCCCGAATGATTTGCGCTCTATGCCATATTCTGTAAAATGTCAGAAATTCTTAATTTTCTTTACATTCTTAGGCATGACGTCCGCAATTTAAGCTCTAGATTGATAATTTTCTCTTCAATGAGTTTCCTAATATTGATGTTTCTAAATTACTTCCAATAAATGTCAACTACTGCGGCTGGTAATTCACAAACCATTACTGAACATAAATTCTATATTTATGATTTTTTTATCTGCTGAGTTTGAGCACCTCTTGTGTAAGAAATTTCTATGGGATCTGTGTGCCCAATTATTCAGAAGAATTGCCTAAATCATGAAGATTCTAGGACAGTGGCACACAATGTACTGAATTCTATTATTCAATGAGCTATAGCTCTTAATATGTATAAAAATATGTATTTCATGAAAATTTCCGAACTTGAAAATTTCATTGAATGTGAATAGAACAGGCGGATTTTCTTCAACCATGTTATGGACAATTTCTTCAATGTCTGAGTCTTGATATCGTCCTCTGCTACTAGCACCACCAAAGCCAGCACCAGGCATTCTCCCCTCTGAGTAAATACCCTGCACTCTCGTAAACACGAGATGATCTGGATGACGAGGGTTCGGGTATCTCTCACGATAAAGTGCTGAGGCAGTCCTTGCATTACCTCTGCATTCTCCATAGAGGAAATGCATATTTGCATATTCTTGGGCGGTGTACAGTTCTCGTGACATGACACAGTCCTCTTGTTGTGCACAAAACAAAGAGCAGTAGAAAAACAAATCGTAACAAAATCCAACCAAACTTCACAAATCAAAAGTCCAGTAGAATGCTTAATAATATTAAGTACCGAAGTATCCGAAATAATAAAGACTATGCGAAGTTGAGAAAGTCGATAAACTCACTAACTACAAGTAACATTAACAAAAGATGAATCCAATCATACAAACAAACATCTGTTGAACCTTTTACTCCGAATAATCCTTAGCACATTTTGGCAACAGTTACCTAAACACATGCAATGTTAAGAAAGACTGACTGCAAATAATTTCGAAGATTTTCAATGAAATGAATACTTTTACGTGTTAACGGCCATAGCTGATTGAATAATGACATTCAGTATGTGGAGTGCCACAGTTTTACAATCCTTATGATCTGGGCAATTTTTCGGAATAGTTGGGCACCGAGATCCCATACAATTTTGTTACACCAGAGATGATCAAACTTATCAGTAAGATAAATTTTTATTATGAAATTTATGTTTCATGGCCGTTTGTGAATGACTAGCCATAGCGGTTGACATTTTAGAGAGGTAATTTAGAAACACCATAATAAGGGAACTCATTGAATAGAAAACTACTGATCTAGGACTTAAATTGCGGACTTGCTGTCTACGAATGTGAAGAAAAGTAGGAACTTCCGATATTTCACAAAACATCGCATACAGCGCAAACTATTTGGGATAAAAAAGAATTCAAGTGGATCGAGACCACCTTCCCCCTCCATGCACACATACGTACAGTATGGACCACCAATACTGGGACACGTTGTATATATAGTACCTGGATGACCGAGCTTCGCTCGTTTGGCTTATGTCCTTTATAATACCCTTTCGTTTGTATATAAACTAGAAACTAATAAATACAGAAGAATGTATATGCAACGGGAAATAGTCGTGTGGAGTCATTGTATCCAAAGAATATTACCCCAAGCTGGACTTATTATTTACAATATAGTAAGTATGAGGGCAAATTTCGGAAAATGTTGCGTCGGAAAACTCGGAAAATTGGAGATTTACAATAGTTAGTTTTAAAAAAAAGAAGCGTTAAATAAAACGAAGATATATAATTTCCCAATATGAAATCATATACTACTTTATGAAACATTTTCTGAGCAAACGCTATTTGTTTCTAAAATAAAATATCCAAGAATATTCATGTCTCTATCTGTCAGTAAATTTTCCTGAGACCATTCATAGATTAATGTTCTATGATATATATGTAACGCGGTTTCTACAGTTTTCTGTATTTTGATATAATATATAATAGTCATGCCCAAACAAAACATATTTCTTCCCAAATTTCTCGCTCATCCTGTATTAGGGATAAAAAGGAAAAACAGTTGCGATATCTCGTAGAGGTAGCATAACCAATGTTTGATATTTTTTAATATGAGAGGTAAGGTAGATTTCTAATTTTCAAAAGCAGTTTGGAAAACATAATTATTGCTCCCTTCTGAATAGTTGAAGTCCCTTTTTATCTTTTGAAAGGATATATTTGCAAGCTGCACACGTGATCAAACAAAATCTCTTAGAATACACTTGGAGACTATGAAAGTACACATCATAATTTCTACAAACACATAAGAAAAAAGAATGAAAATGTCTGTTTCCGCTTCCTTTGAAATTAATTGGGATACGATCATTGTAACGTACTTATTTCACTGTTCAAACCAAACACCCATTTACTTCCAACAGATTCAACTTTGTATTTTTTTTAATATTTCTCCGTTATAAAGAAATGTTTTTTGTTTGAGTATGACTGTATTCTAGATACAGATGACTACGGTATATATATATATATATATTCTGTTAACGGTAAGGGTATTTCGACAGCTGGGACAGATGATTAACTCCCTTTCTTCTTATGCCAAGCTTTCGGAAATCTTTATTCCATCATCGGGGCTCCTTCATGGAACATGTACAACAGTAAATAGTAGGATAAAACAATATAAAGCAAAACTTACAGAACTTAGGAGTACAATCCCACTTAGATTAAATCCAATCATTAAATCCAAAAAGTTAAAAATAAACAGAGTTTGAACTGCTCTAACACAAAGCTATTACGTGTCATTCCACCATTATATGTATATCTCAAAGAAACAAACAATAGATCACCACGAACGACCTCGGTTCGTTAAACTGATTCGGTACGAACAATTCCTCGAAACTCTCGATATAAATGACATGCCTCACCAGATGTGAACGAATTATCTACTTTTTTAAATTATTTAGTTACAAATCAAGGAAACATAAATCGCGTTTATTGTTACGTCAAAGAACTGATCTCATTATTCATCTAAAGGACCCGTATATATTTGCCGAAGTGGTAGTTTCAATATATAATCATACATGTTACTCAGTTGTTGTACATCCGTTTTTTTATTAATAGGGTTTTCTTGTGCCTTAATATGTAACATCTCTAATAATAGTCTTTTTTTATATTTCGAACTTTTATCCAATATTTTCACATTTTCAAAATCGATTTCATGTTGTTTATCCTGTGCATGCGCTGACAGTGCACATCTTAAATTTCCTTTCCTAATGTCACTCTTATGTAGTGCCATTCTACTTTTTAGCCATTGAGCTGTCTGTCCTACATATGTTTGTTCGCAATTCAAACATGGAATCTGATAAACAATATTTGATTTCAATTCTTTTTTAGTTGGATCTTTTAAACTACTATAGAGAGTTGACACCGTTTTCACATTATAAGTCGCAATTTTGATGTCATAATTTCGAAATGCATTCCTCAAACGGCCAGTGAGAACAGGAATATTTGGAAGAGAACCAAATTTCATTCCGTCACCCACACTTGAAACAACCCTATTTTCTATTTCATGTAGATGTGTGTCCCGAGAATTATACAATATTTTATTCAAAAGAGTCAACTGATACGCGTTCTCCAAAAAAATGTTAAACAATGTCTTAATATTTTTCTCATGAAATGTATTATGTGATAACTTTTTTATTCTGTTTTTCATTTGATTTACGCAATTTATCTTCACCTGGATTGGATGGTTCGACTCAAAATGTATAAACTTATTCGATGACGTGCCCTTTCTATACCAGTCCAATCTTATAACGTTATTTATTCGGCATACTTTTGTATCTAAAAGGAACCGCAAAATTTAGATCTTCTCTTTCCACCGTGAATTGTATGTGTGTCTTACAACTATTAAGAACTTTCCATGTTTCATCCACTTCAGTAATAGGTACAGCAGTAATGATATCATCTACAAATTTTTTTATGAAAGGTAAACTGAACTTTAATCTGGGAATGCATGTGTCTAATACATAATCCATCACATACTGCGCAAGAATAGGGCTGAGCTTTGATCCCATGGCACATCCGAATACTTGTCTATAATATTTATCGTCCAGGCAAAAATAGTTGTTGTCAAGAATCATAGCAACTAAATCAACAAACCTCGATTTCACAATGGACGTGTGTATTTTTATTACCTCCCAGTTTCTATCAATCACCTCCAAAACAGTATCCTTATCCAAAATCCCGAAAAGGTTAACTACATCGAAGGAAACGACAACAAAATCCTGTGGCAACTGATAATCATTCGCCATAGATGCAAAGTGCAATGAATCCCTAACAAAATACTCATTGTCCGAATTATACGCTTGTTTTAAAATCTCCGCAATATATCCTGATAAATTTGTTAACGGACTTTGCACACTAGATACAATAGGACGCAAGGGTGTACCGTCTTTGTGTATCTTTGGGTTTCCATATATTTTCGGACACAACGAATTATACTGTTTTAGTTTCTTTTCATACAAATCGTTGTCGTTTCCTTCGATGTAGTTAACCTTTTCGGGATTTTGGATAAGGATACTGTTTTGGAGGTGATTGATAGAAACTGGGAGGTAATAAAAATACACACGTCCATTGTGAAATCGAGGTTTGTTGATTTAGTTGCTATGATTCTTGACAACAACTATTTTTGCCTGGACGATAAATATTATAGACAAGTATTCGGATGTGCCATGGGATCAAAGCTCAGCCCTATTCTTGCGCAGTATGTGATGGATTATGTATTAGACACATGCATTCCCAGATTAAAGTTCAGTTTACCTTTCATAAAAAAATTTGTAGATGATATCATTACTGCTGTACCTATTACTGAAGTGGATGAAACATGGAAAGTTCTTAATAGTTGTAAGACACACATACAATTCACGGTGGAAAGAGAAGATCTAAATTTTGCGGTTCCTTTTTTAGATACAAAAGTATGCCGAATAAATAACGTTATAAGATTGGACTGGTATAGAAAGGGCACGTCATCGAATAAGTTTATACATTTTGAGTCGAACCATCCAATCCAGGTGAAGATAAATTGCGTAAATCAAATGAAAAACAGAATAAAAAAGTTATCACATAATACATTTCATGAGAAAAATATTAAGACATTGTTTAACATTTTTTTGGAGAACGCGTATCCGTTGACTCTTTTGAATAAAATATTGTATAATTCTCGGGACACACATCTACATGAAATAGAAAATAGGGTTGTTTCAAGTGTGGGTGACGGAATGAAATTTGGTTCTCTTCCAAATATTCCTGTTCTCACTGGCCGTTTGAGGAATGCATTTCGAAATTATGACATCAAAATTGCGACTTATAATGTGAAAACGGTGTCAACTCTCTATAGTAGTTTAAAATTATAATTTTGAATTGTAGAATATGACGTTGGAGGCAGATTTGTGGAAAAATCAATCGAAAAAAATTATCGGTCTAGTCTCAATCGACCGAGGCGTCTGTGGTGACTCAGCCTGTATATGTTCGTTTTATTCAGCGATTCCTTTTTTTAAAACTAACTAAGATAAATCTCCAATTAGGCGAGTTTTCCGTCGCAAGTCTATCCGAAATTTGCCTTTCATAGTTACTATATTATAAATAATAAGTGCAGCTTGGGATAATATTCTTTGGATACAATGACTTAACATCACTATTTTCCATATACATTCTTCTGTACTTATTAGTTTGTAAAGTTTATATACAAACGAAAGGGTATTATAAAGAACATAAGCCAAACGAGCAGATAACAGTTCATTTTGATATCCATATAAAAAAACCGGTCCTCTTTGCACGTCCGGTTCCTTCGCCAAAACATGAAATTTGAAATAATACGCTTATATAAATAAATATAAGAAAAAATATTGGTCTCGTATGGTAATATACTGGATGTGCGTCCCTCGATAACAAATCATTCAGTCCAAGCATTAGCATAATACATAAAAGAAACTGATTTCAACAGCTATACGAAAATTCACATGATGACAACTAAATGAGTTACAACATAGTTTCTTGTTTCATGTCATTTATTAGGTTCAGATGTGAAAAGCAAACACATATTCCCGGTCGATTTATAACGTTAGAGGTGTAATCACAACATCGGCGTGAGTATGTCACCTCCCAGGTGGGAAACGGTTAATGTACAAATCGATCGTAAGGCAATTAATTGCTTAACATTAGAAATGTGATCTGATTACATAAGTTCGTTCATTAAACGAATAGGCAGGGTTATGCAATGTTACACTGGAGAGTCCCTTCAACTTTTGCAAATGCAACAACAAGGACATTGCAGATTGAAGCTATCCTCCGCCTGATAATATCCCTATCTATATGAGGATGCCGTAAAACCTGTTGGATATCTGACTTCGATACTCGGCACAATCTGTTTAACAAAAGTAGTGTTGCCCGGTTCCGGGAAATGAGTTTCAAGACAATTGTGAACGTGAATTGGAATACGGCTAAAACGGGAAATTCGGGTACTCGGTTCGTTTCTATTTAAATTTGGTATTTCCTCGACTCTGTCACTCGACTGTAAGCCGCCAGTATTTCTAGAGGAGTTGCAATTAGAATGCAAATGGAAGGAACCTCTATAGATGTCTTCAGGAAATGATGTTTTGAACCTAGAATCGACTATTCGGTATTGCATCGTCAAAGGTCATCTCTTTTCGTAATAGACAACTAGGATAATGAATTGAATAAAATTCATTTTTTGATAACTTGATTCCAATATTACTGACAGAAGCTTTTCGAAAAGTGAAAAAGCCTCTGTCGGTAATATTGCAATTTCAGTTTTTCAGAGTTCACCAGGATTTAATATTCATTGTCGAACGGAACAGACAAGACAATCCGAATCCTCTATTCAACTCTCCATTTTCTACTTGAGATATTCGAAATCGTGTAAACAAAATCTGGCAAAGCCACGAAAAAGTTCAGAATAAGCACGACTGTTCTTATATTTCAGCGTTTCCGTATTTTATGTACAAAGCTTTAATTCTCTCGGATAAATATTTGTTATTGGACAATATGAACATCATTTCTACTGGAGATATGAAGTTACATCAAAATTCGTATTAATTCTTTCAATTGAATTTTCATTAGAGTAAGAGACTATTAAAGAGATTTGGATGCTTTACTAATAAATATCATTTCAATATGTCTTAATGTAATATATATTTTGACATTACGTATATACATATAGTTATTCCATTTCAAAACTGATCAATCTTCATATTGTATTGAATGAAAAGAATTATGTGTCCAAATAATAGGTCAAATGAGATAATCTCTTCAGATGTTATACCGACTTTTCAAAGTCTTTTTACAAAATGAAATTAAGGTTCATCCCTTTATAACGTCATTAACGTAAGGAAATAAGGTCATTTTCAAGGCTTGAAAGAAAATTCTGATCAAAGACTGCAGTATAGTTCACGCTTTTTGAATTAAACTTTGATCAATTTCGTCGGTAAGAAACATTTTGACAACATTTTCTAATTGTTGGCTTTCGTAAAAACCTAAAATTCAATAGGCTGAAAATCGTAAAAAATCCAAATTTTGAGTTTTTATAGAGGAGGATTTCGTTTAAGTCTAGTCTATAAAAACTCAAATTTTGGATTTTTTACGATTTTTAGCCTCGCTTCACGAACACTTGTACTTCCTGGTACAAGTGGTATTGAAGTCACGAAAAGTTGGGGAAACAACCTCAAAATGGCTATTTTTAGTGGTTTTTCGGCCATGTTTGTTGATGCGATACCCGGCATCTTTTTTCAACGATCTAAAATACATCGAAAACCGTGGAAACATTTTACTGACCAAAAAGTTCTATTTCAACGAGCTATTGACTAGACTAGAAAACAAAATCAAAAAAAATCACGTTATCTTATGATAACATTACTTTTTCACTATATCCTTTATTTGAAAGGGGATTATTTCCCTTCCAACATATTTCAACTTCTCGAGTGCAGGTATATCAAATTCTCAGAGCTGATTTCCACTTTTCACGTTATCCGTCGGGTGAAAGCTCTTCCGCCCGGTGATGTCTGAATTTCAATGCCCAAGAGGACAATGGGTTGTTTGTGTGGGCGGAAATGAGAGGCGTTAGGAAATAAAAAGGATTTACATTTCACCTTGCGTCGAGGGATAAATACAAGCTAGAGAATTAGGCTTGATGTGTGCCGCGCCGTGCCGTGCTGTCTTTTTGAAACGAGCAATGAACGTATCCACTCAATAATTTTCTTCTTTTTGCGACGGGCTTACAAGTGGCTGGAAAATTGAAAAGCAGGTTCGTATCAATTGTATTTTTTACTCGCAATGAAAGCCGCACAGTGCACATTGGAGATACGAGGTTATATTGGGTGAGTTGTCGTGGTAGGAATACGAACCCAATCAGAATTAATTTAGCTTGTTAGAAGATTCGGTGGCCTACAAAAGAATTCATTGAGTACATTTTCCGACTGAGCAATCGTGCAATTTATAACCTCGACTCTGAAATTTGTCATTGTTGTACTACATCGAAGTTGGAATTGCGAATTTTTTTGTGAACGGGGAATTGAAGGAATTTTTCTTCAGATGCATTCAATTGTGCGAAAGTTGAAACAAATTGAATCAAGAACGGAGTTGACAACAAAACTGATTCGTCTTCATAGAAAATTAAAAAAGAAATTCGACACGGGAATGTTACGTTCCGTTTCACCTAGTTTATCCTAACGGGTGCGACATTCCCTTCCCAATGTATACAAACTGTTTACCATGCTCAAAGTGTCACCTTTTGTCGAATACTACACGATTTAGATTGCTTGTAATTTGATTAATTTTGATAGTATTTCACTCCAGCAGTCCGTTAATGCATAGTTGCTGTGGCTCTTTATACGGATATAATTAAACAATTGCTTTCAAAGGACAACAGCGGAATGAGACAAAATTGCTTCAAACACACCGTGACTCAAAGGATCAGAACCGACTTCTCTCACTTCTTTGTTATCTACATTCCATTTAGTCTCGTGAAATTGGATGCACAAGTCGAATCGCCTTGATCTTGAGCATTGGTATTTTCGGCCCATTCGGGGTGTTAATAGAGGAAAGGAATGGGACGCTCTCTGAACCACAGTAAGCCAAGTGATAATTCTTTCACACTGTGAGTTCGGATATTTTGAAGCGATGTTTTACGAGCGCGAAATCTACATCGGGAGCCAAGATTTTCAAGTGAAAAATTTGAGCTGAGAATTTCGCTTCTCTATGAATTCGAAGTGGGATAAGGGCGCAGCGAACATCTCAAAGGAAAATTTCATGAACGATTTATGCGATATAGAATCCATATATTGCCTGATTTTTTGTTATTTAGCCAGGGAATCATAGGTTTATATCCGAAATTATATTGAGTGAGAAGGGAAAGCTTGAATGCAATGATTTAGGCATATGCACTCTGCGTTGGAGATGAGAGGGTGGGGGAGGGGGCCTTCGGCCACCCCCTCTTTTATTTCCGTCCGACCTCTTAGGCCATAGGCGTATCGAATTTTTCTTTAACATTACGAAAAGAGTAACGAAAATTGAGAGAATATACGGTTGTAATGCGGTCGATTTTCGATGTGAATGTCACGGTGGAAGAAAGTGTTTAAGATCGGAGCATAGCGATAATATAAGATTTGAAGTGTGAAGTATAATGATTTGGATAATTTCTTTTCAAGTTTTTATATTGAAGGATGTGAAATAATTTCTTCTTCATTTATTTTTCATGCTTTATTCTTTTAATCTACTCCAATATAAAGAAATTTTTTTTATAATATCGGTTTATTTTTATAGTAGTAATCGAAAATGTGTGAATTTATTTTTCGCATTTTTTTTCGGTTATTTTGGCTTTGCTCGAACCAAAGCGAGGATATACGGTTGTAAGCACAGAATAAAAAACGGTATGTTTTGAGTTTTAAATAAAACTCAAAACATATCGTTTTTTATTGTCTACAATATGATTCATTATATTCTTGAAAAATAATAAAAGTGTGGTGTGGATGATATCCGCTTTTTCATTCGAATAGCTTTATTATTTTATAAGTAAGGAAATATTGGGTTATCAGTCTGGTTAAATACAAATTAGAAGACTCTTCTTTCTTTTCCGCGAACTTTCGGAATTAGTTTATTTTCTCCTCAGGAGAAACTACAATTGTGGTAGGAAAAGAAATCCCTTATTAACAGTGAAAGAATACTTACAAAATTGAGATTAGTACAATTTTACATGTTATGTGTAACAATTATCGTTAGAACGTTTTCGAAATCGATACGATCAAAAATTTGACTTTAGAATCGATGTTGTCAAATATTCTGAATTTTATAGTTCAAGCTACTATGTGAAATTTGTTTTAATAAATTAAAGTTTTCTTCTTTTATCAATTTCAATCAATCATGAATACCAGTTACTCAAAGAAGAAACGTCAGTCCTGGAATTCATGGAATTATCTGATTATGCTATCCTGATCATCTCTAAGGTAATACGTTTCCTATAATCAGATTCATGGTCCAAAATGTTTGTTTCATTGAAATTTGGAAAATGACCAGTTGAAATGGTATGTTGTGCTAAAGCACAAACATTCTTTCCTGTTCTGATATTACTCTGTTTTAATATATTAATTGTTTGACCAATGTATTTTTTTTCGCATTCACTACAAGGAATTTTATATACAACATCACTTTTCTGAAGTATCTTTCAAATAAGTGGAAATGGTTTTCAATGTTTTGATGTTTTTTGTAGTTATTGCAAAATTTCCATTTTTTTAAATTTTTCTGTAAGTTCTTAGATGTATGGGAGAGTTATATAAGTTTTCATTCTGTTTTGTTCTAAAGGATCTCGTGAAGTTTCAATAGTTCGCTGTCTTCGTTCTGCAGTCTGATATAATAATTTATTCAATAAACGTTTTGGATAACCATTTTCAATTGAAATAGCTTCAAATTTTTTAATATTGAAATCCCGCAATGTTTAATGAGATAAACGACAAACTCTAGATTTTAAATTTTGAATAATATTTATTTTCATTCTGAATAGGCGATAAGACAAATAATGTATGTATCTTTGTAAAGCAACTGGTTTAGTGTACCAATCAGTGATAATAGTATTGTCATCTCTTCGAAAAGTTTAACGTCTAATGGAATTGTTCCTTGAGTTTCTTGTTCTACTGTAAACTGAATTTTTGGTTCTATATTATTAGTTATATTTAAAATCTCTTCATTTTGGTTAAAAGGAACAGCAGTTATAATGTCATCAACGAATTTTTTAAAAAAAGGTTGTGGGAATGATAACGATTTGACGAATTCAATCGAGGATATCATCCACTACATATTGAGCTACTGAAGGAGAAGCTATAGAACCCATAGCAGCTCATTCAACATTGAGAGATTCCAATATTAAAAAATTAGAAGCTATTTTAATTGAAAATGGTTATCCAAAACGTTTACTGAATAAATTATTATCAGACTGCAGAACGAAGACAGCGAACTATTGAAACTTCAGGAGATCCTTCAGAAAAAAACAGAATGAAAACTTATATAACTCTCCCATACATCGAAGAACTCACAGAAAAATTTTAAAAAAATTTAAAAAATGAAAACTTTGCAATAACTACAAAAAACATCAAACCATTGAAAACAATTTTCACTCATTTGAAAGATACTACACCTTCTTCTCAGAAAAGTGATGTATATAAAATTCCTTGTAGTGAATGCGAAAAAGAATACATTGGTCAAACAACTACTACATTAAAACAAAAAATAACTCAACACAAGAGTAATATCAGAACAGGAAAGAATTTTTTTGCTTTAACACAACATACCATTTCGACAAATTATTTTCCTAATTTCAATGAAACAAAAGTTTTGGACAATGAATCTGATTATAGGAAACGTATTATCTTAGCGATGATCAAGATAGCACAATCAGACAATTCCTTGAATTCCAGAACTGCCATTTCTTTTTTGAGTACCTGGTATTCATTATTGCTAGAAATTGATAAAAGAAGAAAACTTTAATTTATTAAAAAAATTTTCACATAGTAGCTTGAACTATAAAATTCAGAATATTTGACAACATCGATTCTAAAGTCAAATTTTTGATCGTGTTGATTTCGAAAACGTTCTAACGATAATTGTTACACATAACATTTAAAATTGTACTAATCTCAATTTTGTAAGTATTCTGTCATTGTTAATAAGCGATTTATTTTCGTACCACAATTGTAGCTTCTCCTGAGGAGGAAATAAACTAATTCCGAAAGCTCGAGGAAAAGAAAGAAGAATCTTCTAATTTGTATTTAACCAGACTGATAACCCAACATCTCCTTACTCATTAGTCATTTGGTACAATCAACGAAAAGGTATTTATATTTATTATTTTATTTTACTCCATTAAAGAGAAATCTTTTCTTTCATAATTTCAGTTTATTTTTATAGCTGATTTATTTTTGGAATCGGTTTTTTTTGTTATCTTGGGTGTGCTCAAACCACAGCGATGATATACGGTTGTAAAGTATGGTGCGGATAATAGCTGATCTTTTCATTGAAAACGGGTTTCGAAATTTCAATTTGTCTTCAAGTATTTACATTGAAAGTGAATTCTGTGCCATTTATTTTTTATGCTACGAACGATATTTTTTGGGAATTCAATTGTTTTTCCTTAGTACCACCCCATTAAAGAGAAACATATTTTTTTCCTCTGTTTTTCTTCCTACAATATTAGTTTATTTTTTATGAAAGAAACCTAATAGTTGTAAACTTATTTTTAAAAAAGTTTTTTTTGTCATCTTAGCTGTGCTAGAACCACAGCGGTGATATACGGTTGTAAAGTGTAGTGGATGATTCATTTGTTTTTATTCCAAATGCGTATCGAGATTTCCATTCCTTTGTCAATGACATATTAACTTCGGAATGTATATGAAGTAATTTTTGTTTCAGTTTTTATTATATAATGAACGATACTTGGTAAAGATTTTTTTTTATCAATTAAGAATACCACTCCGTTAAGAAGAAATGTATCTTTTTCCTACATATTTTTCTTCCTATAATATTATCATAGTTTATTTTTCATAATAGGAATCGAAGATCCGCAAATTTATTTTTTTGAATTATTTTTTTGTCATTTTAGCTGTGCTGTTGTAAGTTGTATAGATATGTGTCTGTTCTCATTCAAATCGCCGTTATCCTGTGATCGAAGTTAAAATTTCAATTGAAATAGCAAACAATCAGAATCCATTCATTTCATTTTGCTTTTATGATCAAAAGAAATTCACAGAAGAAGAAAAATTAAAGAGTTTATGTTACGTTACCATAGACGGACATAGACGGAGCAGATAATCGACTACTCGTTATACAACTAAATGAGGTGCACTTGAAATTTAAAAAATAGCAAGCAAGGAACCAAAAACACACATTAAGGTCAAGAACGCTCATTGCTCGCATGTAAATAGAAGATATTTTTTGAACATTCTTAATGAAATACTTTATTGGGATTTTCAATTATATAAATGAAGAATTCACATTCATTCTTTCCTTTCATAACGATAAACTACTTTGTACACGAGGATTGTTCGTTAAAAGATTGCATACATACGGATTGCTCTAATAATAATAATAACGTAGCATTTATTTTTTTCCATCGGAGATAATTAAAAAATATTATGCAGATGGAAAAAAAAACAGCCGCCGTGGTTTCGAACGCGAGATCATTCAGTACGCAACCGACCGCCCAACTACCACGGCTACGAGGACTCGTACACCGAAGTGCTCAATTTGAGGATTAAAACAGACTAACTGCGAATTAAAGGAACTGGAAATAACGACGACGATCCATCCGCACGCGATCGGTAGGCAAATCTTCGAAATTTCTAGTTTTTATTCAGTTCGTTCGATAGCTACATCGATATTTTCCCTGCAGAGGCCGTACCAGCGCCTTCAATTTAGATCTGTCGACGCGTCCGTTCGGAACTTTCCGGAACGCAATCGTATACCTTCGGTACACAAGAGGAATTTTTCGAATTTTCTCAATTTTCTGCCGTTTTCCTTGAAAACGGCTTTACGTATTTCGGACGATTCGTAGCTCATTTTTTTCAAATGTTTTCGTGTAAGCGATAATTTTATACGTGACGTAATAAAGGAGATATTACGAGAAGAAACGTTTTTCCAGCGGAACGATTTGATTTTGGAATTTTTTGCGGAAAATCGGTAGATTCTACCTCCGCGACGTCTCGAAAGGACAGAAAGCCGTATTAATTACCTATCCGAAACGGGAATTCCAAATTTTTTAGGAGCTAGCTATACCTGACCAAAATCGATTCGCTGCGCCCTACTGTTTTCTATTTCTATTACGATAGATCTTACAGTTTTGGGACCTTCCAGCGACAGATTTCTCGCAATAATTGAGGAACATATTTACAAGATCGTCGCGTCGTCCGACGTACCGCTCCTGAGATACAAGCAAAAATTAAATATTTCGCGTTTACGATTTTTTACTCCAAGAAAAGAGGGAGCTGCAGAATCGAGCGGAAGACAAAAAACGAAGAACTATCTTTGTCCTTTTGGAAAATGTATCCCGTGTCTTCCGATCGTACGTACTTGTCGAGATGAGGGCTTCTAAAAATTTCGCGAAAACGAGCGATTTTCGGTTTTTTACGAAAAAATCGAATTAAGTTTGGAGTCCGAGAGCAAGAAAAAATACCCGAGATAAAATACCATTCTACGCGGACCGCGCGAGCCCCCTACCGATCCCCTAGTTCCGCGATGAACGTCACAAAAAATTTTCGAAAAAAAAACGGGCGACCGCCAATAACTCGAAAACGGCCAGACCGATCGCGTCCTTTTTCTAACTGGTTCGTCGAGATCTACCGATCGCTACCAAACGACCCCCCAATCTCTCTACATCGATCCGCACGACGCACATTTTTCTATGATCTAACGCTATCGTAATATAGTGGTAGTACAACCGTATATAACAAACAATTAAGATTTTTTATATGAAAACACCCCCTACTTAATTAATCATGAGTTTTTATTTCGATTGAGGCATTTATCATTGCCAATCATCATGACCATTTCAAGCGTAGAGTTAAGGTATTGTTTTGATTATTTTTACTATATTAATTATTCCTTTTCGTTTACATTCACTTGTGAAAAACTCGCTCGAGATGACGGTTGGATTCATCATTTGAATCCAATTAATTAGCGGATAATAATTTTTTAACATTGTATATGTAGCCGAAATAACGAGGATGTTTCTTGGCAACAAGCCATGAATTTCTTTTAACATCTTTTGTGTTTGCATTTGGTATTGTTTTGTAACCAAAATATCGAGAATAATAAAATGTTGCCGAATCCCACGTCATTATTGAACTCAAATTTCCATTGAATAATTAAACGATTTATGAAAAGGCTCTTTCCCGACCCATTTATGAGAATTTTGATTTTACGGAAAACTTCGTAGCAAACCTCTGAGTTAATTGCTTCATCAAAGTGAACAAAAATGTTTTTATCTTTGAATTCAAAATAATGTCGTGAATTCCGTTACTGAATTTCATTTACTGGCATTGATTCTCAGGAGTACTTTTATGAAAATAAAGTAATTCCTGAATACGGATATTCTTTTTTTTTATTTGTGAAGTTTTGGGGTATCAATTATTTAGTTGTTTGCAGAATTGTCAGTATAAATATAATGGCCCAGTGGGGAAGGCAGATAGAAGTTGTTTATTTAGAAAAACGATTTATTTTCGCCAATGTCAACCGGGCTATTTGGAAACGGTGTTCGTTTATTAAGAATGATCGAGAACAAACAATAATGTTGGTCCTTCATTTCGAAATGGGAGTGATTTAAAATTCCTTTTGCGGAGTTAATCCCGAAATGCCCATATTTCCGTTATAGCGAATGCC
Organism: Novius pumilus; assembly: GCA_020654155.1. Classification (NCBI taxonomy): domain Eukaryota; kingdom Metazoa; phylum Arthropoda; class Insecta; order Coleoptera; family Coccinellidae; genus Novius; species Novius pumilus. The sequence continues at coordinate 1,649,053 of JAIFOV010000472.1, forward strand.
TTGCTCGAACTGGAAAACGAATAAATCATAAGATTTTTCCCAGTATTTTTATGGGGGCTATGGAGTGTAGGGGCCGAACGAAAATATTAGCCTCCATATATTGTTATTCGCTTTGGTGAATACTTTGCGAATTGTAGACCAACGAAGGAATGGATGTCTCCGTTAATTCGCCAAGTCGAAACTGTAAACGTCGTTTGATTAACGATTCTTGCATGAGCTTATAGATTAATTGAGATTTGCTTTCAGCACGAACTAATTAATAGATGTTTACAGTATCCGATGGAATCACGGAAATGAATAAAGCGATCCCGTCACTTGAAAGTTACGGTTCATCTTTCTTCATGAAAACTTTCAATTAAGTTTACTCTTTTTCCATTTCTGCTAGCAGTAATTCATTTCTACGACGGAAACATCATTCCGCCCCCATCCGTGAAATCTGAAATTAATGGCGAAATAAAAAGAAATAGGATCTAGATAATTCGTTAGAGCCGCATCGATGATCAATCGACTGTGAAAATATAATTGAATTATTGATGAAAATAGTGATTTCTTAGAAGAAACTGCGTACCGTGAATATACATACATCATTATTTTGGGATAATAATTCCTCAGTAATCGGAAATGCTCTCAACGACATGGCTGCTTTGCATCGCGATGTTTTCAGGTTGATGATTCTGAAGGATTTTCTCTATTCGACAAGAAAATCAAAATTTGAATATTAATATTTGAATCGTTTACAAAATTTGTATTACGTTGGTTGAACGCAATTTAACGCAATTTAAATATCACATGGTGAGATGTCCTTCCAAAATTATCTAACCAAATTATTTTTCTATTTCAGGAAATTGCAATTGATCCAATCTGCTGGGTATTCTTGCAAAGCAAAAACTCTCTCAAATTAAGCTTTTCTCAACCGCTGTTTGAGTAATCGAAACACGAATATTATTTGATTCAATAGGTTCTGTTACAAGTGTTCGTTGTCAGTACCACGAATAATGTCCCCAGTTCAATCAATGAATGTTACAAAGGGTTTACAATCCAGGTAAAGTATTGAATATTAATATTAAGAGCTTTTCGTTTCGGAAATCTTTTTTACTTGAACAAGTTCATAACGAAATATTTACTAGTAATACCTCGAGAGCATCGAAAATAAACGAATATTTTTCCGAGTCACGAGTCGTAATCTGCGATTACGACGAGTGACGAGTGAAACATATTCTTTATTTTCGATTGCTCGAGTGGTATTCGATGGGATTATACGACGAATAAACCAATTTTAATGAGCTTTTCTTCACAAAAAGCTATGAATTGATTCCACATATATTAGTGTCTTTTCATCGTATTTGTGGGAGTGGGAGAGCTTCAATCGATTTGCCTATTTTATTATTTGGAACATTTCAAAAACGATTCATTTTGATTTTGATGAATACGAAACTTTTGACGTTTGTCGATGCAAACAAATATTTACTTCTATGACTACTGTTGAATCATTGTTATTTTTGTATTGTCATTTCTATGTTTGTTAGTTCATTTCACCCGCCGAAACAACAAGGTGATTATATCGCGTCGTCAAGGAGTATTTAACTTTTGATATTTGTCGATACAAACAAATATTCTTTTCTGTGACAGATATTGAAAAATGTTCACATTTATATCGTTATTTCTATGTTTGTTACTTCATTTCACCTGCTGAAACACCAAGGTGATTATATCACGTCGTCACTTATCTATACGCGGTTGCTAAGAAAAATGGTCGATTGCTATTGGTTTATCATGAGTTGTATAATCAGTTCTTTTCTTATTAGTGTCAATTTCAACTAACAATCACAATTATCCATGCCGCAATATGTCGAAAAACGTGACTGTTTCATGTGTTTGATATTGAGACCCGGTAATTTCGGTTGGCGGTGTAACACATGCCGACAAAATTAATCGAAATTTACCGTCCGTTGCCATGCTAAGCATCGTCTGTTAACAAACTATATTCGGTGACCAAAATGACAATTCTCATCGAGGGTCCTGTCGAGTTCTACGCAAAGTTGTGATTAATAAAACTCACCGTTTAGTACGTGAACTCGAACGCTCGCAACATCTGCATTGGATGGACTACATGAATACTTGCCAGAATCTGAAATATCTGCATGCTGGATCAGGAGGAAGCTCGTTGTAACGTCTCCTTTTTCGGTGATTACGCTCACGCCACCTCGGTTCGAATCATAACTGATGACCTGTAATGATCCAGTTTATATTATTAAAATTGACTCGCATCACCTTCTTCATCACGTTTACGTGCTAATGGTAATGGATAATTATCACACTGGGGAATCGATGAGTTGTAAATAGATTATATTTTGTTTTTTTCGCATTTTGTTTTTCAGTATTTGAATATCATGAAGATTGAAAAAAGAAAGAGAAAGATAATCCATTTGGATGTTAGTCGTACAAACCCTCAAAGACTGACATAAGCGCAGAGCGTGTACAGATATATCTCTTGAACACCGAGTGGGACTGAAATGAATGTATTCGAGGAGGAAAGAGACGAATGGGAAAGGGGAATCCTTCAAAACGATTTTCGTTTAGGATCTAGATATCCTCTCCAGCATGCATCCGCGGTAGAAGCAGCGCTAATGACCTGGAACAATATCTGTCCATGTGAAATAATCTATTCCTGTCTTGACAGCAAGATAAACTGGTGTTTCTATGAAATTATCCCAATTGTCGATAGAACATGAATCATTGCACACAAATGGAATGCAGATAGGTGTATTGGAACACGATTTCCGGAAGATATTGCTCGTTCACAATGCGTTGGTTTGAAATGGAATCTTAGGTAAATCATCAAGTACACAAACTATTCTTGCACATTGAGGAAGAACGTATAACAATGGAGAAATCACGAAAGTTATCTTTGGTTGAATTGAATTGCGAGGGTGTTTTCAATCGGAAAGAAGATCACATGTAAATGAGTGTTGAGCAACTGTATCCTCTACTTTTCCACTTTTTCAATTTCATGAGACGTTTGTCGCGATACAATTAGCAGTTTCCAGGCAAAATGCAACTGTTTTTCTAAGGGGATAAGCAGTCAAGTTTCACGACTTCTTTTATCGTCTTCGAGCAAAGCTGTATGGCAAAATGCAGGAACTATTTTCATATTTTCATTATTTTTTTTTTTAATCTTTATCGACAGTATTAACAGTATTTCTAACAAATAGGTCGTTTTACCCGCTAGTCACATTAATATGGTTACAAAAGTTAGAAATTTAAATTTTATTCTATGTGAAACTGGAATATCGGCAGAAGTAAAATACCTTTCACTTCTGAAAATACTATTTGTAGTGAAAACTAACAATAATTGTTTGGTATTTTAATTTTTGAGACTCTTCGAAATCCAGACGAGCAATGCCTGATGCGATGCGTAAAATGGACTTGAGACTCTAATTCGAATTCAAGGCTGGACGCGGGCCTATTGAGTGAAAACATATTTCTCTTTTTCGTCCTATCTTATCTCCTACACCGTTCTCATAATATCCTGATCAATAAAATTGAAATTCACTAGAATTTGCTATGTGCGTTTCTGAAAATTTTGACTCCATTTCAAACGAATGAATCTGATATTTCTAGAACTGGAGCTGTCTGTATTTATTTTCTCATTATATTAAATCTACCTAGAAATAAATCAGAGTTGTCGCTAAATGTCATATCAACAATTAAGCATTTAAGCTCATTAGTAGAGGCAAATTCAAATATACGATTCCCCGGCAGACACGACAAAACAACGCATAGCTCATTTATATAAGATACAGTGTGTCTATCTAAATATAGCATTCGTTTTTTCAGCAAACAAGACTAAAAGGCGATTCTCGTTTTACATGCAGATTAAATTAGATTTAGATGATGTTCATAACAATCGACAAGGTATTTCCATTCTTGTTATATTGATTGACACCTCTCCTGAAGTGAGAACATAAAAAGATTCGATTGAAGCGTCTTAATTTGAGAAAACTTCTAAAACCTTTGACTTTGCATCAAAAAAAGAAAACACATAAACAAAAATTAATATGTGGTATTGTTTGAACGTTTATTTCAGTCAATATGCAACTAAAAAATAGGGTCTCTCCGAAAAATGACATACCGGGATTTGACTAAATGAATCGTTAGAGGGACAAAAAAGAAAGTTATTGTTCAATTGTCGAAGACTCATTTTTGGAAAAATATTTTGAAACGCGTTTTTCTCAGAAAATATGCGTTTTGGTGAAAAGTTGATTCAACAAAAAATCTAGAGGATATTATTAGCTACAACTTTTGTTCTTAAAGTTACATCGTACGCCTAACGGTACAGACAGTAGATGACACTAAAGCATCAAAAAAGTGGTTTTTCGTCATCTTCAGAGGAAAAAAATAGTTTTTTTGCTATGATGTGAATGCAAAAGTTGTTTGTCACAAAATTAGCTACAACTTTCACTAGAAGAATTTTTTGGTAAAACTTACCGTTTTCGAGCTGGAGCTTGCCGAAGTGTCAAATTGAACATTATAGGCCGTAGTGACGCATGTGCTACAAGGTGAGTCAAAAGTACGGGAACGGCTAAATATCTCGGCAAAAATATGGCGTAGGAAAAAAACAAAAAGACACGTGTCAAATATTTTTTGAAAAGCTATCGATTCACACCAATTTTGCGCCCCCACCCCCACCCTCCGTGGGTGGGACGGGGGACAACTTTGAAAACTCAGATAGGAACTCTCATTTTTATCCCGGAAATGATTCCTTGGACAAAACAACGTTTAGAAATCATTATTTTGGCCCCCAACCAACCCCCGGGGAATAGCAAAAAAACCCATTTTGAGTATTTCTGTAAAATCTGTCGAGTGACATAACTTTTGAATCGATACGCTTACCTCCATATCTATTGACCACCCCTGGTAAGGGAGGGGGCAAAATTGAAAATTCAATAACCAAAAACACGTGTCAAATATTTCTGAAAAAGCACTTTTGACTCGCTACCCTTAGTTTCACTCTTAACGGCCAGGTGAAAAGGTGACTTTCACCCACAACGGAAAAGGTGATGGTTATTGGGGTTATTTGAAAAGTTAAGTTTATACGACAAAACCTGAAAATGTGGAGAAGTTGAAACAAAGAATAATGGATATGTCAGACGGCATAACTCTAAATATGTTAGACCCCCCCAGGGGTGGCCAATGGGGATGAAGGTAAACGTAGCGATTCAAAAGTCATGTCACTCGACAGATTTTACAGAAATACGTGGAATGGATTTTTTGCTACTGAATTTTTAATTTTGCCCCCGCCCCAACCCCAGGGGTTGGGTTGGGGGGGTCGAAAAGATGTTCTCTAAACATAGCTTTGTCCAAGGAATCCATTTCCGGGATAAAAATGAGGGTTTATATCTGAGTTTTCAAAGATGCCCCCAGACCCACCCACGGGGGTTGGGGTGGGGGCGCAAAATTGGTGTAAACCGGTAGATTTTGAAAAAATGTTTGACACGTGTCGTTTTGTTTTTTCCCTTTGCCGAGTGACTGCCGGTATAAGCAGTCCCCCTTTTGATAGCCAACAGCTTCGGGTGGAGGAGCTATCAAGAGGTAGGGCCATCTCTGGTCCATGGATTGAGAAATCGGTCCAAAAGGCGGATGAACGGCATGGGAATGCAGAAGGCAAGCGTAAACCACTGCATTAAAATCATATCGATTTTCCCTAGTACAAATCATCATGGCTGAAAACAACAAACAAACGGCCCTCAGTCCCCGGCAGATCTTAAATGATCAGAGGGTGCGACTAATCCCCGGGTCAGCTATGAGAGTTGGTACATGGAATGTACGCAGTTTATATGAACCTGGAAAAATACATAATGTTATCTAGGAGATGCAAAGGTTAGTCCTAAGCATCCTAGGAATCAGTGACACGAGATGGCCGAATTCTGGACAACAATCAACAGCCAACGGCACCATTTAATATTCAGGAAGTGATGACAGATACCATAGATATGGAGTTGCGATCGTGGTATCCACAGGAATCAATAAATCAGTAATAAACTTTACCCCTATATCAGACCGAGCCATGCTGCTCCAACTTCAAACGAATCATTGTAAATTAAACATAATTCAAACATACGCCCCTACAGCAGATAAATCTGACGAAGACATCCAGGAATTCTACAACGAAATAAATGGCATTGTGCAGTCTCTGAAATCAAGGGACATAGCACTGGTATTGGGAGACTTCAATGCCAAGATTGGCAAGGGTAGATTTGATAAATATGTGGGAGAATATGGACTTGGTAGGAGAAACGAAAGAGGCGATAGACTGCTGCAATTTTGCCAAGAGAACGAGTTTATTATATGGAATACGTTCTTCAAACTTCCAAACCGTCGTTTGTACACCTGGAAATCTCCGCAAGACAACAAACAAAATATAGTCAGGAACCAAATCGATTACATCCTGATAAACCACAGATATAAAAATGTAATCAAATCAGTAAAAACCTACCCAGGGGCAGATGTCTCATCGGACCATAATCCCTTAGTAGCCCGGTTTTTAATAACACTTAAAAAACAACGAGTACTACCAACAGCAAGTCATATAGACGTCTCGGGTCTGAAAATACAAGAAACAAGGCAAAAGCTACAAAATAAGATCAACGACAACCTCAGAACCCTCAGGAACAATCAAATAACAACGGAAGAAGACGTGGACAAACAATGGGAAGTTTTAAAAAACGCACTGATTGAGCCAAGCAAGACTATTCTGACAAAACAGAAAATAGAAAGTAAGCAGGAATGGATGACTCCAGAAATTTTGAACTTGATGAACGAACGACGTGGTGTAAAAGGCAATAACGACGCATATAAGAATATTCAGCAGGAAATTCGATCAAAAACAAGAGAAGCAAAAGAGAGAGTGTTTTACAGAAGAAAATGCGACGAAATAGATGCCCTTCAAGAAAAGCGCGGCAGCTTCAATGTTCACAAAAAAGTAAAGGAACTAGCAGGATTGGGGAAAAAAAGACAACTGTCAATACTCACGGACCAGAATGGCAAAATTATTATAGAAATGGAAGAGAAACTGAGAACATGGAAGAATTACATAATAGAACTATTCGATGATGAGAGAAATATAAGCAGAATAGTAACAGAACAAGAAAACAGTGGACCGGAAATAACTAAAGAAGAGGTCATCCATGCTATAAAATAACAAAAGATAGAAAAACCGCAGGTCCTGATGAGTTAACCTCTGAAATTCTCAAACTGATAGAAGAGGAAAACATATACAGTCTAACAGATCTGTTCAACACCATATACAAAACATGTATTATACCCAGGGAATGGTTGCTATCAGTGTTCGTCACTATCCCGAAAAAACATAATGCAAGGCAATGCACAGACTTTCGAACAATCAGTCTAATGAGTCATACACTAAAAATATCTCTGAAGGTGAGTGAAGGCGAGACACAGTTCGGTTTCCGAGATGGCTTAGGCACAAGAGAAGCACTATTTGCTTTGAACGTCCTCGCCCAGCGATGTATGGATATGAATCAGGATCTTTATATATGTTTCATTGATTAAAACAAAGCCTTCGATAGGGTCCGACACATAACAAATTATCCAGCTTCTGAAAGAAAAGAAATTAGACACCAGAGATATAAAAGTTATTACGAATCTTTATTTTAATCAAAAAGCAGTGGTAAAAATAGAGGGAAATAACACCGAAGAAATAGAAATCCGTCGAGGCGTTAGGCAGGGGTGCGTGCTATCACCGATGTTGTTTAATCTCTATTCAGAGGAAATAATGAAACGAGCACTGGACGAAGAAACGAAAAAAAGAAACGTAAAATTAACGGAGTGCCTATCAACAATATAAGATATGCGGATGATACGATCCTGATGGCTGCCAACCTAAACGATTTACAGAGATTATTAGAAAAAGTTAATACATCGAGTGAGGAGTTAGGACTGTCACTAAACGTAAAAAACACAAAATTTATGATAATATTCAAAACAGCAAAAAACAATTCACAAGTTCATATAAATAACCACTCCATAGAAAAAGTTGACAGTTATAAATACTTAGGTACAATTGTAAATTGAAATAACGATTGTTCTGAAGAAATTGAAACTAGAATAGGACAGGCGAGAGCAATATTTTGAAAATGAAAAGAGTGCTCTGTGGCAGCGATCTCAGCTTGGATTTAAAAATCAGAATGGTGCGATGCTATGTTTTGTCGGTTCTGTATTATGGTGTGGAGGCTTGGACTCTGAAGAAACTTGACATAGGGAAACTGGAGGCATTCGAAATGTGGTTGTACCGTAGAATACTTAGGGTGAAATGGACCGCTATAGTGACCAACATGGAAATCTTGCACAGAATAAAAAAGGAAAAAGAGATTATCATTACGGTAAAAAAGCGGAAACTTCAGTACCTTGGACACGTCATGAAACAAGAAAAGTACCACCTACTCCAACTGATATTACAAGGGAAATTTCAGGGAAAGAGAAGTGTAGGAAGAAGGCGTTACTCATGGATGAGAAACTTACGTGGTTGGTTCGGGTGCACCAGAAACCAACTATTTGGATCAGATGTGTCACGAATACGTATAGCACTGATGATTGCCAACCTTCGCAACGAAGACGGCATTTAAAGAAGAAGAAGAGATATTTAGCCGTTCCGGTACTTTCGACCCACTTTTTATATGAATTTTATAATAAAAATAATTTCAAATTAAAAAACAACAATATTCATTTTATATATTCATTTTGAACACTAATTTTGGTGAAGAAATAACTTTTCCTTGTTATTAAAGCTTGATTCAAATGATTCACTAACGGTTGTAACAAATGTTGATACAAAATAAGAATTCTTTTTTACATTGACTTTTTTACTGTTAAGTATTTGAATTATCATTAAAATAATTAAGGTTTCACGAAGAAAAATTTCTATTTCCACTTTCTTTCCACTGTAAATATTGATTTTGATAAATAATATGTAATAAATTATTATTATTTACTTTTTTTTTAAAGGAGATAATTGTAGGTCATGTGTTCATTTCATTTTTTTTTATTTAACAATTAAATTTTTTTGCAAATGAGAATTAAGGTTCCAAATCATTACTTCGAGCCCTCCTTGGTCTTGGTTGGACTGAAGATTCGCTAATTTTCTCGATAGACGTTATATTCACCGATTCTGCGTCTCTTTTTTTCTCCGTGGCCATCATAGTTGCTTCTAGTGTTCTGTTGCTGGTGAACGCTTTTAAGAAGGAAAAACCAAATCACCATCTTCGAAATAAATTGTATCTTCTTCAATCAGTGGTATGTTGGTACAACTGTCCCTGCTGCAGTGTTTACAAACAATGAAGCAGTAGAGATTGCTTTCCTACATCCACAATTACTCGTATTACAACCACACGAGATAAGTTTCATGAGTTTCTCTGGTGCTAGGGGTTGTACTGTCCTTATTGGATCCAGTCCTCGAGAAGTTTCTTTCCATCCTCAATTCGTTGCTTCATAATCATTTCCTAAGCATGATTGAACTTGAAGGTATACTCGTCGTCTATGAAAATTCGCAGCATCAACCGAAGGTGGTACAGAACTCAAATTAGAGTAAGTTTTTCTGCTTGGCTATTGTTTGTAACTTCTTCAGTTGAATTTCTTGGACTCGACATCATTGTATAGAGCTGTGAAAACCTCTGGTCTATCAAGTTATTGCTGCCAAGTTGTTTCTTGTACACATGACTTACAATTATCTCCTTTAAAAAAAAGTAAATATTAATAATAATTTATTAACTGTTATTTATCAAAATAAATACTCACAGTCAAAAGAAAGTGAAAATGGAACTTTTTCTTTGTGAAACCTTAATTATTTTAATGATAATTAAAATACTTAACAGTAAAAAAAGTCAATGTGAAAAAGAATTCTTATTTTGTATTAACATTTGTTACAACCATTAGTGAATTATTTGAATCAAGCTATAATAACAAGGAAAAATTATTTTTTCATCAAAATTATTGTTCAAAATAAGTATATAAAATGAATATTTTTGTTTTTTAATTAAAAAATATTTTTATTATAAAAGTCAAAAGTACCGGAACTGCTGAATATCTCGGCGAAGGGAAACACATAACGACACGTGTCAAATATTTTTTTTTGATATTTTGCGCCCCCACCCCAAACCTTGTGGGTGGGTGTGGGTCTGGGGGCAACTTTGAAAACTCAGATAGAAACCCTCATTTTTATCAGGAAATGGATTCCTTGGACAGAGCTACGTTTAGAAAACATTATTTCGACCCCCCAACCCCGTCCTCGGTGTTAGGGCGGGGGCAAAATTCAAAATTCAGTAACGAAAAAGCCATTTTGAGTATTTCTGTAAAATCTGTCGAGTGACATGACTTTTGAATCGCTACGTTTTCCTCCATCCTTATTATTACCACCCAAGAGGGTTGTGGTCTAACATATTTAGAGTTATGCCGCCTGACACATCCATTATTCTTCATTTCAACTCGTCCAAATTTTCAGGTTTTGGCGGATAAACTTAACTTTTGAAATAACCCCAACAACCATCACCTTTTCCGTTGAGGGTGAAAGTCAGTCACCTTTTCACCTGGCCGTCAAGTGTGAAAGCAAGGGTAGCGAGTCAAAAGTGCTTGTGCAAATACAGGGTGGCCAGAACAGTGACGTCCAAAAATAAAATTTAGGTCCCTCGTATCGTGGGGTATCCAAATCACCCCCATGTATGTAGTCCGATTTTTTATAGTTTTCGAGTTATGATTTTTTTTCTGAATTTTCGGGAATTTCCGACATGACCAACGAATTTTTATCTTCCTTGAAAAAGTAAAGAACGTTTTCTTGATTTTTTTTTTGCAATTGATTTTTTATGATTTGTACTTTTATGAGTAAAAGAATCAGCTTCACAACTCTAATATAAGCTGTCAAAATGTTGGTCTAAAATGAAAACTTTAGGATCGTTGAATCATGACCTTAATTTTTAAGTTTCAATTAAAAATCTAAAAAGGTGACTTCGTAGGTACTAAGTGGGCTTTAAAACTGCGCCAGACTCTTAGCTTTAATAAGCATTAAAAAAAAGTGGTACTTAAGGGGGCTGAAATTGCTGAAATTGGCTTTTAAAGGCAACAAGGTGAAAACTTCTGAAAATAATTAATTCAACAAAAAAATTTTCTTTTGCCATTTTATCATTCCAAAAGTAATTTGTTGAAAGAAATTACTTGAAACTAACCAACAAATACTTCACAGGTTCGGTAAAAAAATTATAGACAAGAAATGGTATTATCAATAAAACCCAAAAAAGCCAATTTTAGCAATTTCAGCCCCCTTAAGTACCACTTTTTTTTCATGTTTATTAAAGCTAAAAGTATGGCGCAGCTTTAAAGCCCACTTAATACCTACGAAGTCACCTTTTTAGATTTTTAATTGAAACTTAAAAATTAAGGTCATGATTCAACGATCCTAAAGTTTTCATTTTAGACCAACATTTTGACAGCTTATATTAGAGTTGTGAAGCTGATTCTTTTACTCATAAAAGTACGAATCATAAAAAATCAATTGCAAAAAAAAATCAAGAAAACGTTGTTTACTTTTTCAAGGAAGATAAAAATTCGTTGGTCATGTCGGAAATTCCCGAAAATTCAGAAAAAAAATCATAACTCGAAAACTATAAAAAATCGGACTACATACATGGGGGTGATTTGGATACCCCACGATACGAGGGACCTAAATTTTATTTTTGGACGTCACTGTTCTGGTCACCCTGTATATTCTACACGTGTTTTTGGTTATTGAATTTTCAATTTTGCCCACCTCCCTTACCAGGGGTGGCCAGTAGGTATGGAGGTAAGCGTAGCGATTCAAAAGTCATGTCACTCGGCAGATTTTACAGAAATACTCGAAATGGGTTTTTGCTACTCCCCGGGAGTTGGTCGGGGGTTTCTGAACGTAGTTTTGTTCAAGGAATCCATTTCCGGGATAAAAAATGAGACTTCTCATCTGAGTTTTCAAAGTTGTCCCCCGTTCCGCCCACGGGGGATGAGGGTGGGAGCGTAAAATTAGTGTGAATCGATAGCTTTTCAAAAAATATTTGACATGTGTCATTTTGTCATGTTTTCGCCGAGATATTTAGCCGCTCCGGTACTTTTGACTCACCTTGTAGCACATGCGTCACTACGGCCTATAATGTTCAATTTAACACTTCGGCAAGCTCCAGCTCGAAAACGGTAAGTTTTACCAAAAAATTGTTTAAGTGAAAGTTGTAGTTAATTTTGTGACAAACAACTTTTTAATTTACATCATACCAAAAAACTATTTTTTTCCTCTGAAAATAACGAAAACATCCCTTTTTTGATGCGTTAGTGCCACCTGTCTGTACGGTTAGGAAAAAAAAATTTAGTTAATAATGTCCTCTACATTTTTTGTTCGATAAATTGTTCACCAAAACTCATAGTTTCTGAGAAAAACGCGTTTCAATATATTTGTTTGAGTTTTCTCAAAAACAGGGGGGGATGAGGCAATTTAACATTAACTTTCTTTTTTGCCCCTCTAACGATTTCTTTGGTCAAATACTGATATGTAATTTGTCGCAGTGCAACTTGCATATGGACTAAACTACTTTGTCGTTTTCTTATGCATCTGCCTGTATTCGATGTGAACGATAAAATTGATAGAAGGAAAGATAAAAAAGTTCAGTTAGAAATTCAATGGTTGCGTTTCCCGTTCGAAAAAGCTCGATAATACTGGAGCTCAAAAGGAAACATTGTAACTGACATGTGTCGCAGATTCTCAACGAAACAATTGCTTGAAAAAGCAACGAACATCGCTTCCAATATAGAATGCATTGGAGAATCAAGACAGACAGTTTTTCCATTTATACACAAACGCTTACTAGTGAAAATGACGCGAGAGTATATTAAAAATTATTCAGAAAATACATTATTCTGAATAGGAAGGTCGAGCACTTTTCATCTCCAAATTAACACTTGTCACATTCGATTACATTCTATTTACCACTTCCGTATTACATTCATTCACATCAAATAAAATTGCCAATTCCGTTATATAGAAAGATTATTTTTCACGAAAAAGTGCAACGGATAAATATTGAACAGTGTTCTCGCAAACAAACGACAATATTGGCAAGCGCAGTGGCGCAGCGGCGACAACAAATAACTAAATGAAACGAGCAACGAATATTGTGATTGCGTTTTCCAACTACTTCGATGCCGATCAGTTTAAAATTGAAATGCCCAATTCGGGTCAGTTTTTTCAGTTGGTTCCCCCATATGTCAAACAGAAGCTCGTGTACTGGTAAACATTGTTTTTTTCACTCACTAGAAATGGTAAAGTTTTTTAGTTGGAAAACATTTGCGAACCTTTTGTTTTCACTTTGCTACTGCGAAATTTATATTGATTATTGTCGGCAATAATTTATTTTCCGAAATAATCGAAAACATGATGGGAAAATCAAAATTTGTTTTTCTGGATTTGTGCCCTTCGCTAATTTTTTTATAGAATAAGAAATGTGTGATGTAATTAAAAATAATTTTCACTTAACACCAAGTTATCCTGTGTTCCTCTTTTTGATTGGCACTTTTTCCAATTCATCAAAGAAGTGAGTAATTTATCTCTGATGATGTTCGCTTATAGTGTTAACGAAATCACCATGCAACGAAGATTCAATTTTGTTTTTCCCTAATTTTTAAAGTTTAGTAGGATTTATTAATGAATGATGAATTTAATAATAAATGAAGAAGTGTATAATTAGATTGGTTTCTAGAATAAGAACTGGCGTTAATTAGTACAAATTGAAATGGTTCAAAGGTCCTACTCAATTTTCATTTGAATTCAATTTGAATATTTGAATAGAAGCTGGTATTTCTAAGTTTTAATTAAAATTGATTGATTAAATCATGGTCAACTATGGTAGGTACATGAAATATTTCTCACATTTTTTTATCGCAGTTATAAATATTATACGAGACTTTTATACATAGTGAAATTGAATTTTCTATCACAATATTATATCTCACAACAAGTGTAGAAAGGCGATGATTTCGTGCGAATGTCAGCTAGACACGAGCAAGAAAATCTGACTTTCCACGAGTAATGAACGACACTTTTCAAGCGACCACAAAAATGAAGTTCTACGGTAATTACTCTGAAAATACAAAATGAACGGTTCATCCGAAAAATTATAGATAACTTTATTTGTGTGTTATTTCGTACAGGAAAACCTAATCTAATTTATTCATGAATTTAGAATTGAAAAAATGGCGAATTTAATCAAGTTATGCTTTTCGTTAATGATGCGATATGTTCTTTTAAGTTCTGGTACCTCGTTTAATGAGATATACGAACTCAACTTCTCATCTATTTCTATCTACTTGGCATAGGTTTCATTTCGATGGTACCACTTTCCCGCACGAATCAAACCTGTCGTACCCGTGCGGGAAAGATATTTCCGCACAGTTGCTTGCAATTAGTTTCTACAATAGGTAAGCGTGACGATATGTATCACTTTCTTAACTGGTCGCCTGAAAAGATTATACTCTCAGTGTCTGAATTATAAATCAGGAGACAAATAAGTATTAATAAGTATTAATAACAGACTATATACCGGGTGTCCCAAGTTATCGAATACAGGCCATAACTCCGTTATTCGAAGAGATAGAAACATAGATCAAAGACTAATTTTATTTATCTTACATTATCTCTCAAATAGCGTTGAAAAAATTCATTTACTTCATCAACCACTCGACTTTTTTTTATCAAACGGCACCCCTTGTGAATTTTTATAGAATATTATTCATCAATTCATCCTGAATACAACAGAATAGCATACACAGTGTTTGTATTTTTTTTATAGTTAAATCCATCGCATTGAATTTTGTATTATGGGGTGATACGACTCGTAGCATATTTCGAATAGGAAATGGACTGTGTATTTTGCGTATCTTCAATTTTAATTCAACAATAAAATTTAAATTGGAAAAACGTCTCGATGGGGCTCACATGCAAAAGGTATCTTCTTCACCAAAATTGATATTTATGATTCCTAAATTATCAATGTCATGACAGAATTTGTTATCGTGACTATATTCAATTCAATGACTTTATTGAATTTCGAACGAATAAATACAGACTGTCCCACCAGGAATGCCCATCAGAAGTTAACGGAGAAATAGTTGTCCGATTTGTTTGAAATTTTGTACATTGGCAACAATACATCGAGGCTAACTTTCTCAAATAGTAGAAACAATTTTCCACTTCCGGTTACACCGAAAATGACACCTGCTCTCCTATTTTAAATGGACACCCTATATATTTTAACATCATTCGATGGACTTTTTAATTCTAGATGATTTCATGTACCATTTCTCATATCTACATTGAGTAGTTTCCGAGTTATCTGCATATTTGTGAAAAAAATTACAGATAAGGCCTTTCGAAAAAATTAGTTTTTCTCAATATCACAATGCATAATTTTAGATTTGCTCTCTGAAATGAAAAGATTACTCAATGTCATTTTATAAAGGTGGGCAATCTATGTTATACAGGTTGTTCAACATACACTGCCGAATTTAGATTTGCAAAAATGACGATAACTCAGTTTTTTCAAACGTAAACTCCAAATTTTTTTTTTGTATTTGGATAAAGAACAAAAAAATAAGGGTAGTTTGTTAATAATTCCTTATACATAATGGTACTGTTTTTGAGATAACTTGAAATAATTGTCACATGGAGGCAAAATATCAAATTGCATCATATTATTATTCTGTGTTCTCTTTTTGCACTTGCACGTCAGAAAGCTCTATGAACATCAAATCAAATTTCGGTTCTATGCTCTTATTGTTGACAGTTGTCTAAAAATGGGTGAACGTTTGAATTACACAAACGAAGATTATTTAAATTTGTTCAGCGTTTATGTTGAATCTAACAGGATTATTTCTCGAGCATGCTATACATTTGGAATTAGATTTCCAGAGAAACCGAAACCGTCACGAAAAACTCTGGAACGAATTATAGAGAAATTCCTACGCTGTCTATAAATCTGAAGAACTGTTCAACAATCATTAAAAGAATCTCGCCCTTGTAACTTCTGATTTCCATGTGCCATGGCGTAGGAATTTTTTGATGGATTTTCTACAGGTTTTACTTGTTCTGGAATAATTTTGCATAAGTATAATGTTATGTACCTAATAATGAACAGTTTTATTTCTAATCGTTCATATCTTCAAATGAAGAAGTTATCGTTCATGAGTCAATTACCACTGCTGACACAGTCACTCGCCTGTTTGAAAAAGCTTCTCAAAATGATGACAACTCTTCGAAGCGGCTGAAAACAAGAATTTTCTCTGAAACTGTTAAGCCCATGGAAGTTCCTAATCGACAGTTTTTGTATTTTATCCATCTAGGTTTCTCTGCATTTCTAGTGCTTCTGTCTCATTGAAATTGATTCAGAAATTGTTTTTTTTTCATGAAAATAAAAGAAAATACTGTAATCAGAATGGATTGATGAATAATATTCTACAATAAATCACAACGGGTAACATTTGATAACAACAAGTTGGGGTTGTATCGGAGGGGTTGATAAAGTGAATGGATTTTTTTAACACTATTTGAGAGGTTATGTAAGAAAAATAAGGTTAATCTTTTATCTATCTTTCTATGTTTTCGGATAACAGAGTTAACTTGGAACACCCGGTATACAGGCTGTCTCACATTACCATAATCATTAGACGTTTTTAGAAAACTAATGGCTCAATCTTTACGAAATTTTGTACATCCGGTTCTGAGAATATGATCTACAGTTCTAAAATATTCTCAAGATGGTAGTACTTTCAGTTATAGCGGAAGTTAATATCAACTTCGTTATTTTAGATGTAACATTCCGTATTTTTCTAATTATTCAGACGGCTCGTTAAATTTGCGGAATGTTTCACCGAAAAAATTTTCGCTATCTCCTTTTTTTACCAAATTATTTGCATTTTTTTTGGAATTTGCAGTGAAAACATAATGTAAACTATCTTTGAATATTTAAGGTACGCTCGATTAAATTACATTTTTTTCTCACACTATTATGAATAAGATAATGGGGCTTCAGAGGGAAAGAAAATTAGAAAGTATCTTGGTACAGGCTGCTCCAAAACTTGGGTCGAAGTAGCATATTTCAAAACGTCACAATTTCAATTTGTTCAAATGGCAACACCAACTTTTTTTTAAGTACGATTAAAATACTCAGAAAAATAATGATAGTTTTACTATACAACTATTTATCTAATTCTGGTCATTTTTTGGGAAATCATCAAAAACCGCATTTATAGATCTTTTCGCACATTGAAATGAATATGTTGTGAACACTAATTTTATAATAATTATTTAGTTTATATACACGATGGTTTGCTCGTCCTAGCTTGTCGATATAGAAGTGTTTTTTCCTTGAAAACCAGATCCATCCGAAAAATAAAGTGATTATTTTCATCAGAAATCAATCATTCAAGAGATTTTGATTTTCTTGTGCCGTCATTTTAGAAATTAACATAGATAACATCCAAAACAAATACATCTGCCACTCAAAAAACAATTATCAATTTATATAATTCACCTATGACTATGAATTAAAATCTTCATTCGAAATTTGCATTGATAAAATGAGTTATCCCAATGATGTCTTCTTGGATTTATTTATTCTGTACGGTCAAAATGAAAGAGTGATCGAAAAAAATTGTCGGGCATTCAACAGAAAATATACCAATTTACCAAAAATTGAAGGGACATAAAAATATGGTTGTTGTAGATTTCCCAGAAAATTGCCAGAATTAGATACAGACTTGTACAGTAAAAATTTTTTTTTTCCGAGTATTTTAATCCTATTTAAAAAAAAATTGGTGTTTCCATTTGAGGAAATTGAAATTGTGACCTTTTGAAATATGCTACTTCGACCCAAGTTTTGGAGCAGCCTGTACTAGGGATGTTACGGAGGTGGTTTGATCGGAGTCGGAGTCGGAATCGGAGGTCGCACATTCACCTCCGCGAAGTCGGAGGTATTTCGGAGTCGGAGTCGGAGGTGTTCCGAAATTGGATAATAAAATTAAATCGTTCGCGCTACAATAAACTTTACTATTAAATCATAAAAAAACCATGGTATACGTAAATATGAACTGAAATATATATTAGAAAGAATAAAAATCCAAATAATAATGAAAATTAATTTCACTGCTTTGTCTTCGTCTGACCTACATCAAGAATTGGACAATTTCTTCTGGAATTTTGGAATATATATCACTACAAATATTGTGAATGAAAAATCTGGCCACGCCACATATTATAATTGTGCGCCAGCGTTTTGGATGCGATCAATCCCCCTTTTGCTTCTTATCAAGAAATTGATACCTGCTTCTCAGCTTCGGTTGATGGAGTTCTTGAATATTCTTTCGTTGTCTTTCATTCGGCATTAATTATGTTCATACTTATCAATATGCATTAATTTCAAGTGCCCTTTGAATGGAGTTGTAGTACAACCTTTTCTATAATATATTTTTTGGCGAGTATTACGCTTCGCATTATTCAAGTCAGTTTCACTGAAGTTATTCCAAATTGCACTTCTTTTATATAAAAAAAACTTCAAGGAACAATGAACTAAAATGAAGGATCAAAAACCCAGAGACCATTTCACTCAATTAAATACAAAACTACTCGCAAAAGGAGAAACGAAAAAGTCTAAAATAATCTGAAGACAAACCAGAAATTTTATCATTCTCATCCCTTCTTGTCTTAAGAACAAAAGACATATTAAAATACACGAAAATGACTTCTCAATAGGTCAGATTGAGTTTCAGTTCACAACTGAAATATATTTCCAAAAAACAACGATTGCACCTCCGAAACCTCCGACATAAAAACATCGGAGTTGAAGTCGGAGTCGAATGTCGAATTTCCATCGGAAGTTCCGATATATCGGAGTCGGAGTCGAAGCTTCGTAACATCCCTAGCTTGTACCAAGATAATGTGTAATTTTCTTTCCCTCTGAAGCCCCGTTATCTTATTCATAATAGTGTGAGAAAAAAATGTAATTTAAGCGAACGTACCTTAAATATTTAAAGATAGTTTACATTATGTTTTCACTTAAAATTCCAAAAAGAATCTAAATAATTTGGTAAAAAAAGGAGATAGCGAAAAAGTTTTCGGATGAAACATTCCACAAATTTAGCGAGCCATCCGAATAGGTAGAAAAATACAGCATGTTGCATTTAAAATAACGAAGTTGATATCAAGTTCCGGTATAACCGGAAGTACTACCATCTCGAGAATATTTTAGAATTGTAGATCACGTTCTCAAAACCCGATGTACAAAATTTCCCAGAGATGGTGCCATTAGTTTTCTAGAAACGTCTAATGATTAAGGTAATGTGAGATAGCCTGTATACTGATTTATTTTCGACATAGGTTTATATATCCAATCCTCATGTGCAAAATAAGTGGAATTTTTGAGAGAAGTCGACGTGGAAACGACAATGGTCGTTCTATGATCCCATAATACACGATGAACACGTTCTGAAATACGATATTCGATCGTATGATAGGAGAATCAAGCGTTGAGCGCAAGGTGAATCGTAATTCGTAATGTTCCTTACCGATTTCCACGTTGAGTGTAACATATTTCAAACCACCGACATTCCTATGAGAAAACGTTCAACTATCGCCTCATAAATAAAAAGGCGTTTCCGAATATATCTGGAAAAATTTTTAGACAAACATGACTTCTACAATATTTGATGATGCATGTTCTTGTTTTCAAGGGGAAACCGGTACGGGAATAGAAGGAGATCTATTCACACACATTTATTATCGCTTAACCGACAGGTATGTACGTGAAATTTATTTATTTTCATCTACCATTATATCACGTTTATGGCTTGGCGTTCGCATGAAAATCGAGCACGAGGCGTCGAACGAAATTGATCTAGTTACTTTCGACCGATATACATTCAGTGTGCCGTAATAGAAAAACCAAGCTGAAACCGTTTTCATTTCGAAACGGAATCGGCATTTACGTCAAACACGCGAACTTTGCAATAGGTACAAACTGTCTACGACAAAACGCTTCACCCACCTACACGTAAGTACATCGCATCGTAGTTTTTTCCACGATATTCTACGTTGAATCATCGATCGATCAGTGCCTTGAATTATTTCAACGTTTCGCCTTTGATAATTTTGGCATATTAATAGAACATTTCGTGCACTGAATTGGAAAGATATATCGAGTATTTCGCTATTTGAATATTTGGATTATTCATGGTGATTTATTGGCCCGATATATATCAAAGTGATACATTTTACTACAACTGTTTATACAAGGTGTAATTAGACCGACAAACTTCTAGTGGATGTTCTAGACGACATAATTTTAGGTCGATTCGACTAAAATCACATAATCCAAAAATGCTTCGTTACGAAACTGTTGCCCTCTGAAGATGACGTCCAGGCTACAGTTTTGGACAAATATCTCCAAAACGGTTTCATCAGAAATATTGAAATTTTAAACTTTGGCTAATAGAAAAAATGAATGAATTTTTTCCATGTCAAAAGCACAGGCGGAGGAGGGAGGTTATTTTTATTAAAAATTTTTTACCTTTTTTCTTTACAGGTTCAGATCGAATTCATAAACTATAATATTTTTTCTTGCAGAAAGGTGCTCTTGTACCATATCGCCCAGATGAACAGATTTTGAGAAAAATTGATTTGAAACTTTCTCTCGGTTTATTACTCAATACTCGTTAGTAAATGAAATATCAATTTCTTGTACTTCATTTCTAATATTTTATTGAAACTTTACCTCATTAAACAATTGTTACGAAATACGTGACCACCATTATTTTAAATGCATGAATTAATGCAAATCTTTTATGTAGAAATCATCGTGTTGGTGTAAAGATTAGTGAAAATTTTCCGTGGTAATTTATCTTATTAATTAAATTGATTCTGAAAGTTGTCTCATGCTTATTTCGGAACAATTTTTTTGAATTAAGTATACCTAAACACAAAAATCGCTCTTCATTATGAACATTGAACTAATAGATCTATGATTTGGCCGGCCTGGTGGTCGGGAGGTACACTGAGTCTACCTCCACCCACCAGGTCGCGGATTCGAATCCCGCTTCGGGTTTGGATATTTGTTAGTGTTCACGGTGGTGGGGGATATTTATAAAAATTTGACCAAGATATATAACGGAAACTGTGTACATGGCTTTTAGTTGCTGAGCACATATAAATAGAAAAAAAAAAGATATAGAATTATGAAGGAATCATAGAATAAATGAATATTTACAAATCAAGAGAATGTCAACGACGGTCGTCAACTAATAAATTGATTTCTTAGAGCGTCTTTCACCAGAAGTCAGTACCTGACTAGAAGATGTACCTGACAGTTAAAACCAGTTTTTGCATTGAAATATTTCGACTATCGGAATTCTAATCGAGCGGTAGTAGTGTTGGTGAAAGACGCCCTTACTCTCTTGTTCCCCTACAATATTACAATTATTTAGGAAAGATGGTTTAGAGCAACGAAGAATATGCCGACATGCATCTAGTATATGGGCAAAACAAAACGCAATGTGATGCTAGAGCAGCGGCGCGTAGATATGTGGTAAAATTTCCAAACAGAGGGCTCATTATACAACATTTACCAGTATCCATCAAAGATTTCGGGAAACTGAATCGCTAGTTCCAAAACGTGTTCATGCAGGACGAAGTGCCAATTTAAGAAAGGGAAGCAAGACGATATCATCCAAGCAATTAACAACAATCCAGAGATAAGTGTCAGAAGAAGAATTCGATGCATCCTGTCGCTTCAAAGTCCACAATATCACGATTTATTCGCATGAAAAACCTTCACCCATACCATCTCACGTAAGTACAAGCTCTGAATGCCAATGACTACCCTGCTAGAGTTCAATTTCGTTCTTGGTTGCAAACTCAGAGATCTTCAAACATAAATTTTTCTTCAATAATTTCATTCTCCGATGAAGAAACCTTTACCAAAGAAGGAATATTCAATATACATAATTCTGACTGTTATGCATATTGGGGAGAGACCCCTCATAAAATGAAAGTAACCAATTTTCAAGATTTTGGATGAATATCTTAATAGGAGTAGTAGATGAACATCTGCTTGGACCTGTTGAGCTACCAAATCGCTTAAATGGAGAAAGTTATTTGCATTTGTTGCAGAATATACTACCACAATTGTTTGATGATGTCAAAATTTATGTTGGTCAAAATCTATGGTTTCAGCATGACGGATATCCAGCACATTTCACAAGGAACGTTAGAGATTTCTTGAATAATCCATATGACCAACATTGGCCAGCAAGGTCCCCCGATTTGAATTCTTGCGATTTCTGTATTTGGGGATACCTAAAGTCAAAGGTTTATTCAATACCGGTAGAATCACAAGACCAACTGTGAAGATCGATTCAACAAGCCAGTAATGAATTTAGAAATAATATAGGAATTTTTTAGCGAATACGGCGATCTCTGCATAAAAGAATAAATTCATGCATTCAAAACAACGGTGGTCATGTAGAGCAAGCTTTTTATATTTTATTCTGATTATGTTATTTAGCATCGCTTCAATTTTTATTGCAACATTATTAATTCTTTAGAAAATAGACCTATTAAATTAAATTATTTCGTAACAAATCTGTTATGAGGTAAAGCTTCAACAAGATAATATAAATCAAGTGTAATAAATTGATATTTCACCTACTGTATTATGATTCTTTAAATACCAGGTATTCAGTAACAAGTCGGGGCCTCCGGCCCCTCCTACTCCTATGCGCCCCGATCACTCTAGGGGCCTGATCACTATATGCGCCCCGCTCTATATACGATCACCTCTTGGGTCACCGTAGGCGTATCAAATTTTTCTTTAATATCACGAAAATCGTTAGGAAAATTAAGAGAATATACGGTTGTAATGCGGTCGATTTTCGATGTGAATGTCACGGTGTGAAAGAAAGTGATTTTTGTGCTACTGTCGGAGCGTAACGATAATATGAGATGTTGAAGAGTGCTGATGATGATTTGTATATTTTTTTTCCAATCAAGTATTTATATTTCAGGATGTGAAGTAATTTTTTTTCGTTTATTTTCATATATTTTTTATTTTATTCCATTAAAAAGTAATCTTTTTTTCTTATAATTTCAGTTCATTTTCCTATTAAATAAATATATTTTTGAAATACTTTTTTGTCATTTTGGCTGTGCCCAAACCACAGCGATGATATACGGTTGTAAAGTATGGTGTGGATGATATACGATGTTTCTGAAAATGCGTTTCGAAATTTCAATTTCTTTTCAAGTATTTGTATTGACAGTAATTTCGTTTTGATTTATTCTTTATGCTACGAGCAATATTCATTAAGGAGTTAGTCTTGTTTCATTAATATTTCAACTCCATTAAGAAGAAATGTATTTTTCCTTTATAATTGTTTCTTACTATAATATTATTTTTCTTATGAAGGGAATCGAAGACCTGTTAATTTTCCATTTTTGAAATCGTTTTTTTTTTCTTGGCTATTTTGGCTGTGCTACAACCACAGCGATGGTATACGGTTGTAAAGTGTGGACGATGTCGTTTGGTGTTGTCAGATAGATTGCTTTTTGATTTTCTTAATATGAAATGATTCGAAAAAAGAATCAAACCAAATCGTTGCTGATGTTATGTGACTGTCAATAAAACTGCTGCATGAACGAAAATTGTTTGTCTCTCTCGATGAATCGCAACTACCATCATCACCACATTAACACCACTACAATAATAATTAAAATAATAATAATACCTCTCCGTTAAGAAGAAACGTATTTTTTCCCTACATATTTCTCTTCCTATCATATAAGTTTATTTTTCATAACAGGAATCGAAGATCTGTAAATTAATTTTTTTGAATTGTTATTTTTTTGTCATTTTGGCTGTGCTGAAACCACAGCGATGATATAGGGTTGTAAGTTGTATAGATATGTGTCTGTTCACATTCAAATCGCTGTTATCCTGTGATCGAAATTAAAAGTTTAATTCAAATAGCAACCACTCAAAATCGATACATTTCATTTTGCATTTATGATCAAAAGAAATTCACAGAAGAAGAAAAATTAATGAGATTATGTTACGTTACCATAGACGGAGCAGATAATCGACTTCTCGTTATTCAACTAAATGAGGTGCATTTGAAATTTAAAAAATAGCAAGCAAGGAACCAACAATACACATTAAGGTCAAGAACACTCATTGCTCGTATGTAAATAGAAGAAATTTTTTATATATAGTTAAAGAAATACTTCATCGGACATTTCAATTATATGAATGAAGAATTCACATTTATTCTTTCCTTTAATAACGGTAAACTTCTTTGTAACTGAGGATTGTTCGTTAAAAGATTGAATACATACAGATGGCGATAATAATAATAAAAACGTAGTATTTACTTTTTTCCTTCGGAGATAATTAAAAAATATCACGTCGATGAAAGAAAGTTTTTCACTGTCGCGGTTTCGAACCCGAGATCACTCAGTACGTAACCTACCACTCGACTACCACGGCTACGATAATGCGTACACGAAGGTGTTCAATTTGACGATTAAAACAAACTCATTGCGAATAAAACGAACTTGAAATAACGACGAGGATCCATCCGGACGCAATCGGTAGGCAAATCTTCGGAATTTATAGTTTTTATTCAGTTCGTTCGATAGGCACCCTGCAAAGGCCAAACGGGCTCCTTTAATTTGGATCTGTCAACGCGTCCGTTCGGAACTTTCCGGAGCGCAATCGTACACCTTCGGCACACAAGAGGAAGTTTTCGAATTTTCAAAATTTTCTGCCGTTTTATTCAAAACGGCTATTCTCGGACGATTTGTAGCTAATTTTTTTTCGAATATTTTCGTGTAAGCGATTATTCGATACGTGACGTAATAAAGGAGATATTACCAGAAGAAACGTTTTTCGAGAGGAAGGTTTAGTTTTGGATTTTTTTGCGGAAAATCGGTAGATTCTACATCGGCGAAGTCTGAGGAGGAAAGAAAGCCGCATTAATTATCTTTTCGAAACGGGAATTCCAAATTTTTTAGGAGCTAGCACCTGACCAAAATCGATTCGTGGCATCCTAATTTTTTCCATTTCTATTACGATAGGTCCTACAGTTTCAGGACCTTCTAGCGAAAGTTATCTCTTAATAATTGAGGAACATCTTTAAAAGATCGTCGCGTTGTCCTCCGAGATATAAGCATAAAACGAAAAATTTCGCTTTTACGAATTTTTTACTCCAAGAAGGGAGGGAGCTGCAGAATCAAACGGCAGACAAAAAACTAAGAAATATCTTTGCCCTTTTCGAAAACGTATCTCGAGTTTTCCAATCGTACGTACTTTCTGAGATAAGAGCTTTTAAAAATTTCGCGAAAATGAGCGATTTTCGGTTTTTCGCAAAAAAGTCGGATTAAGTTTCGGGTTCGAGAGCAAGGAAAAATACCCACGATAAAACACCGTTCTTCGCGGACCGTCCGAGTCCCCTTCCGACCCCCCTAGTCCCCCGACGAATGTCACAAAAAATTCTCGAAAAAAAAAACGCGCGCCCGCCGACAAGTCGATAACGGGCGAACAGATCAAGTCCGTTTTCGAACTTGTCTAAAAGAATGTCGAGATCTACCGATCGCTACCAAAACGAACCCCCTATCCATAAAATTCGGCCCGCTATCTTTCCCGCATTTTTCTTCAAGAAAAAATGACATAGTTTATGAATTTGATGCAAGACTCGTGAAAAATTAAAAGGTTAAAAAGTTTTCAGTGACATGGAAAAAATTCACTCAAACGATTCGATGCGTATTTTTAAAATTAGCCAAACTTTACAATTTCAATACTTTAGGTAAAGCCGTTTAAGAGATATGTTTCTTGACTGGACGTCATCTTCAACGGGCTCCAACTGCCTAACGAAGGATTTTTGGATTGAGTGATTTTTATCGAATCGGCCTAATATAATGTCTACAACATCCACTAGAAGTTTGTCGGTCTAATTATGGGACATTCTGTATCCAGAAAGAATGATCAGCTAGTTATTTTTGTTTTTCATATTTCTCATAAGACTAAATTTTGCACATTTGCTTATTTTTTAGTCATTTTCTGAATCGTTATGGTTATTTCTTAGAAAGTTTTCGATTATTTTGATTCCATTTTATCAAATTACTCACATCATCATGATGATACCAGAATATATATGCTGGTGGTTCAGGGCTGAATCGTATGGAACAGGTAAGATTTATCGTGCTCCCTTTATCTACATGCAAGTCCGGTCCACCCAGAATCTGCGCTGTTGGCACTGAAATTCAAAATACTAATTCTAAAAGTTATCAAAATTAATGAGAAGCAAATAGTTAGCAATAGTGCGGACTGTTAAATACATAGAATGAATGGTTTTTTCTAGGATAGGTAAATGGGTCAGTAAGAAGAATTAGTTCATTCGTACGCGGCCGCTTTCGTTAAGAATTTTATTGTGTTAATACGGAACGGAAACTCAAATACCTCCAACCTGAATTCAAAGGGAATTTCTTTTTATACGGACGGCAAGTGCAAAGTTTTCCGAGAATCGTTTCAGTAGTCGTTTCTCCCGACTCGAACGGTTCATCGCCGGGGAGAAATTCTGTAAAGCCAACGAAAAAACAGAATAGCGGTGTTTTTTGTGGAAGCCCACTATTGGAAAGAGGAGGATGGATGAGCTGCACCATCAGGCATAATACCAACGATATGTCGTTGCCTTTGACAACTTTTTCTCATGTTAAATGGATGAATAATTAACTGAGCAACGGTCAAACACGTCTGGACCGACAATAAAACGGACGTCGGACCGCAGAGTCGTACGGTTTGCAGGCCGTAAAGTAGCGTTTGATTGTATCAAAATCCGGATTATATAACCACATGAACATAATAAAAATATCGTAAACAAGTTGACTTAGTGAATTGAGATGAAAGTTGGAACGGCCCGATTCGGAGTTCAGACGTGCTGAATAATAAAAATGTTTCTTCGTCGAGATGAAACATTCACAATATCCTCCAAAGTTGTTTCGGAAAATAGCTCTTTAGGAAGCAGTTCCACTATGAATTGTTCAACGTGTTTTGGGACACTCCCGTTAGTCCGTGCAGTATGATCGGTCTTATATTAAGTCGGTTCTAGAAGAAAAATTTCCATTCCATTTTTGCCCCGATTTTACTTAAATATAACAACGTTAGTTTGAAACGATCCCTCTGAGTATGAGGTGTTGTCTACAATGTCATTAACTCACCGACAACCTCCAAATTAACAAAGTAACTCCTCACAGGTTGGGTGCTAATTTGGCATTCGTAGATTCCGGCGTCCCGCTTTTGAGCCCACTTAATTTGTAGGGTCCATTCATCGGTTTCCGGATGATGATTCGCTTGAAAACGTTGGTCGCTTGTGTAAGTATAGCTGCCCACTGTCAGTATGTGTATGTCTCTATGTCGTATCCAAGATACCTGAAAATTGATTCATTAAACACAACTTTCCATCATGACTTTTGCATTCTTTTAAAAACATAGAATAATCTGTTAACTATTAAACTTCTGTTTGTTATTTTTTTCAACAAAGAATACTGAATAGGCAGGATTTCAATAAATGTTCAAAGCGTTTCTCTCATTATCATAACTTCTCCACTAAAAGATAACAACGTAATCAAAGCGATACTTTGAAATTTAAACGAAGATTCAAGGTGCACTGTTTCCATTTTTTGATGAAAACATGCCGAAGGAATAATGAAAATAAGGAAAATATGTTTACCGAGTGGACAAATTATACTTTCATTTAGCCCGTGGATTAATTCGTGTCGAACTAATGGCCTACATCCGCATCCCATGAGGGCACCTCTGCCGCTTACTATACAAAACACGTTATAAGTTTAATCCGAGAAGATGAAAGAGATAAAACAATATTTCAAAATAATATTTGCTTCATCTTTCAGGGCCAAAGGAACTCGAGGATGATGAAATGGGCTTATCCTGCTAAAGACCTAAGAACACAGTAAACTGAAAATAGGATCTAAAGATTTATTTCAATATATATTTTTTTGGATCTACAAAATCGATTGCCTAAAATTGAAGTTCCGAAGTGATTTGATTTCGTTTTGATTATATACGGTTGTATATTTATATACCGTTGTATAACCGCTATATTTCGATAGCGTTAGATCGATGCGGCGGGAAAAATGTACATGACAAGAAAAGTCGTCGGAGCGATAACGGGCCGAACTTCAGACATAAAGGGATCGCTTTGGTTGAGATCGCTAGATCTCGACGCCATCGGTTCGGCCGTTATTGAGTTATCGGCGACGGCGGGTTTTTTTTGAGAATTTTTTGTGACGTTTGTCAGGAAGCTAGGGGGTCGAAAGGGGGCTCGGGCGGTCCGCGAAGAACGGTATTTTATCGAGGGTATTTTTTCATGCTCTCGGACCCCGAACTTAATTCGATTTCTTTGCGAAATACCGAAAATCGCTCATTTTCGTGAAATTTTCAAAAGCCCATATCTCGAAAAGTACGTTCGGTCGGAAGACGCGAGATACGTTTTCAGAAAGGGCCCTTTTTGGAGTAAAGAATTCGTAAATGTGAAATTTTTTCTTTTGCCTATATCTTGGAGGTCATAGGTCAGACGACGCCACGATCTTCTAGAGGTGTTTCTCAAATAGTGGGGGGAATCTTTTGCTAGAAGGTTGCGAAACTCTAGGACCTCTCCTAATTCAAAAAGAAAAAAATAGGGTGCCGCGAATCGATTTTGGTCGCGTAACGCTTGCCCCTAAAAGATTCGAAATGTCCGTTTCAACTATGCGATTAATGCGGCTTATTTTCCTTTTAACACGTCGCGGACGTAAAATCTACTGATTTTCTGCAAAAAATTCCGAGAGCGAAACTTCCTGCTCGAAAAACTTTCGATTTCGTAATATTTTCGTTATTATTTCGATCATGGAATTACCACTTACACGAAAATATTCGAAAAAAAATTAGTTACAAAGCGTCCGAAAAACGTACGGCCGTAGAATAGTCGTTTTCGAAAAAAACCACGAAAATAAAAGATTTTTTTTTAAATTACCCCTTGTGTGCACGACCATTTCCGGACGTTTCCGAATGATTCGTTCGGTCGGTCGACGTTCGCAGCCGAAAAATTCGATTCGAATTCTGGACTCTGACGAGAAATATCGACGTGCCGATCGAACGAACGGAATAAAACGATAAATTTCGAAGATTCACCTATCGATCGTGTTCCGATGGATCGTTATTTTGGGTTCAATTCACAATCATTTCCATTTCATTGTGGTCAAATTGAGCACCTTGACGTATGAGTCGCGCTAGCCGCGGCGATACGTAGGTTGGCTGCGTGTCAAATAATATCGAGTTCGAAACTCGTTAGCGCTTTTTTTCAATCCTCCTGAAGAAAGTATTTTACATATCTCAAATAAATGTTACGGTATTATTATTTTTTCATTATTGTAGTGGTGTTAATGTGGTGATGATGGTTGTTGCGATTCATCGAGAAAGACAAACACTTGTCGTTCATTCAGCAGTTTTATTGACAGTTACATAACCTCAGCAACGATTTAGTTTCATTCTTTTTTCGAATCGTTTGTACATTTGATAATTTCACATTAAAAAAATCGAAAAGCAATGTACATGACAACACCGAACGACGTCATCCACACTTTACAACCGTATATCATCGCTGTGGTTACAACACAGCCAAAACAGCCAACAAAAAACAATTTCAAAAATGGAAAATTAACAGATCTTCGATTCCCTTTATAAAAAAAAATAATATTAGAGGAAGATAAAGATTATAAAAGAAACATACATTTCTTCTTTATGGAGTTATAATATTAATGAAACGAGACTACTCCTTATTAAATATTGCTCGTAGCATGAAAAATAAACCAAAACGAAATTACTTTCAATGCAAATACTTGAGAAGAAATTGAAATTTCGAAACGCATTTTCAGAAGCATCATATATCATCCACACTATACTTTACAACCATATACCACCGCTGTGGTTTGAGCACAGCCAAAATGACAAAAAGGAATTACAGAAATAGATTAATTACCTATGAAAATAAACTGAAATTATAAAAAAAAGACAGCTATCGATATTTCGACTGATTATGAACTTGTATTATTTCTTATTCCAAAATTGTAGTCAACAATAAAAGAACACTTGGACGTTTCATACGACGTTCTGATTGTTATACGATCATGAACTTGTATTTGTTCAATTAAAAAATTTTTTTTCAATACAACTTTTGAGTGTGGTTTGACAATTTGTTGATGTTAATAATGTTGCTTACATACAGATCACAGCTTACGGTTTAACAATTACTTCAAAATATTCCATTATAAATTATACTTAAATTTTCAATATCTGTTCTAAAATTGACAGAGTTTATTTCTTGTTTGATATGTATCATCTCTTTGATTAATCCATTCTGATAGTTTGATTCTTTATCAAGGATTGCCACATTATTGAAATCAATAATTGTGGTTTAAGTCATGTGAATGTTTACTAAGAGCTGAACATTTATTATTTAATCGTAAAGACTATTTATGGTTGTAAATTCTTTTATGTAAATATTGTTCTGCTTGTTCAATATATTGTCCTGAACAATTTATACAAGAAATTTTGTATACTACATTCGTTTGTTTATTTTAATCTGTAGGGTCTTTTAATTTAGTGAAAAATCTATCTATAGTGTTGTATGGTTTATTTGTTAAGATAAAATTATATTCACGTAAAATGTTACCTATTTCTTTGGATAATGCCGGAGTGTAGGGTTCACTAATATACTTTATATTAGAAGAATCTAATTCATTATCATTATTATCATTATTATATATTTTGTTCATTCTCTCTTCTATAACGCTATTTATCAAAGAAATGGGATAACTGTTTTCTACTAAAATATTTTTTACTTCATTAATTTGTTCTTTGCGTTTTGTTGGTTCAGTTAATTCCACTGCTCTATCTATTGAATCAACAATAATATTCCTTTCAAAAATTTTTGGTACACTTGAATTGAAATTGATATATATCTTCCACAATTTATGTTTTTGGTAAACCATTTTGGATTAATTTTGTTTTCATCCTTATTATAATCGAGAGCTAGATCTAAAAAGTTTTTAGTTTTGTTGTTATCCGTTTCTATTGTCAATTTAATTGTATTGTGATAATTATTGAATGTTTGTAATATATTGTCTTCTTCATTGATTGATATTGAAAATATTATATCATCTACAAAACGTTTGTATATTGTTATGTTATATGGAATAGTAGATAGAATATTTTCTTCAATTTATTCCATTATCACATTTGCAATGGGAGATGATGAAGAAGATCCCATCACTATCCCATGTATGTATTTGGCTGTAACAAATTTTGTCAAATGTAAAATGAGTACAATTCAAACACAGTTTTGTACCATTTAAAAAAGAAATAAACTTTGTCAATTTTAGAATAGATATTGAATAATTAAGTATAATTTATAATGGAATATTTTAAAGTTATTGTGGAACAGTAAGCTGTGATCTGTATCTAAGCAATATGATTAACATCATCAAATGGTCAAACGACAATCAAAAGTTGTATTGAAAAAAATTTTTTAATCAAACAAATAGAAGTTTATGATCGTATAACGATCGAAACGTCGTATGAAACGTCGAAATGTTCTTTTATTGTTGACTGTAATTTTGGAAAAAGGAATAATATAAGAAAAAAAATATAGAATGTAAAATGAATGAAACAAAATTACTTCACATTCTAAAAAATAAATGCTTTATTGAAAAAAAATATGCAAATCATCATCAGCACAATCCAAAATCTTATATTAAAGTAACGCTTCGACCGTAGCACAAAAATCACTTTCTTTCTCAGCGTGACATTTGACCGCATTACAACCATACATTCTCTCAATTTTCCTAACAATTTTCGTGATATTAAAGAAAAATTTGATACGCCTACGGTGACTTAAGAGGTGATCGTATATAGAGCCCTCAAAGTGATCGGGCCCCTCGAGTGATCGGGGCGCATAGAGGGATCGGGGCGCATAGGCGCAGTAGGAGCCGAAGGCCCCGACTTGTTTTCGAGTGTCTTATTAAAAACTCAAATTATATTGTTAGATTTTGCGAATCTTGTAGCAATATTTCCAATTCATCATGAAAATAAATTAAGTCATTAATTATATTCCAAAGTCGTTTTGCAATTTCAACTAAACTAGAATTAGCTCCTGGCTCTTCTGAAGGTATATAATCGAAAGATAATTCAAGTGTATAATTTATATTTCAATTCCCTTCCAAATATTTCTGGAAACTTTCGATGCACACAAAAGCCTACTGATTCCTCTTAATCGAGATAAATGAAATTGTTTAATACCTTTAACACTAAGTTCGATTGAAAGGCCCTTGTGAAATGCGAAATGCAGAATTCGCAATCCGAATGAAGCTACGTATATCAGATTATTCCCCAACAAAATTTCCATATATACCGAGTTTCACGCCTGAATCGAGTTCAGAATTCGATTGGGAACGATTTTCAGGTTTTTCTTTTGTGGTAAGTCTATCTCAAGTTCAATATCTGAAAGATTAAATCCAATAAATATCGTATTAACGGCATGGGAAGTGCACCCTCTAGGCCAACGGGAATCTATTAGGATCAATTCAGATTTAGAGATTTTTAATATGATAGAGAACCGTACCTTGGAAGTTTATTGCACATCTTCGAACAGCTTTTCCTAATATAGGGAAATATGACTTTGTTGTGTAACCGAACACCTTAAGGGTTTTACTTCACGAGTTCGCTTTCGGATTTATAGATTATGAAGTTTGGGGCCGTAGCTTTTACATTTGACCTGATGAACAGAAACGAAATATTTATGAGAAAAACTGAAATCGTTATTACTAGTGAAATTTATCTGACGGAAGAAGTGGTTTCGAAATTCGAGAATCCTGGAGCATTCACCATTTCGACACTTGTCGAGGAAAAATACATACTTGACATATTGAAAATGTTTTATTGCGATTGCGTCGTCCTTCCGAAATCGATCAGCAGATACGAGGAAATAATATAAAAACACTCGAAAGAGTGTTGGGTTGCACACGTAGCTCAGAAAGTATAATAAAAGAGTTTCAAGCTGAAAACAGACGTTGAATTGTATGGTACTTCAGACTCCACCTTTTCAGGTATTAGAAGTTATGTTTGCTATTTGCCGAATCACGTTCAGCGTTCTTCACTTTGTTCACTGACTCTTTCGAATCATTCCAAAAAGGGAAAAAACAGTTAAAAACAAACATTTCACTGTTCAATATATTCGGTTCGACAGGAAAGTTTGTTGTTTGAAATTGGCTTCCTGCAAATTTTCGTTTCCGCGTGAGCTCACGGAATATAAAATAAAATTTTCGAATGACGAATGTGAATTTACGAAACACTTTTATATCTAGTCTTAGTAAATTATATACGAGTTGACATCACAAATCACGATGATAACATTTTCTTTCCATCAAGTCCACCAGCGTTAAATTTATTGTATAGGAGATTTCAGAGGTTGTTCGATCGAATGCGCACCGGTATTTTGGATAATCCAAGAACTAGTTGCTCCCAGGTGAACTCGTTCGGGAATTTGTAAACACGACAACAAGGGACGAACAAATATAGAAAAGACCACATCGAAATGAACCCGCAGTCACACTTTTATCACTTTTATCTCATCGAACCGTTTCCACATCGAATTCAGGTTCACCAAATTTTATTTTCTAAATGCCACTAAACTCTCCCATGTAGGACTTTATCCCAGTTCATTCCATCGTTTTTTCACGGAGACCGATGGCGTATACCGATTCCTTTAATTCTTTCAATTGCCAATTACAGCTGCGGAATATTCGAACTTTTTACCATCAGTATTTCCATTTATTTCCATTCGTTGTCCGCGAGAGGCTGCATCCATATTGAAACCTATTCCACCAAATTAATTAGATTAAAACATTGAAAATTAAAGGAATGGAAATGACAGCACACCATCTCTATGCACTGGATGTTTCAGATGATTCCTGATTGTTTAGGTTGGTAATCTCGTCTCGTAAAGCTCACCGATCCCTTCCCGGTTTAGAAGGCGAGACAATCGATCTCATTGTGACACTTCTTCAAGCCACTTTCTGGGCATTTCTCAATCCGTCTTAACCGACGGCAACCTCGAATACGATGACTAGATTGATGGCAAAATGTATTTGTCGAACTAACAGCCTTTTGAGGTCAGATTTGGGGTTTGTAAAGCTGAAATAACCAATGAGTCGTGGAACAGGAATAAATGAGAACGTATTACACAAGTTTGTTTATGTTGCTGGCCGATTATTATGTAGCAATTTAGGTCGAGGTCATATATCACAAAAAATAAGCATTGAATTAACATTTTATGGCAACTCGTTTTTCCGTTGACAAAAATAAACATGCTCTTGCAAAATCTTATAGAAACCAATCGATAATCGTTGAAGTTGCCAAAACCAGTCAGTGACTTCGATACACTTGAATAATGAACAGAGTGAATTACTTATTGAGTGAAATTCATCTCACATACTCATGATCGAAAAGTTGAATTATCATAAAGTGAAATTAAGTCTAAATACAACAAATTACTCGGGTTGCACTTCTGAATCTATAAATAGAGCAACTACCCTGAAGAAATTAGTAATATTAGACAAACATATAATGAATTCGATTTGATATCTGCCATTATATCTTTATTCATTATTTAATCTTTTGCTTTTCCAACTTATACACTTGCACCTGATTTGAGGGATGGGAAGAATGATGAGAATAGTCGAACCTAGCAGAAGTGGAGTTGAATTGAGTAGTGCCAGTAAAGTTAATAACATTCGTGCACGTGCCAAAGATAATCCTCTACTCGAAAAATTTAAACTTTATGCCGCAGAGCAGAACAGTTATGCTAGCACGTGGTAACTTGAAATAACCAATCAACTATGAGACTAAAATAACTGAAAACGTAAAATGTAGTATCATATAAGATAATCTGTGTAGTAGAATATAAATGTGAGTATTAAAATCTCCATTCATGTAAGTTTCATGTATCTGAGCAACCATGCAATGAATGAAGGTTATTTTATTTTGTAAAATGAAAATTTTGGAGATTGATGATTTTATAAATTTTCTCATATTTTAGAAAATAATTCCCAATATGCTCGAACTATATAAGTACTTGAATTTATGATTATTCAGAAAAAAAAATCATCAGGAAATCTCCACAGCTATTGCAGAATCAAATAGTGGAAAATAAACTAAAAGGTTAATCTGAAAGTTTTAAGGAACGTATTCGTCCAATCGTGCACATGTGTAATATTCTTCTCTAAAAATTCAAATTTCCTAGGGCACACGCAGTCGTTTTGTGGCAGATGGGGAAGCATGTGGAAGGGAGTTCAAACTGAACGGCGAATATATTAACTGATTATTTTTCGAGTTTCTACTGCCTTTTAGAACAGAGGTTATCACAAATTTATATAATCGACCAAATATTACTTCTATTATTATTTCTTTTTCCAAAATTGCAGTCGAAAATAAAAGAATATTTGGACGTTTCATACGACGTTTCGATCGTTATACGATCATAAACTTGTATTTGTTTAATTAAAAAATTTTTTTCAATACAACTTTTGAGTCTGGTTTGACAATTTAATGATGTTAATAATGTGGCTTAGATACAGATCACAGCTTACTGTTTAACACTAACTTTAAAATATTCCATTATAAATTATACTCAAATTTTCAATATCTGTTCTAAAATTGACAGAGTTTATTTCTTTTCTGATATGTATCATCTCTTTAATTAATCGTTTCTGATAGTTTGATTCTTTATGGAGGATTGTTACATTATTGAAATCAAAATTGTGGTTTAAGTCATGTGAATGTTCATTAAGAACTGTACATTCATTATTTAATCGTAAAGCGTATTTATGATTGTAAATTCTTTTATGTAAATATTGTTTTCTAGATGATCTAACTCTCGATTCTAATATTGATTAAAACAAAATGAATACAACATGACTTACCGAAAACATAAATTCTGGAAGATATATCAATTTCAATTCAAGTGTACCAAAAATTTTTGAGAAGAATGTTATTGTTGGTTTGATAGATGGAGCAGTGAAATTAACTGAACCAACAAAACGCACAGAACAAAGTAATAAAGTAAAAAATATTTTATTAGAAAACAGTTATCTCATTTCTTCAATAAATAACGTTATAGAAGAGAGAATAAACAAAATATATAATAATAATGATAGTGAATTAGAGTTTTCTTATATAAAATATATCAGTATACCGTATATTCCGGCATTATCGAAAAAAATAAGTTTTTTTACGTAAACATAATCTTATTCTAACAAATAAATCATACAACACTCTAAATGGATTTTCCACTAAATTGAAAGACCCTACAGATGAAAATAAACAAACGAATGTAGTATACAAAATTTCTTGTGTAAATTGTCCGGGACAATATATTGGACAAACAAAACAATATTTACATAAAATAATTCACAACCATTAATAATCTTTACGATTAAATAATGAAAGTACAGCTCTCAGTAAACATTCAAATGACTTAAACCACAATTTCGATTTCAATAATGTGACAATCCTTGATAAAGAATCAAACTATCAGAAACGATTAATCAAAGACATGATACATATCAAAAAAGAAATAAACTCTGTCAATTTTAGAACAGATATTAAAAATTCAAGTATTATTTATAATGGAATATTTTAAAGTTATTGTTGAGCTGTGATCTGTACCTAAGCAACATTATTAACATCATCAAATTGTCAAACCACACTCAAAAGTTGTATTGGAAAAAATTTTCAAATAAACAAATACAAGTTTATGATCGTATAACGATCGAAACGTCGTTTGAAACGTCCAAATGTTCTTTTATTGTTGATTGCAATTTTGGAAAAAGAAATAATAAAAGTTCATAATCAGTCGAAATGTCGATAGCTGTCAAATATTACTCTTGTGAGCTTTGGCCAAAAGACTGGCCTAATATTCGTTATTCTATATTCGGCCAAATCATTGTTTGTGGCATTTCTAGTGAAAATTATTAATTTATATAATTCACCTCTGACTATGAATTAAAATCATCATTTGCTGTTTCGTTAGTGCACAGTTCATTCGAAATTTGCATTGAGAAAATGAGTTATCCCAATGATGTCTTCTTGGATTTATTTATTTTGTACGGTGAAAATGAAAGAGTGATCGAAAAAACTTGTCGGGCATTCAACAGAAAATATACCAATTCACCAAAAATTGAAGGGACATAAAAATATGGTTTTTGGAGATTTTCCGGCAAATGGCCAGAATTAGGTACATAGTCGTATAGTAAAAATATCATTATTTGTCCGATTGTTTCAATCCTATTTAAAAAAAATTGGTGTTTCCATTTGAA
This sequence comes from Novius pumilus, assembly GCA_020654155.1. NCBI lineage: Eukaryota > Metazoa > Arthropoda > Insecta > Coleoptera > Coccinellidae > Novius > Novius pumilus. The sequence goes on from JAIFOV010000472.1 coordinate 1,686,605, forward strand.
AAAATTGAAGTTGTGACCTTTTGAAATATGCTATTTTGACCCAAGTTTTGGAGCAGCCTGTACCAAGATACTGTCTAATTTTCTTTCCCTCTGAAGCCCCGTTATCTTATTCATAATAGTGTGAGAAAAAATGTAATTTAAGCGAACGTACCTTAAATATTTAAGGATAGTTGACATTATGTTTTCACTTAAAATTCCAAAAAGAATGTGAATAATTTGGTAAAAAAAAGGAGATACCGAAAAATTCGAAATCCGAATAAGTAGAAGAATACAGCATGTTGCATTTAAAATAACGAAGTTGATATCAAGTTCCGGTATAACCGTAAGTACTGCCATCTCGAGAATATTTCAGAGTTGTAGATCACGTTCTAGAAACCCGATGTACGAAATTTCCTTGAGATGGTGCCATTAGTTTTCTAGAAACGTCTGATGATTAAGGTAATGTGAGACAGACTGTATATAATTGAGCACTGAAAGTGTGGAAAGACGATCGAAAAATTTATTGTTTTGTGCGTCAACTAGTGACACCGCGACATACTCATCGATCTCGTATACATACCCTTTTTCTTCATATTAGATTTTTTACTCACCGTCCATTCTTCTATTTCTTATAGAATATTGTTCTGAATTTCCTGTCAATATTATTGTTGTCTGTGGTGACAAAACTTGTGAACTCAGTCCTAATTATTTTCAATTCATTAATCCATATACGGAACATGATACCCATTGATATTATTATACTGATATAGTATCAATAATGATCATAGACTTCCTTACAGTATTTACCTTTGTGGCTGAAAAATTTTTGATATTTTGAGACGAGGCCACTCGAGACAAGACGAAACGAGACGAGACGAGATTGAACTGCCCTGAGACGAGATCCGCCTCAAGTCTCGCGTCGTATCGTCTCGCGGCAACACTATTTACGGAAAATTCAAATTCAAAAAACATCGATTGGGAACTTTTATATTAAAACCGTAGTTGTTTGGCTGTTTTTTATTTTTTTAATTTGATTGTGCGAACGTTTTATTTCCAAATATATATAGCATCTCTTCCTTACCAAATTAAATTCTACTTTTATAGGCCGGTCGAATTAAAGCGTTTTCGGAAAGTTGAATGGAACACGACAATTTTGCGCTCAAAATTTAGTAAAAAATATATCTATCATACACATCAAGTCCTAGCTTCGAGCAAGGTCGGGAACCTCCCATCGATATAAGTCGTGGAACCAAATTGATTGCTGATTAAATGCTCTATGAGGATAGCACGACTTTTATGTCTTTAAGACTGTGAATTGCAAAACTTGCTCATAAAGTCAAAAAAAAATTTTTTTTTCAAAATGAAATAGTTCAAGTAATTTCTATTGGAATCAATTGCAATTCCAAAACAGAATACTTTTCATGGATCTCAATATGTGTGCAAAAATTGGATTCGAAACTTCAACAAAGCCGACCATAGTAACACTTCCAAATTTGAAATTTAGAAAAGGTACCTTGGTTTCTGTAATTATCAGATTCAAATGAAATTGATGCGATATATCAAGTTCATACTTCATTTATTTTCACGAAATACCAAGAATATTTATTGATAAATGGGGTTTTTATTAACAAAAAAACGTTTATACGCAGTTTGTATCTCAGAAACAATTTACGTTCACTTACAATTGGAAAAATATAGATAATAGAAAAATAACCGACAAAATTTTTTTTGCGCTTTTACTGATTACATCAATCTCAATCGCACCATAGACGAACTGTGGGGCATACGGTATTACATGAGCCTGTCAAGTTATGTCCACCGCGCACCGATTTCGAAAAGCACGGATGGATCAATCAACATTATAACAGGTGGTTCATAATAGAACACACCGAACATATTCCTGTAAAACAAATATCGTACTGAATTTTAAATTGAGATTGATTCAAAAATATCAATTGGAACACGTGGAATCGGTAGGAGCGCAAAAAATGTTCCCGGTTCTTTTTCGGCGTAATGCCAATATTTTTTTTAATATCTATATTTTTCCAATTGTAATTGAATGTGAATTGTTTCAGTTTCATATCCGCTGAATAGACTGAGATATAAACTGCGCATGAATGTTTTTTGTTTATAACAAACTTTTGTACCGATGAAAATTCTTGAGATTTTGTGACAACAAAGAAAGTATATAACTTGATACATCCCATCGACGAGGGTACGGTTTTAAAATTTCAACTTTGGAATTTTCCTATGGTCGGCCATATTGAATTTTCGGATCCACACACATATTGGGAACCATGAAAAGTATTCTGTTTCGGAATTGTAACTGTTTCCGATGGAAATTATCTGAATTATTTCATTTTGAAAAAAAAATTTTTTTTGACTTTATGTGCAATTCACAAAATCTCAAAGACGTGAAAGTCATGTTATCGTCATGGAAAATTTACTTAGCAATCAATTTGATCCTTCGACTCGTACCGATGGGAGGCTTGGTTTCTAAGATATTCACGAAAATCCATAAAAACGCCTATTTCAAATTTTCTTTCCAGAAGTAAAAAATGTTCCAGACCTCGTTCGAAGCCAAGACTTGATCTGTGTGATAGATTTATTTTTTTCTAAATTTTGAGCCCAAAATCGACGTGTTCCATTCAACATTCCGAAATCACTCTAATTCACCCGGCCTATTAATGGCTTTCAAAGGCTACATAGGTTTCCTTCCGTCATCAAATGGAAAAACAAGAAAAACAGAAGGGCTCTTATATGTATATTTTTAATTCGATATATTTACGAGCTAAAGGCCGCTTTGAAAATCACTGCAGAAAAGTCTCAGGTTTGAGAATGAGAATTATTTCATGTTTGATGTGAACAATAGGAAACACATAGAAGAAAGACAAAATCTTCTTTATAATTAATTCTCTTTCTGATCTCCCTCGATTTCAATCAATTTTCAAATTAATTACAAATATTCAATGCGATGTAAACATTTTTGATATTTATTTTTAAGAAAGCTCGCCGTTCATTTGATATCATATTTTCAATTCTCCGAACGAGACAGTTCTCCTAAAAGGTTTCAGTCTAAAAAATTGGATTGTTACGGTCTACATCAATCGCCCCCTTAAAGGAAATGATCCGTCAGAAAATCAGCTTAGTCACCCTTAAACTGATGAACAATATTCCAGAAACCCCTGATTTTAAGTTAGGGCGCTGTCCTGCCACTAACAGACAATTTCAACACTCAATTCAATTCAATGAGAAATTTTCCAATATTTTTTATTTTTTATACAATTTTGTTATATTTGTTATCTCGAAAGCTGAGTTGTCTTTCGCAACGAAAGGTTTTATTAAGAGTGACAGAGGACATGATCGTTGATTTGTTCCTATGAAAACAACAGATCAAGACATTTTATTTCTCTTCTGTTGACAGAAGTATTTGTTTAGTTGATCAATTTCATTCATAATCATATTTTCTCCAAATAATCCTTTAATATATACAAATTCAATTAAACAAAATAACTTATTATGTTTCGGATAGAAAGCTCTAAACGAGGTTGCAAATTTTTTATCATGAAACTTTTATCCAATTATTTAAGTAAACGTCAAACTCTTATCTATTCGTGAGGAGCATCCGGTAACATTACTTTCAACCGAGTGTTGAGAGTAGCGTTGTCCATCCATAAATAGAATCAAATAATGACCTCATTAGTGATCATTTTCTTCTTAAGTCTGTAAATACATTGAAAATCGTCTGTCTATTGTGAATTCCAGCTCTTATTTGTCCAATCGACTTTCTATCGACGGATTCTGAATTCCGAGACAGAATCGCACACAAAAGAGAATATTCCTGGAAACTATTAAAATATCCATCTAGTCCGATCCATTTTCATAATGAATACAAACTAGGTCAATCGTTACCGTATCCAATTTATAGAGATCTTGAATTGAAAGCAATAAAATTTCAGAAATCCAGTTCGTCCTTTAACAACATCGAACCAAACGTATTTCCAAAGATAACGATAAACCATCATATTTCGGTGTAGTGGAATTGTTGGAAAAGCGTAGTTTTCGCCCGAACCGGTTCGGTCTGATTACAGAATTATAGTCGAGAAATACTCAGAATCTACTTCTCTCCGACTACTGAACTAAAAATTGAGTCGAAGAGATTGCTTCAGTTTTATGATTTCCATCTATGTTTACCTGTATTATTTCAACATTGTTTTATGTGTTTTTGCTATTGTCGTCGCGCCGCGTCAGTCTGTTAAGTGAATGATGTTAATCCCGTGGGATATCTAATAAATAGGTGTCCTATTTAGTGAACGTTGCTTCATAGAGAAGAACGGCTTGGAAGGAATTTATGGTTTTGTGGCGAGCGGCAAATCGTCTAAGTACACAATGCGGCGAACCCGCATCATAACATCGCCATCGGTTATAGGAAAGATTTCCGTGCGAAGGTCCATTCACAATACATACAGGCTGGCTATTTGAAAACGAAACATCACCAATTGTGGGCAAACCGTGCATATTGGTCCATATTCCTGAGACAGGTCGATTTTTGATTGGAGGGGGTCACTTTTTGACCGCTTAAAAAGTTGTGACACAGCAACCCCCTAAGCGGGGTGGCTACCCTTATTAGTTTTTGAATAGGGAATATAGGTCATGTAATACATACATCATATTAATTTGAAATGAAAGGGCTTTTCAGAAATGTATATTTTAGCATTTTGGACTTAGACTTTGCTAAAATACAGGCTGTTTTAAGTGGTGCCTGGCAATGCCATAGATTTTATGCTCGTTATTCTTGATACTGATATATACTGATATATTAGTTTTCGTTCAAGAATACCTTTTGCACCTTTAAATGGGAAATAGAAATTATTATTTTTACTTACATGTTAGTTAACCAAATGCTCAAAATCTCCACCCCCAACCTCCATACAATAATATAAGATTTGTTCGAAACGGTGGCGCACATTCTGTAATATTGCAGGAGTGATTTTTTGGCATTCATGGACGATACGCTAACGTTACTCTTGCAAGGTCTCGGGCTATGTAGCATATATCTTGTTTTTTAAATGAGTCCGTAAGAAAAAATCTAGCGGAGATAAATCGGGTGACCTTGCCGGCCATTCAATAAAACCTCTTCTCCCTATCCATCGATGTGGAAATCTACAATCGAGGTATTGTCGAACTGGAGCAGCAAAGTGTGGAGGAGCTCCATCTTGCGGAAATATCAAGTGGTCTTACAGATAGTGTTCATTATTCTCAATAATCACTGTCAACATTGAGTCTATGTGGTCTTCCAGTAATTGAAGATACATCTCTCCTGTTAGATTACCTGGTAGGAAAAAAGGGGCCAACAATATGGTCGTCGAAAGTTCCAGCCCAAACATTCAGTTTCTCCTGATTCTGTGTGTAAGTTTCGTGCAATAATCTGGGATTAGAATCAGCCCAATAACGGCAATTGTGACGATTTACGGTAACGTTTAGATAAAACGAGCATTCATCAGAAAAGCAACTATTAAACAGGAACCTCGGATCATTGGCCACTCGCTCACTCATCAATTCACAAAATTCCAGCCGTCGGTCACCATCTTCTTCATTAAGTTGTTGTGTCAGGTGGATTTTAAATGGGTGGAATTTATAGTGCTTTAAAATTTTTTGAATTGTACATCTGTGCACACCAGTTTGCTGTTCTAGTTGCCTCGTACTTATTCGAGGAGTAAGAGACACTTGACCAAGAACTGCCACATCTACCTTTTCATTTCTATCGATGTTTCTTTTTTTATTATATACTGAGCCAGTCTCTTGAAACTTTGCCACTAACTCCAGTACATATTTTCGATGAACATTTTGTTCCGTTTGCCGCTGATTAAATACATTAGCTGTTCTAAAAGCACATTGATTTTTTGCATAGAAAATTGAAATCATTTCTACCCTCTCCGCAATCGTATAAACCATGATTTTGAAAAACAACGCAAGAAATTACACCTATCAATAAAACAACTTTAACAGAACTAATAATCAGGGGAACACCTTAAAGTCAGATGGTAAATGAAAAACTTGACTCTTTATCATTCATTAAAATTATTGAACAAAGTTAACACGCAGTCTTTGGTAAGAAAACGCCATCACCATGCGGCAACATTTGTAGCGGAATAACAAAAATCTTCTTCATTTCCAGACAAAATTGATCGATTTCAATTTAAAACTACACCTTTGGGATAAAAATTGTGCTGTCAATGAGGAAACCTCAGAGGAAATACCATAATTCTTGACTGGCTCATAAGTGCATGCAAAAGTTGACTCGGATAAGATAACACATGAAAGAGCTTGTATTTTAGCAAGATTTAAGTCTAAAGTGCTAAAATATACATTTCTGAAAATTTCAAATTAATATGATGTATCACATGACCTATATTCCCTATTCAAAAACTAATAAGGGTAGCCACCCCGCTTAGGGGCTTGCTGTGACACAACTTTTCAAGCGATCAAAAATCGACCTGTCTCAGGAATTTGGACCAATGTGCACGGTTCGCCCACAATTGACGACGTTTCGTTTTCAAATAGCCACTCTGTATGTACTAGCATTTCTTGTTCGCTACAACTGGGTCTGGGTCTGAGTTTATTGGAACGTTTGAAAAACGGATGTTTATTTTGTATTTATTTGTATGTCCCAAATATGGTTTTTGATGACTATTATTATTTTTGTGGGTATTATAACCTTATTTGGAAAAAATTGGGGTTGCCATTTGAAAAAATTGAAGTTTTGACCTCTTGAAATATGTGTTTTTGACCGAGTTTTGAAGCAGCCTGTACCAAGATACTGTCCAATTTTTTTTCCCCTGAAGCTCCGTTATCTTATTCATAATAGTGTGAGAAAAAAATGTAATTTAAGCGAACGTACCTTAAATATTCAAGGATAGTTTACATTCGTAGAGATCCCATTAGTTTTCTAGAAACGTCTAATGATTAAGGTAATGTGAGACAGCCTGTATAATGTAAGTATAGCTTAGGTATAAGCTCACAATAGTGAGAGGAAAAAATGTAATTTAAGCGAAAGTACCTGAAATATTCAAGGATAGTTGACATTATGTTTTGACTGAAAATTCCAAAAAGAATGCAAATAATTTGGTAGAAAAAGGAGATAGTGAAAAATGTTTCGCCTGAAACATTCCGCAAATATAACGAGCCATCCAAATGAGTAGAAAAATATAGAATGTTGTATTCAAAATAACGGAGTTTATATCAACTTCAGGTATAAACACCGATGTACAAAATTTCGTAGAGATTGTGCCATTAATTTTCTAAAAACGTCTAATGATTAAGGTAATGTGAGTATAATCTTCCGCCATCAACATGATCTTCCGCCGATAAGTTTAATTCGACGTATTTTCACGTTGTAATTAGGATTAAAGCGAAATTAGTCAAATGTTCTCTCGACTGAAAAGCGAACAGAGCGTGACTACCAAGTTCAAACCCGACCGTTTCCTCTGAGATATTGAGCGTTACCTACACCTCACTCCTGCATTGTTCAACGCAACCATGCACCCCCGTTAATCGATTAACTTTTCGAACAGATATTTCACAGCTATTCCGTACATGTTGAGCCTAAAGAGCTTAACACACGCCGGCGCGGAGATTTTGAAACAAAACCTTTTTCCCCTGTAGCTCGTAGATTTTACTAGCTCAAAGTCAATCTGAAACAGTTTAGGTCTTAACTTTTTCAATACAATACTTTTGGGCCGAAATCGACGAATATTAACTTTCGGAGTTGCCATGATGAAAGTTACTCTATGAATCGAGAAAATTTCTAGTTATCGCTATTCACTCTAAATATCTTCGTCTTCGTCGAAGTGCCCTAAACTTGCGCTCATTTATTCTGCTCGATAATACTCCAACTACTACGTTTCGCCAATTAACTGCATTCAAACTGAACTCAATTCACGTTAATTCGTTTGCAATTGAAAATACTTCAGGAATTATAGATTCGTTTACGGAATAATTCAATATACCTACAATTTTTCGTGGAATGGAATTTTTGAGCATCAGGAGTTAGTCGTCATAATATAATAGTTGAAAACATTCGTGATTCTCACTCTTTGTATGCAACGAAATAAACAGAATATGTTATTGTATACGCTTTTTTCTAATATAAGAAATTTGATTTGAGCGGATTGTTACTTAGATCATCAGTGCAATAGTATCTTATCTTATTGTATACGCTTGCCCGACTCACGAAGTGAGCGGACGTAAAGCGTTATACCTTGCCGTCGTTCCGCGATCGAGGTAGTATGTGCGTATGTATGTATGTGTGTGTGTGTGTGTATGTGTGTGCGGCAAAATTTTCTGTTCACGCTACAGCCTAAACGGCGCTACGTAGAACGACGAAATTTTGGGAAAAGATGGACAGCAACGGTCTCCAGGTCTGATTCCTCATTCCATCGCAATCGGAAAATTATTTCTCCAGATATACTCGAAAAACTGAAAAAATTTCGGGAATTTTTTGCGACCTTATTTTTGGAGCTACGGGTTCGAGATTCGGCAAAAATGTACCTAAGAATGTATTTTTTAGATAGAATGAGTAAACGAATGGTGACTTGGCGAGAATTTTGAGATTTGATCAAAAAAGTGAAAGAAAATTGAATTTTTCTTCTTTTACTCTGGATAACTCAAAAGCTATTATAGATAGCGACACGAAACTTTTTATATCAAAGAAAATCTTGATTGAAGTCTTTTCATAGGAACATCTTAACAGTGGTGTTTATAGATTTTGAGAAAAAAATTCAAAATCTCAAAAATGTACGTTTTCGCCGGATATTTCATCCATAGCATGGCCCCCATTACAGTCAGCGCTCCCAAATTTTCACTAAAAGAGTCTTATTTTCTTTCACTATAATTGCCTTTGTCGATGAAAGTGCTACAAATAGCGCTTTTGCAGCAAAATCGATTCAAAACATCAAAATGCCAAAGATGTTTTAACATTTTCTGATATAACTCAATTTCTAAAACCACCAACGCTTTGAGATTTTTACCATTCAATTCCTATCAAATAGGGCTACATTCGCCTCGTTTACTTTACCTACCTAAAATAAACCGTTCCTGAGAAAAAAATTTTTGAAACCTTCTTAGAGTATCGGTTTTTCGATGAGTGATAACTCGACTGATAATAATTGCACCGCTTTCGATCTTTCACCAAACGTTTCGCCATATTTTCATGAACAATTGCTTATCTCATCGTTTTTAGCTATCGACTACCGTTTTCAAGAAAATCGATGAGATACGTAAAAATAATCGATTCGGTGCATTTAACTTGGGCATTCTTATGCACGCATTTCCGACTTCGAACGATACGGGACCGAATACGAATTCCATTTCATCATCCTCGTCGTCGCGTCGCGTCGTTGCGATCTCGAATTCTCGATATTAATACTTGCAACCTTTATTACGCATCTAATATGTTACACTGACCATTTGCAAGCGTATACCTCCCGTTCTGGTATTAGCAGAGCAAAATTAATCTCTGTCCTTCATCCATAACTGACTTTAAAATCGTATAGCCCCGCTTTGGTTCGATGAAAGCCGAAATGAAAAAACGAAAAATATATTCACAGATTTTCGATTACTACTATGAAAACTACTTATATAAGGAAAAAATTTTCTTTTCAATGGAGTAGAATAAAAGAATATAGCATTAAACGTCCTTATTTTGGTAATATTCCAGAAAAATTCGTTATGCCTATACTGACCTAACGCTGTGTCTTACGTAGAAATTTGACGCGGCCGGGCGATGTACGCGAATGGAGTAGTCGCGTGAAATTTCGGATTGCCTGTCTTACACAGCGTAAGAGATCGTATGGAAATAAAAAAAGGCGGCCGAAGGCCGCCGGAGGGGCCGAAGGCCCCGACTTGGGGGGCCCGCGGGGCCCCCCCACCCGGCCGAAGGCCGGTCAGGTCGCGAGCGAAGCGAGCGATCTGGTTGTAAACGCTTGCCCGACTCACGAAGTGAGCGGGCATAAAGCTGTATACCTTGTCGTCGTTCCGCGATCGAGGTAGTACGTGCGTATATATGTATGTGTGTGCGGAAAAATTTTCTGTTCACCCTACAAGCTAAATGGCGCTACCTAGAACGACGAAATTTTAGGGAAAGATGGACTGCAACGGTCTCCACGTCTGATTCCTTATTCCATCGCAATCGGAGAATTATTTCTCGAGATATACTCGAAAAAACTGAAACATTTTCCGGAATTTTTTGCGACCTTATTTTCAGAGCTATGAGTTAGAGATTCGGCAAAAATGTACCTTAAAATATATTCTTCAGGTAGAATGGGTAGACGAAGGGAAACTTGGCGAGAATTTTGAGATTTGATCAAAAAAGTAAGAAAAGAATTGAATTTTCTGTCTTTTAATCTGGATAGCTCAAAAACTATTGCAGATAGCGACACAAAACTTTTTTTGTAGCAAAGAAAATTATAATCAAAGGCTCTTTTGTAAGAACATCTGAAACGTGGTGTTCATAGATTTTGAGAAAAAAATTCAAAATATCAAAAATTCACGATTTCGCCGAATATTTCACCCATAGCATGGCCCCCTCATCAGTCAACGCTCCCAAATTTTCACTAGAAGATTCTTATTTTCAATCACTATGATTGTCTTTGTCGATGAACGTGCCACAAATCAAATCAAAACATAAAAATGCCAAAGATTTTTTATCATTTTCTAAAATAACTCAATTTCTAAAACCACCAACGCTGTGAGGTTTTTACCATTCAATTCCTATCAAAGAGGGCTACATTCGCTCCGCTTACTATTCCTATCTAAAATGGACCGTTCCTGAGAAAAATATCAGTCTTAACTCGACTGATAATGATTGCACTGCTTTCGACCTTTCATCAAACGTTTCGCCGTAATTTCATGAACAATTGTTTCTCTCATCGTTTTTAGCTATTGCCTACCGTTTTCAAGAAAATCGATGAGATACGTAAAAAAAAAATCGATTCGGTGCTTTTAACTTGGGCATTCTTATGCACGCATTTTCGACTTCGAACGAAACGCGACTGTTCGAATCAGTTCTCGTCGATACTCGATACCCCGAATGCCGAAAAGAGGAAAGCATTTCGGATAGTAAACTCGTCGAGACGAGAGGCGCAATCGCCGGTTCTATACCTTTCGATATCTTTCCCTATTGAACTGTTCGTTTGCTCGATATTGAGATTAACACGTCTGTTTTTCAGATGACCTGCGCTAAGTTCCGTAATTTTACGTTTAGTAGGAATATCAGTTCCTATCTGATAAGTTTAAGCACAATTCCAACAGATGGAACTTCTTAGTTTTCATTATAAATCCAATTTGCCAATTTTTTCACTCACAAAATGAATCATGATTGGAATTTGTAATAGTTGCAAACTTCATTACGCATCTGATATGTTAGACTGACCATTTGCAAGCGTATACCTCCCGTTCTGGTATTAGCAGAGCAAAATTACTCTGTCTTCCATCCATAACTCACTTTAAAATCGTATAGCCCCGCTTTGTTTTCATCAAAGCCGAAATGAAAAATAAAATAAAAATTCGAAAAATAAATTCACAGATTTTCGATTACTACTATGAAAATAAACTTATATAAGAAAAAAAAATATTCTTTTCAATGGACTAGAATAAAAGAATATAGCATAACATAACATAACGAAGAAGAAATTACTTCACATTATTCAATATGAATACTTGAAAAACAAATGAAAATCATCATCCGCACACTTCAAAATCTTATATTATCTCTACACTCCGACCGTAGCCTAAATAAAAAACAGTTTCTTTCATCCTGTGACATTAATATCGAAAATCGACCGCATTGCAACCAAATATTCTCTCAATTTTCGTAACGATTTCGGTGATATTCCAGAAAAATTCGTTACGCCTATAGTGACTTAAGAGATCGGATGAAAATAAAAAAAGGCCGGAGGGGCCGTAGGCCCTCCTACCCGGCCGAAGGCCCTGGTTTCAAATGGCAACACGTCTAATTTATAAGTTCATCCGAGAAAGAGTGGCAATATCTATCGAAAATGAATTGTAGTGGATATCTTTTCTCAATGATTTTCGAGAGGAAACTATTGATTAAATTTTATTTCGGGAATTCATGTACGAAAAGAACGCTTTGACTAATTCTGCATTTCATGCATAGAAAACATTGAAAATGACATTTTCACAATTGACATAATAATATCAACATAGAGAATAATATGTGAGAAATGAGAAGAATGAAAATCATAGATGGATGTCATTTTCAATGTTTTCTATGTATGAAATGTCAAATTATTCAAAGCCTTCTTTTCGTACATGAATTTTCGAAATGAAAGTTAAAAAACAGTTTCTTCTCGAAAACTGAGGATAAAAGATATCCACTATCAATTCATTTTCGATAGGTGTTTCGGATGAACCCTTGTTGCCATTTCAAACAACGATAAAAAATTAGTTTGAAAAAAGATCGAGTTCAATTTTGTCTAATGAACCCAGTGTGGTCCTGCCGAATTTCAATGAAAAACAATGAAAGTCACTTCTTTTACTATCAATCAATTACAAAATTGGGATATTAAGTTGTTTAACCGCTGCAGAATGACAGTTTGGAGAAGGCTGCAAAATTTCAATAAAGATCAAATAATTTGAAAACCATTAGATTCAGAAGTGAAGTGTTTTCTGAAGAATGTCTTCATTTAGTGCAAGAAATCGAAAAATGATCAAAAATGTAGGGTTTCATTATGCAAAAACCATAAATTCTCATAGTATCTCAGAACTGGACCATTCTGTACAGTGAATTATAATTTTAAATTGTAGATTATGACGTTGGAAGCAGATCTGTGAAAAAATCAACTCAAAGAAAATTGTCGGTCTAGTCTCAATCGACCGAGGCGTCTGTGGTGACCCAGCCTGTATATTTTTCACATAAAAAACTATATAGATCTCTTCAGCAAAACGATTCAGAAAAATATCATTCCGAGTTTTCGAATATCCCATTTTCTATCAGAATTCATACCAGGAAATCTTATATTTGTGAACCCGTTCATTTCTCATGTCTCACCAACCTTTTTGCAACAGTTTGAAAAGCGACATATCGGTTCGTTAAATCTGTCAAGGGGATGATTATCAGTAATCTACTATGTGAAACGTTTCGTGAGCAAACGTCTGCGAACAATATTAGAGAATCACGAATCCATCACTGACACTCGAAAATGCCAACAAAACCTCTTTGGGAGTTCCAATTGATTGTATCTCGTTTAAACCGATTCGACCATAACATAGGTATTTTGGAAATATGACGAATTAGTTAATTGACGGAATATATTGCCTTCGTGATGTGGATTGTTTGATAGATACTCGAATTTGAGTTGAAATTATTTTTCCCGTTTTATGTGGACTTTCAATCAACGTTATTGCGTTTTATCGGGCTGGTTTGTGTTTATACCGATGAGTTTCAATAAAACGTGGACGTTTGTTTGATATTTAAAGTATGATTGATATAGGAATTTCCCTTTTTTCGTTGACATTATTAGGTCTACATTTAAAATTTTGGCAATGCTTTGATAATTTTATTAAAATGGAGCGTTTCTGCGGACCGATGCGGCATATAAGCTGTTCATGTTGTACACATTTTCTCAGCCATAGGATGGGAAATGTTAGCACTGACGACATCCATCACTGTCAGAGATATAAGGACAGCGGTGGAATAGAACAGCTGAGTGTCAAACCTCAAAGCCATGATAATGCAAACAGTTGTGTTTCCGAGATGTCGGGAAAAGGCTGATCCAAGACTCGATTCGACAAATCTCGGCCAATTTTCTCACTACTCTCATTCATGTTATTTCTAACATGAAAATATGAATTTATTTGGGAATTATCACGTTTTTTCAAGAGAGTTATTATTATTAAGACATCATCACCCAAATAACGTCATCTTAAATTCGAAAACAAATTCTCCGAATGGATTTCCAAAACGTACGTTATTCCCTCTAAGGCATGTAAGAACGAAAACATTCCTCTAGCAGGAATACAAAGAGTTTTGAATCAGGTGTACGATACCAAGGTGCAACATGTCAGAAACAGCCACAACCAGGAGAATAGTGGGAGCCATTTTCCACTCCTAACATCACTCTCCACATTCGAACCTTAGCGCTTCGGGAATAGTTGCAACTTGTTTTTCTCGAGTCCCGTTGAATCACCGTTTATGAAACTGAATTGGATTGGACTGCATCGAATGACCTAGTTTGTGAACACAAACAATCCGTCGCAAGCGGTGACAAATGCAGCTTATATAAAGGTAAAAAAAGTGAATTAAAATATTTCCTCATTCCGATTTCGCTTATGAGGTAAGTAAATCGGCATAATGGAGACTCAGAAACAAAGCCTGCTTTATGCAACGAACGATTCAAACTGAATTCATCGCTAGGCGTAAATAATCCTCCAATTTCTTTGAACTCCAGTGTCTCGGGAATCTGCGGCAAGCGCTCTCAATATTCGAAGGGAAGTCTTGTTTGTGAGCCACGGCTTCTTAAATTTTGTTGAGAGTGTTTACCGAAATGGGAAATTTGTTTCCAGTTTCCCACAGATTCCTCTGCCATTTTCCAATTTTAACCCAATCATATAAAAAGGTGGTGCTACTTTCTTCGAAAAACACTCACCGTTTTGTTGCCGAGATTTCGCACTCTACACGTGAGATATGCGGATTTTCCTACTAAAGCTGTGACATTTTGGGGCGTGAGAGCATCAAAGTACGGTTCGAATCGATTAGAAGGTATGGGTGCTGCTGCAGAACCAATGGTAGCCACCTCGGGAAAGCCGTTGATTGCTCTCGCTCCGGCATTTCGCATCCCCCCTGCAGAAAGGCGCACTGGAATTGAACAAAAAGTTACATTATATTAGGGTTTATTGAGAATAGGCGAGCAAACTTTTCAACTGAGCAGCAGATTGTTTTTTCACTAACGCATGTTATTATTATTCGAATTATGAGGAATATGCGTTTCTCTTGACACCTTATAGATAATCAGATAATTCATGCGGATCACCGATTGCTTCGAAATATCAATAATGCGAATAATCAAGGATGAAAGTACAGAATACCCATTGATAGTTCTAACAGAATTTCCAATAATAGATTAATGAAGCTGGTATGGAAATTATTCCAAATTGGTACCTCTTCAATTAATGTACATATTGAATCTTCTGTAAATGACATTAATTATAAACAACCTTATTGGAGTGAACAATAATAAATACTTTTATTGTTTTTACAAATATTTCGAAAACTTATCTTCCTATTGATGTGAATCGGAGAACCTAATTCTTTCCTGAAAATAGTCCAGGTTTGACTCTACAAAGATTACACATAACATAATTTGAGATAATTGAAGCGATTTTCACTATGACTTATTTGAATTTCTGAACAGGATACTCTTCGAGATGCTTAAGAAGTGTGTAATTAGTAGATTTCAATAAGCTCAAGGTGGTTAATTTTTTTTGGTTCTAATTCATTTTTTCAAAATATCAGGAATCTTTATAGAAAAATGAATGCTTCATTGGAAACGAAAATTTTCGCGAAGTCTGTATCTTAGATATTAGCATTACTGTCACGTCCTTGCATTTTTTAATATCGATGAAGTATCTTCACAGGGATAGGACTTTAAAAGAAAAGATTCCTTTATGATTTAGTCAACGTTTCGTCAATAAATTTTGACTTCCTCGGGACTGAAACCAGAAACAGCCGTTAGGAAAAGAAGCAGCCGGAAACACCATGCATCATGCACAACACAAACCACGTTACAACAAAAACAAATCAAAGATATTTTTTCCTTTCCTTTCTTACCTAATTACAGTAGTCTTCTATGTCTGCACTTTTTACAGTCAAACCTTGAGAGCAACCTTGTTTTATTGCTATGAATCAATCTATTAAATGAAATAATTATCCAACTAACAAATTTCAGTCTAAATCAAACGATCTCATCAATGATTTGAAGTTATACAACATAATAGCTGATAAAGCAGCATTGAGCTTGAAACGTTACAATTCAGTTTTACCAAAACTTTATGGTTTTCGCAAAACCCATAAAACAACTATAAATATTAGACTCATCGTTTGTTGTATAGACACTCCAGCATACAATTTGTCTGTCTTTGTACATAACATCCTTCATAACGTGAATTCAACATGCCCCTTCACTGTTAAAAACTCTTTAGAGTTTGGGACATTTTCAAGAGATGTAGTGTTGCCAACAGGCTATCAGCATTTTTCATTTGATGTTGTATTCCTCTACACTAATATTCCCAAAAACTTAGCTATTCAGATTGTAAAGAAGAGATGGCACCATATCTCTGCATACACTGACATCGATAGAGATTTGTTCGTCAGAATTATCAGCTTCATTTTTAGTTCGAGTTACTTTCAATTCAATGGCGAATTTTACGAACAAATTGAAGGTTCAGCCATGGGTAATGGACGCAAGTCCATCGTTAGCAACTTATTATGACAGAGCTGACAGCAGAATGCGAGGAGAAATCGGAAGTTAAGATTCATTTCATCAATTTATATGTGGATGACACTATACTAGCGATTCCACCAAATCTTTCGAATCAAGTGTTGCATACTTTCAATAGCTTCCATCCACGCATAAAATTTACAGTGAAAAGAGAGATTATTGGTGAGTTGCCCTTTCTTGATGTAAAAGTCTGTAGACAGGAAAATGGTTCATTGAAGACTAAGTGGTACATGAAACCAACTAATTCAGGACGTTAACTAAACTTTAAGTCAAATACCTCAAAAAACTATAAAATCTCTGTAATGACGAATCTACTACACAAATCAACCAACCTAAACAGTCCAGAGTTCCAAGGTGAAGGTATAAAAATTGTTAGAAAACTCTTGGAAACTAATAACTATCCAAAATCCCTCATAGGTAGAGTCATTGATGAATAAGTAACCGTTGATAGTGATAGGTCAAGGTTAACTCCTTTGAGATGTCGTTCGCACTTCAAGTTCCCCTTCATCACTGGCTTATCATTAAAATTAGCTAAAGCTATCAGACGGGCATCAGAAGGCACCGAGTTGGTTTTTTATAGTTTGAAAACTGTTGGTTCACTTTTCTCCAAACTAAAAGATAAGACGGATGTTTGTAACCGTTCAAACGTAATTCATAAAATTCCTTGTACAGGATGCAATAAATGGTACATCGGACAGACTGAACAACTATTAAAAAATAGAATCAGACAACATAAATACGAGTGCCGTGTTAAATTTATAACAAAACAAGGACAGACAGCGTTAGTTTCATATCATTTCAATTCTGAACACCTTTTTAATTTTGACGAAGTTTCCATACTTGACAGAGAACATAATTGGACAAAAAATATATAAGTGATTTTCATTAATTTAAATAATGCGGTTAATAATAAAAATGATACCCAGGGTCTAAGTCAAATTTATAGCAATCTGATCGATCGTTTTAAAAGGAATTTTTCATGATAATATAATAAACACATTTTACAGGTGCATATAAGATCTCACGTACATTTCTTTGGTTGATAACGTGTCAGTTCGTTGATGGCTTTGGTAATATTGACTTTCGGAGATTCATTTGATAGATTGATTCATAGTAATAGAACAAGCTTGCTCTCAAGTTTTGACTGTAAAAAGTGCAGACATAGAAGACTACTGTAATTAGGTAAGAAAAGAAAGGAAAAAACATCTTCTGATTTGTTTTTGTTGTAACGTGGTTTGTGTTGTGCATGATGCACGGTGTTTCTTGGCTGTTTTTTTTCCCGACGTCTTTTTCTGGTTTCAGTCCCGAGGATGTCAAAATATATTGACGAAACGTTGACTAAATTATAAAGGAGTCTTCTTTTAAAGTCCTATCCTTGTGAAGATACTTCATCTGTATCTTAGGTCTTAAAAAGGCGAAATCATAAAAGGTCATGGGTTTCGAGCGTCTCACTGTATGGTTAAAATATTATGATTACGTGGAAATACGATAGAATATTTATTTCATAGACACATATCTAGTTCTTCAAAGGTGAAAATTTGGTATTCTGAAGTCAGAAGGAAGAGAAGATAAAATTACGAATATTTATATAGCTATACTGAATAGGAATACAATGTATTCAAATATTTGAAATAACGTTAAATATACATAAGTAACACTTAAGTTATACATTTTGAAATAATACAATCGTCATGAATAATTCGAACATGGTGAAAAATCGCTGCTTCATTCATGATCTGAGAAGTATCAATTATTGCAGTATGAATTAAAAGTAGTAAAATCAAATCAATCCCAATTTGGTGTTTTCGCCACATGAGATCGCAAGAAAAATGTCATATAAAAATGTCGTGCATGCAGCGATCATTCCACAAATGATGAATGAGAATTCTCTTACTATATTATTGAAGTGCAAAAACTTTTTTTGCAAGTTTTTCATTTTAATCTTTTGCATAACATTCACGTGTGTCACAGATGTTTTCGAGTAATATCGCATCATAGCGTAATATAATGCAGGACTTGAGCAAAAAACGGGCTAGTAAGGCAGCGTGATTCAACGGAAGGACCGTCTTTTCTTTTTTACATCTTCTCAAAGTCAAATGGAAATCCTCTATACATCGGCAGTCTTTTACGTCAGTCAAATATTCCAGCTGGATTACTACTTGTCGGTTATAGCCATTACGAGATTTTTTGACGACAGGATAATGTTCCTATAAAAGGAAACAGGAGTGCTGCAAATTATGTAAATCCTCTTACTTGGATTGTGCTAAAGAAAACGATGACATTAAAGAGGTTCCGTTTATAAGCAAGAATCATACCTCAAAACGATCACCAGTTTAACAATGTCACTCATTTTTTTTCGCAACAACTGAATTCTTGTCATCATCAGGAAATATAACTTTCGTAGCATACCTCGGCGTGGTGCTGACAGTGTTCTCTTTGCGATTTTAGATCAGTTATAACAATCAAACGCACTCGCTCTTAAAATGATTAACCTGCGTGTATGGTAATGAATATTTATTTGAAACACCATTGTTACCGAGTATCTCATTCCTCCAAGCATACACCACTGAGAATGTTTGTGATGTGACATATTGTTAATTATTTGTCGGCCTTTGAACCGAACAATCAGTGGTTGAACTGAAGGTATATTCAAAGGCTCACAAGCATGACGCTATTGTTCCAAGATTATTTATGAATATTGCCACGATAACTGTTCTTAATTCGATTGAAAGGTTTGACTATTTAATTCTAGGACGATTGTTAATTAAAATGAATAAAGAAATGATTTCCTCATACCAGAGAGAAAAAAGTGTTTGCATATTGATATTTTGCGAATTTTGTCTTTAGTCAAGAAGGAAAATATAGTTCGGGTGAATTAGAGCATTTTCGGAAAGTTAAATGAAACACGCCGATTTGGGCTCGAAATTTAGTAAAAAATATGTTTATCACATATAGGTACACTTTCTCGTTTGATAAGATAAGGTATATATTTTTGGGATCTCGAAAACCGTTCCAACGATTTCGATGAAATTTTGTCTCCGGGGGCTTTCGGGGGTGAAAAATCGATCTCACTAGGTGTCATTCTTCCCGAATTTCCTGTTCATCCTATTTTCGGGATAAAAGGGAGAAATAGTTGTGCCATCTCATAGAGGGTAGCGTAACTAATGTTTGATATTGTTTGATATGAGACGTAAGGTAGATTTCTAATTTTCAAAAGCAATTTGGAGAAGATAATTAATGCTTCCCTTCTAAATAGTTAAAGTCTCTTCTTTATCTTTTCCAAGAATATATTCGCAAGCTGCATACGTATTTCAACAAAATCTGTTGAAATACATTTTGAGAGAATGTGTTCTGATTTCGAATCGATCTGCGCTATGTACAAAAAGATTTGGTGCTTGATATATTCAAAAATTAGAAAAGTTTTCCAAAAATTGAATACGAAACGCCATTCGAAGGAAGGAACTGTTTGCGCTTATCAAGGTTGCGGAAATAAAACTGGGGGAAATGTGTCCATATTTAGATTTCCTAACGATACTAAAAGGTTTATAAATCAAGAGTACGAGAATGTGGTATTGAATCTATTAATTCTCAGGTGTAAACACTGGCTTAATCAGTGTATTAGGAACGATTTACTAGTTAAAACTAGCCATGACCTGTACACAAACTATAGACTTTGTGAAGAACACTGAGTCGAAAAGTATTCTAAAAAACACGAGGTGGAAGAAAAGTTCTTTTCAATAATGCAGTGCCTACTATATTCAGACATGCAATAGAGAAGTTGAAAAATAAAAGTATGTATTCCTTTCTCCATTCTTTCTTATGTTACTGATCTATCATATTCATTTTAGACTGCAATGTTAGTATAACTTGGACTAAACCAAAAACTGAAGTATTAGCAACTAATACAACATATAAGTATTTTTCGAATTATCTGAATAGCAATATGTGTACACTTCTTGAACAGTATATGACATTAGCCCTTCAACAGCAGTACCTATTCAAGTCAAAGGCAAAGCAGAATAGGCTAATAAAACAAGTAATTATTATTATCAATATTTTTTAAGGAATGTTTCGTATATATAATATTCTTCTTTCAAACTTCAGGATTTGGTACTGAATCTTCCATGACCAAATTGCAAACTTCATCTCTAGAAGTAGTAGATGTATTAAGTATGTATATATTATAATCTGTGCACATGTACTTTTATTTCTTTATTACTTTATATTTTATTGTTTATTTATTTACGCAAAGGGATACAATGATCTATGACAGGTTTCCAAATTATCAACGAAATAATTTCACAAGTATTAGCAGAATATGAAATATTAATACCTCGATTATCAATAAATAATATTTTAAAATTCAGTGTTTTATTCATACTTAGGGTATTTAATTCAGTGTTCAATTGAACAGTGCTATGTCTCAAATCCTCATTACACAAAACGTTTAATACTTTGTTTTGTGCCACTTGTAATTTATTCAGTTCCTTGGTTGTACCTTTGTACATTGTGGCGGTATTTTGGTTGGAATTGAATGAGGATATGATATTTGTTATCTAGCTATGTTGTTAAGATACTTTGATTTATACTATCATGTTTAAATCATTCTACGCTTGTCTGTATATGTGTTTCTTCTCACCCACGTGAAACCGTATGAGTATTCAGATTCAAAATTATTTTATGTGCCTATAACGGAACAATTCATTATACTATCATCTATTATTTTGTACTTCCTGCACCATGATTTTGTCCGTAATCAAAGTGTTAATTTGCCAATTTTATTTGTTTGCAGTGTGTTAATCGAATCAACAGCTTTTTTGAGTAGTGTAGGTGCTGGTAGTATCAAGGTCACTGAAAATGTACCTCAGAAAACGGCTCAAGTTTTGGTTCTGGTCTAGAGTTATTATTCCGGTCAAACTATACCAAAAAATAAGAGTAGAGTTACTTAAATTCCCACCAAGCTGAAAATCGGTAAGTTTTTTGAAATATCAAACAGAAACAAAATTTGAAAGTTCCCTATCTTTCCGCTGTAAGGAAAAAAATTTATTCAAGGTCAAAGGTAAAAAAATGAGTTTTTCGCGATTTTCAGCAAAACGGTAAGTTTTATCATAAAAATATCTCAGACAAAAATTGTAGATCATAAAATTAATCAACATATTTTTTTCTACGAGCCACCGTTTTTAAGATATAACGATTCAAAAAGTTGTAAAAGTTGTAATCGTCATAATATGCACACGTTTCCTCGCCACCTATGAGGTAGTGTACTTAGCGCGTTTTTTTGTGGTTTCCCCAGTAGGCCTATTCCACGGGTCAGTTTTGATCCTGTTCAATTTGAAACTATTGAAAAATAATGGATATTAGCAGAGATTGAAAAGATAAAAGCAATTCAAGTTAAAAAAAAGTAGTGAAATTTAATCGTCCGAGTCGTAACTTTCAAAAGCTTCTTCTTGTTCTTCTTCTTGATCTTCTTGTTCTTTTTCGTCTTGTTCTTGTTCTTCTTGTTCTTGTTCTTCTTCATCTTCATCCTGAGTGCATGTAAACTGCGTTAATAGCGATGTATATTACCAAGTCAACAATTTATCAGAACCAGTGCACACTTTACTTCCACCTGCGCCGGAAAAACTGCCAAACTAGCTTTTTTGCAACCGCAAAAAGGGATGCAGTGCTAAATGTAGTTGCAAAAAAGTCGGACTGTTCTGTTCTCCAGCATGTACACATTGTCAAGGCCGGTTGTGCTTTAATATTATATCACCAACAGTAGAGGATCCGTTCGATTCCAACGAGGCAACATGCGATACATCGCTATTAACGCAGTTTACATGCACTCAGGATGAAGATGAAGAAGAAGAACAAGACGAACAAGAACGAAAAGATCAAGAAGAAGATTTGGAAATTTACAACTTTTTGAATCGTTATATCTCAAAAACGGTGGCTCGTAGAAAAAAAAGTATCAATTAATTATTTGTAGATAATTTTATGATCTACAATTTTTGTATGAGATATTTTTATGTTAAAACTTACCGTTTCTTGAAAATCGCGAAAAACTAATTTTTTTCACCTTTGACCTTAAATAAAGTTTCTTCCTGACAGGGAAAAGACGGGGAACTTTCAAATTTTGTTTTTAATGATATTTCAAACAATCTTACCGATTTTCAGTTTGGTGGGAATTCAGGTAACTTCGAATGTTTAAATTGACCGGACTATATATATTTTGTGGTAAAAATATCCATTGGAACGCGTGGAATCGGTAAAAGCGCAAAAAAATTTCCTCGGTTATTCTTCGGCTTGGAGCCAGGATTTTTTTTATTATCTATATTTTACCAATTGTAATTACAGTTTCTATCCAATTGTAAGTGAACGTAAATTGTTTCAGTTTGCTATCCGCTGAATTGGCTGAGATACAAACTGTATAAACGTTTCTTGTTGATAAAAAACTCATTTATGGATAAAATTTTTTGAAATTTCATGACAATAGAGAAAGTATGAAAATTGTTTTATGCCATCAATTTAATTTAAGTCTGAGAATTACAGAAATCAACGTACGGTTTTTAAGTTTCAACTCTGGAATTTTACTATGGTCAGCCATATTGAATTTTCGGATCCAATTTTTGCACACATATTGAGAACCATAACCATAACCATATTCTGTTTCGGAATTGCAATTGTTTCCGATAGAAATTATCTGAATTATTTCATTTTGAAAAAGGAAAAAATTTCTGAATTTATAAGCAATTTTCGCAATTCACAAAATCTTAAAGACGTGAAAGTCATGCTATCTCTACAGAAAATTTACTTAGCAATGAATTTAGTCCTACGACTCGTATCGATGGGACGCTTAATTTCTACGATATTCACGAAAATCTATGAAAAACGCCGGTTTCAAATTTTCTTTCAAAAAAAAAAAAATAGATAAATCATGATCCCGACCTTGCTCGAAGCCAAGACTTGATGTGTATGATAGAAA
The DNA here is from genome assembly GCA_020654155.1 of Novius pumilus. Classification (NCBI taxonomy): domain Eukaryota; kingdom Metazoa; phylum Arthropoda; class Insecta; order Coleoptera; family Coccinellidae; genus Novius; species Novius pumilus. Next base: position 1,710,065 of record JAIFOV010000472.1, read on the forward strand.
TATTCATTACTAAATTTTGAGCCCGAAATCGGTCAACTTTCCGAAAACGCTCTAATTCACCCATCCTAGAATCAATTCAACAGATTGAACTCATAACATCAATCAAATTCTGTCGAAATGAAAATTTTCGACGGCTCCTTCTACCATCCTTATCAGAACTCGTTTTTTATATTCACTGTAGTTTATCATCAAGGAAATTGAATGAGTACGCATTGCATCTCTCTGCGTCCTCCGAATTTTCTAAAGGTTTGTTTTCAATTTGAATATTATTTTTAATTAATATAAACATGAAAAGTTTGGAAATACATAACACGAAAGTGTTAGTCTGTAGTAAATGTGCATAAAAAACTCTTTTGATTTTCCTTTTAGCTGAAGAGAATCAGGAAATGTTCAAATATTCTCAATATAAACGAAATTTGGAAGTGATTCTACTCAAAGATTCTATGAAAACTTTTGAAAAAATGTAATGTTCAAGTGAATGTTCTCTTTTTTGGCTGGTTTGTTACGTATTTTGAATAATTCTTATAATAATCAATGTATGTCGGAAGAATGGAATCTTTTTCATTTCCAGAAAGTTTATGAAAAGCTATTTAGCTTTCTGGAAACATTTTTCGAACAGTTTAAACTCTTTGAGTAATAGGAGTGGAACTTTGAACATTCGGAAAATTTGTCAGAATGATTTGCCGCAATAGATATCAACAATTTTTGTTAGCTCATATCAACATTTTTTCGTTTATTGCATGACTGTTTATCAAAAAATATTCACTTTAAAACAATTCTAATAATTCGTAATTAATTTGAAATGATTCCAATTTATAATCAGACGTTGACGATTGTCTTAATATTAAGACATATTCTGAAAACCGTATCGTAGTCACAATTTGTTGTGAAGCTGCGACGAAATGGCTGGGTGAAATTCAGATTCCCAGTTTCGCATTTTCTCGGTGAGGTTTTTTTTATTAAACTGTACATAGAATTCATCGGACCTCTTCTATCGTGTTCTTTTCTCCATACATGGACGATCTGTTGACGCTATGGAATAGCATTAATAGAGAATAATTGGGGTTCCACATGAGATTTCCTTATACATAATTTTTGAATTTCCGAACTTTTCACGAAAGCACTTTCAACAACTCACCCGGTTCGATTCACAATGAAATAGTTCGCCAGCTGAAAGAACATTAGTTTCCATAACTTTGATAAATTCGCATTTTCCTCCGTTCCGATTCTGCCAAGCCCAACAGTAAACAACATGGCACCGCTAGGTGTGTCCGAAATTTATGTAGAATCAGGTTTTCTACGTGCTCATTTTTAATATAGTATGTATAAGACATCGTCCCAGTTTCCCGTGAAGTGCAGATTCCTAAACGATAACCCAATTTTCCTGGCAACATCCATCCCAGCCGGTTTATAAATCACAGTGTACCCAGTGGAGCACGTATACATTCTTCCGTATTTACGTCCCGTTTGGAAGAGGGTGTGGAGGAGTAGAGGAAAGAAATATTTGAGAATACTGCAGATAATGTGCTTCCTATGTGTGTTCACAATTTAACAATCTGTTTTGAGTTATGACACGCGTTCGCGAAAATGTTCTTCAAATGTACGCTTAGGGATTGTGTCCCAACTTTGAAGCACTTCAATCTGTGTTTGTGATATATGTAGTCTTTTCAATTGCCTAAGGAATAAGGTTCAATAATATCTCGAAATATATCCTTGAGGATGGAAGCGTTTACTACAACATTTTTTAGGTAAATAAGAACATGTCATCCCATGTGTGTAGTCATTTAATTCTTTTATACTAAAATGATATTAATTAGTATCAATAAAATTATGAAACATTGTTCTTTAAAAACCAAATTCATTCCAAGAAAAATTATTCATATAACAGCTTGGCAACCTATTCTCTCTTCTTTGAAGTGACTTCCCATTCCCTTTGTATCTCCCTCGCAAAAAAATTGTCATTTTCAATAAAATTTATATTAATTCTTCACGACAGAACGTCAGCTCCAATATACCTTGAGTTATATCATATCTGCACATGAAATCTGATAAGCGATGGGAAATAACGGCAAAAGCAGTGCCGATTGGAGATACGTAGAATTTGTATGATTCCGGTAAAGAATAGAAATCTTTTTAATGATTCACCTCATACGAGTCCTTAGAACGGACGATTTATGGGTGACACATTTTATAAGACGCGTCGGATTAAACGAACTTTCGGAAAGACTTGCCTTTGTTCAAACCAGCGAATATCCAATGTGTCTCCGAATCCATTAATCATCAAATTTTTGTGGTTGGAAAATTAAACATCGAACTAGATCCAGTTCTATGATTTAGAAAAGTAGATATTTAATTAATACAAAACGTTATGCACGATCATTCATACAGTGGAATAGAGAACTAAAACGTGAAGAAAAAAAGGTATCCATTTTAAACTAATATCTCTATCAGAAACAAAATTGTGTACAAATATACAAAAGGGAAATACCAATCACTCAATACTTTCTGCTGAAACGAAATGAGTTTCAGATAATAGCACCTAAAGCTATCAAAGTTTGATCTTAGGTATCCATTCAAAGTTGAATTTCATTCATCTCAATTCATATTAATGTATTTCAAATTCACAAAATACATTGACTGTGTACCCAACTACTTAAGGGAAAACATGAAAATAAGAAAGAACAAAATTGTAATGAAAAGGTTTATTGTATTTATGTCCTTTTAATAATTTTACCGAATTTATCCAAACAATTCATCATAATCAAAGTCTTCACAATGGGTTAAATTCAATTGTTACATTTCAATAATCGTTTTAACGTGGGCGAAATTGCCTCAGCGGAATATAATCGAAGTCGTTTCAACCCGAATTAACGATTATACTATCTATATTTTAATGGCTTTCTGAAACTGAATTCACATCCTTTTTAGAGATATTAATTTTGGAAATGAGATCTTACTCTTCGCATTATTTTCCAAAATGATATCTCGAATATTTTACTTCAACATCATTCTGAATAATTCTTGTTTACGTGAAAAGATTCCTAGAAAATCCTTTCGAGGACTGACCATACTTCATGACGCTTCTCCATCTCGAAACCCAAACAGAGTAGAACCGGTAAACATGGGTTTACGGATTGACGGTTACTAGGTGACATTGATTGCGAGACAATAAGATTCGACGGCTCAGAACACAGCGTGATCATTGGAGGGGTATTAATTAAATGAAGCGACCATCTGAATTAGGAGCAGAAATGCAGCATCGTTCCGACAAGTCTTGGGAGGCATTTCACCTCCTCTCATTATTCATTTTACATCGTTAACACCTACGTATTTCAGCACTTCATAAACCCCTGTGGGATAGACTCTTTTTTGCGCTGAGAGTACTCGGCTTTCCGAAAAGCTTAATGAGACTGAAAATACTCACTAAATGGCGAACCATTCAATTCCGGATGTCAAAGGGTTCGTGTTAATATAGGGTCAAATAGGGAGAATTCATGATGTAGCCGACAATATTTACAAAACTTATCATGTAGGAGCTACAACATTGAGAGAATTTTTTTCAATCGAAGTAGATTTGTATGAGACGCTAGGCTATCGAATGGTATTTCTAAAAGAAATTGTTTTCATTGACAATGATATGATACAATTTTATCTGCATAACTGCCCTTGTAAAATCTTTCACTTTTTCGTTCTCCATAAAATAACATTTAATTCAGAAGAGTGGTAGAAATGATTCAAACATCTTAAAATTATCTGACACAAAATTTGCCATATAAAGTAGTTATTGTGGAGTTGTTTACGTGCTATATATAAGTAGTTACTGAATAAGGAGATGAAATGAGAAAAGTTAGAAATAGCAAACTTTTTAATGAGACATAATAACGTTATTATCGAATAGGATATACAGAATGCTCCAGAACTCGACGTCAAACCGAAATCTTTTAACACAGTTAGTCTTGATAGATATCAAGAAAAAAAACTTCAAGTAATCAATTTGAAAAATTATGGTCATCTAAAAAAAATCGACGGTTTTTTCACTTCTGTTACTACAAATATCATCTCTTTTAAATTATTTTCTTTTGTTATGTAATCTTGAACACTTCGTTTTTAAACTCTAGCTTACAATTCACGGTCAACTGGTCCAGCTAAGAAGGAAATGTTTCAACTGATCGTACTGAAAAAAAATACTACGCAAGTAACTTTAAAAGTTGGCACAGTAAAGGCGGATTCCAAAATGGTACAATACCTGCTAATTTATTTTTTAAATTGCGTTAACTTTTTATGTCTTCTGTAAAACAAATTCTATTTTTCAAAGACGATTTTATTGTAACTGTGGCTCTGCTCTAGGCCGTGAATTGTGAGATTCCAGTTGCTATGAGACGAACTGAATCTTGAGATTAAGTGTGAATGAGATAGACTCTAACGCGACAGAGACGGAAAGTCATTTTTCCTTTTTTTTTTAATTTTCACTGATGTTAAACATTTGTTATACTTGTAGTATAACATATAAATATATATAAATATATAAGTGAATTCATTGCTGTAATAATCTGTATAATCTGGTTGAATTCTTGGGTTATCAGCAATCAATACAAATTGTTTTCTTTTTTCTCAAGCTTTCGAGAAACTTTAATACTTTATCTCTTCATCAGGAGTGTCTATAAACATGAGTACAGATGTTATTACAATATAGAGTTAAAATTCTTAAAAAGTGGAAATTTCTAATAGGTGTATGGAGTAACGTTGTGACAATGAAATCGAAAATTATCAGTAATGTCAAAAATTTCTTTGGATAACTAGAATTTTCAATTTAGATTGTTTGAATCGGAAGGAGTTAATTCCTCCTACTAGATCGATGTAAAAACAAGGAGGAAATCGTACTAAGTTTATCAACTTCTTTTTTGGAATTTATAAAATGTTCTTGGCAAGATATATGGAATGTCTCCAAAAGTTTTCTGGTTCGAGTTTTTGTTTCTTGGTCCAAAATTTCAACATTGTCGTAATTTACGTGATGACCTGTGTCATTTTCGTGTGTTCCTAAAGCACAATTCCTGGTGTTTCTTCTGGAATCACTCTTGTGAGAACTTATCCGCTTTTGTAAAGTTCTTTTTGTTCCACCTACATATAATCGTTTACAATTACCACAAGGAATTCTGTATATCACGTTAGGTTGTTTAGTTATAGGTGTGACGTCTTTTAGTCTTGTATAAAACTTCTTCGCAGGTAATAAGTTCCTTACAGCAAAAATTTGGTCTTCTTTCCTTAAAATTTTCATCACTCGTTCTGTCAAAAATTTATGGTATGGTAGAACCAAAATTTCCTCGAAAGAATGTTCTCCATTTAGGTGGCCGAATTTCCAGCACTTATAGCCCTTAACCATACTAAAATGTTCGCGTATCCAGCATCTTCCCCAACCACTAAAAAGTATTCCCTCGCCCATAGTGAATTTAAACACTAACACTTTGCACTTTAACACAATATTAAACGAATCTCTATATTCATCTGAGTGACCCCTCCCGGACAACAGGCAACTTATTGGTTTCTACCAAATCGGTCAAACATGAATCCGTTTCCCAGTATTGCGGATCAACGTTGTAAATGAAATGATTGAATTGAACATCAATAAACGTTATTGATTTATTACATGTACAACAAGTATTCAACATCAATTAAAATTACAAAAGATGTAAAATGACTCTCTCCTATTCTATTATGTCAGCGTCAGCATCTGTCATTTACATTTAGTCTTATGACTCAGTTCGTGTCATTTCAACTGGAATCTTAAAATTTACAAGCAAGAGGAGAACCACGGGTACATTAGAAGCATTTTTGAATATGTAAAAAACAGTAGTTAAGAAGGTGTTATACTGAAAACATAGAAGAATTACCGCAATTTAAACAATAAATTAGCAAGTGTTGTACCATTTTGGAATCCTTATTAACTGTGCCAAACTTGGATAGTACATTTTTTTTCAGCATGGTCAGTGGAAACTGGATAAAGTATTAATTTTGAATCTGTGGATTTGTAATAAATTATATTTACTCTTTAGCTGGAATAGTTGACCAAAAATTTTGAGATTCAGATCAAAGACGAAGTGTTCGAGATTACATAATAAAAAGAACAATTGAAAAAATGATATTTTTAGTAACAAGCATGAAAGGACCATCACAGGATGTAGATTTTCTCGGATTTTTTTGAATGACCTTAATTTTTTAAAAATATTACTCGGATTCTTCCTTTTGATTTTTCTAATAACTAGCATGACCTACACTGTTGAAAGATTGCAATCTGATAACGACTTTTAGAACAGCCTGTATAAAAGTGAATTTTTTGTGAATGCGTTCATTAAAACAAAATCTTCACCATCCAATTGGAAAAAGTCTTTTTATTATCCGAAAGGAAAATTCTTTGTTTGTGCAGATTATTCAGGAATGTACACCAACTATTCTGAAAATTTTCGTGGTGTCCCTATAAGCCGCACTTGAAAAATGCTCCGACGAGCGGCTGTTCGGAAAAATTCATGCATGTTAAACGTTATTCGAAAAAGGACCGACGCATTTTACAGAACCTCTCTTGTTGGATATCGAATATAGTCATGAATTTTCGGACGATGCGATGTGTTTGTGTTCATTCGTTGAAAACGAATACTTGGAGAAAACGTATGCGAAAAAGGGATTAATTTCAAACCATTCTTATAATCCTTTTAGCTTAACAGAAAACGATATACGTTCCACCATAATACTTAGGAAATTCGTTGTTTAGATTTTTGTTCAATTAGTCTTTGCGGCGAATTGATCATTTCTTGTATAAAGTTTGAAGATCCGTGGTGATTAGAATACACTTCGAGAAATATTCTTTTCTTTATGGACACGAAATACTTGATAACTGATAATTTGAATTATATTGATTTTAATTGTTTTATTTCTTTCAGACAAAAACGTGTGATGTTGCCATAAAAATGAATTATGTTATACCAACGACATAACCACGAGTTCGGTTCGTTGAAAAAATGATGTATTCTAGGGTAAGTATAATATAGCGTTCAGAAGCTTGAATGGACGTGTATAGGCATACAGATCAGAGAACTCCAAGGATACTCACAGATTCGGGTTGAAGCCTATATATCACGTGAAAATGTTGACTCTTACCGAGGGGCTGCGATGTTGTCTAAAGTGGCATAAAATTTGTTGGATGATTCACAACGTGAAGGACACAATCTTGTTCATCGTTGTACATGAATAGCTCGTATCGCATAAACCGGTGCTTCAATTTAGTCTCGGCGACGAATGGGCAACGGAAACCAAAATAGGTTTTCGAAAGTACGAATTTTATCAAGAATTTCATAACACAACTCGGTTAGTAGAACAATGAACAGCGTGAAAATGGTTCTGTGTTAATTTGAAATATAAATGGAAAAAGGTTATTGAAACTTCGCGTGCCTACGTGGCACAATGAAATCGAGATCATTTATTTACATATTTATATATAACGAATCCTCAAAACGAAATGTACGGTAATAATCATAATAGGAAAACCTTCGATAAAACAATAAGTCAACCTGTAATTTCCGTAATCGTTCCCTTAGGAGTGAATTTACTAGCCTTTATTCTCTTCCTAGAGATCAGATATGATCCCCCACTCCTTTTCAAATGAGATACGGTGGTGCAATTGTTCGTCTCATATATTTTATTCATCATTTACATGAAATAAATGGTTGAATTTTTTTTCACTTTTCATGTAGAGAACATCCATATTTGTTAGAGTAACCCATGGGGAAATTTATAAAATGGTGTATCAGAGATATTTTTTTAGTCATTTTGAAAAATCAATTCATTTCAGTATTGCTTCTCTAATTTATGGGATATCAAGTTATCAGATTACAAAAACAGATTCCCTAGTTATATTCCACTCAGAATAAAAAAACTGCCGTTCCCACATTACTTGCTCTAGATAATTATTTATAGCATTCATTCCTCTTGAAATAATACTATCAAGTTGTAAATATAGTTTGCGAATTTTTTTCTTGATGTGGAGGTAAAAAATTGTTTTGAATATAGAACAACGATTTGATTTTAGCTCAATCACCCTAATTGATAAGTTAAAAATATTTTGTGAGTGAGGGTTGGGAATGGACGGAAAATATTCATTAGTTAGGGATGAGAAAATGAAAATGCAGGATATCTTCTCAAAATGTACAGTAAATGTTTCAAACATCAATCGAAATCACTTTCTCCTGAAAATAGTTAAACATTTTCCAATTATTGATAGTAACACCATAAACGATGGTTATATACAAAACGAAAATTGAATGAACAGAAATTCAAAAAATATTTCACTCTACGAGAGGTCAATATTCACTGGAGTTGGTTGCAAACTTCATTCAATCAAAACATTAGGTTAACTTTATAACCTGTCAGAATGGAAATTGAGTTATTTGGTGTACAATGTTTAGTGTGCCTCTAGCCACAACTTTCGAGTTAAAGATGTGGATTAAGTTGTGAGGAAACATTCAATCCCTACGCGGGTAGTTTAAACGAAGAGCCAAAAGAAGTAAAAGAAACGCTCTACCTATTTTATACAAACTCTCAATAGCTAGACATTGGTCCTAGAAATGAGGATAGTCTGTGTCAAAGAAATAAATTATTGCAGATGCACAGACTATGCATAATTGAGTAAATCAATATGTAACCTAGATAAAGTGATACCAATAAGTCCAGTCAACAATAAAAGAACATTTGGATGTTTCATACGACGTTTCGATCGTTATAAGATCATAAACTTGTATTTTTTTAATTAAAAAATTTTTTTTTCAATACAACTTTTGAGTGTGGTTTGGCAATTTGATGATGTTAATAATGTTGCTTAGATACAGATCACAGCTTACTTTTTAACAATAATTTAAAAATATTCTATTATAAATCATATTTAAATTTTCAATATCTGTTCTAAAATTGACAGAGTTCATTTCTTTTCTGATATGTATCATCTCTGTGATTAATCGTTTCTGATAGTTTGATTCTTTATCAAGGATTGTCTCATTATTGAAATCAAAATTGTGGTTTGAGTCATGCGAATGTTCACTAAGAGCTGTACATTCATTATTTAATCGTAAAAAATATTTATGCTTGTAAATTCTCTTATATAAATATTGTTTGGTTTGTCCAATATATTATCCTGGATAATTTATACGACATTTTGTATATTACACTCGTTTGTTTAGTTCTATCTGTAAGGTCGTTCAATTTAGTTGAAAATCTATTTAGAGAGTGTTGTATGGTTTATTTGTTAGAATAAGATTATATTTACGTAAAATATTACCTATTTTTTGGATAATGTCGGAATGTATGGAATACTAATATAATTTATATTAAAAGAATCTAATTCATTATCAGTTTTATTATTATATATTTTTCAAAATTTTTTGTTGATTTAATAGATAGAGCAGCGAAATTAACTGAACCAACAAAACACAAAGAACAAATTAATAAAGTAGAAAATGTTTTAGTAGAAAACACTTATCCCATTCCTCTAATAAATAGCGATATGGAAGAAAGAATAACAAAATATATAATTATAATAACGATGATGAATTAGACTCTTCTAATATAAAGTATATTGGTATACCATACAATGCGACATTATTCAAAAGAATAGGTGACATTCTACGTAAATATAATATTATTCTAACAAACAAAGCATACAACACTCTAAATAGATTTTTCACTAATTTAAAAGACCCTACAGATGAAAATAAACAAACGAATGTAGTATACAAAATTTCTTGTATAAATTGTTAAGGACAATATTTTGGACAAACAAAACAATATTTAAATAAAAGAATTTAAAACCATAAATACTCTTTATGATTAAATAATGAATGTACAGCTCGTAGTAAACACTCACATGACGTAAACTACAATTTTGATTTCAATAATGTGACAATCCTTGATAAAAAATCAAACTATCAGAAAAGATTAATCAAAGAGATGATACATATCAAAAGAGAAATAAACTCTGTCAATTTTAGAACAGATATTGAAAATTTAAGTATAATTTATAATGGAATATTTTAAAGTTATTGTTAAACAGTAAGCTGTGATTTGTATCTAAGCAACATTATTAACATCATCAAATTGTCAAACCACACTCAAAAATGGTATTGAAAAAAAAATTTTTAATTAAACAAATACAAGTTTATGATCGTATAACTATCGAAACGCAGTATGAAACGTCCAAATGTTCTGTTATTGTTGACTGCAATTTTGGAAAAGAAATAATACGAGCTCATAATCAGTCGAAATGCCGATAGATACCAATAAGCAAATGATTTTGATATAAAAATTCAAATTCAAAAGAAAAATTTCAATGGAGTAGGCCTCTTTCTTATGAAGGCTCCTGGTAAGTAGACAGTTGCCAGTCCTCTCCAAAATTCTGCGCTACTTTTCATCTCTGCCGCGTTGTGCCATTGCAAATTTTTGGAAATCAAAATTAAAGTGATCAACAATTTGAAGGTGCAAGATGTGGGAGAGAATTCTAGAGATATTCGTATTTCTGTAGGAATTTCTGATCCTTCGTTGAAGTGGAAGAACTCAATTACTAAACTTCTTTGAATTAAACATTTTATTGCAGGAACGAAATACACCAACATCAACCACACGTCGTAACGGTTGCTACGCTTCAACAACTGGACTGCCGGGCGCATGACTATTGCCCCTGTAGAGTCGAGTTTACAATATGTCCACGTATCACAGTCCTTTATTAATTAGCATCCTATAATTCTTTCAGTTCAACATTAAGGCCGAAATTCAGAGACGTCAGTTCATAATGAGTGAGTGGACATTGTAGTGCACTGGATTATGTCACAAACAGGCAACATAGCAAAGAAAGAATAACTTTGGTGTATTTGATCTACAATTGACATTAAAATTCTCGATTTTCATCCCGCTCTATGACTACAACATAGAATGTCCGCGAAATATTCAACGACCTCTTTTCTTTCGCAGTTTACGTTGACAGTTCGTTTCAAATATGAGCGAAAAAAGATACATCTACGAATTGTGCTATTTCACAAAATTTATTTCTACTCATATTTCGATCATTTTCTGATTCGGGAAATTTAACATAATCAGCTAGATGTCGGGAGTTAGTTCGGACACCACATTCACAATTCGACAGGCTGACGACTGGCTTATTGCCAAAAGATTTCTCAAAGTTCTCTATAAAGAACAAACAGATCATCGAACCTCTCTCAATATATACTCAAATCGCAACTCGATTTGTAGTGTGAGTGACGTCTCTGAATTTGGTCCTTAGGGTCAACTCAAACTCAAATCTACACTTAATATAGACTGAATACATATTCATGCTTAATTTGAAGACGTAAAATACTCAATCCGACACTAAAAGTCGAGTTGCGATTTGAGTATATATTGAGGGAGGTTCGATGATCCCTAGATAAATTGAGATTGGTATTATAACCTCATATTTGGCTATTTTTGATAAGGTGCTATTATCTGCAAGATGTGTTACTTTTAATTCAAAAGTATTTGTAATGGAAGATTTTTATGAGTTTATCCGGTATCTGGAAGACGATGTCGCCTATTTGCCTATTACAAGGTACGTTGAAAGGAAAATTATTAATGCTCAACTATTCACATTGTTCTCTCTACTGTATAATGCAAAATGGTATTCATTTTAGGCGAGTACTTCGTGATTACGAAAACCCTCTAGAAGTATACACAAATGAGTAATTATATCAAAGATATCGTTTCTGTAGAGAGACGATTAAAACATTTTATTGCCAATGGTGTTTCTAGTTATCACCAGGGACACAAATCGCGGCTACCAATTCCAACTCTGATAAAAATGTGTATTGCTTTGAGATTTTATGCCACTGGAAGTTACCAGGTATGAAAACCTCAGAAAATGTAGTATTAACGTGTTCTTTCTTTATAGAGAATTTTGGGAGATCTTTTGGCAATAAGCAATAAGCCAGAATGCTAAATTTCCCGAATCAGAAAATGATCCAAATATGACTAGAAATAAGTTTTCTGAAATTATAGCATTTTTTTTCGCTCATATTTAAAACGAACTGTCAACGTAAACTGCGACAGAAAAGAAGCCGCAGACATCCTATGTCCTAGTCATAGAGCACGATGAAAATCGATTATAATGTCAATGGTAGATCAAATACACCAATTTTTGCTATGTTGCCAGTTCGTGAAATAATCCAATTTACTACAATCTCCTCACTCGAGTTCCTCATTATGAACTGTTCATGAATACCAAAATTGAGGGTGAGCGTCACTCACTCTTATGTCTCCTCTACACTACTCGCGAAGTTCCTCAGCGAAGTACTTGGCAAAGTACGAAGTGCGACTCTACACACTGGTTCAAGTTCGCGATGAGCTCATTCGCTCTACGGTCTCGATCGCGTGCACTTTGACTCGGTCGCAAAAATCGTCAACAAATGGAAGTCACCCGAGGCGAGATAAAGTTTGACGAGGTAAGCCGAAGTGCCTCTCTACACTATCGTATTCGTCTAAAATCGTTCAACTTCGAGAGTAGTGTAGAGGAGACATTAAGTGAGTGACGATTTGAGTGTAGATTGAGTCTCGGGTTAATGACGTCTCTGAATTTGGGCTTTACTCATTACAAAAAGAATATTTGATTGGAATTTTTGGTATCTTGCCCTGTCCTGAAAAACTTCCTCGCAGATGACAGTCATCCAAAGAAACGAAAAAATCTTCAGTTTCTGGAAATGAATATCTCAGGTTTCAAGGAACTACTAAATTTCAAGCTTTCACGTGAAGTATGAATAGTTAGAATTAAACATGAAGATGAATTTCTCAAATCCATACACTTCCAGAGTCTTAACTGCGAAAATCTCATCATCAGATATTTCCAAGTTTCTACGAAGTAATTATTCAATCCGAAACCCACAGTTCTGAAACAGAGGCTTCCTACTTCGAATAAGATGGTGAGTTCAACTTTCCGTGCGGTAATCAAATGACAATAATGAGAAATCCGAAAGTGTTCAACAACAATGTATGCGAGAAAATTGGGTTCCGAACTGCGTGGTTGGTGTTACGCTAATCCCACAAGGCTGTAGACCGCACCCTTCCGAAATCCTCGGTCTTTACTGTTTCAATCAGATTTTCTCAACAAAAAACTGTTCGATAGAAGAATACCTTTGTTAGTATTTTGAAATTGCACATGTCTGCAAATGTCTGAATAAAAATGCTAGCACTAAAAATAAAGAATACTTCCGTTCTTTCGACGTATTTTGTGTCACGTAGTAATACAATGGAATTTTGTTCGACCGCGAATTGGATATACTAACATTTTTCTGGAGAACAATTGGAGATTCACAATATCAAACGGCGAACGAAAGGGTTTTATGTTTTCGGGAAATAATGAAGAGGAAACGTTCCATCATTCTCGACTTTCTTTGGGTAATGGTTGTGAAAGGAATGTTATTACACAGTTCGAATAATGACTCCACTGCAACAGCACTTAAACCTCGCCTTTCGTACTCACTATCCCGAATATTCCTTTCGAGACCAAATTGAAGTGCACGATATCATCCAGGCGCATCTACTCATAGGGTAGGAGATGCAGATGAGAAAAGTTTAAACCACAAACCTTCCGCATATTCAGTATAATGCTTTCATCATAACCTAAATTACCGAAAATATTTGGGAAACCCTCAGTAGAAACATTGCAAGCGATCCGATGAATTATCTGTCTACGGAAAACACTCATAGTTTTTTGCTTCTGATGGGAAAACGTTTGTGAAATATCACGATTGCTCTTTTGAAATTTTTCATAGACCAAACATCCGCCAGAGCAGCGTCGATGATCGTGAACTCTGCTTGATGCGGCACTTGTTTCCCGAAACAATGAAATGATGCGAACAACAGTCACGGACAACTTGGAAAAGGAACAAAGCAACGAACTCTCTCTATGAACACTTATCGTTGTTCACCAACGAATATCCGTCGGTAATCGAATATTCCCCGTATTTGAAAATGGTAACAGCGAATATATGAAGAACTGAAACCATCTGATTTAATTAATTCAATATATATTTGAGTTTTACACAAAAATGTGTAAATCGCAAATTTATATGTGATTATTTGGACATGGTTTTACATCAAATAGCGGCCTCAACAATTCATTCGTCTTATACCTAAGCTATACTTACATTATACAGGCTGTCTCACATTACCTTAATCATTAGACGTTTCTAGAAAACTGATGCCATCTCTACGAATGTAAACTATCTTTAAATATTTAAGGTACGTTCGCTTAAATTACATTTTTTCTCACACTATTATGAATAAGATAACGGGGGCTTCAAAGGGAAAAAAAATAGACAGTATCTTGGTACAGGCTGCTCCAGAACTTGGGTCAGAGTCGCATATTTCAAAACGTAAAAATTTCAATTTTTTCAAATGGCAACACCAACTTTTTTTTAGATAGGATTAAAATACTCAGAAAAATTATTATAGTTTTACTATACAACTATTTTTCTAATTCCGGTCATTTTCTGGGAAATCATCAAAAACCGCATTTATAGATCTTTTCGCGCATTAAAATGAATATGTTGTGAACACTAATTTTATAATAATTATCAAATTTATACACACAATGATTTGCTTGTCCTAGGTTGGAGATATAGAAGTGTTTTTTCCTTGAAAACCAGATCCATCCGAAAAATAAACTGATTATTTTCATCAGAAATCAATCATTCAAGAGATTCTGATTTTCTTGTGCCGTAATATTAGAAATTAACATAGATAACATCCAAAACAAATACATCTGCCACCCAAAAAAAAAATTATTAATTTATATAATTCACCTCTGACTATGAATTAAAATCATCATTTGCTGTTTCGTTAGTCCACAGTTCATTCGAAATTTGCATTGAGAAAATGAGTTATCCCAATGATGTCTTCTTGGATTTATTTATTTTGTACGGTGGAAATGAAAGAGTGATCGAAAAAACTTGTCGGGCATTCAACAGAAAATATACCAATTCACCAAAAATTGAAGGGACATAAAAATATGGTTTTTGGAGATTTTCCAGCAAAAGGCCAGAATTAGGTACATAGTCGTATAGTGAAAATATCATTATTTTTCCGAGTATTTCAATCCTATTCAAAAAAAATTGGTGTTTCCATTTGAAAAAATTGAAATTGTAACCTTTTGAAATATGCTATTTTGACCCAAGTTTTGGAGCAGCCTGTACCAAAATACTGTCTAATTTTCTTTTCAGGCGACCACGTCAGAAAGTGGTATATATCGCCACGCCTACCTATCGAAGAAAGTTGACAATTACATGCAACTGTGCGGGAATGTTATTCCCGCACGAGAAGAACCAGTTTGATCCGTGCGGGAAAGTGGTGACATCGAATTGAAACCACGCCAAGTAGATAGAAGTGAATGAAAAGTTCTACTATACAACTATTTATCTAATTCCGGTCATTTTCTGGGAAATCATCAAAAACCGCATTTATAGATCTTTTCGCGCATTAAAATGAATATGTTGTGAACATTAATTTTATAATAATTATTGAATTTATACACACGATGGTTTGCTCGTCATAGCTTATCGATATAGAAGTGTTTTTTCCTTGAAAACCAGATCCATCCGAAAAATAAACTGATTATTTCCATCAGAAATCAATCATTCAAGAGATTCTGATTTTCTTGTGCCGTAATATTAGAAATTAACATAGATAACATCCAAAACAAATACATCTGTCACCTAAAAAAAAATTATTAATTTATATAATTCACCTCTGACTATGAATTAAAATCATCATTTGCTGTTTCGTTAGTGCACAGTTCATTCAAAATTTGCATTGAGAAAATGAGTTATCCCAATGATGTCTTCTTGGATTTATTTATTTTGTACGGTGGAAATGAAAGAGTGATCGAAAAAACTTGTCGGGCATTCAACAGAAAATATACCAATTCACCAAAAATTGAAGGGACATAAAAATATGGTTTTTGGAAATTTTCCAGCAAAAGGCCAGAATTAGGTACATAGTCGTATAGTAAAAATATCATTATTTTTCCGAGTATTTCAATCCTATTCAAAAAAAATTGGTGTTTCCATTTGAAAAAATTGAAATTGTGACCTTTTGAAATATGCTACTTCGACCCAAGTTTTGGAGCAGCCTGTACCACGATATTGTCTCATTTTCTTTTCCTCTGAAGCCCCGTTATCTTATTCATAATAGTGTGAGAAAAAAATGTAATTTAAGCGAACGTACCTTAAATATTTAAGGATAGTTTACATTATGTTTTCACTTCAAATTCTAAGAAGAATGCAAATAATTTGGTTAAAAAGGAGATAGCGAAAAATGTTTCGGATGAAACATTCCGCAAATTCATCGACCCATCCGAATAAGTAGAAAAATACAGCATGTTGCATTTAAAATAACGAAGTTAATATCAACTTTCGGTATAACCGGAAGTACTACCATCTCGAGAATATTTTAGAATTGTAGATCACGTTCTCAAAACCAGATGTACAAAGTTCCTGGAGATGGTGCCATTAGTTTTCTAGAAACGTTCAATGATTAAGGTAATGTGAGACACCCTGTATTTGGTTAGCTTCGCCAAATTACCTGAAGTTAAATATAATTTCAAAAGAAGCGTCGTAAGCAAATTCACTTTAGTGATAAAAATTTGTTGCACATCAGTGATTTTATTAGTGAATCGACACCCATTAGAGGATGTACGATTTAGTGAATGAAGTAGTGGATGAAATGCCTAAGGAGAAAAGAAAACACAATAATTCACTTGTGTGTTCTTATGCAAGTTGAATTGAATTAATCTCAATACAACTCAGGTGGAGCAGGATTACTTGAATTATTGAATTTCAATCAACCTCGACGAAATAATAGCAATCGAATGGAAAGCTTCAGGAATAAATTAACAAAATAGAAAATTATCTGTAAATTCCAGTTTTCCCGTCTATCAAACAAATCTATCTCAGTTCGATTAGGTGCGTTGAGTGATTTTCCAGCCATAATACCAACGACATTTTTTGCTTCCGGAAACATAAATTCAATTTAATTTAATCGTATATATATGACCGATATTTCATCCCTTTGAAGTTGCGACACATTTCATCTCGTTTTCCACCTTCCGCGACTTCAGTTGACCTCTCCCTTCACCCTGTTGAATTCTACCAAAATCCTCTTTTCAATCAACGCAAAGTGGGTAGAAATTAATTCCCAAATTTCGACGCAAGTTGTATCGTTCATTCCATTCC
Organism: Novius pumilus; assembly: GCA_020654155.1. NCBI lineage: Eukaryota > Metazoa > Arthropoda > Insecta > Coleoptera > Coccinellidae > Novius > Novius pumilus. Next base: position 1,727,356 of record JAIFOV010000472.1, read on the forward strand.
CGAGCAATCTATCAACAATGTAGCGCCGTAAGTAGCGGATTTAACCGAACTGGTTTGATGATTTTTCCACCCTTGTGAAGCTTAAAATTCATCACATATCATGGCGGTACATTGTTACTTTTCCATTTAGATCATCCACCATTCGCGATTCCATTTCGTTGAAAAAAAGCAATTGGAATTCCAGAAATTCCAGCGACGAAAATGTCATTTCGTTCTTCTTATTCATAGACGGAGACAAAACGAACCGGCGGATGACAGCATAAAACAATTAATGCAAAATAAAAGCAATTTTCGCTGCGAGAATTACAAATTTGCAAAAGAGGTTTCGATTATTTCTTTCAATTCAACAAACGTGGGATGGCATAGTACCAAGAATAAATTGAGTTGAATAGATTCTCCGTATTAATATGGTATATGTTTTAATAGATTGGTTACTGATGATAGTTGAGTCGTAGTTTGGTGTACAATGTGCACATCGTAATAATAAGGTGACATTTCTGATTCAATAGAACTGTCGATGTATTCTATTTCCGTCCACTTCACTTTAGTGGAAATAACATAGCATGACACGTTGACATTAATTATAGTTAGTTTTGTTTCCGCTCTGAGAAACACATATTAGACGTAGAGAATGGAATCCATCCATATAGAAGAATCCGTTTCTTTTTCATCAATTAATATAATTAGTGGAAAATTATTCCGAAGATGTTTTCCCTCTCGAATGATTGAATCATCAAACAATCTTAAATATAGTGGAAATTCCTTACATCATCTAATACGTCCTTATTCATAAAATATTAATTTCTCAATTTTTTCATTTTGCGATGGTTTCGATATAAACTGCTATGTTGTAAAAAAACAATGAAATAGAATTAAATAATAATACTGATAATTCAATAATAAATTCGGCTGAAATTGCCAATAATGATTACATTGATTAATTATTAAAACAAGAGCGAGCGTCAGTTATTCGCATTGATCGCAGACACATATTTGCACCATAATTTTCCGAGCGGCGTTTATATGCTGCAGAATTGTCAACTGATAATTTCTTCTACGTTCAGTTAGTCGTCAATTAGACTGCTACATAAGACTCGTTATATAAGATCAAGAATATAGTAATCCTCAGGACTTTCTAGTCAGCTTCGATGTGGAGTCTTTGTTTACAAAAGCCCCATTGACGGACTGAATGGAACTAATCACTAACATCTTTCCACAGGAAATAACAGATCTGTTTGAGTTCTGCCTCACAGGGAGCAATTTTCAGTTGAATGACAAATTTTATCAACAAAATTGGATCCTTGAATTCAATATGGCTGACCAATGACCATACTAAAATTCCAAAGTTGAAATTCAAAAAAGGTATCTTGGCGTCTATAAATATCGAATTTGAATGAAATTAATGGATTAATTAATTAATGGATTTATCAAGCTTTACACTTTCTTTATTATTGCGAAATTTCAAAAATATGTATTGATAACGAAGATCTTTATTAACAAAAAACCTTTATGCACAGTTTGTATCTCAGCCAATTCATCGGATAAGAAACTGAAACAATTCACATTCAATTACAATTGGAAAAATATAGAATAATTAAAAAGATAAATTGGAACTACGCCCAAAAATAACCCAGAAAACTTTTTTACACCTTTAGTGATTCCAAGCGTTTCAATTGATATTTTTGCATCAATCTCAATGTGAAATTGAGTGCGATATTTGTTTTACAAAAATATGTTTGGTTTGTTGTATACGCTTTCCCGACTCACGAAGTGAGTGGGCATAAAGCGTTATTGTATACACTTGCCCGACTCACGAAGCGAGTGGGCAGAAAGCGTTATACCTTGCCGTCGTTGTGTGTGTGTGTGTATGTATGTATGTGTGTATGTGTGTGCGGCAAAATTTTCTGTTCACGCTACAGGCTAAACGGCGCTACATAGAACGACGAAAGTTCAGGGAAAGATCGACAGTAACGGTCTTCACGTCTGATTTCTTATTCCATTGCAATCGGAGAATTATTTCTCGAGATATACGCGAAAAACCGAAAAATTTCCGGGAATTTTTTGCGACCTTATTTTCAGAGCTACGGTTTTGAGATTCGGCAAAAATGTACCTAAAAATGTATTCTTCAGGCAGAATGAGTAAACGAAGGGCGACTTGGCAAGAATTCTGAGATTTGATCAAAAATTAAAAAAAAATTGAATTTTTTTGTTTTAATCTGGATAACTCAAAAGCTATTGCACATAGCGACACGAAACTTTTTTATATCAAAGAAAATCTTTATTTAAATCTTTTTTGTGGGAACATCTAAAACGTGGTGCTCATAGATTTCGAGAAAAAAATTCAAAATCCCAAAAATTTACGATTTCGCCGAATCCCGACTAGAAATCTACCGAGGGCCGCCCCAACTGACATCAGGGCCCGAAGGGGCGCGCGTGGGGCGTTCCTCACTACGGCGACCCTGATGAGGCGCGCAGGAGGGCCTGAGGGGGCACGCCTCACTTGCGATTCGGTTAAAAAGTGAGGAAATCCTAGTCGGGCGCTCATGCGGGCCTTATCGGGTGTACCCCAATCGCGGTGTTGATAAACTTTGCCTCATCAGGGCCTTATAAGGAAGAAATGGGAATCGCCACATTAACAGCTCGTTACAGATTTCTTCTATAAAAGCGATCGCATCTACTACAAACTTAATGTGTACATGTCTACAGTCTTACGATAACTCTGATACATTTAGAAAAATTGTTTAATACAGTTCAGATAGAATTTTAATTATTTCGTGCAAGATGGTAATCAACACATCAGTATACTATAACTGCCAGTCGATTCCGTTCTTTTGTGATTTCATAGTTTCTTGATTGCGCAATGTGTCATCAAAAATTAACACAGATGATAAGTGATTTCATTTTTTATTTTCGATATCAATATGACAAAAAAATTCGAATTTTATTAAAAGGCAACTATAGTTTCCAGAGATAACACATCCGAGATGAAATTTGTTTTCTATCTTGGATTGAGTAAAATTATTTTAATGTATTTATGTCGATTCTTCTTCTCGTTCAAGGTAAGAAATCAGTGAAAAGTTCGAGTACTTATGTATCTCGCCTCTTCATAATAAACGAACAGGCTATGATACTTCGACAGACTTTTCACAAATCTGATGGTAATTGCCAAAGTAACGTCTTGGTTTTCATATTAATTAAAATAAATAATAAGGTAACAAAAAAAATTTAGGTTTCATGTTCCGGATGTTTTATAATCGGAAGTACGTGATTCTGCGTTGTCGGAATATAGTTTTATTACAAGCAGCCGACGAAGATAGCTTCACAAGTAAGGATACTATTCTTTTCTTCGAGTAATAAATACAGATGGGATTTCAAGAACCCAGAGAGTAAAAATTTACCTGCGTTACTCGAGAGAGTCCATTTACATTATATTTCATATATTTCCAAATCAATGTATTGTATCAGATACAAATGACATTGTCAAATTTGAAATTAGTAACATCGAAAAAAAAATGGTCTGCATCGATATCAACAATGACACGAAAGAAAATATTAGTGTTATGCCATTACTGCATATGTAAATCTTTAATGCTATTATCGCAACTTGGCTCTATGAACTCTTTTCTGTGACAAAAACATGTGTTCGCAAATTTTGAATATCGGTTGTCTTTAGAATATCGTTGAAACAGATGTGAGTACCTGCTATTGCGACCATTTTTCGTTTATACTTTTCGGAGAACTGGTCTGGGGTTTTACGTTTCATTGTGACGATATTTATTGCGTACCCTGTACCGAAGCTGGTGGTGGGTCATTTCAAAAGCAACCGCGTTTAGGAGAAGTTCGTGTTTCGGCTAAATTATATTTATTATTAAGTTCATAAAATGAAGTGGTAGCCTTCCACAAGGACGGTAATACAGTGGAAATAATTCCATCAAGATGGGTCTATTATAACATTGATGAAAAAATGGTGATGTGCTATTTTATGCCACCACCATATCATAAAAAAAACTGCAAAATTCTAAAAAAAAATGGTGGCAGAACGACAAGAGCCTTCAAGTGATTGGCCAAGTTATACAATCGAAATTAAAGGATGAGCTAGTGAGTATTTTCTGTTCAAACTCGAAATTGTGAAATTATATTTTGTTATTATTATTTTAGAAACACTTGATGAAGCCATGGAGCTACTAAATGAACTACAGTATAAATCGTACGTTTATTCTACCGAAAATGACGAGACGGCCAAGGAAAAAGCCAAGGAAGATAATAAATTTTTTGAATTGAAAACAAAAAAACGGAAAAATATTCAACAGGAACACGTCTGTATACAATAATATTAAAGGTATGTTTTTTTTAAAATGTTTCATGGCACTGAAATTTGAATAGAAATGATCTTTTCCAGCCGCCCTGATGATGGGATTCGAAAAAAAAGACGAGGCACCTTTAGGAGAGCACCTGATAATTGCTGGTTTATCATCTGTTATCCATAACTGCAAGGACTGGAACGGAGGACGAAAATCGAGGAACACGACCGCAAAATCCGAGCGAGTTTGATATTGTATTATCATACAAGAATCATAATAAATGAATGGAATAATGGTATATAATGTGTTGGAATTCCAAAAGTCCTAAATCCCGAAAATTTTAATTCTTGCAGAATTTTGATACTATTTATCTAACATCTTGGTTTTCATGAGCCAATGTATCCACTTGTTTGTGACAGGAATCTAGTTCCACTTTTCCTATTGTTTAAATTATAATATGCACGAATACGATTTTAAAGAAAAGAATACGATAGCAAATATGCGAGAGAATGTATTTATCTTTTACAGTTGAATATCTCAATCATTTACCTATTTTACATTCGGAAAAATTTGGCTGTATATTCCTAATTCATGATTAATTTGAAAAACTGTATGATAGATTCCCCTACTGGAATAACCAAATGCGATCTGCCTTATTGGAACCTCTTCAGGGCCTCACTAGAAAAGCTAGTGAGGCGCAAGTGTAACATGCCCCATGAGGGGCACGCCCCACTTTGTGCGTTACACGCCCGATGTGGGCCTGACGCGGCTGCCCCGTGAGGCCCTCACTTGAAATGTGGCGTTCCCGATGCGCGCCTGAGGAGGGCCCCACTTCAATTTCTAGCCGGGTAGCAGGACCCCCTCAACAGTCAACGCTCCCAAAATTTCAATAAAAGATTCTTATTTTCTTTCACTATGATTGCCTTTGTCGAATAGCCCTTTTGGAGCAAAATCATACTAAAACATAAAAATGCCAAAGATTTTTTAACATTTTCTAATATAACTTAATTTCTGAAACCACCAAAGCTCTGAAGTTCTTACCACTCAATTGATATCAAATAGGGCTACATTCGCCTCGCTTACTGTTCCTGCCTAAAATGAACCGCTTCTGAGAAAAAAAATTTTAAAACCTTCTGAAAGTACCGTTTTTTCTATGAGTCATAACTCGACTGATAATAATTGTACCGCTTTAGATTTTTCACCGAACGTTTCGTCGTAATTTCATGAACAATTGCTTTCCCCATCGTTTTAAGCTATGGCCTACCGTTTTCAAGAAAATCGATGAAATGCATTTAACTTAGGCATTCTTATGCACGCATTTCCGACTTCGAACGAAACGCGACAGTTCGAATCAGTCATCATTCTCGTCGATACTCGATACCCCGAATGCCGAAAAGAGGAAAGTATTTCGGATAGTAAACTCATGGAGACGAGAACTGTTCGGTTGTTCGATGGAAAAATCGATTTAATTACTAATTCTTGTCCGAATCAATTGGATATTGAGATTAACACGTCTGTTTTTCAGATGACGTGCGCTACGTACCGTATTTTTACGTTCAGAAAGAATACCAGTTCCTATCCGATGAGTTTAAGCACAATTTCAACAGATGGAACTTCTTAGTTTTCATTATAAATCCAATTTGCCAATTTTTTCAGTCACAAAATGAATTATGATTGAAATTTGTAATAGTTGCAAACTTCATTACGCATCTGATATGTTACATTGACCATTTGCAAGCGTATACCTCCCGTTCTGGTACTAGCAGAGCAAAATTACTTTCTGTTTTTGATCCATAACTCACTTTAAAATCGCCCCCCTTTGGTTTTTGATCAAAGCCGAAATGAAAAATAAAATAAAAATTCGAAAAATAAATTCGCAAATTTTCGATTACTACTATGAAAATAAACTTATATAAGAAAAAAATATTCTTTTCATTGGACTAGAATAAAAGAATATAGCATAACATAACGAAGAAGAAATTCAAAGCTTCACACTCTTCAATATGAATACTTGAAAAGCAAATGAAAATCATTATCCGCACACTTCGAAATCTCATATTATCGCTACACTCCGACCATAGCCTAAATAAAAAACAGTTTCTTTCATCCCGTGACATTCACATTGAAAATCGACCGCATTGCAGGCCCCGACTTGGGGGCCCAGGGGCCCCTACCCGGCCAAAGGCCGGTCAGGTCGCGAGTGAAGCGAGCGATCTGGTTCTCTTTCGAACTATTACTACCTGTTATAATGTTGATTGATCCGTCCGTCTTTTTCGAAATCGGTTTGTGGTGGACATAAGTTAACAGACTCGCGTGATAGCGCATGCCCCACAGTTCGTCTATGGCGCAATGTTGCCACACTGTCGCTCTCAGTTATGAACGAATCAAGAGTATGATCACTGTCGGTCTAAAAGTTTCCATTAATTCCACAGCAGATTCTGATTAAACTGCCAGCGCGGCAACGTCGCGCAAAATCCGAACCGTCGGTTACCGATGTTATGCGAGTCTGTCAACTTATCTCAACAGCGCACTGATTTCGAAAATTACCGACGGATCAATCAAGGTTATAAAAGGTAATAATAGTTCAAAATAGAATACAGGAAATATATTTTTGTGAAACAAATATCGTACTCTTTTTCGAATTGAGATTGATGTAAAAATATCAATTGGGACGCATGGAATCCGTAAAAGCGCAAAAAATTTTTCTCGGTTATTTTTGGACGTAGTGTCAATTCATCTTTTTTATCATCTCCAATTTTAATTTTAATTAAATGCAAATTAGTGATTCTACAAAATACACGTGATACATGATACATTTTAAATAAAAATCTAAAAATTTAAAATTGTTAGTTAGGAGATGTTCCTCGTATACTGCCGGCATTTCCTCTGTGTATTGCCAGGGACAAACGTTTGAAGAAGAATTGCTTTGCTCTAGGGTCTCCTGTTTCAACGATTAGTCTAGATCCGATCGTATTCAGGAACGTGAATGTTTCTCCGCACCATGTAAATTGTTTCAGTTTGCTATCGGCCGAATTGGTTAAGATACAAACTGCGCATAAAATTTATTTATCGATAAGTATTTTTGAAATTTCGCAATAATAAAGAAAGTTCAAAGCTTGATACATCCCATCAATTTCTTTCAAATACGATAATCACAGAAACCACGGTACCTTTTTTAAATTTCAACTTTGAAATTTTACTATGGTCAACCATATTGAATTTTTGGATTCAATTTTTGAACACATATTGGGAACTGTAGAAAGTATTCTGTTTCGGAATTACAATGTATTCGGATGAATATTATCTGAATTATTCCACCTTGAAAAAAATTTTTTTAACTTTATGCGCAAATTTTCGCAATTGACAAATGTTTAAAGACATGGAAATGATACTATCCTTATAGAAAACTTACTCAGCAATCAATTTGGTCCTATGATTCGCATTGATGGGAGGCTTAGTTTCTAAGATAATCACGAAAATCTATAAAAAACGCCTGTTTTAAATTTTATTTCCAAAACAAAAAGTTCCCGAGCTTGCTCGAAGCCAAGAAGGACTTGATGTGTATGATTGACATATTTTTCACTAAATTTTGAGCCCAAAATCGGCGTTAGAGGGATGAAGGTCATTCGAAAATTGGAAAAATAATCGTTTGTAGGTAGCACGAGAAATCGAGTTATATGAAAGAAAGAGTATTTTATGTTCTGATTTGTTTTTCTCCGAAAACGGCGAATTTGTCGTATCTCCGTCCAAAAACACAATCATAACGCTGAAAAAATGAGCTGACACCTGGATAGCTATTTGGGGTTTCAAGTTATATGTCAAGGAAATCGTGTTTTGGTTGTATTTCGAATTTTTTTTTCAGTTTTCAGTTACAAATTCGAAATTGTCGCAGTGCCATCGTATTTATCATTTATCCGACGATGTTTCACTTAAGCCCGCGTATTTCGTTTCGCTGAGGAAACTTATAAAATTTTGTCCAATTCAAGAATAATTTTCTAGCAGCTGGTCTACGTTTCGCAGTTTCAACCTTTTCACTTGAAGTAGACAGCTTTGAATCATTTCAAAATTTATGATTCTGAAAAATGTTTAACTTCCAAAATGATGATGATTGATTCTAGTGAAGTTTCATAGCTCAGTTTCTTGAAGTACGTTTCATTCGAATGAAAAACATTAATATATCGAACTGAATAAGGTTGTCCCACCGGGAATGCCCATTAGAAGTTTACACCGAAATAGTTGTCCGATTTGTTTGAAATTTTGTACATGGGCAACAATCCATTGAGTTTAACTTTCTAAAATAGTAGCCAAAATTTTCCACTTTCGGTTACACCGGAAATGATACCTGCTCTCTTATTTTGAATGGAACATCATTCGATGGACTTTTTAATTCTAGTTGACTTCATGTACATTTCTTATATCTACATTTAGAAGTTTCTGTGTTATCCGCATATTTGTGAAAAAAATTACAGATAAAGCCTTTAAAAAAATTGGTTTTTCCCAATATCACAATGCATAATTTTAGATCTGCCCTCTGAAATGAATTCACAGAAAATTACTCAATGTCATTTCAAAAATGTCGGTAAAATATGTTATACAGGATGTTCAATATACACTGCCGAATTGAGACTTGAAAAAGGATAACTCAGTTTTTTAAATGTAAACTCCAAATTTTCTTTTCGTATTTGGATAAAGAACAAAAAAATTAGGGTAGTTTGTTACTAATTCCCTATATCCAAATGGTACTGTTTTTGATATAACTCGAAATAATTGTCACATGAAGGCAAAGTATCAAATTGCATCATTATTCTGTGCTCGCTTATTGCACTCGCACATTAGAAAGCTCCATGAGCATCGAATAAAATTTTGGTTCTATGCTCCTACTGTTGATAGTTATCTGAAAATTCTGCGAACTTTGAAATAATACAAACGGAGACTATTTAAATTTATTTAGCATTTATGCTGAAACTAACAGAATTATTTCTCGAGGATGTGATACATTTGGAATTAGATTTCCAGAGAAGCCGAAACCGTCACGAAGAACTTTGAAACGAATTATAAGAAAATTCCTATGCCATGACACATCGAAAGTTGCAAGGGCGAGATTCTTTTAATGATCGTTGAACAGTTTTGCAGATTTATAGACAGTATAGGAATTTTTCTATAATTCGTTTCAGAGCTTTTCGTGACGATTTCTGCTTCTCTGGAAATCTAATTCCAAGTGTATCGCATGTTCGAGAAATACTCCTGTTAGATTGAACATAAATGCTGAACAAACTTAAATAATCTTCGTTTGTATAATTCAAACGTTCACCCCTTTTTGGATAACTATCAACAATAAGAACATGGAACCAAAATTTGATTCAATGCTCATAGAGCTTTCTGATGTGCAAGTACAATAAGCGAGCATAGAATTATAATATGATGCAATTTGATGCTTTGCCTCCATGTGACAATTATTTCAAGTTATCTCAAGAACAGTACTATTTAGGTATAGGGAATTATTAACAAACTACTCTTACTTTTCTGTTCCTCATCCAAATACGAAAAGAAAATTTGGAGTTTACATTTGGAAAAACTGAGTTATCGTCATTTTTTTAAATCTAAATTCGGCAATGTGTTGAACATCCTGTATGACATAAATTGCCGACCTTTATGAAATGACATTGAGTAATCTTCTGGTAATTCATTTCAGATGGCAGATCTAAAATTATGCATTGTGATATTGAGAAAAACCAATCTTTTTGAAAGGCCTTATCTGTAATTTTTTTCACAAATATGCGGATAACTCGGAAAGTACTCAATGTAGATATAAGAAATGGTACACGAAATCAACTAAAATTAAAAATTCCATCGAATGATGTTAAAATATATATAGAGTGTTCTATTCAAAATAAGAGAGCAGGTGTCATTTCCGGTGTAACCGGAAGTGGAAAATTGTTGCTACTATTTTAGAAAGTTAGCCTCGATGGATTGTTCCCCATGTACAAAATTTCAAACCAATCGGACGACCATTTCTCCGTAAACTTCTAATGGGCATTCCCGGTGGAACATCCTGTAAAGTGTGTTGCTTCTGTAAACATTTTAACATCGCTACAAGCTTTTTTATCCTGCTGAGCCAGCAGTAGTACACCACCAACTGTATAGTTCGTCCTTACCACACAATCGTATCAGAATCGATTGTATTATTGCTAATATTTGTAATTCCCCTGAGCCACAATTCTCAAGCTGTTTCTTCATTTTCATAATTTCTGCATGTGTATGCAAATTATCTGACAATCTCTGTGTTGCTTTCGATAGAATGAATGAACGCAAACAGGTTAATTTAATAATCCAAGTCCGAAAAGTTCTGAGCTACTTGATTAATTCGAAGCTGTGGTTATTATGATGTGATAAAAATGATTATTAAATTATCTCACAATTTTCGAATGAGTTCGTCAAATATTTACGGATTTACGGATTGCTTAGACTACCAATTATATTGGAGCAAATTATCGCGTTAAGTGAGTTCTAAAAAATGAACAAAACGCAATCGTAACATTTTGACAAGAATGCTTTCCAATATTATGTTGAGAAGAAATTTCATTCAGTCCCATCGAGTCGACAACAAGGTTAATGGATAAATCAATCTGAAAAATTAGAAACCAATACCTCAACTTTGAGTGACTGGCGAGTTTGAATCCCCCACGATCCAAGAGTTCTTTCATGTGAACATTTCGCAGCGTTGTGGTTAAAACGTAAAGCCTTACCCCGTATAACTTCTGGTGTTTCATTTTCTCGAGCCCCCTCAGCTTTAACGAACAAGAAGTTTAATTCATGTTGATCAAAGAAATTTGCGGCGGCCGTAACCAAGGAAACAAGTAATCATCACTCCTAGTAAACAAAGTCGAAGGTTTGTTCCGAATAAATTTCTTCAATCCTTCTGAATGAAGGATCAAAACGTTGTTAAATGATCATTCATTTTGAGACACGAAAGATTGTGCGGTATGAAGTAACACAATTCAATAAGCTCATTCAAAACATAATTGATATCAACATATATTCCAAAGGCGACGTGCGAAATTAATTGATTATCTACTAATAACAAGAGATTCATGCGTTCACGTTACAAACCAATTAATAATAGTCCGAGTTGCCTAAGCAGAATATGTTCTTGTTAAGGTAATATGGGACTGACTTTGCACTCGCCATCCATCATGGGGCACGATACAAAATTGTGTGTAGAAGATAGGTGACAATATCGGTTACAGTTTAAACATAAATCTACTATTCATCGAAATTTCGTTACCATTTTCACCATTTACCATTGTACATAAATTTGTAGCATTGAAAACCTGTACAAATTGATTAATTCAACGAAACTCTCGTGAAAGAATGAAAAATTGTTTCATGATTCAATAATCTATTTGGAAATGCATTTTCCATTAATTATTTAAGAATGGCTTGGTGTATAAATTCTGGAGAATTATTAGTGTTAGCTTGGTGTTAAAAGGGTCGTATCCTTTAGAGATTCGAAATTATGCTGATTACATTTAGATATTCATTGTTTCCTCCAACTGTTCCCTTCTTAAGTCTCGGGCGGCAGAAATTATTCCTTATTTCGGTTCCCTTTCGACTGAGGTATAGTTACTGCGACATTCGGCAAGGATTTAGAGATTTCTAACAGAAATATTGTAGATAAATGAATTAAGACATAATATGAAATTAGGAGCAGCTTTTCTATTTACGAAATGGTATAGTTTTCTTCAGAACTACATCATAAAAACACGAGATACTTTGTACATTGTATCACCTCATTCAATGATAAATCAATAAAGAAAAAAGAGGATGGCAAGTTACTGCATAAGGGCGCACAGAAATGAGCCGTATCGAGCAAGCTTCTCTCGATGTTTCTTCACTCGCATCAACGTTCGACAGATCTCCGCGGTGAAATTCATTATGAATGTCTATAATTCCTTAATGTACCTTTCGATCGCATTTCGTATGCAGTTACTTTGTTATAGTAGATTTCACTGAAAGAATAGTTGTGAATAATTTATGTTGCAAACTCGCAACCATAACTTGGATACAAGTTCACTTATTCTACCGATTTTATAAGGTTTCCACACAATAAAAAAAGCCATAAAGTGTCATATTTCTGACCACTTCGAGACGAGAGGGGCAAATAAAATGCCGAATGTCACATTACGGAGTAAATAAAAATGATTCTCCAGAAAAGTGAGTCTCATCATTTTTTTATGACACATAACCATACTGGATTGGGGATGAAATGATGATCAAACGAAGTATATATACCGTTTCAACGAGCAAGAATCCGAATGACTGAACTAATTTCTCTCTCTGTCTATAAGGTTTAGTTGAACATCAAAGCAAAAAAATTATTTCTTGACAAAATGATTTGAAAATTATTCGATGGTGTTTTAAAAGAGATATTAAATTTCTGCAAGGGAGTTTGCGTAAAAAGGAGGTTTTCGATTGTAGCAAAATTTAATTATCTTCCCGTTTATGTTCTCTCTACATATTTAACAATTCTGTCGTCATCACAGCGCAACTGATTACTTAATCGATTACATTGTTCGGTAAACAGAAGATTGTGATGGAGTTATTCTTGGTACATTTAATATTGTGCGCTTAATACTCTAACGTTTACAAGGAAGGAGAGATACGAGGAAGTACAATCTTTCTACGACAATAGAAATAGATGGAAGTTGACACCTGAATAAAGAAATACAGATCTGTATTGAATTTTAGAATCAATAAAATTTTTAGAACGAAAGAAGTTTTCACTTAGAATCTATTGGTAGAAAACTAAACGCAACGAAATTAATCCCTTAAGCTATGACAACAAGGTGATATCTATTTGTGTTCTGGTCAGATACAATTTATCAATTCAATATTTAAAAAAAAGCCGAGCAAGCAGAAGCAGCTTATATCGGTACTGAGATAAAATTCATCAGATCAAGCATAATTGTATGCAGTACATGATCTGACGAGCTTTCTTGTGAAATATTGAATCGTCAATATGAAATATCTCTATATATCATTCTGATAAAATCCACAATTCCAGGAAAAGGAAACGGCCTGATCTTCGCTGATAGATAATTAAACTTTGATTCCCATATATATTCTTTCTTTAGTTTTCTTTAGTTCCTGTACAATATTGCAACGACTTTTGAATTTCTGTTTTACTTCATTAAAATAGTATTTATATGGCAACGATAAGTCCAAAGTAACTCCAAGATATGTAGGCTGAAAGTTATGATATAGTTTGCGCTTTTTAAAAAAAACTTTTAACTCTGTCGATTTTCGGTGGTTATCCAAATGGAAACAACATACTTCCGTTTTTAATGGATTTATATTGAGTCGCCAATTTTCGAAGTAACTATTCAAATTCATTAAGTCATCAGTCAAAATTTGTTCAATTTCAGGAAAAGTGAAAGTGCTATACCATCAGTGTATATAAATTTTTTTGATGTTGCAGTAAGTAAGTTGATATGAGGTAGAAAAGAACAGATATTGTAGGTGAAAATCAGACTAAATATGAAATAATGTTGCCATATTGCTTCACATTTGTTGATTCGAATTTTTATTCATCGCATAACAATTATTCAAAACCAATGAAACCAAATATTCCAATGTTCCGATACAATACCGATTTCATACAATACCGACAGAGAATCCATTGCCATTTCACTGTCAACGGATGAATGATTCACATTTTCACTACTGTATAACCGGAAATTGTACTTCTGAAGAGTCAATCGACAAGTTATATGCGTCCGTCTGTCCGTCCTATTCGGAAGAAAGAAAGTTTCCGTGCATCCGAGAAGAGTTTCTCCCTTAAATTGTAAAAGATTGACGTCTCAAGCTGGATGTCCGATTCCCGCGTGTGTAGTTCCGAAAATCAATTACTAACTTCTTAATTTGGTTGAAACTTTGGAAAAACAAATGGAGTAAATCGGAGACGGAAACAAAGAAACAACTAAATCGGTAAAATAAAATGTAAAATCGATAGGTGAAATGTCCGAACGAATAGAGTTCTGAATAATTTTCCATTTGGAATAATTATCGAAAGTTTTATCTAGTTCACAAAATCGTATCGATCGAATTCGTATATTATGATAAACTTTCCACATAGTAATAATATAATTTTATTCCATTTTAAACTCGATTATTGATGTTGAGGATGTCAATAACATGTTGAATCATTCAATTAAATAACATGATTCTTATTATATGACATGGACAAGTTAGCTGGGTGAATTAAGCGTTTTCTGAAAGTTGAATGGAACACGACGATTTTGGGCTTAAAATTTAGTAAAGAATATATCAATCAGAAACATCAAGTCTTGACTTCGAGCAAGGTCGGGAACATTTTTTTTGGAAAGAAAATTTCAAACAGGTGTTTTTTATAGATTTTCGTGAATATCTTAGAAACTCAGCCTCTCATCGATACGAATTATGGGACCTAATTGATTGCTAAGTCCATTTTCTATAAGAATAGTATGTCTTACACGTCTTTAAGATTTTGTGAATTGTGAAAATTCCGTTCTTATGATTCCCAATATTTGTGGAGAAATTAGATCCGAAAACTCAATATGGTCGACCATAGTAAAATTCCAAAGTTGAAATTTAAAAAAGGTATCTTGGTTTCTGTGATTATCGAATTTTGAATTGAGTTTCCTTTATTATTGCGAAATTTCAAAGACATTTATCGATAAATGAGTTATTCATTAACAAAAAAATTTCTTGCGCAGTTTGTATCTCAGCCAATTAGGCGATTAGAAAACTGAAACAATTTACATTCAATTACAATTGGAAAAATATGGATGATAAGAAAAAAATTGGCACAACGCCCAAAATTAACCGAGAAAATTTTTTTGCGCTTTTACCGATTTCACGCGTCCCAATTGATATTTTTACATCAATCTCAATCCGAAATAGAGTACGATATTTGTTTTAGAAAAAGGCTGATCATCCGAAAAACGTCCATCAGAGTATGAAATTTACTCAGGATGTTCCTCAAGACGTAAGATAAACAAAAAAGGAAGTGAAAAGTTGCATATGCGCATAATTTTTTCTCACATTAAATCGAATTCAATTTGTTCAATAAATATTCGACAATAATTATGATGTCAATTTTATAGTTTTGGTTAGCTTAACTTAGGTTAGGTAAGATCAGTTTAGGTTAGGTTAGGCTAGATCAGGTTGGGTTGGGTTAAATCAGGTTCATCTAAGATTGACCAGGCATACCCTAAACCGGACGGGACGCGTGTTCCGGAACGTTCCATTCCAAACACCTGACTGGAAGGTGAAAAAAAAGATTATGTCAGGTTAGGTTAGGTTAGGCTAAATCTGGTTAGGTTATGTTAGGTTCACTCTAGCGCGGCCCGTAACCCTAATAATTCAGATTTCAAAAAAATTTCTGCGCGTGCGCAGTTCTACGGGTCGCTATAGAGTGAACCTAACCCAACTTAAACTGATCTGATTTGAGTCAAATTAAGCTGACGTAAACAATAACATTAAAAATCAGTGAGAAATTGACACTACGCCCAAAAAGAACCGAGAACATTTTTTTGCGCTTCCACCGATTCCACGCGTCCCCAATGGATATTTTTACATCAATCTCAATTCGAAATAGAGTACGATATTCGTATTCTATTTTGAACTGTTATTAGATTTTATAGTGTTGATTGATCCGTCATTTTCGAAATCAATCCGCGGTTGACAGACTCGCATAACATCGGTAACCGACGGTTCGGATTTTGCGCGACGTTGCCGCGCTGGCAGTTTAATCAGATTCTGCTGCCGAGTTAATGATAAGTTCTGGACGGAACGTGATCATACTCTCGATTCGTTCATAACTGAGAGTGACAGTGCGGCAATATCGCGCCATACACGAACTGTGGGGAGAATACGCTAGTACGCGAATTTGTCAACTTATGTCCACCGCGCACCGATTTCGAAAAAGACGGAATCAACATTAAGACTAGTTCAAAATAGAACAGACTGAATATATTTTTATAAAAAAATATTGTACTCAATTTCAAATTGAGATTGATGCAAAAATATTAGTTGGAAGGCGTGGAATCAGTAGAGGCGCAAAAAAATTTTTCTCGCTCATTTTGGGGCGTAGTTGTTATTTTTTTTATTCATATTTTTCCAATTGTAATTGAATGTAAATTGTTTTAGTTTGCTATCCGCTGAATTGGCTGAGATACAAACTGTGCATAAAGGTTTTTTGTTAATAAAAAACTCATTTATCCATAAATACTTTCAAAATTTCGCAATAATTAAAAAAGTTTAATGCTTGATGGATCTCATCAATTTCATTCGAATACGATAATTACAGAAACCAAGGTACTTTTTTTGACTTTCAACTTTGGAATTTTACTATGGTCGGTCATATTGAATTTTCGGATTCAATTTTTGCACACATATTGAGAACCATAAAAAGTATTCTGTTTCGGAATAGCAATTGATTCGGATTGAAATTCTTTGAATTATTCCATTTTTTGGCTCTATGCAGAATTTTCGCAATTATTAAAATCTTAAAGACGTGAAACTAATGCGGTACTTATACAAAATTTACTCACCAATTAATTTGATCCTATAATTCGTATCGACGGGAGGCTTAGTTTCTAAGATATTCACGAGAATCTTTAAAAAACGCCTCGAGTTTGC
The DNA here is from genome assembly GCA_020654155.1 of Novius pumilus. Taxonomy (NCBI): domain Eukaryota; kingdom Metazoa; phylum Arthropoda; class Insecta; order Coleoptera; family Coccinellidae; genus Novius; species Novius pumilus. Next base: position 1,744,338 of record JAIFOV010000472.1, read on the forward strand.
TCGAAGCCAAGACTTGATGTGTGTGATAGTTATATTTTTTACTAAATTTTGATCCCAAGTTCGTCGTGTTCCATTCAGAAAACGCTCTAACTCACCCGGCCTAAAGTCCGAATACTCATCTTCAGCTTGTATAATCAGCTTCGAATTTTTCTATTATTATTGAAAGATCTGGAATTCTGTTTTTAGTTCCACCTAAACTTTTCATCAGACCTCGAATCCCAAACTTTGTTATATTTTCATAAGTAGCAAAATCCAATTTTTCTCATTTTCGTTATCTATTATGTCCAAAATATTGCAAATATATCTCGAATTTCAGATGAAACGGATCATCCAAAACTGTAAAGCGGCCTGGGTACTTGAAAGGATTCTTCGTTGTTCCAGGGAAATAAAAATATGTCATGTGTAATATATTTATTATATTTATTGTCGAAACGTCGTCTAAATAAACGAATATAGTTTGAAATAAGTTTATTATTCACACGGAGAAAGACCGTAAAGATGTTTAAATCATATATTTGTTTATATAAAGAATGGAGGATCCGTTTTAATTACCCTGGCTCGTCAACTGGATATCGTAGTCAACATTTTGATAGAAAGTGAAATCAATCCAATATTCTAAAATTAAATTGTTATTATACATTTTTCTAGGGACATGAACCAGATTTTGTATAATTTCTTAATAAATAATATTTAACTTCGATCTACTTATGAGGCAGTGATCGATCTATCACTGTACTCGTCGGCGTTTTTATAATAAATAACAACTATACAGCTTATTCAAATGTGGATTTCAGGATTAGAAATAATAACATAATCGTATCAACCATCGTGACCGTCGAGAACATAAACCGGTTCCCATCTTGTCACATATTACACTTCTCATCCAAATTTGTGGAACAATTGTCGACGAGGCTTTATTACGGAAGGCGAAAGGTGAGAAATAATCAACTTGGAGCTATTTGCGGAACGGCCGGAATGAGAAATTATGCCAACGAATATTTTCTTGCCTCATATTTGGAGCGTAAACTTAATTTCAAAGTTTGCGAGTTATTTGTATTCCACCAACTAACAAGTCGGCACTTTCTTATTTATCGTCAACTGGACCTAACTAAAAATTTCATTAGCATGTTTAATCGAAATTTAAATATTCAACGAAATATACTCTTATCGAAGGGGTAGGTAAATGGGATATTGTCAACGTCACCATAAACTTAAAAAGACCTGAAAAAGAGTGCCGGTATGTTATATAGGGTTATTGATAATTCGACTTATGTACGTCAGAGGCTGATAAGGAGGGCAAATTGCAATAAATTGAACCCCCTATATGTATAGGATGTCAATTTTACATAGAACGTGGACATATTGTAATCTCCAGTCGAGTAGAGGGGCAGTAGTCATGCGCCCGGTAGTCCAGTCGTTATTGAAACTTGGGAGCGTAGCAACCGTTACGACGTGTTTAACTGTTTAATTCAAAGCTGTTTAGTAATTGAGTTCTTCCACTTCAACGAAGAATCAGAAATTCCTCCATACGTATGGACGAAATTTTATAGTTTGTGAGATATCTGAATTTTAAGGGTTTTTCGATATTTACTCAAAATTTCACACTTGATTCCAAATAAAAAACTACATATTAGAATCGGTATAATTGAAAATGGTTTTGTACCTAGGACTTTAATTAAGCTATGATCATAATTAAAACTACTCAAAGTAACAGAATAATGATAATAAATATTAATTTAAAAATAATATTTTACCAGAATTTACGTTTTACGCTTCAAAGATGTTGTTTCATCAAAAAAATTACCATACGACTCATCGAACCTAATATCGTTCTTGAACATTTTGAGTTATTATTCCGCTTGGCTGAGGACATTGATTGGTCTCAAAATTAATGAAGAAAAATGCGTTATTCATGTTCTTTTTATAGACGAAGAGATCCTCATATCTTTCAACGAAATCTGCCGAGGAAGTAAAATAACGTTCGCACAGGACCTAAAGATCCTTGGCAGTCCAGTTTTTTTGAGTGGGATGGAAAGCGCATATCGGAAAAAATATATACAACTAGATCTTGGCTGCCTAAATTAATTTCTCACCTGGCATATTTCTTACTGGAAAATTGCTAGCCATCGCTATTTTGGATTCCGTTCCCCAAAAACACCATTTTTTCAATGGAAATAATAACATGCTCAATTACATGTTTCTATTGCTAATTAGCATATCTATTTCGTTCATTGACATCGTGGAGAAAATTGTCTGAGTACCTTTGTGATTGTTTGACATTCAATTGTTTCAATGCAATCGTTCGAATCTTTTAAAAGAGAATTATTCAACTCAAATATGTTGCAAGGTTGGAAATCAATTATACGGTAATAAAAAGAAGATTAGAATTTTTCGATGTTTTCAGCTCAAATCTTGTTGAAAAGAGACTTTTCCACTGTTGTATTTTAAAACGAGTTTCTCTGTAAGTGGTTTAGAATCAAAAAGTCAAGACGAATGTCATAGTGAATTCAGCGCCTGCTAACACTGATAAATATATGCTCAGCTCTATATTGTGGCCTTTCCGGACTCCAAGTCTGTTGTTTGCATAAAAATGTCGTCTGATATTTGTAGTCATTTAAATTCCTGTCGCAAGTTGATGTGAATTAACGCTGAGGAAATTATATAAAGAGACGAATTTCAAATAGGGTTATGTAATTTTTTCTACTGATTTTCAGTTGGCATGAATTTTTAGTCGGACAATATACTAATAACTAAGCTTCCGGTGCGGTAGAATTGCTTTTAAATTAAGGGCCGAATAAAGGTACAACACCAGCTTTACGATACTTTCGAACTAAAGTGCGAAATATTGAAATATCCTAATGTTGATGGATGCGTCCCAAGTGAAGTATTCCATAGCGTGGAAAGGCGAAGTCGATATCACCATAAATTCTCAGGCAAGATAGAATACAAAATAAACCTTATTTTAATTCTTCCTTTTTGGGAACAAAGCAAAATTTAATATCTGTTTCGATATTTGTGAAGGATTTTGCACCGACCTTTTTGCTGGATTTTCATATTTCAAGTTTGAATGAACTAACAAGTACTTCTTAGTTTTTCAAGCTTCTTGTATTTCACCGGTGCAAGTTCAATCGTTCCAAAACTGAAAATTTAATTGTGGTGAAATTTGTCTTCTATGTTTTAAATTCAGAAAACAGTTCTAGATAAGAACCACTTCTTCGTCTGTGAATGTAGATGGCAACTGTTGAATAATTTCAGCAGAATGTCAATAAATTCGATCGTTTAGAAACTGAAATTGATCGAGTACAAACTTTCTCGCTATATCGAATGGTCATAAATTCCAAAATCGATAAATTTGTATCCAAACAATGTTTCTCAAATTCATTTCCAGGATTTCATCAGGAATTCCTTTTCCTCAGGCGTGTTCTCATTCCTACACTGAATTGGACATATTAAAATCGATTTGTTGCGGCTGCCGTTCAAAGACAAAAGATTCCGTCCAGATTGCGTGATTCGAAGCTGAAAATCGACGAGTGTTGTAACATATGGATTAATCAAACAACTAATCGGTTATTAACAAGGAAAAGTTGATTACTTTTATCTAATGACAAGGACGTTTACAATTGCTGAAGCCGAACATAGTTTTATGAACATAACTAAGTTGAACCTACTCTTTCAATGTTAATGCTAAAGGTTACTTTGTATGCCAACATAAAAGTTACCGATATTGATATTAAGAATTCCTTAATTAACTGAACATATTCACCAGTTGCATTAGTACTTTATCTTTATAGCAGTTGTCGTTTAAACCTGTAAAAACGAAGCCGCTTTTAATTGGAAAGAATATTCACTCTTACAGAAATCATTATCTTTATAATCACACATTTATTTGCACCAAACTTACCGCATACTCACATTCATTCGTCACCAAAAACTTCCGTTGATCAGCATTATGATATTTTCATTTCTAAGATGTTCCTTTGAAGTTATGATGTAAGATTTTGTGTTATTCTACATATTGAAATAAAAATTGCCTTTTTGTAAGCAACAGAGGTGGATACTATTGGATTAATTTCAATATAATTCATTTTATTGTTCTCTATTCTTTTCCAGAAAACTACCCTCTTCTAAAAATAGAAACATTCGGCTTCAATATTGGTAAAGTAATATAAATGCTCTTCAGACACTTAGCCTGTTTATTTGTTCAGGTCTACAGTACAAACATTTATTTGTGAAACTGTTCGTCAAACGTAATAACACCCCATTAAATACCCTTTGTTTGGCTACGAAAACCGTACTGGTTACTCACATCCTCGACTAACGACAAAGTCGCCATTAGAAATCATCAAATTACGTTTTTATTTTACGAATATAACGTTTGTCATTCAAGTGAAAATTTCATTTAAACAGTGTCACTCGTGCTCCAACTTTCGGCTTGATATTTCTGTTGATAAGGCTCATAATTTTATTTGACTCAACGTTCTCGACTGGTGTGGCGGCGAGACAGGCCAGTAAGTGTTATCCACGAAATGAATTCGCAGCCAATGCTAGTAGAAAAGAACGTAGCAAAAACTTTATCATCCGGTATAATTGAGTCCAAAGTAGCAGAAGGTGACATCAGAGGAGCTCTGAAACTTTTATCGTCATCTGATATTTTGGCTCCTCAGAATGAAGAGACTTACGGACACTTGCTGGGAAAGCATCCCGCTTCTACATCAGATGAAGAGTTTCCAGAACACTAAATAGAATCATCTGGTTTTCTTGAAGTTAAGGAGCAAGATGTCAAAAAAGCCATCGAAAGTTTCCCCAACGGTTCTAACTCTGGAATAGATGGACTGAGACCACAACATTGAAAAGATATGATTTCTTTAGCGGATGGTTTAGCTGCTTTACAATTAATTAAAGCCTCAACTACTTTATGTTATTTCATTTTAGATGAAAAATTAAACCAATAACTGTAGCCGTATTCTTTGGAGCGAATTTGTGTGCCTCAAAAAAAAAGGAAGGGGGAATTCGTCCAATTACAGTTGGTAATACTATCAGAAGGCTCATTTTAAAACTGGCTTGCATGTCGACCTTACTTGCAACCTTCACAACTTGGTTTCGCGACGAGAGGAGGCTGTGAAGCAGTAGTACATGCAGCTCGGGATTTCTTAAAGTCTAATATGGTATCTAACAAGAGAATTCTGAAAAAAGACTTTAAAAACGCCTTCAGTAGTATTCATCGAGGCGCAATGTTGAAACAAATGAAAGCAAAAACTCCATCTTTATTTGCCGATTTGTGGATGGCGTATTCTAATGCAACTACGCCATTCAACCAATGGAATATATCATCAGAATCAGTTCAACAAGGTGGCCCTTCTGGACCACTTTTATTCTGTTTGAGTCTTCAAGAGACAATACAATCCTTAGCGTCGGAATTATTAATGTTCTATTTAGATGACGATACAATTGGTGCAGAGCCTGATACGGTTTTAGATGATTTCAGAAAACTGTCCGATTCTTGCTATGGGATTGGATTGTCCATTAAGCCCTTAGAATGTGAAATATATTCATGCGGTAACCATTCTAATAAATGGAAAAAGAATTTCCAAAAACTTTCTCCTGGAATTCGATTTCAAGAATCAATGTCGCTTTTGGGAGCTCTCATAACACAAAACATCATACAGGAAGTTATGACCAAAAAATAAGAAGAATATAATTAGAATATAATTAGACTTATCGGGGAAGCAGTCAATAATGAAGACTAGATGTTCTCTCTTTCTATTGTTATAAAACCAAGCTTTCCGACGATGTCTCGTCCTTCATTCGGGCATTATAGAACATTGTTAATTGATAAGGATTAAAAATTAAGAAATCACTCTAGTATCTTACTTCAATATGTAGAGAAGAGTCTCAAATGGGCACGTGATAACTGGAAAACTCTAAAACCGGAATAACTTCTCAATGTTCGAAACGTCACATTATGACATAAGTCATTACACATTAGAAAAAAAGAAGGAAGGTTGGAACGGTTAATAATCAATGATCAAAGATGCCACCAAATTCGAAAATTGCTATATAACATTCCGATTACTTCTTTTCATTTTAGGGTCTTTATCAATTTCAATGATGTTACAATAAATAGAACTAATAAGTTGGAAGTCAGTTATTAAATTCATATTTTCAGAGGTACAAGAAATTTCAGCTGATTCTAAAAACATTCTTTTAAATTTATTGTTATTTACATGTAAAACTTGTGCTTGTTCAAAATTCATACAATGGCCTGTATCAGTTCTGTGTGGTGATAAACCACTATTTGATGTACGAAGAGCACTATCTCTAGAATGTTCCTTGATTCTTGTTTTAAAATTACGTCCTGTTTGTCCTAAGTGAGACTTGTTACAGTTAATACAATCAATCGAACTACATTAGTTCGATCAAATAAATTTATTTTATCTTTAACTCTACTGAATACATAATTCCCGATGGTATTTGGAATTTTCTTAGATAATTTAAATTCAAAATTGTCAGTTTCATTGTTTTTCAAAATTTTATGTATTCGTTCAGTTAGGTTATTATACCAAGGTAAAGTGTAGAATCTGGTTCTAATAGGAACTTGTGTTACAATATCAATATTAGATTGGATGTAAACGGTTTCAATTCTAGGATTGGTAAGATTAAAACGAGAAGGGTTATTATATAATAATTTCCTAATCAAAGTTGTCGTATAAGAGTTATCTAGCAAGAGTTGTTCTGGATTTTTTAAATTTTCTTGGATGAGATAGGGACTAGCAATCTTTTCTACCCTGTGTGTAATCCAGTAACTAAATTTGTTTTTTGTTTAAATTCGTGTGCAGATTTAAATTCGAATATCTACCAGAGGATATAGATTTTCTGTACCAAGCAGTGTCAATTCTGTTGTTATTATCTCGTTTTAATAATAAGTCCAGGTATGGTAAATTTCCTTCTTTTTCCAACTCATACGTGAATTTAATGTCTTCATTGAACGAATTTAACACTAATAATGTGTTATCTATTTTATCTTCAGGTATTATACAAAAAAAATCATCAACGAATTTTTTAATCAATGGTATTTCATAAGGTAATTGTGAAATACATTGATCAAGAAGATCATCTATCACTATTTGATAGGAGAGATGACAGCACCCATTGGTGTACCTTTTATTTGTCTGAAAACTTGCCTTGAAAGTGGCAGTAAGTTGTGTCAAATATCAATTTGATACTATTTATGAAGTCATCATATGGTATCGTACAATTTTCAGAAATTAGTTGCCATCTATTGGCTGTACAAGTTAACAAAACGTCCAATATAATGTTAATGAATAACGATACAACATCAAAACTAACCATCACATAATTAATAAGGATCTGAAAATCCCTGACTGAGTTGGCAAAATCGAAAGAGTCTTTAATGTATAATAGTATCTGTTATTACAATAAATTGTACGAAGAAGATAAAATTGAAGTTATATACCGGGTGGGCCTTTAGTGCGTGTTCGGGCGATATCTCAGTGAATATTGGGTTTAGCGAAAAACTTTCTTCACAGGAGTTATGCAGATCAATGAGCTGCACATTCTAAAATTATTTTCGTTTATATAGGCTGCTCCATAAGAGCTGAACATATCAAAGTTATGTTTTTTCAAATAGAATGACCCATTTGTTATTACAGATTTGGATTTCTTGGACAATTCTAGCGCGACTTTATGTATCATACATTATGTGTAAAACGGACGGTTTTCACATTATTTCACTTTTTTCGGAAAAATTGACATTTCGAAAAAATTCAATAACTCAGTTATGCTGAAATTTATCCGAATGCAATTTTGCAGCTTTTAATATGCATCACATGTGCTAACTAAAACGTGTGGTTCACCTTCCCAACTTTGCTCAGTTTTGAGTAATCAAGTATTTAAATTGAACACTCTATATGTATGGTAAACTTGATTTTTTCAAATGGCGCTACGTAATTTTTTATGTGCTGTTCAACGTAGAATTTCATAAGCTTTCTAATGATATAAGGTTGTAGGTATCTAACTCCTACGAATTTTTAATAAATTAATTTTTTAGAATTTTTTCCGCTACATTTCTTAATGAATCAGAAATTTCATTTTATTAAACAAATACTATCAATTTGAAACTGATTAAGTCCGTAGATACACTATTTAAAATTGCACGTAACAAACCAAGACAAACAAACAAAAAAAACTATAACAAATGTTCAAAGTGACACAACTCCCAACAAACTAAGGCAAACAAATAAAATAAACTAAAACAAATGTTCAAAGTGACCACCCTGTTTTTCCAAACAATACTCAATTCTTCTACGGAAGGATCGCTGCACGTTGTTCATCATTTTTGGCGTGATTGTATTAAAGGCATTTCGAATACGGTCTTTCATATTTTGTACTGTAGTTGGCTCGTCGATGTACACTTTATCTTTGACATATCCCCACAAAAAATAATCAAGAGGGGTTAAGTCGGGAGATCTCGCAGGCCAACGGATTGGACCTGCTCTTCCTATCCACTTCTCAGTAAATTTATTAAAAATCCGTAGGAGTTAGATACCTACAACCTTATATCGTTAGAAAGCTTATAAAATTCTACGTTTAACAGCACATAAAAAATTAGGTAGTGCCATTTGAAAAAATCAAGTTAACCATGAATATAGGGTGATGAATTTAAATACTTGATTTCTCAAAACTGAGCAAAGTTGGGAAGGTAAACAACTAGTTTTAGTTAGCACATCTGATGCATATTAAAACTGCAAAATTGCATCTGGATACATTTCAGCATAACTGAGTTATTAAAATTTTTCGAAATGTCAATTTTCCCGAAAAAAGTGAATTAATGTGAAAACCGTCCATTTTAGACACCATGTATGGTAAATGAAGTCGGGCTAGAATTGTCCAAGGAATCCAAATTTGTAATAAAAAATAGGTCATTCCATTTGAAAAAACATAACTTGGATATGTTCCGCTTTTATGGAGCAACCTGTATAAACGAAAATAATTTTAAAATGTGCAGCTCATTGATCTGCATAACTCCTCTAAAGAAAGTTTTTCGCTAAACCCAATATTCACTGAGATATCGCCCGAGCACGCACTAAAGGCCCACCCAGTATGTCGAAAACTTGGAATTAGGAGTGTCAATGCAAGAAATTATAGGTTTCATGGATAATGTCGGTTTATGGATCTTAGGAAGAGTATCGCATTTTGGGGATAAAGAGTTATAAATAGATTTTGAGACTTTTTGCAGTACTATTGTCTATAAATTGTTTTATTTTCAAGGGAGATATAAACCTGTTAATACGACTTTGAAAAGCAGTAGTAGGATCTTTATTTATTGGTGTATAAAATTCGATATCATTAAGTAACTCAAATGATTTAAGAATGTAAGTATCACGTTGAAATACGAAGAAGTACACCTACTCACAGAGAGGTTAAAAACTCTAAGTTATTTTTACATTTCTTATAACCTCTCATGTAGTTGCTTCGCCATCCCTAAAATTATGTGTCTGATAAGGACAACCCTTTTCTGGAACCATCTTGACCTTTTGGAAACTTGCAACCTCTCTTCTACGCATGCAACTGCTAAGCTTGTCAATTTGATGTTGAATACTGTTTCGGATGAGCCCGTTTCATCTACAATGGAAGAAGCAAATTTGGAACAAAGAATACGATACTATATCTGAAAATGTAAAATTGCAAAAGTGTTGGGATGCTATTGTCACACAAAAGAGAGAGTCCTCCATGTCTTTCTCCAGTGAGGCTGATAAAATCATATATTTAGCTATATCAAGAAAAGAATCTTCCACATGACTCTCCGTTATTCCTTCTCATTCAATCGGCACATTGTAACAATACGTTGCGAATCATAAAAGGTTTACGACTGCCTTTGAAAATATGTAAACTAGACACATGCATCTGTGGTGAGGAAGTTGATGAGTATGGCAGACATGGTTTAAGCTGCTCTAAGAGTTTCGGAAGATACAGCCGTCATCAGGAAATGAATACTATTATCCTGCGTGCTTTTGCCACAGCAAAAATACCGGCTTGATTGAAACCATGTTGTGTGTCAAGAAATGATTTGAAGAGACCAGATGGAATGATCCTTATCCCGTGGCAGGAAGGAAAAGTTTTGGCATGGGATGCCACATGTAGTAACACATTGGCTAGATCATACAATGAATTGGCTATAAACGAAGCAGGTCTTGTGGCGCAACAAGCAGCAAAAAATGAAAAAAAGTACGCAGATATTTTGGACGAGAATATAATATTTCTTCCTCTTGCAGTAGAAACACTAGGACCTTGGTGTAAAGGGAAAAATCCCATGTCCGCATTGTCGCGGAACACTTTTAAATGAAAAAATGCTACCGATACATCTTAGAAAATTCCATTCAGCCGAGAAAAGTTTGACTCCATCTTCTCAAACTGAAGAAACTTTAACTAGAAAATTAAGTGAGTGTGGTCGGAATATCAGGACTGTAAGGCACATACCAAAAGATGCCCGTCGTCTAGCTGACGACAGTAATTAACAATGTAATGAGCTCAAACACTATAGCTGCTTAGGAAGACCTACTCCTCTTTTCATATGAAACTTTAATATGGACGGAGATGAAAGGACCTCACCAAGAAAATAAAAACAAATATTTCTAAGTGCCAACTACACCAGTCTCAGAAATCATCAAGAACCAAAACATCATTTCACAAAAGGATGGAGTCAAAAGTAGCAGACTTGGATATTAAAGGTGCCCTTCGACTTCTGTGCTCTGATGATGATTTGGCACCATACGATGAAGAAACTTTACAATCTTTGATTTCGAAGCACCCACCACCTTCTGAACATATGTCGTTCCCAGATGACCCTGATAGTTTGCCTACTGATTGATACGTTTTAACTGAGGATGAAGTCAAGTAGGGGAAAAATGCTTTCACCAGTTACCTTGCTCCTGGCATTGATAGTCTTTGACCACCACCGCACTTGAAAGATATCATCTCCATGGCGGTGGATAATGGTTGTTACAACGTACTATCAGCTGTTACAAAGTTATGCAACTTTCTCCTGCATGGATACATCAATTTAGAAGTAACGCAAATATTTTACGGAGCTCCACTTTGCGCACTTACTAAAAAAGATGGAGGTGTACGACCGATAGCGTGTGGTAATTTTTTCAGAAGACTCATAGGTCATGTAACATGTGCCAAATTATGCAACAAAATACGAGGAAGATTAGGACCACATCAAGTTGGCGTTTCAAAGAAAAGAGGATGTGAGAGTGCTGTTCATATGGTCCTGACATATATTGAACATAATTATAATCGAGGGAAAGTTATAGTGAAAGTGGATTTTAAGAAAGCATTCAATATAATCGAAAAAGACATAATGCTACACGAGGTGTACCAGTTTGCCCCAGAACTATAACCCTTCATGTATAGATGCTATCGGGGTCTATCTTTACTGTTTTATGGCGATACAACCATCTCATCGCAACGAGGTGGCCCGTGTGGTCCATAAGGATCCATCGGAATCCGAACTAAATATGTGGTATCTCGACGATTCTCCACTAGTTGACAGTCCACAGAAAGCTGGCAAAGATATTCAAAATCTGATTGATCAAGCGAAGAAAGTAGGGCTGGAAGTAAACTCATAAACACACTTCTTGAATCTACTTTCACCTCGCTATTCAACCTAGAGCTTACTGACACAGTGGATTCAGGCGACACTTCCCATAATGAAGGTGGTCTCAGAATAAGAAGGCTCTCTGACATAGTACTTCCATGTTTTTTAAGCTCGATCCAGGGGCGTGCCTTACGGGCCCGCAGGGCCCGCGGTGCGGGGGGGCCCCGGACTATTAGGGGCCCCCAATTTCCTAATAAGCTAATCTATTTGGACAGGGGTAGGAGCCCCAAAATTTTTTTGCGGGGGGGCCCTCAAGAAACTTGGCACGCCTCTGGCTCGATCTCCGGGTCCAAGGAACTTATGTTCACATTGTTACTTTTTATGGACATCAAGATTTCGCCTGCTTTGAAGGTAGAAGTTTCAGATGCATGCAATACAATTAAAAACGAAATCCCAGCGGTGCGTGGCATACAAAAGTTATGGGAGAAATTAATTTTGCTCTGCTAATACCAGAACGGGAGGTATACGCTTGCAAATGGTCAGTGTAACATATTAGATGCGTAATAAAGGTTGCAAGTATTAAAGATCGTTCGCTTCGCTCGCGACCTGATCGGCCTTCGGCCGGGTGGGGGGGCCCTTCGGGCCCCCCATGTCGGGGCCATCGGCCCCTCCGGCGGCCTTCGGCCGCTTGGCGGCCTTGGGCCGCCTTTTTTTATTTCCATACGATCTCTTAGGTCAGTATAGGCATAACGAATTTTTCTGGAATATTACCAAAATAAGGACGTTTAATGCTATATTCTTTTATTCTACTCCATTGAAAAGAAAATTTTTTCCTTATATAAGTAGTTTTCATAGTAGTAATCGAAAATCTGTGAATATATTTTTCGTTTTTTCATTTCGGCTTTCATCGAACCAAAGCGGGGCTATACGATTTTAAAGTCAGTTATGGATGAAGGACAGAGATTAATTTTGCTCTGCTAATACCAGAACGGGAGGTATACGCTTGCAAATGGTCAGTGTAACATATTAGATGCGTAATAAAGGTTGCAAGTATTAACCAGATCGCTCGCTTCGCTCGCGACGTGACCGGCCTTCGGTTGGTGGGGCCCTTCGGGCCCCAAGTCGGGGCCTTCAGCCCCTCCGGCGGCCTTTGGCCGCCTTTTTTTATTTCCATACGATCTTTTAGGTCAGTATAGGCATAACGAATTTTTCTGGAATATTACCAAAATAAGGACGTTTAATGCTATATTCTTTTATTCTACTCCATTGAAAAGAAAATTTTTTCCTTATATAAGTAGTTTTCATAGTAGTAATCGAAAATCTGTGAATATATTTTTCGTTTTTTCATTTCGGCTTTCATCGAACCAAAGCGGGGCTATACGATTTTAAAGTCAGTTATGGATGAAGGACAGAGATTAATTTTGCTCTGCTAATACCAGAACGGGAGGTATACGCTTGCAAATGGTCAGTGTAACATATTAGATGCGTAATAAAGGTTGCAAGTATTAACCAGATCGCTCGCTTCGCTCGCGACCTGACCGGCCTTCGGCCGGGTGGGGGGGCCCTTCGGGCCCCCCAAGTAGGGGCCTTCAGCCCCTCCGGCGGCCTTTGGCCGCTTAGCGGCCTTCGGCCGCCTTTTTTATTTCCATACGATCTCTTAGGTCAGTATAGGCATAACGAATTTTTCTGGAATATTACCAAAATAAGGACGTTTAATGCTATATTCTTTTATTCTACTCCATTGAAAAGAAAATTTTTTCCTTATATAAGTAGTTTTCATAGTAGTAATCGAAAATCTGTGAATATATTTTTCGTTTTTTCATTTCGGCTTTCATCGAACCAAAGCGGGGCTATACGATTTTAAAGTCAGTTATGGATGAAGGACAGAGATTAATTTTGCTCTGCTAATACCAGAACGGGAGGTATACGCTTGCAAATGGTCAGTGTAACATATTGGATGCGTAATAAAGGTTGCAAGTATTAAAGATCGTTCGCTTCGCTCGCGACCTGACCGGCCTTCGGCCGGGTGGGGGGGCCCTTCGGGCCCCCCAAGTAGGGGCCTTCAGCCCCTCCGGCGGCCTTTGGCCGCTTAGCGGCCTTCGGCCGCCTTTTTTTATTTCCATACGATCTCTTAGGTCAGTATAGGCATAACGAATTTTTCTGGAATATTACCAAAATAAGGACGTTTAATGCTATATTCTTTTATTCTACTCCATTGAAAAGAAAATTTTTTCCTTATATAAGTAGTTTTCATAGTAGTAATCGAAAATCTGTGAATATATTTTTCGTTTTTTCATTTCGGCTTTCATCGAACCAAAGCAGGGCTATACGATTTTAAAGTCAGTTATGGATGAAGGACAGAGATTAATTTTGCTCTGCTAATACCAGAACGGGAGGTATACGCTTGCAAATGGTCAGTGTAACATATTAGATGCGTAATAAAGGTTGCAAGTATTAACAATAACGAGAATTCGAGATCGCAACGACGCGACGCGACGACGAGGATGATGAAATGGAATTCGTATTCGGTCCCGTATCGTTCGAAGTCGGAAATGCGTGCATAAGAATGCCCAAGTTAAATGCACCGAATCGATTATTTTTACGTATCTCATCGATTTTCTTGAAAACGGTAGTCGATAGCTAAAAACGATGAGATAAGCAATTGTTCATGAAAATATGGCGAAACGTTTGGTGAAAGATCGAAAGCGGTGCAATTATTATCAGTCGAGTTATCACTCATCGAAAAACCGATACTTTAAGAAGGTTTCAAAAATTTTTTTCTCAGAAACGGTTTATTTTAGGTAGGTAAAGTAAACGAGGCGAATGTAGCCCTATTTGATAGGAATTGAATGGTAAAAATCTCAAAGCGTTGGTGGTTTTAGAAATTGAGTTATATCAGAAAATGTTAAAACATCTTTGGCATTTTGATGTTTTGAATCGATTTTGCTGCAAAAGCGCTATTTGTAGCACTTTCATCGACAAAGGCAATTATAGTGAAAGAAAATAAGATTCTTTTAGTGAAAATTTGGGAGCGCTGACTGTAATGGGGGCCATGCTATGGATGAAATATCTGGCGAAAACGTACATTTTTGAGATTTTGAATTTTTTTCTCAAAATCTATAAACACCACTGTTAAGATGTTCCTATAAAAAAGACTTCAATCAATATTTTCTTTGATATAAAAAAGTTTCGTGTCGCTATCTATAATAGCTTTTGAGTTATCCAGAGTAAAAGAAGAAAAATTCAATTTTCTTTCACTTTTTTGATCAAATCTCAAAATTCTCGCCAAGTCACCATTCGTTTACTCATTCTATCTAAAAAATACATTCTTAGGTACATTTTTGCCGAATCTCGAACCCGTAGCTCCGAAAATAAGGTCGCAAAAAATTCCCGAAATTTTTTCAGTTTTTCGAGTATATCTGGAGAAATAATTTTCCGATTGCGATGGAATGAGAAATCAGACCTGGAGACCGTTGCTGTCCATCTTTTCCCAAAATTTCGTCGTTCTACGTAGCGCCGTTTAGGCTGTAGCGTGAACAGAAAATTTTGCCGCACACACATACACACACACACACATACATACATACGCACATACTACCTCGATCGCGGAACGACGGCAAGGTATAACGCTTTACGCCCGCTCACTTCGTGAGTCGGGCAAGCGTATACAATAACTTTATTATTCACACGGAGAAAGGCCGTAAAGATGTTTAAATTATATTTAAAAAAAATTAAAGAGGTGTTGTGTGAGGTATTTACTTGGTTTTCAAAACATTGGTCTACATTTCATCATTGAATTGATTCAGCAGTTTCAGCAGGAATACAAAGAAAATTCGCTTTCCCTTGAAACGCAAAAAAAAAAATTGTAGTACAGAGTTGCATATTTTGAGTAATTAAGCATCGTTTACATTCAATCCAATGCATTTTTGATTATATTTATCGGCCAATCATCAAATCTATAAAGTTCATACTGTATATTTTTATTACGTAGCGTCAACGATTTCCATGAAAATGTTCAGAATGGTTGGAAATGAAAACAGGTTTTTTTTGTTTAGAAATGTGATAAAACAATTATTTTTGAGAATGAATTCCCAAGTAATTGAGATAGTATGTCGGCCGCAATAGGTTCTAAGAATCTTGATTCAATTGAAATAATTTAAACCATTATATTCATTCTTCCAGTTTTTAATAATAAAATCCAACTCGTATATTGTATAAAACTTGAATTAGCCAAATACCACTCTCGGAAGCATAGCGGTTAGACCGTGAATTATGATTCCAAAACGGTGAAGACCCTTTAACCCTAACTAGGTCATATGCCTAGTTGATACTCCTACCTCTCGCTGTGGAAATTCAGAAATGGTAATGCGGACAGCTGTTCTTGAATACGATTAGGTGAGATGCAAAACAGCTCCATTAGTAATACTCTGTTCGACTTAAAGAGGGATGACGCTTTCGTTTCATCGTTCGTGAGCGAACATCTTTTGTTCAAATACCCAAAAGGGTGAAATTGCGTGTTCGTTTGTTCACATTACGTTTGTATACCTATATATCTAGTTGGTGGAGTATATCCTTTTGACACGATTGTAGGTGTGATATGCTTTGGTTTAATTAGCAATGCTCGGTTAACTTTTCCTGCCGAATTCTGTGAAGGAAATGTATCGGTTAATGTGATGGAATAATTAACGTTTCCACATTGGTTGTTATAGTAATGTATCCATTTCGAAATAATTGAGCGACCGGCCAAAAATGCGAGATGGAATTCCCATAATTCCGGTACATTAAATGCGAACGTGGATGGAAAAGAACCTTATGCTACTTTATTCGTCTCAGTATATAAATATGAAAAGAAGTGAAATATTCATTTCCTTCCGGAGAGTTAAAGATATTCTTCCCGACAAGGGAAGTAAGAAAGAGATACGCGAATTTAATCCTTCACAACTTTTGACATCACATTGTTATCGGGAATCCTATCAGAATTCAGTCTTCATAAAAGTTCACACCCCGAACTCTCAAGCGCAATCTCCAGAATGACTGGCTCATTATTATTGAAATATCTGCATAGAAAGAATAATCAACCGACTTTCTTCCTCAATTGTAATAACAATAGGACAGAAAGGTTTCTCGGAAAGTATATTCCGAAAACTGGATAGACGTCAGATCGGAAAGGTTTCATCAATTATGATCATGTTTGCGCGCAGATTAAAATCGAATCATTCGGATCTCTTTCAAATCAACAGAGACGGATCCGATTCTATGAGTTCGAAGAGGGTGAAAGCTTCAATTTCAATAATTTCGAGTACGAGTGACTTCGTTTTGTGAGCGACAGGTTCACATGACGAGTAAATTGATAGAGGAGGAGATGAGCGAAAGATTTATGAACTTCCATTGGGTTGGCAGAGTATCTTCATTCTGAACATTTATTTTTCATGCGACATGGAAATTAAAAACAGAAAGTCCATCCAGAGGGAGAGCTTTAAGATTAGTTAAGGTGCTTTGCATTTCAACTGTTAGTCGTTAACATACCAAAAACGGGAAATAGTTCAATATTTAAAACTTCTTAAATACATCAACTACCCTTTTTGTATAAATTTTTATTCTTTTCTGATGTATTTGATTATAAAGGGTTAATTAAGATTCAGTAATTCAAACAATATATTATCGACGTTTCAGGTTGAACCCTTTTTCAAGATATGACAATTTAAATATTTGACAATGTTGTTATAATAAGTTTTCTCAGTAACAATAATCGTACAAATGAAGAACAAAAAGATGGAGACTTGATATGAATTATTTGTTCAGAATAAAGATGAGTATATTTGATTCAAATTTCCAATAGTTGTTCTGTCATTAATTGCTTCAGAGTTTCTTTTGATATGAATCATTTCAAGAAATTCTCTTGCTTTTCTGTTTTTTTCGTAATTTAGAATTTTCATTGTGTTAAAATCAAATGAATGTTTTAATGTTTGTTCATGTTTATGTAATACTGTTTGTACTTTAGAGTATTTATGACCTTGTGTTCTTTCTTCCAATTTTTGTTTTGTTTGTCCAATATAAACTCCGTTACAATCTCTACATGAAATTTGGTATACGATGTTAGATTTATCATTTTTTAATATGTATTACCGATTTTAATTTCGTGAAAAGTTGTTTTATTTGAATATGTGGTTTATGTGCTTTTGAAATTTGTATAAGGTTTGAAAATGTTGGTAATTTTTTCAGAAAGGTTTCGTATATATGAGATTGTAATATATGTTGAATTCTTTACTTTTTTCTCGGTATTTGTATTTAACGTGTTGTATAGTTTGTGTATACGTTCTTTCCTGATTTTGTTCACGAATGATATGGGATGATTATTTTTTTAAAGTAATGATTTTATGGAGTGTAGAATAGCGGGTCTGTGAATTGGTGAGGTTAGTTTGATTGATATGTCTATATAGTTTATTATGATGGCTTTTTTTGTAATGGAAAATTTGGAATAAGAAATACTAAAAAATCATATAAATGATATAATCATTCAAAAGGTACGTTGATGATTGTCGTATTATTACTTCTGAAGATAAAATACAAACGATATTGAATAATCTCAATAATTTCCATGAGAAAATTAAGTTCATTCTCGAAACTGAATCGAGAAATTGCTTAAATTTCTTGGGTATGACCATTATTAGAGACGGAAATAAACTCACAAAAAATGGTTTAGGAAGGAAACTAATACAAATAGGATTCTCAATTTTAACACAACACATCACATAAAACAAAAAAATGCCATCATAATAAACTATATAGACAGATCAATCAAACTAACCTCACTAATTCACAGACCCTCTAGTCTACACTCCATAAAACCATTACTTTTAAAAAATAATCATCTCATATCATTCGTGAACAAAATCAGGAAAGAACGTATACACAAACTATACAACACGTTAAATACAAATACCGAGAAAAAAGTAAAGAATTCAACATATATTACAATCTCATATATACGAAACCTTTCTGAAAAAATTACCAACATTTTCAAACCTTATCCGAATTTCAAAATAACACATAAACCACACATTCAAATAAAACAACTTTTTACAAAATTAAAATCGGAAACACTAAAAAATGGTAAATCTAACATCGTATACCAAATTTCATGTAAAGATTGTAACGGAGTTTATATTGGACAGACAAAACAAAAATTGAAAGAAAGAATAAAAGGTCATAAATACTTTGAAGTACAAACAGCATCACATAAACATGAACAATTATTAAAACATACATTTGATTTTAACACAGTGAAACTTCGAGATTACGAAAAAAACAGAAAAGCAAGAGAATTTCTTGAAATGATTCATATCAAAAGAAACTCTGAAGCAATTAATGACAGAACAGATATTCGAAATTTAAATCGAATATACTCAACTTTATTCTGAACAAATAATTCATATCAAATCTCCATCTTTTTGGTTTTCATTTGTCAAATTATTGTTACTAAGAAAACTTATTATAACAACTTTGTCAAATATTTGAAATGTCATATCTTGAAAAAGGGTTCAACCCGAAACGTCAATAATATATTGTTTGAATTGATGAATCTCTCTATTAACCCTTTATAATCAAATACATCACAAAAGAATAAAAATATTTAAAACTTACATAACTTGCATGGAACGTATTTTTCAGTCGATCAGCTTTTTATGAAAATAATTGATTTTGCATATCATTTCGTTATGTTCTCGAAATTGATTATAAAACCTCAACTTTTTCCATTATAAAGTTATCATTTAGATATTCAATTCAAATTATTTTCTTTCCTTCATACATATCAAGAATAAACAGTTTGAGTTCTTAATGCAAGTTTAATTCATAAAATCTATTTTAATAGGGCTTACCGGATTGGTGAAAATGAAAATATTTCCACTCGGTTAGTGTGAGGATCCCTTGCGCGACGACATATTCCGTTGCATATTTCACAGTAAATACGAGTAGTTAAGATCAAAGAATATCTACATACTGAACAAGAAGCGTCATCCTCAGTAATTTACGTACAAAATTATATTAACAGAATTTTTTGACCTTGAGCGACTTTGGGAACCTGCGCACTAACAGAACGTTAAACGCACGGATTCAGGAATATATTCGAATTGATTATCGTTAAATTAAAAAGGATGGGAACAAATCAGACATAAAATTTTGATTTCTGATTAACACAATAGGTTTTAAACGAAGAAGAACCATTCATCTCACATAACTTTGGAACATATTTTCGTCGTCCCGTTAAATCCGGCCCTGGCAAGTTTTAAAAGTGTTTTAGGGCCATAGTGAAATCTTGTTTCTTATTGGTGCGAAATCAGCTGTATATGTCAATCTGTTTCATTTGGTGAACCTGTGCACTAAAAATTCGATACGAATTTTGCGTGGGAGTGACGCGTCTTGTTCAATATGTAGATATTTTTTGGTGGAGATCGAGTCCAAACATTTCTGCAGAAAACGATTCCAGCTGTTGTAAAAGCATAAATCTAGAAATGCATTCAACAACTTCGATCTCAACTATTAACAAAGTAGGTATGATTTCATTAGAAAGTGTCGCAGGTTATGGCCACATATTTCCTGACAATACATATAACCGAAAAATTTTGCAATCCGATATGGCTTGATGAAAACTGGATTATGTTCTCCCATGCCTGTATTATTTGTCTTGAAAATAGAGTGTCTGATCTGAATTGTATATAAAAGACAAGAAAAAATACTCGAACAAGCATTCTCATTTACATACGTTGGGAATGTGAATGTTGCGATTCTTTGGTCTCCTTTTATCTCATTCGAAATTCTGCATTTTATTACGTTTCACCAATTTTGCGACCCTCTTGACGCCTAAAAGGATAACTCGTTGTTTTACATCTACATACAGAGAAAATCGGTTGATGTATTGAATTGGTAGAAACGACTTGCGACTTGCAAAGTTGACATCTACATCATTTATTATTACGTACTGCGAGTTTTCTCATTAAAGAATTCGGACTCGGAATATGACGCCTTAAGAATTTAGAGGACCATTTCCTTTTTTCTCTCGTAAATATTTCGACGCTCAAACAGCTCTTTTGAAGCGGGTGAAAAGTGGATGAAGACATTTGCTGTATTAAAAGGACGAAGCTCATAAATACAAGTGTTCTCCTTCTCTGAATTTTACTGGGGGGAAATTTTACGTAGTTATGCCAAATCCATGTTGTTTATATTAGAGACTGCTAATGTTGCCGCGAAACGAGACGAGACTAGACTTGTGGCCGGTCTCGTCTCAGGGCCGTTCAGTTTCGTCTCGTCTCGAGTGGTCTCGTCTCGAAATATGAAAAATTTATCAGCGACAAAGGTAAATACTGTAACGAAGTTTATAATCGTTATTGATACTAGTCAGCATAATCATATAAATAGCTACCATGTTCATTATATGGATTAACGTGTCGAAAATAACGAGGACTGAGTTCACAAGTTTTGTCACCACAGACAACGTTAATATTGACACGAAATTGAGAGCAATATTTTATAAGAAATAGAAGAACGGAAGATAAGTAAAAAATCTTATATGAAGAAAAAGAGTATGTATACGAGATCGATGAGTGTCTCGCGGCGTTAGTAGTTGAAGCACCTAACAATAAATTTTCCGGTCATATTTCCACACTTTCATTGTTCAATTATACCAACCGGACGTAAAAAACAGTCTCCCCCCCCCTCTAAATTGGAAACGGTTTGAGACATCAATTTGAAATTTGGAGGGTCAAAAGAAACCATAAATTACTGCAATTTGATGTAAAACCGAAAGCCTAATGTTGCAAAATGGCGGTGGGACGCCATTTTGAAAAGAAATTTAATAGAAAGGAGATCGTGTGATAGCTCGTTTGAAAGGTATTCTCATGTCTAACTCAAACCTCGAGTTTGAAATTGTTACCTTCACCCTGTCAAAGATGGCGACTCGTTAAAGTTACGGCTTGTGAGTAGCACCAAAAATTCTTTGGTAGCACACACCCGCTTCTAAACTGAAAACGGTTTTAGGACATCCATTTGTAATTTGGCTTTAGAAATTAAACGATAAAATACGTAAATATGACAAAAGATAATTTTTCGTGATACTTACAAGCCGTAATTTTGACGAGCCGCCATCTTTGACAAGGTGACAGTAACAATTTCTTACTCGAGCTTTAAGTTAGACATGAGAATACCTTCCAAACGAAGCATCATACGATCCCCCTTTCCATTTAATTTTTTTTTCAAAATGACGTCCCGCCGCCATTTTGCAATATTAGGCTGTCGGTTTTACATCAAATTGCAGTATTAAATGGTTTCTTTTGACCCTGCAAATTTCAAATTGATATCTCAAACCGTTTCCGATTTAGAGGAGGGGGAGGGCTATTTAAGTCCGTACTGTATATACGACTGGCTCATCTGGAATAAACGCATGAAATTCAAAACATCGAACCATAAATTAGTCGGCCGGTCGAAGTAGGAACAATGGTTTGAAATGTTCGCAATTCCATTTTTGTCTCAAGAAAGAAATTGGCAAATTCGTTCGGTTCGTTTTGCACAAGTTTAAAAAAATTAATACGTTGGCTATTCTCAAATAATCATATTTCTATTTAGCGATTATATTCAGCTGACAGTGAGAACTATAAATAAGAAGCAGGGGTGCATGAAATTCTTAGAAAACCAGATTCGAAAACATTACGAAACCTGATTCGTTGAATAACATAGAAAGATTCAAGCGCAAAAAAATTGGCTATATTTGCTATCGATATCTATAGCTTGAATTAGACGTAAGCAAAAAAAAATCATACCATTATAACATCGGAATATTGTCAAATGACCTGGGTAAAACTGAAAAGAAAAACCTTCAGATTTTTAAGGGTAAAAACAGTTTTTTGGAATTGCTGGTCGATATGGCATTCAGTCAAAAACATTCGAATGAAAAAGTGTTGCGAAATGAAGCGATCTACAACACTGTTTTTGTATTCACTTCTTTCTTTGGCAAAAGTATGTATTTTGAATCCAAACTTTTCTCAAGGTATATATGGAGCACTATTCATACTTTTTGCGGTCAGAAATATTCAGATTATTGGTTTATTTCAGTATTACAATCTACTGCCTGATAACATATTAGATATTTGGTAATCTAATTTGAATTTGAAAAGGACATAAAAAATCTACATGAAATGGGATGCGCATTTTTCATGTTGAATTTGACTGAATACTGGAGGGTCAGAAAATTGAAAAAATGATACTTTTTTGTTAACTAAATGACCAATTCAATTCAAAAATGTATTAATTCCTGTTTATATTGATTATCAATAATTGCCTTCACCAATAATAGTTATTCAACCATAAATAGAAATTTATATTACCACCAAAAAATCATTTTTCCTCATTTTATAATATATATGATTTATCATTTTTTTTTCTTTTTGGAAAACAGGTACACCTTATCCACCATTTATTAAAATAATAAAGGAAAGAATCAATTTCATTAGAATACATATCATTAAAAGACATAGATTAAAAAAAAAATTGCGGTTCAAATTAACTCAACATCTTTGCTCTACTAATTTTTGTTTTGGATGAACTTTTTGCGTGATTAAATTTTTTTTTACTTAGGAAAAATTCAAAAACTAGTTTTTTGTTGAACAGCGGACCTTCCATTTCCTAATTATTTTCTTCAAAAGTACTAGAAATATTTTCAGATGTTTTCTTTCAAATAATTCATAATGTCAAAAATGTATGACGGAATTATTTTTACAAAATATCACATTGAACTACCATTTTCATTTGATTTTTTGTCTGTTGTATTATGGTCTCGACGAGACTTCTCAACGTCTCAAGACGAGACCAAGACGATACTGAAGGTTCGTCTCATCTCCCAAGTCGAGACGAGACCAAGGCGAGACGAGATTAGTCTCGAGTCTCGCGGCATCACTATTCGTACTTCCTGAGCTCTACACAGTGGTAGACTTTATATATTTTTGAACGCATTGAATTATTTTTGATCGCATCTTCGAGTATTTATTTTATTTTTTCTCGAAGAAGGTTCGCCTTTTCCACTATTTATTGAAATAAATAGAAGACGTAGTTTGAAGAAAAATTGCGATTGGAATTAACATCTCTTACCTTTCTAATTTTATTTTTGGACGAAATTTTGCGTGATATAGTTTTTTTTTATTTAGACGAAACTCAAAAACTAGTTTTTTTGTTAACTTCATTGGTCACCCCAACCGAGAAAAACTGCGTACTTTCCATTACCTATTTATTTTCTTGGAAATTATCAGGAATGTTTTCAGTTGTTTCCTTTCAAATAATTCATAACGTCAAAAATGTATGACGGAATTATTTTCACAAATAATCACATTGAATCAGCATTCCAATTCGATTTTTTCTGTCCTACTATGGTCTCGCCGAGATTTCTCGACTTCTCGAGCCGAGACCGAGATGAGACTGAAGGTTGGTCTCGTTTCGAAAGTCGAGACGCGACCGAGACGAGACGAGACGAGACCAGTCTCGAGTCTCGCCGCATCACTAGGACTACGCAAAATAAGGGCCATTTTAAGAGTTATATATTGTATCAGAAGTATCCATCATTTCTTCCAAAATTTCTTTAAAAAACAGGCAATTATTTGAATTGGCATCTCTATATTCTAATCTCACCTTCCGTGAACAAAACTAAAGAGAATAAGATCCAAACCAACAATCAAAGTTAATGGGAAGATACAGCTTATTTGAAACAAAGTTATGAATTTAATTCTTTTATGAAATATATTTGAGATAAATTAAATAAAATTCCGTTAAATTGTTATTCGGTATGGTAACCCTCGCATCCGCCAGATTGTAGCTGACATACCCTATTCGTTTTTTGTTGAAGGAAATTTGATGCAGCTATCTACCATTTTGTCTATTCATTTATAGGAGAATAGGCACACCGTTTTTGTTCTGCGATTGTGGAAGAATCCTGCAAATTATTTTCCATCTTTCTGTCAGTTTCTTGACAAATTAATAATACTATCAAGAACTAGACGAAAAAAGAAGACCAACGACATGAACTTAATTTCATAATACTTCTTGCCATTCTATAGGCTCATTTTCATTTTCAAAATAACATATAAAATGAGTTACGAAGAAAGATAATTATCAGATCTTCAAATAGCTGCGGGCTAAAGGGAATTGCATGAAAAGTGTTAGATATCAGAATAACGTGTCAATATTGATAAGCAGAACATGAAGTTGTTCATTTTTAAACAGAAATCAATTGTCACGCTACTTTGTCAACAAATCGGTGGTTAAATACGTAACGCTGACTCTGCACTCAATTCATAATATCCAACAAACTCTTGAACGTATTCATCATTCCGCCGTAATAGGTTAAAAATTCCAGTCATTCGCAAACTCCTTCCCCATGAAAGTTTGCCCTGTCTTTCAGAAATATTCATGGAGTAAATGAACTCTACTTGAGTCCCCGTTTCTGTTTGGAAACCTCCTGTCTTCATTTTCCAGGTTGATTCCCGAAATTCCACCCAATACAATCTCCTTGACTTCCGAGCTTCTAATTACACTCAGTGTAATTCTGAAACGGAAGCAGAACTTCAGAAAGTCTTCCCGATATCTCTCCACGATCAATTAGAATCTGAAATTTCGACATGAAATTTCAAAAGTTCGTGAAAGATTCAACGAGTAAAAAATTCCCCTTTCTGTTTTGTTGCTTATGAATAAACTTTTATTCGTGAGTACGAATGACTTGATTCAAAGAATTTAAAGAATTAACAATATATTTTTGACTGAATTTTCGAGGTTTTCGAAAAACTCTCATGAAAATTTTACTTTTGAATGAATTTTTTTGTTTTAGTTTATGAACTAAAATATTTGTTTCATGATGACATGATGACATGATGGGTACATTCTGAATGAAATGCCAAATAATAATTCATCATAACCGGTTATATCGTAATAGCTGTCGAATTCACTTTCATCAATATTTCATCGCGACTGAAAAAATGCAATAAAAAAAATTTCTATCGAAATTAAAATAAAAATAATTGCAGTTGAGCAAATAATAACAAACTTTTTTCATCGAAAGCAGTATAAGCAAGCTGAGTGAGTTGATAAGTGTCCCTGTCGGAAATTGAAAATCGAAAACGAAAGTAAGAACGATTGATGAAACAAAAACCGTTATCAATTTACTTCCACCCATTCCAATCTTGAAAGCGGAATTTCATATTGTCATTAATTGTGGTTACGTCGAAGTTGAACTGAAAACTTGCTCTGGCCCAATTTTCTCATCTTATCTTATTAGACGAGCTAGTAAACCTATATATGTATAGTGTATGGTTTTTATTTTCGTACCTGGTTTATATAAACTATAAGAATCTTAGAATTTTTTGGTGATCCAGGTTTATTTTAAACAATTCACAATATTAAGGACGTTTCGATAGACATTCTGTCATTGTCAACTTTCAAAAATAAAATAATTCACATATGAAAATGGAAAACGAATTTGATATTGAAAATCTCTTACCAGAAAGGTCAATGACGTTTAATATTCGTTCAAATGTTCGAAATTATGTGGAACGTATCGTTATAATACAAAAGAGTATATTGTACTTAGTCCCTTTATGTCGATTTTATCATTTACAACATCTTTTTCGTGTTCTTTTATATGTGTCATTTCAAGAATTTCTCCAGATTTAACGTTCTGTTGCTAATATACTGACGTTGTTGTAATCAAATTCATGGTAGTTTGATTTTTTATGCTTGTTTAGTGCGGTATTGGCTGTTTTCGAATAAATATAGGCTTTTATTCTGTCTTTAAGTCGTTGAAAAGTTTATCCGATCTATAATTTGTTACAGTTCACACAAGGAATTCTGCATACCATCCTCAAAATCAGATAAAACAAATTTATACAAAATTCAAAAGCAAAATTCCTAAAGAAAAACGATCACATATAGTATATAAAATTCCTTGTATGAACTGTAACAAATTATACATCGGACAAAGTCCTCGACGACTTACAGACAGAATGAAAGCCCATAAATATTCGAAAACAGCCAATACAGCACTAAACAAGCATAAAAAATCAAACAACCATGAATTTGATTACAACAACATCAGTATATTAGCAACAGAACGTTAAATCTAGAGAAATTCTTGAAATGATACATATAAAAGAAAACGAAAAAGATGTTGTAAATGATAAAATCGACATAAAGGAACTAAGTACAATTTTGTATTATAACGATACGTTCCACATAATTTCGAACATTTGAACGAATATTAAACGTCATTGAACTTTCTGGTAAGATATTTTCAATATCAAATTCGTTTTCCATTTTCATATGTGAATTATTTCATTTTTGATAGTTGACAAACATAGAATCTCTATCGAAACGTCCTTAATATTGTAAATTGTTCAAAATAAACCTGGATCACCAAAAAACTCGAAGATTCTTATAGTATATATGTATATATATTGAAAACGGTTCTAACGATTTTTACGAAATTTGGTAATTGAAGTCTTGTTGGTAAAAGAAATTGTATGGACTAAGTCTCATTCCTGACAAAAATGTCGTTGGGGTGATAATGGGGGACAAGAAGTTGAAAATAGTTGCGCCAACTCGCAGAGAGAACAATGTAAGGTAAATCTCTACTTTTCAAAATCAATTCGTAAAACATAATTAATGCTTCCCCTTCTGAATAGTTGAAGTTTTTTTCTACCTTTTCAATGTCAGTTGCACAGTTAATTCAATGAAACTTCATGAAACAACAACAACTCTGAGAGAATATGTTGTATCAACGTAGACGTCACAAATTCTATTTCTACTGCACTGATAAGCAAAAACTGACGTGGAGATGCCTCTTTCCTTTGAAATAAATTAAAATACGGCTACTGCTCTTCTTTTTAACTCTCTGTTTCAACCAGATTCAAGCATTTTTCTCCTTTGCTATAAAAATATGGTATTTTATACCCTGGCTGTTCTGTAGATACAGATAACTTTAGATACCACGGTACATATTATATCTTAGAATTATCACATTTTTTATTCTTTGAGTGGCCTTAACCAAATTCAGAGAGGAAAAGATAAAAAACGAAATCTTATTATCATAGATAAACGAGCGAAGCTGGGCCATCGAGGTACTTTCATTTATTGGTGATAACAAAAGTTGAAGTAAACTAATCTGATGCCTGGATGCTAGGCCCGATAGACCAAAAAAGAGAAATGATCGAAAGGGGTCTTGATTCATAATTTAACATTCTTGCTTTTCTTGTTTATGTTGTAGTGAAATTATAGCAATTTAAGTATACTGAATATAGCTAAATACCTTTTCGTTGACTGTACCAAATGACTAATGAATAAGGCAATCTTGGGTTATCAGTCTGGTTAAATACAAATTAGAAGACTCTTCTTTCTTTTCCTCGAGCTTTCGGAATTAGTTTATTCCCTCCTCAGGAGAAGCTACAATTGTGGTAGGAAAAGAAATCGCTTATTAACAATGAAAGGATACTTACAAAATTGAGATTAGTACAATTTTAGATGTTATGTGTAACAATTATCGTTAGAAGATTTTTGAAATCGATACGATCAAAAATTTGACTTTAGAATCGATGTTGTCAAATATTCTGAATTTTGTTGTTCAAGCTACTATGTGAAAATTCTTAATAAATTGAAGTTCTCTTTTTTTATCAATTTCAATCAATGATGGTACCAGTTACTCAAAGAAGAAATGTCAGTCCTGGAATTCATGGAATTGTCTGATTGTGCTATCCTGATCATCTATAAGATAATACGTTTTCTATAATCAGATTCATTGTTCAAAACTTTTGTTTCATTGAAATTTGGAAAATGACCAGTCGAAACGGCATGTTGTGCTAAAGCACAGAAATTCTTTTCTGTTCTGATATTGCTCTTGTGTTGAGTTATTCTTTGTTTTAATGTAGTAGTTGTTTGGCCAATGTATTCTTTTTTTTTAATTAGAAGGTATTTTAATTGAAAAGGGTTATCCAAAACGTTTATTGAATGCATTATTATATCAGACTGCAGAACGCAGACAGCGAACTATTGAAACTTCACGAGAATAAAAACTTATATAACTCTCCCATACATCGAAGAACTTACCGAAAAATTTAAAATAAAAAATGAAAATTTTTCAATAACTAAAAGAAACATCAAACCATTGAAAACCGTTTTCACTCATTTGAAAGATACTACACCTAACTTTCAGAAAAGTGATGTTGTATATAAAATTCCTTGTAGTGAATGCGAAAAAGAATACATTGGTCAAACAACTACTACATTAAAACAAAGAATAACTCAACACAAGAGTAATATCAGAACAGGAAAAAATTTCTGTGCTTTAGCACAACATGCCATTTCGACTGGTCATTTTCCAAATTTCAATGAAACAAAAGTTTTGGACAATGAATCTGATTATAGGAAACGTATTATCTTAGAGATGATCAGGATAGCACAATAAAACAATTCCATGAATTCCAGGACTGACATTTCTCCGTTGAGTAACTGGTATCATTATTGATTGAAATTGACAAAAAAAGAAAACTTTGATTTATTAAAAATTTTCACATAGTAGCTTGAACTACAAAATTCAGAATATTTGACAACATCGATTCTAAAGTTAAATGTTTGATGTATCGATTTCGAGAACGTTCTAACGATAATTGTTACACATTACATCTAAAATTGTACTAATCTCAATTTTGTAAGTATTCTTTCATTGTTAATAAGCGATTTCTTTTCCTACCACAATTGTAGCTTCTCCTGAGGAGGGAATAAACTAATTCCGAAAGCTCGAGGAAAAGAAAGAAGAGTCTTCTGATTTGTATTTAACCAGACTGATAACCCAAGATTTCCTCACTCATTAATTTGAGTATACTATAGATGTAATAGTATATTTCATAACGAGTGCGGAAAGTCGATAATTTCATGCGAGTGTCAGTTTGACGAACCAGGCGAAGCGAAGCGGAGCCGAGTGAGGCTAGACACGAGCAATGAAAACTTACATTCCACGAGTACTGAACGACATTTTTCCGGCAACCACAAAAATGGCATTACACGATAATTACTTCGAGAACACACAATGAACGTTTCAACCCAACTAGAACTCAATAATTCAATTTCCAGCTTCTAGACAGCGTGGTAACGAAAATAATAGATAACTTTATTTGTTTATGTTATTTCTTCTCTTCCTTTCAGATTTGTCAGCAATAACTTCCACGAGTTTAATATTCCTGGAGGGATATTTCCGTCAATGTGCATGTTTTAAAAGTTTTGTTGGTTAAGATGAATGAGTACTCGAAAATACTTCAACTACTTCGAACATATTAACGACGCTTTATTGAGAAATGATAACTACAGAATATATTTCTCATCTGTGGTGACAACTTAAAATCCAATTTGTCCAAATCAATTTTTTCTTTGATGTGTTCCTTGCAAGTTATATTTAATATTAGTTATATGAACTAGATTTCCCATCTATGTCTGGTTTTGACGTTTGATCTACTAAAGATATCTTTGACCATAAGGATGATACTCTGCAACACAGAAAAACCTAATCTCATTTTTTCGTGAATTGAAAAATTGGCGAATCGAAACAACTTAAGCTCTTCGTTAATGATACGATATATGTTCTGGTTACTCATTTGCGTTATCAATATTTAATGAGATATACGAACTAAACTTTTCATTCACTTCTATCTACTTGGCGTGGTTGTATTTCAATGTCATCACTTTCACGCACCGATCAAACTGGTTTTACCCGTGCGGGAAAGACATTCCCGCACAGTTGCATGTAATTGTCAACTTTCTACGATAGGCAGGGCGATACGTACCACTTTCCTACGTGGTCGCCTGAAAAAATATTTTTGTCATGCCTTTTTCTTCCTCAATAAGGACTGAGATAATCGATCAAGAATGAATACATTAGTAGTTGATTGTCGGAAAATCCGTGAGTTATTTCGACCAAATTCCACTCTATCCATTATTGAACAACCGAATTTTTCTTGCTTTATATATTAGTATCGTAAGGTATCTGCGTCCAAAAATTCAAATTGCATGAGCATTTACAGAATTCTCATTGTATAGAGGAACATGAATGAGGGTTTCATAATACGGCCGGTCCAGTTTGGGTCAATGAGATATCTGCCTACAAGGATAAGGGCCGCCATTCCGACAACGTACGTCCTGCAGAGGAATAGCATATCATAATACACTATTACACCTTAATTTTATTATGGAATGTAGACATCCAATCCGCTTCGCATAAACAATTTCGATATTATATTACTTTTACATACCTAAACTAGGCCTAAGTTTTTGCAACATTAATTTTTTTCTTTTTCGATAAATAACATATAACGGTACGAATCTATACAACGCAGCACAACAGGCCTACGGTCGAGCTCGTAAGAAGGATTGACTGTTCTTTTCTTGTATTGAGGAATTTATTTTTTCATTCACCTTTGATAATGATACAAATTTGTAATGCTATATACTGTATAATAATAATAAAAATAATATTCATTCTGTACCAGTTATTACAACAATATATCCAATTTCAAACAACCACATCCTCCGACCATGAACAAAATAAATAAACAAAAGAAAACTCTCAAACATTCGTGAATAAAGAAAATTTTCTGTGCAACCAAAGGAGGAAATTACAAGAATTTCCTTGTGCTTGGTTAGATAATCTGTAATAGTTTGTAACCTTTTTCAATATCGGTATTCAAATAAACAAACTGAATTGGATTTACGATCATCGAAATGAATCAAATCAAAACATAATTCAATAATCACCCTATAGCACTCGAATAATGAACACACACAAAACCGAGATAGTTAATAACAGTCTGACCGCACTGAAAAACTTCAAGTTTATCACGTCTTTTATAAATTCCCGCGTATGAGAGAAAATCCAAGCTCTAACATGTTTTCTATATACCCTTAGTGGTCTTATGTCTCTGCTTGATAAAGGTAGGTAATTATAAGTTCGGGGAGCAAGGTACAGGAGTGAGCTTTGTCCTACGCTTTTAGACATTTTAGGACATTTGAAATCCCCAATGAAGCATCTCTTTCGGAATGAGAAGTTGAGAATCAGTCATAGTTCTGTATTGGTAACACAAAATATTGTTACAATAAAGTTAATACTACCAGTAACTCTATATGGACATCCTAGACCCCTAGCAAATATCCTCAAAAACTTTCTTTGAATTACCTCCAGCTTTTTCAAGAATCCATTTGTTGCTGCTCCCCACGCCAAAATGCTGTACGATATCACTGACTGTATTAAAGAATGGTACAATATTTTCATTTGTTTGGAGCTACAAAAACCACCGCAGGTCTTATATACAGGGTTACAGGGAAAGTCGTGCTAGATCCGTTAAGAGCGTGGAGTACCAATCATTTCTGATTAATTTCACTATATAACACCATACCCTAAACTTAACCCTTTCCGAGATATTCGATTTTTAATATTTTTATTGAAAATTACTGAATTTTAGGCTACTGAATTTAATTTTGTTAATTTTGTGTGTTTTATTATTATTATTATTGAATTTTTACATGTGTAATAAGATGCTTTACGACGTCAATCATTAAAATAGTGCATGCGTCAATTTAATAGGGCGTAGGAGGCAATTGAAAGTTAAGAAATCAAAAAAAAAAATTAGGAAGTCAATTTTCTCTAAGGGATATCTGAAGAAAATGATATAGCAGTTGTTCGGCAGATGTGTTTTAAAATATCTACGTTTCATCAGCTTTCTAACGAGGTATTACAATCTCGGTTTTATTTAAATTCATTGAAAAAAAACTTAGTTTCATTGACGACAGTGGAGAAGAAATGGTATGCAAAAAATGTCATTTATTAAATTAGGTTCTCGCACAACTTTTACTTATTCTACAGTTCATGTTGAACATGGCCGCCTCTGTTTCTAATACATTGTCGCATCCTTGTACGGAGACCAGTCTTCACTATTCCAGTGGTCAACGTTGTCCTCATTTGATTTGCTGCATACACAATTCTTTCTTTTAATTCTTCAACAGACTAAACTGGATTTGGCTCGCTGTAGACAAGATTTTTCATATGCCCCCACACATGAAAATCCATGGGGGTTACGTCTGGACTTCTTGCTGGCCATGGCAACGGCCCACCTCGTCCAATCCATTTGTTTGGATAATTAGTGTCCAGCCAGTCTCTGACACTCCTAATGAAATGGGTAGGGCAGCCATCATGTTGGAACCACATTTCCCTGATCAAGTTTAGTGGCAGATCATCCAGCAAATCACTGAAGTCTCCCCGCAAGAAGTTTTCGTAGTTTTCCCCATTTAGATTGTCCGGGAAAAAGTAAGGTCCAATCAAATAATTGGAAATAATTCCCATCCACACATTGACGCTGAATCTCCGTTGGGATCCTTTAATTCTTTTCTTATTGGGGTTCCTCAGTTCTTTTGGGGCCCAATAATGAGCGTTGTGATAGTTTGTTATCCCATCTTTGTCAAACTTGGATTCATCTGTCCACAAGATATTTCGCAGAAAATCCGGGTCGTCTACGTCAGCGTTCAGCATAAATCTGCAGAAGTCCATCCTTCTCGCGGGATCTCCTTCTTCAATAACGTGTACCGGCGTGTAATGATACGGATATAGGCCAGCAGTCTGTACTGTGGTCCACACTCTCCATTGCGAAAGTCCCAGATCACGGGCAACAATATTAGTCGAAGTAGTCGGATCCACTCTAAATCGTTGAACTATTTCATTGTCCCGTTCTTCGTTGTCATTAATTCTTGGTCTTCCAATGTTGGTATTTCGTCTCAAAACAGAGCCAGTTTCTCGAAGTCTTCGATAAACTCTGTCAAAAACGGCTACATCCGGCACTCGACGACCGGGATAGCGAGTTATGTACTCTTTGCGAGCTTGTGCAGACACACAATTGCAATATCCGTAACAAAGAAGCATATCAGCATATTCCTCAGATGTGTAGGACGTCATCTTCAACACTTCTGTATCACAAGTACAAACCAGAGTCCGGTTAAAAAGCACAGTAATCACAAATCAGAACAAATAGTCCAGAATCACAGTCAAGTCGCGTAAATGAGCAAAACGATGTCACATCTACTATCAATGCGGGACCGTGAGAACTACTACCTGGAACGTCCGAACCACTTTTCTCCACGAATTGGAATACAAATCCTGGACTGTTATACCTCGTTAGAAAGCTGATGAAACGTAGATATTTTAAAACACATCTGCCGAACAACTGCTATATCATATTTTTTAGATATCCCTTAGAGAAAATTGACTTCCTAATTTTTTTTTTGATTTCTTAACTTTCAATTGCCTCCTACGCCCTATTAAATTGACGTATGCACTATTTTAATGATTGACGTCGTAAAGCATCTTATTACACATGTAAAAATTCAATAATAATAATAATAAAACACACAAAATTAACAAAATTAAATTCAGTAGCCCAAAATTCAGTAATTTTCAATAAAAATATTAAAAGTCGAATATCTCGGAAAGGGTTAAGTTTAGGGTATGGTGTTATATAGTGAAATTAGTCAGAAATGATTGGAACTCCACGCTCTTAACGGATCTAGCACGACTTTCCCTGTAACCCTGTATAGGTTGGCTCTTTGAAAACGAAACGTCGCCAATTGTGGGCGAACCGTGCACATTGGTCCAAATTCCTGAGACAGGTCGATTTTTGATTGAAGAGGAATACTTTTTGACCGCTTAAAAAGTTGTGACACAGCAACCCCCTAAGCGAGGTGGCTACCCTTATTAGTTTTTGAATAGGAAATATAGGTCATGTTATACATCATATTAATGTGAATTGAAAGGTCTTTTCAGAAATGTATATTTTAGCATTTTGGACTTAAACCTTGCTAAAATACAGGCTCTTTTATGTGTTATCTTATCCGAGTCGATTTTTGCATGCAATTATGAGACAGTCAAGAATTATGGTATTTCCTCTGAGGCTTCCTCATTGACAGCACAATTTTTATCCCAAAGGTGTAGTTTTAAATTGAAATCGATCAATTTCGTCTGGAAATGAAGAAGATTTTTGTTATTCCGCTACAAATGTTGCCGCATGTTGATGGTGTTTTCTTATCAGAGACTGCGTGTTAATTTTGTTTACTAATTTTAATGAATGATAAAACGTCAAGTTTTTTATTTACCATCTGACTTTAAGGTGTTCCCCTGATTATTAGTTCTGTTAAAGTTGTTTTAGTGATAGGTGTAATTTCTTGCGTTGATTTTCAAAATCATGGTTTATACGATTGCGGAGAGGGTAGAAATGATTTCAATTTTCTATACAAACAATCAATGTGCTTTTAGAACAGCTAATGTATTTAATCAGCGGCATGCGGATCAACATGTTCATCGAAAATATGTACTGGAGTTAGTGGCAAAGTTTCAAGAGACTGGCTCAGTATGTAATAAAAAAAGGAATGTCGATAGGAATGAAGGGGTAGATGTGGCAGTTCTTGGTCAAGTGTCTCTTGCTCCCCGAACAAGCACGAGGCAACTGGAACAGCAAACTGGTGTGCACAAATGTACAATTCAAAAATTTAAAGCACTATAAATTCCACTCATTGAAAATACGCCTGACACAACAACTTAATGAGGAAGATGGTGACCGACGGCTGGAATTTTGTGAATTGATGAGTGAGCGAGTGGCCAATGATCCGAGGTTCCTGTTTAATATTTGCTTTTCTGATGAATGCTCGTTCCATCTAAACGGTATCGTAGATCGTCACAATTGCCGTTTTTGGGCTGATTCAAATCCCAGATTATTGCACGAAACTCACACACAGAATCCGGAGAAACTGAATGTTTGAGCTGGAACTTTCGGCGACCATATTGTTGGCCCTTTTTTCCTACCAGGTAATCTATCAGGAGAGATGTATCTTCAATTACTGGAAGACCACATAGACCCAATGTTGACAGAGATTATTGAGAATAATGAACACTATCTGGAAGACCACTCGATATTTCAGCAAGATGGGGCTCCTCCACACTTTGCTGCTCCAGTTCAACAATACTTCGATCGTAGATTTCCACATCAATGGATAGGGAGAAGAGGTTTTATTGAATGGCCGGCACGGTCACCTGATTTATCTCCGCTGGATTTTTTCTTATGGGGTCACTTAAAAAACAAGATATCTGTTACACAGCCCGAGTCCTTGCAAGAGTTATGTCAGCGTATCGTCCATGAAGGCCAACAAACCACTCCTGCAATATTACAGCATGTGCGCCACCGTTTCGAACAAAACTTATATTATTGTATGGAGGTTGGGGGTGGACATTTTGAACATTTGGTTAACTAAAATGTGAGTAAAAATAATAATTTCTATTTCCCATTTAAAGGTGCAAAAAGTATTCTTAAACGAAAAATAATATACTTTAGCAGTTTTTGATATCGAGAATAACGAGCATAAAATCTAATGCATTGCCAGCACCACTTAAAAGAGCCTGTATTTTAGCAAGGTTTGAGTTCAAAATGCTAAAATATACATTTCTGAAAAGTCCTTTCAATTCACATTAATATGATGTATAACATGACCTATATTCCCTATTCAAAAACTAATGAGGGTAGCCACCTCTATTAGGGGGTTGCTGTGGCAAACTTTTTAATCGACCTCTATCAGGAATTTGGACCAAAAATGTGCACGGTTCGCCCACAATTGGCGACGTTTTGTTTTCAAATAGCCATCCTGTATGTATAGGTAACAAGAAACGTAACTTCTTCATAAAGCTGGATATGTCGTTCGTTCACTTTTGCAATTTTCGTAGAGTTTCGAGTTTTTGCAGGTCCAAGCTCGGAGGTGTGGTGTTGCGATATGGTGTAAGGGGTCGCTTGCAGCTCAGCCTTTGAGCTTGGAACGTTTTTGTATAGAAAGGGAGTTTGAAATTTGTGGGGTCAAAATTGATAGGAGTGGCTCTAAGACTATTATTATTAATATTTATAGATCTCCTAAGAACACTTGTTTTGAAACCTTTTGTGATAAGCTAAGCGATGTTATGGATTCCTTGTTTAAACCTAGTGTTAACTTTATAATGTGTGGGGATTTCAATATAGATCCAATTAGAGATAGAGATAATTTCGTGAAACTCACAGATATTATGAATAGTTATAAGATATCAAATACTGTATATGATAAAACTCGTGTACATTACACTCTGGATTATATTTTTTCTGACATTTTATCTGGCACAAGCACAGTACTAGATGTTCACTACTCTGATCACAAGGCGATCTTATTCTCGGCCGGTGCCCAGACTGTTCCTTTGAATATTACTGAAAGTGTTAGGGACTTTACTCAACTGAATGTTAACAGATTTCTTGATGATATCTCTAGAGAGAGCTGGAATGAAGTCTGTGCTATTACTGATGTTAATGACTCATTCAATACCTTTCACAATGTTTATAACAGATATTTTAATTTTCACTTTCCTCTGAAAAAGTTTTGCAGAGGGACTGAAAAGCCCTGGGTGAACAGAGAGGTTAGGTTTTCGAGCAAACATCTAAAAAACCTCTTTGAACTGTCTAAGGTTTTTCCAGAGTTGGTGGACATATATAAAAACGCTAAGAGGCAACATGAATCTCTGGTAAGCCACACTAAAAAGCTTTTTTACCAAAACCAAATCAGACAGTCAAGTAATACCTCAAAGAGTTTATGGAATGTGATTTCTCAATTATCCAATAAAGAAAAACAGTTTCAAAATATAAATATAAAATTGGACAACTGTACCACATGCAATCCTAAGCAGGTTGCAGATTTGTTTAATAATTATTTTGTCGATACAGTTAATAATATTCGAAATAATATACCTACAATTTCTTATGAAGATAAAATATTGTTGCGAGAATATTCTATGTTTCTGTTTCCTTATACGGAGGAGGAACTAAGATCACTGATTAGCACAAAATTAAAACCAAAATTTTCTTCTGGGTCGGATGATATTCCAGCCTTACTTGTGAGGCGGAGTCTAGACTATATATGTAAGCCTCTAGTTCATTTGATTAATATCTCTTTTGTCTCCGGAGTTTTCCCGGACGGTTTGAAAATTAGTAAGATCATTCCTCTTCACAAGAAGGGTAACCCCGAAGAATTATTAAATTATAGGCCGATCGCTCTTTCCCTATTTTTCTAAAGTTTACGAATACTGTTTTCTTGAGAGACTCTTGGGGTATCTAGAGAAACATAAAATCTTAGTAAGGAATCAGTTCGGTTTTAGGCCGAAGCACTGTTCTGGAGACAGTGGTGGGCCACATTGAGTCGGGAAGGTGCCCTGCGGGAATATTTTGTGACTTAAGCAGGGCATTCGACTGCGTGGCTCACCACATACTTCTGGTTAAGTTGTCCAAGTATGGTATAAGAGGAGTTCCATTATCATGGATAGAAAGTTTTCTGTCTAACAGAAGGCAGTTCGTTTCCATTAGGCATGGAGAAGAGAGTACTAGAACCCATGTTCGCTCAGAGCTTCGGCACAATAAAGTGGGAGTACCACAGGGCTCAATTCTCGGCCCTGTGTTATTCCTACATAACGGACGACATTGGCGAGAATATTTATTTGTACGCGGATGACGCTACGGTGGTTGTATCAAGCAGCGGGAACGAGGCTTTGGAGAGTGATATTAGGGAAAACCTAAATGTTCTTTACAATTGGTTCAGTAGGAATCTCTTACACATTAATGTACTAAAGACAACATACTCTATATTTCATAACTTCAATAAGAATATTGAAAATTTTATTGTGAAATTAAATATTTCCCAGATAGACAGAAAACCTAATGTTCGATTTCTTGGGATTGAAGTGGATGACCTGACCAACTGCGTGCGGTATATTTTGCACAGGCTCATTCTAGACTTTTATATGGTCTTGTGTTCTGGGGCTTCCTCGGCGGCAGCCAGTGTATTTTTGTGCCAGAAAAGAATTGTCAGATGCATGGTCGGCATGCCTCGCACTGCTTCTTGTAGACCTCTCTTTAAATCGCTCAAAATACTGACTTTACCTTCGCTTTATATTTTAGAACTAGCTACCCAAGTTTACAAGAGGCAAGAACAATTTGTGAGGCATGGCGACCAGCATGATTATGAGACGCGTACAAGGGATTCTTTTGACAAGCCAATAAATCTTACTGCCAAACTATAAATATGACCAAGAATAGGGCAGGAGCCAATCTCAGATGCATGGTTGCCTCGCATTTTTAAAGGACTTTACCTTCGCTTTATATTTTAGAACTAGCTACCCAAGTTTACAAGAGGCAAGAACAATTGGCGACCAGCATGATTATGAGACGCGTACACTGCCAAACTATAAAATAGAATAGGCAGGAAATCTCCTTTATTTTTAGGATTACAAATATTCAACAGAATTGATTCTGATATTAGGAGGAGAAATCTGTGTCTTCATTTAGATGTAAATTGGCAGATTTCTTAATAACAGAATGTTATTATAGTGTGGGAGAATTTTTATTAAGTTAGTATTGTTCACATTTTATTGGTTTTTTGCATGGCATAGTTTTCTATTTGATTTTGTTCTTTTTTTTCATATTGTTAAACTTTATTGTAATTATATTTTCTTGTGTACTCTGGTGTGCTCATTTGATGTTTTAGAGCACATATTGTAGTACCTGACCTTTTCCATAATGTACAACATTCTAAGGAAATAAAGCTATTATTATTATTATTATGTCACAGTCCTATCTTAAGTGAAGATCAATAACGATTCCCAAGTATTTTACTTGGGTTGCCCTTGCAATCGATATGTTGTTTGACCAAGAGAGATCCTCAACTCACCAAATCAAGGCAACGTGGATACACTATTTGCAAATGGCAAAAACACCGTCTTTTTCTCATTGAATCTCAACAACTTTGCATTGAAGAATTCAAATATTAGCCTGATATCCGCTTCAACCTTAGTTTTCGAGACAGATATACTATCAGCCGAATAAAAGAGCACCGTTTCATCTGTAAAACATGTTGGCATGCTAGGGACCAAATCATTAACGTACATGCAAAATAGAACAGGACCTAATACAGTGCTTTGGGGAACACCACACTCCACTGTCCTCGTTGAAATTCTAACACGGCTGTCTGTTTTTTAGATAACTAAAACATGTATGTGTTTGCGAAACCCCATATTCTCTAGAGTCGTTAGAAAGTGGTCAAGGGACGCAGTGTAGAAGGCCTGCATCAGGTCCACTAATATATATATACGAACGCAGTACCATTATCCAACGCATAGGTCTTTGAGAGCAAACAATATATTGCACCCTCAGTTGACTTCCCTTTTCTAAACCTATACTGCCTGTCGGATAATATTTTGTATTCGTCCATAAATGTAGTCATTCTTATCAGCAGTATTCGCTCAAATATCCGTCCAAGAACAGAAATGACAGAAATTGGTCTGTAGTTAGATGCCAGAGATTTGTCTCCCGATTACAGCTCTTTTAAGAGCATTCAGGAATACTTCCCCACGCATGCACTCGCTGAAAATATGTGTTATTGGCCCCACGATGTAGTCCGACAGTTGTTTCAAGGTCTCAGCTCGAAGTCCATCCGGACCCGATGACTATGATGCTTCTTTCTTCCATTTTATCCGTTTCCAGGTGCCTAACGGATTACCTATGACAAGGCGTTTTAACTTAATAACCTGCACCAGCTTCCTCGACACCTGATGCCAACTCTCTTCCAACATTTGTGAAGTAAGCGATAAAATTTTCCACTATTTCTTCGCTGCTATAGATCTGTACATCCCTAGATTCCATTTGCTGTACTCTGGCAGAACCCTTTTTACTTTCACTCACTTCTCGAATACAATTCCAGAGGTTTTTAGGATTACTCTCGTATTTGTTCATTTTCGACTGAATATGAGAATTCTTCGCCACTTTGATCAGTCTTGCCAGGTGATCCTTTTTTGTATCCTTGGTCTAGAGGATGTCGCAATAACTTCTTGTATAATTCGTTCCTTTTTTGATGGTTTTAATATGCCAGCCGTCATCCATTGTTTCCGTTTTATTTGTTCTTTTTATTTTCATTCTTGTGCTTGCATCAGAGACATAATGAGTTAATTTGTTAATACAGTTGCTTCTTCTACGCTTTTGGAAGTTGTAACTTTATAAGAGGTTTCGGTGTTGATGGCGGAGAACCAGCGGGTTATCATCGAAGAAGCCAATCAGTTTGTATGTCCATACAATTTGCTGTGCCTCTATATATTTTCTCTTGGATTGAACTCGTGTAAATCCCGTCTATTAATATTGTAGAACACGATAAAACATTCGGAAAGTTGTTTATTCTGTTTCATCTGTTCGTTTTCTCAAGCTTCCGGCTTTTAAGTATTGTTCTCTAGTAAACAATACATTGCCTACAGGCAATCAATGGTTTCTATTTAGAATGAAATAATTTGTAGCATTATTTTTGCTTGTATCGTCGACAAAGTATAAGGGGTTTAAGGATAACACATTGTAGAGTAAAGCCATACAAATTTCCGTCACTATTCGTGTTGAGTAACGGGCGTCTTGGAAGATGTTAGCGTGACGAAGCCCCGTTGTTCTATTCCTGTATTCATTATTACGCCCTGGTCGGTTAGAAGTGCACGAATTAAGTCCCCATTCCGTGAGGCGAACATTGATAAGCAAATATTTAATCGAGATATAGATCTGAAATCGGATGTAAGCAATGACCGAATGAAAAGAGGCGGGAAAGGTGATTCATTAAGCAGCTGCCGACGTAATATATCTTGGGTGATTGCCTATGTCTTTGACGCGCAAATGTAAGGGTGGTAATCAGGAAAGCTGTGTTCTTTGTGAATACCGGTAATTATAGTCATTTGATATATGCTTTCAAGAAACATTTAGGTGAATCACGCTATTGGTTTAAATAACGTACGTGTTTGGATGCTTTCAAACATTTCTAGCTCCACCCATTCAAATATGATTCAATTAGGAAATAGTGGATAGCTTACTTCCAGGATCATTTCAAGTCGAACTGGAAAATTTCCAGAACCATTACAGTAACCTATTCGACCCAATAAACTCACTCGTGTCCTCGTATTTTGCGGATTTTGGTGTTAGCATCTTGCCATTCAGATTTGAGAAAGTTAATTCTTGCGCATGTATGATGCCGTTCTATTTCGCTGGAAATTGAATAAAAAACTCGATTTTCCTCGAAACGTCTTTTTCAAAGTGGAGAGGAGTAGAACGGTAGGAAAAGCACGCGAAAATTCCACTGGAAAGCTGTGAATAAGATTTAGCCAAAATTTAATATCGAGACGTTGGTAACAAGCGACTGCGACCAGAAAAGTCGACTACAAAAGGAGTATTCATTCTTTTTATCCAACGAGTAGATCGTCGTTATATTTAAATGGTTATAAATCATTCGGAACTTTCGAATTACTTCGAACTGTGTTGAAGAGTACAACTTCCAAAGTTATATTTCGAAAAGAAGTTTTATGGCGGCCTCGTTTTTGACACACATGTTCTTAATGCTAAATAAGCAAGTGTTACAAAGGAAAACTTAATTGCCGCGGCTATGTTAAATTGTGAAATGCAATTAAGAACTTCGGTTTTATAGTATACTTCTGTGAATTTTCCATACCACCTCATAACGGAACACTTATGAGAAAATTGGAATTCTTTTTACAGAAATTATGCAACGAGTTATTCATTTTAACAATAGATTGTTGAATTCTTTTAACGGTGTATAAGATTATATTCAACATAAAATATAACAACGAATGCAAAAGGATGTAGTACCAGGTACTTGTGATAATAGCTGTTAATTGCTAGTGAATTATACTTAACATTCCGATCGGTTAACAGGAATTCAATAAAAACAATGCGACTATATGAAATTTCTGAACAAGCATTATCTTGGTTAGATATAAAAATAAATTTTTATTCCTTTTTGATGTATTTGATTATAAAGGGTTGATAAAGATTCAGTAATTCAAATAATATATCATCGACGTTTCGGGTTGAACCCTTTTTCAAGATATGACAATTTAAATATTTGACAATGTTGTTATAATAAGTTTTCTAAGTAGCAATAATATGACAAATGAGAAACAAAAAGATGGAGACTTGATATGAATTATTTGTTCAGAATAAAGTTGAGTATATTTGATTCAAATTTCGAATATATGTTCTGTCATTAATTGCTTCAGAGTTTCTTTTGATATGAATCATTTCAAGAAATTCTGTTGCTTTTCTGTTTTTTTCGTAATCTAGAATTTTCACTGTGTTAAAATCAAATGTATGTTTTAATGTTTGTTGATGTTTATGTAATGCTGTTGGTACTTTACAAATGCCAAAATCATTATGCATTCATAACAGTTTACCACCAAAAATTTATGGATTACCAAAAATTCATAAAAACAACATACCTCTCAGACCCATTGTTTCATATTCACAATCTCCTTTCTACAGTCTATCAAAACATTTATCCAAGATTCTTTCTAACATCATAAACAAAAATCAATATTACATAAAAAATTCTTTCACACTCATAAACGAACTCGACAAATTATTTATTCCTTCAAATCATAAACTTTTCTCATTGGACGTCACATCATTATACACAAACATTTCCACATCTGTAATATCAAATATAATTGAAGAAAATTGGCAATCAATCTCAACACACACTTTTATTCTTTTATTTTTATTTTTATCTTGTTATTTTCAATTTGGTAAAAAATTTTATCAACAAAAATTTGGTGTGGCAATGGGATCCCCCATTTCTAGCAGTTGTAAAGGAAAATTTGGAAGAAAAAATACTAAAAAATCATATTAATGATATAACCATTTTCAAAAGGTACGTTGATGATTGTCTTATCATCACTTCTGAAGATGAAATACAAACGATATTAAATAATCTCAATAATTTCCATGAAAAAATTAAATTCACTGTCGAAACTGAATCGAAAAATTGCTTAAATTTCTTGGATATGACCATTATTAAAGACGGAAATGAACTCACAACAAAATGGTTTAGGAAGGAAACTAATACAAAAATGATTCTCGGTTTTAACACAACACATCACATAAAACAAAAAAAAGGGCCTTCATAATAAACTATATAGACAGATCAATCAAAGTAACCTCACCAATTCACAGATCCGCTATTTTATTATTATTACTTTTAAAAA
Source organism: Novius pumilus (assembly GCA_020654155.1). Taxonomy (NCBI): domain Eukaryota; kingdom Metazoa; phylum Arthropoda; class Insecta; order Coleoptera; family Coccinellidae; genus Novius; species Novius pumilus. The sequence continues at coordinate 1,788,146 of JAIFOV010000472.1, forward strand.
ATAATTATCCCATATTATTCGTAAACAAAATCATGAAAGAACATATACACAAACTATACAACACGTTAAATACAAATACCGAGAGAAAAATTCAACATATATTCCAATCCCATATATACGAAACCTTTGTGAAAAAATTACCAACATTTTCAAACCTTATCCAAATTTCAAAATAGCACATAAACCACAAATTCAAATAAAACAACTTTTACGAAATTAAAGTCGGAAACGATAAAAAATGATTAATCTAACATCGTATACCAAATTTCATGTGAAAGTTGTAACGGAATTTATATTGGACAAACAGAACAAAAAATGAAAGAAAGAATAAAAGGTCATAAATACTCTAGAGTACAAACGGCATTACATAAACATGAACAAACATACATTTGATTTTAACACAGAAAAATTCTAGGTTACGAAAAAAACAGAAAAGCAAGAGAATTTCTTGAAATTATTCATATCAAAAGAAACTCTGAAGCAATTAATGACAGAACAGATATTCGAAATTTGAATCAAATATACTCAACTTTATTCTGAACAAATAATTCATATCAAGTCTCCATCTTTTCGTTTTTCATTTGTCAGATTATTGTTACTAACAAAACTTATTATAACAGCATTGTCAAATATTTAAATTGTCATATCTTGAAAAAGGGTTCAACCCGAAACGTCGATAATATATTGTTTGAATTACTGAATCTTCATTAATCCTTTATAATCAAATATATCAGGAAAGAATAAAAATATATACAAAAAGGGTGAATACATCGTGAAAAATATAAAAATACATACACCAACGCCAAAAAAACGTTTCATCAGCAAAAATTTCAAATGTTACAATAACAAAATATAGCGATGGATTACGATCATAAATATCTCATATGGCGCAGCAACAAAAGAGAAATAGAAATCCAACTGTTGAATATGGTGCAGGTGGAGTTATGGTTTGTGAATCTATGGCAGCATCGGGAGTTGGAGAATTAGTGTTTGTTAAAGGAAACATGAATGCTTCGTTGTACCTCGAGTTATTTCGCAATGATTTACTCGGGACGCCGTTCCCTGGCTTCGAAATACACAAAAGACTGGATTGTGTTACGAGAGAATAAGGTAAAATATAAATCAAAAACTCTAGTGAGTCTGTAATAGAAACGATTCAAATCTTCTTTCAAAGCAACATACTATACTTGTACGCATTTGTCGCAAAATTTTTGGTGAATAAATGGATTGATGAAGATGGGCAAATTTTTCAACTGAGAAAAACCAGAGAAATAAGTAACACCACCTCATTATATAAAGAATGTCCCATAATTAGGCCGACAAACTTCTAGTGAATGTTCTAGACATCATTGTAGGTCGATCTGACCAAAATCACATAATCCAAAAATGCTTCGTGAAGGAGCTGGTGCTCTCTGAAGATGACGTCGAGGCAACAGTTTTGGACACATATCTCCAAAACGGCTTCATCAAAAATATTGAAATTTTAAAGTTTGGCTAATATCAAGAATACGCATCGAATGGTTTGAATGAATTTTTTCAATGTCAACCACAGGCGTATCATTTGGGGAGATTCGTGTGCCAATGATGAAATGCGCTGGTGTTAGAACCTCGAGATCGGAGGATCTTCGGATAGTGGGCAAATAGGGCGAGAGTTGACTATTGACTCGATTTGTGTTAAGACGGTGTACAATGATTCATATGATAATTTTGTATCTTTGATCACTCGGACTAAGTGGGTTTTACAAGCTTTACGGATGCCTCCCAGAGACCACCGAAGTTTGGGGCTCGGGGAGGAATGAAGTGCCATTTAATTTGGTTGTCAGTTAAAAAATGTTGAGCAGATGGATCCCTAAGTACGCTTGACAAACGTTTATAAATCGCTTTTAAATGATTGTTTGCCCCTACAAAATCTTTTGCGTTATCGGAGTAAATATTTTGACAAAGTCCACGTCTTGCGATAAATCGCTTCAAGGCATTCAAAAATGCATCCGTTGATAGATCTCCGACTAGCTCCACATGTATCGCTTTAGTCGCAAAGCAAATGAACAAAGCGATGTACGTTTTGATCAATTTGCTTCTTCGTAAGACTCCCTCCTTTACGGAAATCGGACCAGCAAAATCGATTCCGCACGTCAAAAATGGTCGAACAAGAGTCGTCCGCGACGAAGGTAAATTTCCCATGATGGGTTGCATGGATGATGGTTTAACCTTAAAGCATGAAATGCAATTGCGAACATGTTTCCGTACTGTGGTTCTTCCATTGAGTATCCAGAATTTTGATCTGATTGACGCGTGGACGGTTTGAACACCTCCATGTAAGGTACGTTTATGCTCATACTCAATGACCAAACGAGTAAAGACGTGCTCCTTTGGTAGTAAAATGGGAAATTTACGATCGTACGAGAGATTCGAATTTGTTAATCGTCCCCCTACGCGTAGCAGATTGTCATGATCAATAAATGGATTAAGAGACGCTAATTTACTTTTCTTTGAGACCAAACCCTTCGATTTGAGGCGAGAAATGTCTTCCGAGAATGTCAATGCTTGAACAATCGCGATAAGACGATTCGAAGCTCGAGCTATTTCCTCCACCGACAAATCGCCAGAAAGAGACGTGGTTTTCGATTTGGAATTGAGATAAAACCTCATACAGTACGCAACTATCCGATATAATTTAGTAAGCGATGAATATTTTTGAAAAAGATCGAAGTCCGATTGAGTTACTAGATTTGTGATAATCTTGGGTGATTTGATTTCCGGTAAATTTTGACAAACTACGGTGTTTCGCTTTTCGTAGAGGTACTGTTTGAATAAGTGATTTTGCTGTAAGAATTTTGGACCCTTGAACCAGTTTGATTGTAATAGTTGTTCGACAGAGCAACCTCTCGATATAAAATCGGCTGGATTATCATCGGAATTCACGTGATGCCATATAGTATGTGACGTTAAATTTTGTATCTCTGTGACGCGGTTGGCTACAAAGGTTTTCAAGTCCGATGGTTCTCGCGCGAGCCAAGCCAGGACAATTTGCGAATCTGTCCAGAGATGAATCTGGTGTACCGATATTTTTATACTACTAACTACCTTTTTTAGTAAACGTGCAAGTAGCAAAGTTCCGCATAATTCCAATCTAGGTATCGACACTACCTTCAGCGGAGCGACCTTAGATTTAGCACATAATAATCGACACGAAATTAAACCCGATGTGTCTATGGATCTTAAGTAAACACATGCGCCATATGCTACTTCTGATGCGTCGGCGAACCCATGTATTTCGATTTGTACAGGATTAAACGATAATGCATGACGAGAAATTCTTAATTTATCTACGTGCGAGACAGTTGAAAGGAATTGACGATATTTGTCATCAATTGTGTTGGGGATGGGTTCGTCCCATCCAATTTTGGATTTCCACAAATCCTGTAGAATTAATTTGCCACGAAGTGTGATTGGGCATATTAAACCAAGGGGATCGAAGATCTGAGAAATGATCGATAATACAACTCTCTTAGTTATTGTTCGAGGTGGCTTATTAAACTGAACGCTGTAACGGAGTGCATCGGATCGAGGTTGCCAACTGATTCCCAACGCCTTGATTGTCTCTTGGTCCGTAAAATGATATTCGCTAGGATGATTTTGGGCGTCATCATTGATGATATTGGGATGGTTTGACATCCACTGTGCAAGTACGAATCCGTGGGACGCAAGAATTTGACTGATATGTGATTTCAATGCTCGTGCCTCTTCGATGTTGTCAGAACCGCTAAGTAAGTCGTCAACATAAAAATCAGAAAGTATAGCATTAGATGCCTTCGGGAATTTTTCTCGATAATTAAGAGCTGATTGATTTAACGATCTAATGGCCAAAAACGATGCCGGTGCAGTGCCATAGGTTATCGTGTTCAACACGTAGTGCTTGAGTTGTTCATTTGAATTCTCGCGCCAGAGTATTCGTTGTAGGTTCCGTAGGCTCGGTTCGATGTTGACTTGACGATACATTTTTGTAATATCCGCTTTTATCACATAATTGTGAATCCGGAAACGTACGATGATACTAAACAAGTCGTCTTGAATAACCGGGCCCACGAAACATACGTCATTTAAAGATAAATTCGATTCACTGCGACTGCTGGCATTAAATACAACCCGAAGTTTGGTGGTTGCACTTGATTCTTTTACGACTCCGTGATGCGGTAGGTAATACTTAATCGATTCGTCGTTAATTTTATGAGATGGTATTTCGGTCATGTGACCAAGATTTTCATATTCGCGCATGAAGTCTATGTACCGAGCTTTGAAATTTTCATTTTTGACATTTTGTTTCCAACCTGTGAAAGCATCGCAGAGCATTCGAGAGATTAGCTCCTAAGTCAGCGTGGTTGTCTTTAATGGAAGACTAACGATAAATCTACCCGAGTCGTCATAGCGATGCGTGTTAATAAAATGATCTTCGCAAAATTGCTCTTCGATTGATAGTAATTTTGAAACGGTATTAACGTTGTCTTCGATGGCCCAAAATTTCTCAACTTGATTATGTAAATCCAAATTTGTTATTTCCTGAGTCGATAGATGACAGTGAGTACTCTCTTTATATTTCATTGCCTGAATAGGTCCTGCGGTGACCCAACCGAAACGCGTATTTTGTAATATGGGTCGTCCGGGACCTAATTTTATTTGATCACTTCTTAGAATGTCGTAAAATATAGAAACACCCAATAAAATGTCAATCGGAAGTGATTTACTGAAATTTTCATCAGCGAGGACGATGTTGTTTGGTACACTGAAATTGGGAATAAATGATGTTCTTGGTAAAGGACCTGTAATTTGGGATAGAACAAAGAAGTTTAATTGGCAACTGAAATTTTCTGTTGCAGACTGTATCGTTGCAGTGATTTTTTGTGATGACGTTGATTGGGAGCTTCCGATACCCATAATGGGCAGGTAGCACTCTTTGATAGAGAGACCTAATTTTTTCGCCAATTTGGATGTTATGAAATTACTTTGACTTCCATTGTCTAAGAGACACCTAGCTGCAACACGTTGTCGGTTTCTGTCAATGACATACACGATTGCCGTTGAAAGTAAGGACGTCGAAGTCCCTACCTCGTTACAATTTGTGCTTAAACTATGATCCGCGGGAATGATTCAGATTCTTTCGATTTTTCTTGATTTTCCTTTGTATTTTCGTTATTTCGATATGGAGCATTGTATTATGTTTCCCACCGCAGCGTCTGCATTTAGATGCTGTACAATTTTCTACCGAATGGTTTGATCGCAAACAATTTGAACATAAATTCAATTTTTGGATTTCACTAATACGTTTTTCCACGGTTTGTGATTTAAGTTTATCGCATTTAAAAATGTAATGCGCTTGTTGACAAATGGGACACTGCGGTTTGAATTTATTTCCTGAATCGTATACGGGGGTTGCTGTAGAAATATTGTTATATGATGGTCCCCTATAATCGTTGCGATTATTTGATGCATTCCACCTACGATTGGTTTCATGCCTTGAATTTTCTAACCTGACCTTTTGACGGTTGGTTTGTTGTGTGAAATTTTGATTTGAATATGCGTTAACTAACATTTGACTTCGCGATGATATAAAGTCCATGAATTCGGTTAATTTGGGAAACTCGCCAGAATCTGCATTCTGAAGATAATTTTCCCATGCTAACTTCGACGACTGATCCAATTTTGAGGATAGTAAGAACAGAAGCACGATGTCGTTCCAGTTTACATTCGATTCTTTATAGGTTTCAAACAACGAATTTCCCTCGATATATTGTACGAAAAACTACGTAATTCATCGGGCGATGATTTATTTACGTTAGGAATTTCAAAAAGAGATTTTAAATGTTGATTCATGATTGCACGTTTATTTTCGAACCGTCCCTTTATTAGTTCCCACGCTACCCGATAATTGTCGTCGGTTGTTTTCAGTGACTGCACGATTTTCGCAGCTTCTCCGACTAAACACGATTTTAAATAATGTAATTTTTGTACCGATGATAGCGAGTCGTTGTTATCGATTAAAGACGTAAACGTATCGACGAATTCGATGTAATTTGCTAAGGGTAAAGGTTATTTTTACTAAAAACCTTTTTAACTTTTAATTTTGTACAAGTTATGCATCAAATTCATGAAGAATGATATTTTTTCTTGCAGAAAGGTGCTCTTGTGTGATATCGCCCAGATGACTGGTTTTGAGAAAAATCGATTTGAAGTTCTTGTACTTCATTTCTAATATTTTATTGAAACTTTACCTCATTGAAGAATTGTTACGAAATATGTGACCATCATGATTTTAAATGCATGAATTAATGCAAATCTTCTATGTAGAAATCATCGTGTTGCCGCAAAGATTAGTGAAAATTTTCTGTGTTAATTTATCCGAATAATGAAATTGATTTTAAAAGTAGCCTCATGCATATTTTGGAACAATTTTTTTGAATTAAGTACCCCAAGACCTAAAAGTCGCTCTTTATTATGAACATTGAACTAATAGATCTACGATTTGACCGGCCTGATGGTTGGGAGGTACACTGAGTCTACCTTCAACCACCAGGTCACGGGTTCGAATCCCGCTTCGGGTTTGGATATTTGTGTGTGTCTACGGTGGTGGGGGATTTTTATAAAAGTTTGACCAAGATATATAACGGAAACAGTGTACATGGCCTTTAGTTGCTGAGCACATATAAATAGAAAAAAAAAGGTATATGATTATGAAGGAATCATAGAATAAATGAATATTTACAAATCAAGAGAATGTCAACGACGGTCGTCTATTAATAAATTGATTTCTCACTTTTTTGTTCTCCTACAATATTACAATTATTTAGGAAAGATGGTTTAGAGCAACGAAGAATATGCCCACATGCATCTAGTATATGGGCAAAACGCAATGTGATGCTAGAGCAGCGGCGCGTAGATATATGGAAAAATTTCCAAACAGAGGGCATGCTCATCATACAACATTTACCTTCCTTCCTTGCAGAATATATTACCAAAATTTTTGAGGATATCAACATTTATGTTCGTTAAAATCTATGGTTTCAGCATCACAGATGTCCGTCACATTTCACAAGAAACGTTCAACATTTTTCGAATAATTTATATGACCAACATTGGATAGGCAGGGGAGGACCAGTTCACTGGCCAGCAAGGTCCCCTGATTTGAATCCTTGCGATTTTTGTATTTGGGGATACCTTAAATCAAAGGTTTATTCAAGGCCGGTAGAATCACGAAATCTGTGGAGATCGATCCAACAAGCCTGTAATGAATTTTGAGATAATTTGGAATTTTTGGCCGAATACGACGATCTCTGCATAAAAGAATAAATTCATGCATTCAAAACAAAGCAAGGTTTTTGATATTTTATTGAATTTTTGTTTGTTTATGTTTTTTAGCATCGCTTAAATATAGCAACATTATTAGTTGTTTAAAAAATAAACCTAATGAATTAAATTATTTCGTAACAAATCTTTTATGAGGTAAAGCTTCAATGAGATAATATGAATCAAGTATAATATTTCGCCTATTTTATTATGATTCTTCAAATACCGATCTGCGTAACCAAAAGATAGAAAGTTTGAAATCAATTTTTCTCAAAACCAGAGCATCTGGGCGATATCACACAGAAGCACCTTTCTTCAATAAAAAATACCATATTTTATGAATTTGATGCAAAACTTCTGGAAAAATAATAGGTGAAAAAGTTTTCATTAAAGATACCCCCGCCCTCCCCAAATGAAACGCCTATGCTTGGCATGGGAAAAATTCACTCAAACGATTCGATTCGTATTTTTAGAATTAGCCAAACTTTACAATTTCAATACTTTTGGTGAAGCTGTTTAGGAGATATGTGACAAAAATTCTTGACTGGACGTCATCTTGAACGGGCTCCAGCTGCTTAACGAAGCATTTATGGATTGAGTGAAGTCGATCGAATCGGCCTAAAATAATGTCTACAACATCCACTAAAAAATTTTCGGTCTAATTATGTCACAGCCTGTATATTATATATATTATTGAGGAGGTTATTCATTCTACGAATATTTCAATAGTAAATGTTGGATCACGGGTTAGCGTAAAAAAATTCTTTATTTCGTTTACTCTTTACTGATTAAACACGATCGAGCTATCGGTATTCGGGTTGTTACCAGCATCAGGATCTAAAATAGAATTATTTTATGGCACTGAAGACGTCTGACTTACAAATCGATCTTAACTACTATACCTTTCAGTTATGAGGTTCGAAAAATATATAGGCCAAACATCTAATCAAATGAGAATAAGGATTAGTATACATAAGAGTGACTCATTATTACGTCCTAACAGATGTTCTTTGGCCAAACATGTTCATGATACAGGTCACCAAATATCTTATAACAACTTCTCCATTCTTGACAATTGCGATAATTTGAGAACGAGGGAAAATCTTGAGATAATCCGTATAGTTCAAGAGGATGGAACTATGAATAATAAATCTGAAATAAATAAAATAAAAAACATTATCTCCTACTTGATAGAAATTGACAACGATTTACGACATCCGAGATTTTTTCATAACACTGAATTAACTTATTTATAAATGCCAGTTTCCTTTTTCCTTGTTTCAAGTTGTCAATAACTGTCAAAGTCTATAACGATAAGAACTTGTGTCACAGCGAATGATTTGAATTAGTTATGATTTGTGCTTCAGACTAATGCGTAACCACTTTTTTCGAATCTCATAACTGAAAGGTGTAGTAGTTAAGATCGATTTGTAAGTCAGACGTCTTCAGTGCCATAAAATAATTCTATTGTAGGTCCTGATGATGGTGACAACCCGAGTACCGAAAGCTCGATCGTGTTTAATCAGTAAAGAATAAACGAAATAAAAAATTTTTCTACGCTAACCCGTGATCCAACATTTACTATTATATATATGTATATATATGTTGAACTTGTTGGAAAATGTGAAATATTTTTCATTCAGTCATTCAATCAGTTTGATTACTTTAATATTTCCAAATAAATAATTACAATTCACCAGGCATGAAATATTTCTGAGTGACATCAGTTTGTAGGTGATGCGCATACCTTTTTCCACTTCTCTATGCGCAAAAATGCTGATCTCGACGATCTTCCGAATGTGGAAAAATACACTGGATACTGCTTTAATCGCAAACAGATATAAGGGTTGGTTATAACGTTTTGCTGCAACAACAGTTGGGAAGCACTTTCTTCTTTGATAACAATGCGAGAGGAAGACCACCACTGGAGTAATTGAACCAAATAATGCAGGATATGTAAGTAACACACAAGCATGGCATAAAAAAAAATCGAAGCGAAGAGAATAGTGGCGCACCGCGGCAAAGCAGCTTAACGGCTGATAACTCTTGATAATGATGATGATGATGATGATGATGATGATGATGATGCTGATGATGAAAGTGACATTGAATTAATATTCTAACATCTTATGCATAGAAACGTTTACCTCACTGATCAACTATTTTAGTGATGTTATATTTTCGAATTTGAATTCATGAAATATTTTCTAAGCTTCAATTATCCCTTTTGGTGAATCTATAGATATTGAAATTTTTTATAACCACATAATTAAATTACGTGTGCAGAAACTTGCTATTCTAATTGTAAGTAATACAAGCTGGAACTTGTGTTGAAAGGATGACTACAAATTTAGAAATTTCACTAACGCAATCGATTAAATATAACAACATGAACATTAGAACTCAGACATTACAGGTTGCGGGTCAACCTGAAATGTCATTACTTAGAAACGTTCTTCTCGTTTATCGGGAAGGAGAGATCTTTGAACTTGGTAGAGAAGACTACGTTCCGTTTTCTTTTCATACATTTGGCGGTCTTTCGGCTGTTGTGATAACGAAAAAAAAAGGGTGCAGATACTTAATTGTGGTGATCGAATTGTTCAATTGGTAAGAATATTACAACGTCGATATTCTCTGATACATTAATACGACTCAAAAAGAAAAAAGCTACTTGCTGCTTCTGACTCTTAAACATTTGATAGTTTTTCTATTTGTTCCGTAAATATATTCTAATTCCCCATTCTTAATTTTCTGCCGCGGAATATACTGAATTTCCTGTTGCCTACCATTCTTCCATTTCTTTCCATGGACACTATTTACCTACTGTTAACATATTGAATGAAAGAACCAAAGGTCAATATATTACCTCCATTTTGGATGAACTGCAAACGATTTATGACCGTGAACTTTCATTCACTTCATCAAAACTCGATTATGGAAGTTATAAAATATATAGAACGTTCGATCGTTCACAATCAACCCATTGAGAACTCCGCTCCGGGTTTCATTATCCGAATATACAATTGAGTATCGTATTTCACAGGGTAGTTTTTCTATTTTTACGTCAGCGGAATTCTAAAATACCATATAAATAGATCGGTAACCATTAAGGCGAAGTTTTCCATGAATTGAAACGTGGGTAGACGTTCGATATTCGAACTAAAAGGAGCGTTATTTCCGTACTTATGTATTGCGGGGACGTTGAATAGAAATCCATCGTTGAAGTTGCTGAAGTTCATTTTTCAATTGAATAATTCACCTGATGATCGAGTTCAAAGCAATTATCCCATGGAGTTTTCTAATAAATAAATCTGTTCGCTCTGTTTAAAATAGGTAGAAGTAGAAGTTTATACATTAATTTTCGTCACAGAATAATGTTTCAGGATATTTCAAAATTTTTTTATGGCTTCCTAATTCGAGGAGTCAGACGGTTGAAATTCTGATGAATGACTGAATTTATTGAACTTAGCTACGACATATTGTCGACTTTTTACATTGAACTTTGCGGGCATATTCTATAAGAACGTTCAAGTTGAAATCCCTAGAGTGAAGCAGTTGAAAATAACTGACTGTTAAAGACTCTCATTTCTAGCAGATATGATCCTTCGCGAACTGCGGGATTTCCACCCTTGCTGCGACAATTGCTTCTCAACCCTGCGGCTTCATTAGCGAGAGTGCTTTCAACTAATTTTACAGAACAGAATTAATACCGTAAACAAATAGAAGTGAAACTCGCTCATTATCTTCCATTCTAGTAGTTATGTTCCTTACTTTTGGTCCCATGATTAAAAGACCTTGTCTCTCACATTTTAACCTTTAGTTTAGAGACGAACGAAATCGGGGTTTCTTATATACACAATACACGTATCACCAATAGGTTATTGCAGTTCACCTTTCTCATACAACAACTTTATAATGTTACTGGGGAATACATATACAGACTGTCCCATAACTAGACCGACCAACTTCTAGTGGATGTTCTGGACATCATTTTAGGTCGATTAGACCAAAATCACATAATTCAAAAATGCTTCGTTGTTAGCTGGTGCTCTCTGAACATGACGTCCAGGCAACACTTTTTTTTAAACTTTGGCTAATATTAAAAATACGCATCGAATGTTTCGAATGAATTTTTTCCATGTCAAGTACAGGCGTATCATAAAGGTTATTTTTACGAAAAACTTTTTCATCTATTAGTTTTTTTACAAGTTATGCATCAAAGTCATAAACTATGATATTTTTTCTTGCAGAAAGGTGCTCTTGTGTGCTATCTTCCAAATGCACAGTTTTTGAGAAAAATCGATCTGAAACTTTCTCTTGGTTCATTACTCAATACTCGTTACCTAAAGAATCATAATGAAGTTAATGAAATATCAATTTCTCGTACTTCATTAAACAATTGTTACAAAATACATTGTATTAAATACATGGATTAATGCAGATCTTTTATCCAGAAATCATCATGTTGCCGCAAAGATTAGTGAAATTTTTCCGTATTAATTCATCCCATTAATCAAATTGATTTTAAAAATTGCCTCATGCTTATTTCGGAACAATTTTTCGAATTAAATATCCCTAGACACAAAAATCGCTCTTTATTATAAACGTTGATAGAATTATCATTTGACCAGCCTGGCGGTCGGGAGGTACACTGAGTCTACCTTCAACCACCAGGTCGCGGGTTCGAATCCCGCTTCGGGTTTGGATTTTTGCGTGGTGGTGGGGGATATTTATAAAAATTTGACCAAGATATATAACGGAAACTGTATACATGGCCTTCAGTTCTGAACACAAATAAAGAGAGAATGATTATGAAGGAATCATAGAATAAATGAATATTTACAAATCAAGAGATTGTCAACAACGGTCGTCAACTAATAAACTGATTTCTCACACTCTTGTTCTCCTACAATGTTACAATTATTTAGGAAAGATGGCTTATAGGAACGAATAATATGGCGATATGCATCTAGTATATGGGGAAATGCAAGGTGATGCTAGAGCAACGGCGCGTAGATATGTGGAAAAAATTCCAAACAGAGGGCATCCTCATCATACTACATTTACCAGTATCCATCAAAGAAACTGAATCGCTAGTTCCAAAACGTGTTCATGCAGGAGGAAGTGCCGATTTAAGAGAGCAAAATCAAGACGATGTCATTCAAGCAATTAACAACAATCCAGACATAAGCGTCAGAAGACTGAATTCGATGCACTCTGTTGTTTCAAATTCCACAATATCACGAATTATCCGCAGGGAAAACCTTCATTCATACCATCTCACGTAAGTACAAACTCTTAGAAAAAGAAAAAATTTTGCTACCACTGATAAACATCACAGAATAATAATTCGAAATAGTATATTTCATAACGAGTGCGGAAAGTCGATGATTTCATGCGAATGTCAGTTTGACGAACGAGGCGAAGCGAAGCGGAGCCGAGTCAGACTAGACACGTGCAATGAAAACTTACTTTCCACGAGTAATAAACGATATTTTTCATACGACCATAAAAATGGCATTATAAGATAATTACTTTAAGAACACAATGAATGTTTCAACCCAAGTAGAACTGAATAATTCAATCTTCAGCTTCTAGATGCTGTTGTAGCGAAAATAATAGATAACTTTATTTGTTTATGTTATTTCGTCCCTTCCTTTCAGATTTGTTGGCAATAACTCCTACGAGTTTAATATTTCTGTCATTTTGCATGTGATAAACGTTTTGTTGGCTCAGATGAATGAGTACTCGAAAATACTTCAACTACTTCGAACAATATTAACGACGCTTTATTAAGAAATGATAAACACAGAATATATGTCTCACCTGTGGTGACAACTTAAAATCCAATTTGTCTAAATCAACTCTTTCCTTTAATGCCTTCCTTGCAACTAATATTTAATATTAGATATATGAACTAAATTTCCCATCTGTGTCTGGTTTTGACGCTTGCTGTACTTAAGATATCTTCGACTATAAGGATGATACTCTGGAGCACAGAAAAAGCTATTTATTCATGAGTTGAAAAATTGGCGAATCGAATCAAGTTAAGCTCTTCGTTAATGATACGATATGTTCTGGTTACTCATTTGCGTTATCAATATTTAATGAGATATACGAACTAAACTTTTCATTTACTTCCATCTACCTGGCGTGGTTTCATTTCGATGTCACCACTTTCCCGCACGGATCAACCCCGTGCGGAAAAGATATTCCCGCACAGTGGCATGTAATTATCAAGTTTCTTCAATAGGTAGGCGTGGCGATATATACCACTTTCTTACGTGGTCGCATGAAAATACTATTTGCAATGAATAAATACTAATAATAAAACAATGTTAACCAGATTGCTCGCTTTGCTCGGGACCTGACCGGCCTTCGGCCGGTAGGGGGAGTCTTCACTCTTTTGACATTTTTAGGTATGATTTTGCAGAATCTCGTACTCATAGTTCTAGAAATAAGGTCACAAAACATTCCCGAAGATCTTGCAGTTTTTCGAGTATATCTGGAGAATTAGTTTTCCGATTACGATGGAATAAGAAATCAGACCTGGAGACAATTGATGTTCATTTTTTTTCCAACATTCCATCGTTCTACTTAGCGCCGTTTAGCCTGTAGCGCGAACACAAAATTCTGCCGCACACACACACACATCCTGTATATGTGAAGATTGCTTTTGAGGTTCTACGATTGTCGACTTATTTTTTAGCACAGATTTCGGTATTTTTTCAGTAAATTTTTTATACCTTTCGCATTGTTGTATATACAGGACGGCTATTTGAAAACTAAACGTCACCACTTGTGGGTGAACCGTGCACAATGGTCCAAATTCCTGAAACAGGTCGATTTTTGATTGGAGGAGGACACTTTTTAACCGCTTGAAAAGTTGTGACACAGCAACCCCCTAAGTGGGGTGGCTACCCTTATTAGTTTTTGAATAGGGAATATAGGTCATGTTATACATCATATTAATGTGAATTGAAAGGGCTTTTCAGAAATGTATATTTTAGCATTTTGGACTTAAAGCTTGCTAAAATACAGGCTGTTTTAAGTGGTGCCTGGCAATGCATTAGATTTTGTGCTCGTTATTCTCGATACCAAAAACTGCTGAAGTATATTAGTTTTCGTTTAAGGATACCTTTTGCACATATAGATGGGAAATAGAAATTATTATTTTTACTTACATGTTAGTTAACCGAATGTTCAAAATGTCCACCCCCAACCTCCATACAATAATATAAGTTTTGTTCGAAACGGTGGCGCACGTTCTGTAATATTGCAGGAGTGATTTGTTGGCATTCATGGACGATACGCTAACGTTACTCTTGCAAGGTCTCGGGCTATGTAGCATATATCTTGTTTTTTAAATGACCCCATAAGAAAAAATCTAGCGGAGATAAATCAGGTGACCGTGCCGGCCATTCAATAAAACCTCTTCTCCCTATCCATCGATGTGGAAATCTACGATCGAGGTATTGTCGAACTGGAGCAGCAAAGTGTGGAGGAGCTCCATCTTGCTGAAATATCAAGTGGTCTTCCAGATAGTGTTCATCATTCTGAATAATCTCTGTCAACATTGGGTCTATGTGGTCTTCCAGTAATTGAAGATACATTTCTCCTGTTAGATTACCTGGTAGGAAAAAACGGCCAACAATATGGTTGCCGAAAGTTCCAGCCCAAACATTTAGTTTCTCCGGATTCTGTGTGTGAGTTTCGTGCAATAATCTGGGATTAGAATCAGCCCAATAACGACAATTGTGACGATTTACGGTACCGTTTAGGTAAAACGAGCATTCATCAGAAAAGCAAATATTAGACAGGAACCTCGAATCATTGGCCACTCGCTCACTCATCAATTCACAAAATTCCAGCCGTCGGTCACCATCTTCTTCATCAAGTGGTTGTGTCAGGTGAATTATAATGGGTGAATTTTATAGTGCTTTAAAATCTTTCGAATTGTACATCTGTGCACACCAGTTTGCTGTTCCAATTGCCTCGTGCTTGTTCGGGGAGTAAGAGACACTTGAGCAAGAACTGCCACATCTACCCCTTCATTTCTATCGATGTTTCTTTGTTTATTACATACTGAGCCAGTCTCTTGAAACTTTGCCACTAACTCCAGTACATATTTTCGATGAGCATGTTGGTCCACATGCCGCTGATTAAATACATTAGCTGTTCTAAAAGCACATTGATTGTTTGCATAGAAAATTGAAATCATTTCTACCCTATTCGCAATCGTATAAACCGTGACTTTGAAAAACAACGCAAGAAATTACACCTATCAATAAAACAACTTTAACAGAACTAATAATCAGGGGAACACCTTAAAGTCAGAAGATGAATAGAAAACTTGACGCTTTATCATTCATTAAAATTAGTAAACAAAGTTAACACGCAGTTTCTGATAAGAAAACGCCATCAACATGCGGCAACATTTGTAGCGGAATAACAAGAATCTCCTTCATTTCCAGACGAAAGTGATCGATTTCAATTTAAAACTACACCTTTGGGATAAGAATTGTGCTGTCAATGAGGAAACCTCAGAGGAAATACCATAATTCTTGACTGTCTCATAAGTGCATGCAAAAATTGACTCGGATAAGATAACACATGAAAGAGCCTGTATTTTAGCAAGGTTCAAGTCCAAAATGCTAAAATATACATTTGTGAAGAGTCCTTTCAATTCACATTAATATGTTGTATAACATGACCTATATTCATTAACTAATAAGGGTAGCCACACCGCTTAGGGGGTTGCTATGTCACAATTTTTTAAGCGGTCACAAAGTGTCCCCCTCCAATCAAAAATCAACCTGCTTCAGGAATTGGGACCATTGTGCACGGTTCACCCACAATTGGCGATGTTTAGTTTTCAGATCGCCATCCTGTATATACAAGAATGCGAAAGGTATAAAAAATTTACTGAAAAAATACCGAATTCAATTTTATATAACTTCAAAATAAATGATATTTTAGAAATCTGAAGCAAGATTGAAGATAAGTAGAAAATGTACCAAAAATAAGTCGACAAACCTAGAACTTCAAAAGCAATCTTTATTTTGATGGAAGAGTAATTAGATAATTTTCTAATTAGAAATTATATCGACATATTAAATGGGAGGAGGAGCAGTATCCTCCATCATCATTTTTGTCAATAATATAGTCAAGCCTTTCACATACCGACCGATCTTCGGCAAAGCTTATTGAAATGAATGTGAAAACCTTAAACATTATACATAAATTGCTAGATGAAAAGAGAAATCATTAACGACCAAGATATGATACCCTGCAAAGGCTGTCACCAGGAGCACTTTATTTAAGTTTCGTTCACGCGCCGACCTCAGGGCTTGCAAAATAGCTGCCGCTTCGCCAGTGTATACACTACAGAATCTCCGTCATTGTTTTTGGAAATATCAGTCAGAATACGACGTCTGATAATTTGAATACGTGATTGAGGTATCTTCTTCTTATCATGATATTTTAAGGAGAAATTTACACCTGGTTAGTCATTGAAACTCATTTAATATGGTACGAATCGAGTATCTTAATATGCAGATTTTTTGCCGCCTTATCAGATGATTAAGGATTACACATAACCTCTGGGTTCGAATAAATAACACGACATAGTATTTCGACATATTATGTCAAGGAATTAATCTGAACGACTTAAAAGCTTCTTTTTAACGGTATCGTGAATCCATTTTTCATCACTCGTTACGATTACCTACAAAAAAATGCTTTCATTGTCGTGTGAATATAACACTCTCCAAATCCAAAGCCATTATCCCACCTTTTCTGGCTTAACTGCTGTATTGATATTGCTTTTCCTGACATTTATTTGTTTAGAAGAAACTGATTGTCATATCCATTCCCAGCTCTGCTGGAAGTTAATTTCATGATTGTGTGGGAAATTCATCAAGCAATTTCCGTAATTGGTCATTTAGAAATGTTTAATCATCCTCGGTACGTTGACGGTTGTTCAAATAGATGTCATCTATCTTCATTAAGAGAAGCTCGTGTAACATTACACTAATTTTTATTTGAGGTGCTTACGATTGTTCCTTTCGATTATGATTTGTCCTGTTCGTACTGGAAGTGATATTTGTGCATATCAAAAAGAAATGCGTTTGATAATTCTACTGAAAATCTCTTTATACAGATAGAAAGTTTCACCGATGCATTAACTTGCAATCAAACGTATGAGGTATTGAATGCAAACTAACACTTCATATGTGCAATAGTTCAGTGGACAGAATCTGCTAACATTCCATTTACAAATTAACTAGCAATCAACCCATAATAGTTATCATTCAGTCACCTGAATGCCGCATTAGGTTCTGTGCCAAAGTTCTCAGTCGGTTGGCCATTTTCATTATTTTCGGTGAATAGTTGGGTTAATTCACTCTTGGAAATCACAATCCACTACTGAATTGCATTATGGAAGTACAACTGTGAGCCTGAAACCATAATGATAGATAATCGAAATTAATAATTTCGTTATCCGATACGTTCAATATAGGCAAGATAAAATTCAATTTGTTACGTTCGGTCCAATTCGGACGCTTTTCATTTTGGGAATTCTAATTTTCAAAATTGGCAATGATGAGAATGATAGACGAATATAGATCGACAGTCTATTTAATTCACTTCTTCAAATATTGCATAACATATATGATTTTCCTCAAGTAAGAACCTCGAGGGAGTTTCACCTAGTTCAATTAGGTAGGTTCGTATGTAGCTGTTCATATTACCTCCACCAGGTCCCGTTGAATTATTTATTAGAGTTAAGTCGATATAACATCCGTACCTACATTTGGAGTATTGAGGTTTTGAATATAGTCATTAGAACCTGCAGAACAACGCCAAAACTGGTGTCATGTTCGCTGCTACTTTGTTCTGGTGTGCACAGCCATTAACTTAATGTCTATCATTAAAATTCGGATATGTTTATTGGAGTCGGTGAGTGAGTTTGTAGTTACAATGGCGTTTTAGTATTCAATATCAGCCTGCTGGCTTACGGACATTATTTCGAGAATACTATGCGATCAAAATACCTACAACGGAACCCGAAATAAAATTAGATTTTATTTGCCATTGAGACGTGAATTAAACACACATTGAATATGCATGGCTTTTCCGATAACATGGAGCGTATGGTTTGTAACAATATCATGAAGAAATGTCACATTTGTTTGAAAGCTTGAACTCCTGCCCTGTTATATATTGAACATTAAACATAATTATGTTGTGTAATATACTTATTATTGTCACCATTCATATTGCAACCTGTTTGAAACTTCGACAGTGAACAGGAATGGACCTTTTAGTTTTAGTCCGTATAAAATGGGAATCAAACGGTTGAAAGGGAATACGGATGAAATTTCATTGTTTCTATTGCTGCCCGTAGCCTGTTTATCCATTGATCTTTCCTTCTCAATCAAGTTCACACCGATGTATAATGCAGTCAAATTGCAGATAGTCGAATTGCAGAACGGTATCGTTTACTGATCGCCAACGCAAAATTGTTCAAATAATTGAAGAAAGACAATATCAACGGTAAATGGAAGTTTCTTTTATTTCTAGGATCACTACGAAAATTGATTTTATCCTTTGAAATGAAATCGGGTTATAGAACAAATGTTGGACATAGCGCATGTGTAAATGGAAATATCGATGCGTTTTTTCGATTTTGATTCAATATTCCCAATCAAATAGTCTAAAAATTTCGCCTTAAAATGTGCAATTCAATAAATAGCCGCTTGGGAGTAGCTGTCTAGGGAGAGTCGGGCATCGCTCATCACAAAGCCCCACCCATTAGAAATCGTAATAAACCAAGTAAAAACGTTTGTTTTTACTAAGGGGCGTTAGAGATATCTGTGCAGACGGGCGCTACAGATAACTTTGTTCAAGAGACCAATATGTCAGTGGCTACCAAAATGAGGGAATGATCATTTAGCTAGTTTCAATAACAAAATGCAAATACCGGGTGTCCCAAGTTATCGAATACAGGCCATAACTCCGTTATCCGAAGCGATAGAAACATAGATCGAAGACTAGCCTTATTTGTCTGACATTTGCCTTCAAACAGCGTAAAAAAATATCCATTTACTTCATCAATCCCTCGGATACAACCCCCAACTTTTTTTCATCAAATAGCACCCCCTGTGGATTTTTATAGAATATTATTCATCATTCTGAATACAACAGAAAAGTATACATATAAATTAATTTTTTGCTTTTTCATGAAAAAAACTTCAAGATGTAAAATTTCAATGAGACAGAAGCAGTAGAAATGCAGAGGAACCTAGAAGGGCAAAATACAAAAAACTGTCGATTAGGATCTTCAGTGGGCTTAATACTTCCAAAGAAAATTCTTGTTTTTTAGCCCCTTCGAAGAGTTGTCATTTTTTGAGAAGCTCTTTCAAACAGAAGAGTGACCGTGTCAGCAGTGGTAATCGACTCATGAACCATAACTTCTTCATTGAAAAGATGAATAAATAGAAATAAAACTGTTCTTGATCACATAACATTGCCCTTCAAGTCACTCATGCAAAATTATTTCACAACAAGTAAAAACCTTCAGAAAAAAAGTGTATAATTGAAGTTGTCAACACGAAAAAATAATTAAATTTCATGAATTTCAAATGAACATTTTTTATTCGCACAGAAAAGAAATAATTCTCGAATAAACTCTTCCTAATTAGCCGACTATGTTCTCAAAATTATCTCCTCCAGATTCTGAACAAGCTTCACATCTCCTCATGAGAGCACGTGCACACGTAGCTCGAATCATATCTGGTGTAATAGTACAACATGCTTCACGAATCCGTTGTTTGAGGTCTTCTAAATTACTTGGTTGTGCCTAATTCCTAGAGGTAGCCCCACAAAAAAAATCCATTGGATTTAGGTCGGGCAATCAGGCTGGCCAAGATAACGGTCCATAAGTACCATCCATCGATTAGGAAATCCAAATTTAGGAGTCATAAAGATTAATTTTGGCGAAGAAGATACCTTTTACATGTGAGCCCCATCGAGACGATTTTTCAATTCAAATTTTATTGTTGAATTAAAAATGAAAGTTACGCATAATACACAGTCCATTTGCTGTTCGAAAGAGCTCTTCAAAAATATGCTAGGAGTGGTATCACCCCATCATATAAAACTCAATGGGATGGATTAAACTATAAAAAAAATACAAACACTGTGTATGCTATTCTGTTGTATTCAGGATGAATTGATGAATAATATTCTATGAAAATTCACAGGGGGCATTTGATAAAAAAAGTTGGGGGTTGTATCCGAATGAAGTAAATAGATTTTTTTTAACACTGAGGGATAATGTAAGACAAATGACGTTAGTCTTCGATCTATGTTTCTATCTCTTCGGATAACGGAGTTCTGTCCTGTATTCGATAACTTGGGACACCCGGTATATTGACGCTAACATAAGGAAAATAATTCGAAAATGAAGAAATAACGGCAGCGAAAATAAACAAGTCCTGCGCCTATGCGTCCCGATCCATCTATGCGCATCGATCTCTCTATGCGCCGCGATCACTCTTTGCGCCCCGATCACTATATGCGCCCTGCTCTGTATACGATCACCTCTTAAGTCACCGTACGCGCATCAAATTTTTCTTTAATATCACGAAAATCGTTAGGAAAATTGGGACAATATACGGTTGTAATGCGATTGATTTTGGATGTGAATGACACTCTGTGAAAGAAAGTGATTTTTTGCTACGGTCGGAGCGTAACGATAATATAAGATTTTCAAGTGTGCTGATGATGACTTGCATATTTTTTCTCAATGAAGTATTTATATTTTAGAATGTGAAGTAATTTTTTTCGTTTATTTTTCATGCTATATATTATTATTCTATTCCATTATAAATTAATCTTTTTTCTTATAATTTAGTTTATTTTCATAGTTAATCAGTTTATTTTTGAAATCCTTTTTTGTCATTTTGGCTGCGCTCAAACCACAGCAATGATATACGGTTGTAAAGTATGGTGTCGATGATATATGATGTTTCTGAAAATCCGTTTCGAAATTTCGATTTCTTTTCAAGTATTTGTATTGAAAGTCATTTCGTTTTGATTCATTTTTTATGCTACGGACAATATTTATGAAGGAGTAAGTCTTGTTTCATTAATATTATAACTCCATTAAGAAGAAATGTATTTTTATTTTATAAATTTTGTCTTTCTATGATATTATATTTTTTTATAAACGGAATCGAAGATCTGTTAATTTTCCATTTTTGAAATCGTTTTTTTTGGCTATTTTGTCTGTGCTCCAACCACAGTGATGATATACGGTTGCAAAGTGTGGATGACATCGTTTGGTGTTGTCATGTACATTGCTTTTCGATTTTCTTAATGTGAAATTATCAAATCTGCAAACGAAAAACGGCTCGAAAAAAGAATCAAACTAAATCGTTGCTGAGGTTATTTAACTGTCAATAGAACTGCTGCATGAACGGAAAGTGTTTGTCTTTCTCGGTGAATCGCAACTACCATTAGCACCACATTAACACCACTACAATAATAATAAAAATAATGATAATAACATAACATTTATTTTTCCATTGGAGATATGGAAATTATTTTCAGCAGGATTAAAAAGAAAGTGTCATCGAGTTTCGAACTCGACATCATCTGACACGCAACCAACCGAAGTATCGCCGCTCAAGATGCTCAATTTGACCATAATGAAATGGCAATAATTGTCAATTGAACCCGAAATAACGATCCATCGGAACATGATCGATAGGCGAATCTTCGGAATTTATCGTTCTTATTCCGTTCGTTCGATCGACACGTCGATATCCGAATCGAATTTTCCGGCTGTCAACATCGATCGGCCGAACAAATCATTCGTGCACACAAACGAAAATTGAAAAAAAATACCTTCGATTTTCGTGGATTTTTCCGGTAACGACTATTCCTACAGCCGTTCGTTCTTTGGATGATTTGTAAATTTTTTTTCGAATATTTTCGTGCAAGTGGTAATTCGATGGTCGAGTTACTCTCAAACTTAATATTCAATCCCGATCCAAAGTTCAAAACTATCGAAAGATAGAAGCAATCAAGAGATCGATCTGCGATTCGCGTCTCAATATTAAAATGTATAAGAAGGATAGATTTTGAAATAAAGATTGCTAGCAATCTTTCGATAGAACCTTAGGTATTCTTTCTCGATCGAACATAATTTGTGCACGCCCATGAAATGTGATCAGAGCCGGATTTTTAATCGGTATTGTCCAAGATATAATTCCACTTTTTTTTATGAAAATGCATTCAATCGTGTTAAAAATCGTTTAGTGATATGACGTGTGTTTATGCATAAGAAATTGCCATATTACCACATTTTCCGGCCCAAGCAACGGAAGTAACTTAGATTACGGTCCTGCGTTAAAAACATTGACATAAAATACTGACAATGCTATTCTGTGGCGTGGGGTATCAAGTTTTCGTTTCTATTTGAGTTTGGTTTGGTTGGTTTGTTACACTATTCAGATGAATAGTGCTCGGGAAAACCCTTTATTTTTACAACCCCTTGTATCTATTGAGCCGGATGTCGTAAATTAATGAATAAGACGTTCTTCCGAAATGGTGATACTGTAGGAGATGGACCTTTTGTATTTTGCGCGGTCAAAGTCTATCGATCGCTTATTGATACAGACAAACTGTCATTTAACAAAGTAAAAAGCTATCTTTACTTCACAATCCACTATCCGTCGATAGACTTCTATCCTTTGATAGGTTATGAATACATTTTGGAGCCAATCGAGATTAAATTTTCAATCCCAGATAGCTAAAAATGGATAGGGATTGAGTATTGAGTTCGGGCGTTAATAACGAAGATATTACGAAATCGAAAGTTTTTCGAGCAGGACGTTTCGCTTTCGGAATTTTTTGTAGAAAATCGGTAGAATTTACGTCCGTGACGTGTTGAAAGGAAAAGAAGCCGCATAGTCGAAACTGGTATTCCGAATTTCTTAGGAGCGAGCGTTATCCGATCAAAATCGATTCGCGGCAGCCTATTTTTTTCTTTTTGAATTACTAGAGGTCCCAAAGTTTCGCGACCTTCTAGCAGAAATTGCTCGCAGATAATTGCTCGCTAGAAGAAGATTGCTCGCGTTATTTGAGGAACACCTATAGGCAAAAAGCAAAAAATTTTGCGTTCACGAATTTTTTACTCCAAGAAGGTAGGGAACTACAGAATCGGACGGCAGGCAAAAACAGAGAACTATCCTTGCCCTTTCCGAAAACGTATCTCGCGTCTTCCAATCGTACGTACTTTTTGAGATTGGGCGTTTGAAAATTTTGCGAAAATGAGCGATTTTCGGTTTTTTGCGAAAAAATCGAATTGAGTTCAGGGTCCGAGTGCATGAACAAATACCCGAGATAAAATACCGTTCTTAGCGAATCGCCCGAGCCCCCTTCCGACCCCCTAGCTTCCCGAAAAGCGTCACAAAAAATTCCCCAAAAAAACAGGCTGTCGCCGATAACTCAATAACGGCCGAACCGATCGCGTCTGTTGTCAAACTGGTTCAAATAGACGTCGAGATCTAGCGAGATCTAGCGACCCCTTTATTCCCGAAATTCGGCCGGTTATCGCTCCGACTTCTTTTCGTGTCATGGACACTTTCCCGCCTCATCGATCTACCGCTACCGTAATATAGCGGTTATACATCCGTATATATAGTACGGACGTATATTGGAAACGGTTTGAGATATCAATTCGAAATTTCGAGGTCAAAATAAACCATAAACTACTGCAATTTGATGTAAAACTGACAGCCTATTTTGAAAAAAAAAAATTAAATAGAAAGGGGGGTCGTGTGATACCTCATTCGAAAGGTATTCTCATGTCTAACTTAAACTTCGAGTATGAAATTGTTGCTGCCACCCTGTCAAAGATGGCGGCTCGTCAAAGTTACGGTTTGTAAGAAGCACGAAAAATTCTCTTTGGTAGCACAAACCCATATTTAGGTATTTTTTCGTTTAATTTTTACTGTCCAAATTTCAAATCGATGTCCTAAACCGTTTTCAGTTTAAAAGCGGGTGTGGTGAAAAGCACGTCCGTGTGGTATAATGAGTTGAATATCATATAAAACTATAGTAAAATCTGCCCCTTCCCCTCACACACAGATCGCAGGTCAATATCCAAAGAAGGTTATATACTAACATTGAATACTTTTATGAGATAATAACTATTGATAACCATTTCTTGACAAAAACATTAATAAGCAAATAAAAAAGTAAACCTAACAACACGTAATCATGTCGAAGGCGACAGTTTTGATTATGATCCACCCCAAAAAGTATTCATGTTAATGTAGAGAAGAAACGTCATAAAATTTGCTTTGAATGTCGTTAAATTTTATGAATTTTGCATCCCTCTCGCACTTGAATTTGTAAACGAAATAACGTAATCAAGTTCAATACAACCGCCGAATCCAAACGAATTGAAATATTTGGCCAGTTCATGTGTTTGGTTTAATAATGTCTACACAACCGACTCTAATCTCAGTATTTTTCGTTCCATTTCCCGAATAACATTCAGTTAAAAGTTGGAGAGGATTAAAAGAATATCATAACATTTTCCACATGCATATTCAAAGTCGTATGGAGAGCTTTAATCCATTGCAGTAATCAATCAATAGGATAGAAGGCTTAAGACCAATTATTATTGAAATGTCATCAGAACTGTTTGGGTATGAATGTGAATTTCAGTCCAGTCGGTTTTAGCGGCAACCGGCTCAGAAATCTACTTAAAAAGCTGCCAGTAGACAGGCAGATGGAAAGCTGGCTTGTAAAATAGCGAACGCGTTCATGTGCCTTAGGAAATTGATTAATGTTCCAACACAACGGAACAAAACGGTAATGTTGGCAGGACTGATGAAACCATATCATTACAATACAGTGTGAATGATTCAGATAGAAGGTGCTTTGTAATTCAATTGTTCACTTTGAATAAGGGCTTAGATATGAGCGATATTGTTTTCACATATGACAGCTTTCGTTAAATTTTCTACGCGATGAAATAAATAACAATATCGATTGTGTTGATATTTTCATTCTAGAAAGCTTTTTTCGACTCATTGTTTGTATTTCTAAATCATCGAAACAGGGTAAATAATGTCGATTTTTCAGTTATGGACGTTATCACTTTGAACAAACAACTAGATGGTCAATGAAACAGTTCATACCTTTTCATCAAAACGGTAAATTTTCAAGTACACAGAAACGTGTTTGAGTAATGAGCAAATCGTGGAATTTATAGATTTATCAGGAAAATATCAAATTTACGGAACGTAAATCCTCTCCTGAGTGAGTTTCAATGTTTGTGGAATGTCTAAGTTAATTGAAAACCTATAATTTAATTGATTTCACTACAACAATTCTCAATGTGAACAAGTATTACTGCGTTTTTGCATTACGAAGATTTCACAAATGATGCGCACGGTTTTGTACATTTGAAAATTTTTGGAGAGCGAACGGAATGCGGGAGTTTGTTTTCTGCGTCGTGCCAATTTGTAATACCAATTTAGAAAGGTTTTCATGTTCCCAAGCACTCTTTTAGTGTTGTTTGACTTTCAATGATTCGTAATTTATAACTGAATCATCCTATCACGAATCGCATTAGATTCAATAGGTATAGTTACGGAACCTACGAGATTCAGAATTAATAACCAGCGTTCCATTTTAGATCTTGTGCTTACAAATGATGAACATTTAATTTCATATCTAAAAGTCGGCTCATGATCCATCGGATCATGGAGTTATAACAGCTCATGTCCAACTGACTCTAATATTTAATTGTGAAAAAAAAAATTGTGGAATATTCTGTTACCAACTATTCTAATATTAATGAACAATTATCTCAAATTGACTGGAACTCACTTTTTGGAAATTTGAATGATCTTTCATTGATGTGGCACAGATTATTGAGCGTTATCCGTCATAAATTAGATAAAAATGCATGTTCCCGTGAAATTCGTAAAAACGACCTAAAACCTTGAATAAATCACAGTACATTACAAGTTAATCATAAACGACACCTATGGCGTAAGTAAGACTTTTTGCTTCATCGTCCTTTTTCCAATAGCTTACAAATATCCCTCAAAAATGCAGAGCAAATTTTTGGAGAAACAATTATTGATAGTAATGACACTAAGAGAATTTATAAATATTTACGATCATCCTTGTCATCAACAGTTGGCATATCAATATAAAAAAGCCGATTTTACTTTGTGCTCCACCGACAAGGACAGATGTTTTTACCCAAGAACCTATCAATGATACTCTTCCACAAATTAAACACCCTCGTCTCGTCACATCTTTGCAACAAGTACTATTCACTAGAGATCGGGTCAAAAAGCAACTGACGAAACTTCGCATCAATGCTTTTCCTGGTCTGGACGGTCTACTGAAAAATTCTGCAGTTGCCCTTGCAAAACCTTTATCTTTAGTTATGCAGGTTTATTCTACTCAAGGTGTTTTGCCTTCCGATTGGAAGTTGGCATCTACCCAATAAGCCTACTGTCAGTTGTAGGTAAGGTTATGGCACCCATTATTGCTTAGGAGATGGCCAAATTTCTTCTACGAGAACATATTTTTCCGATACAACAACATGGTTTCGTCCCTGGACGGTCTACTTTAACCAATCTCCTACAGTGTCTTAATTACTGGACTTTATCCCTAAATAATCAGCAGCTTATTGATGTTGTTTACTTGGATTTCTCAAAAGCCTTTGACCGTATTCCTAAACAAGGTTGTTACACAAATTAGATCATATCAGCATTCGTGGTTCTTTGCTTCGTTGGATTAATGATTTTTTAACGAATAGATTTTACAAAGTCAGGACTGCAGATACGTTTTCACAGGGAAGGATGGTAAAGAGTGGAGTTCCACAGGGTACTGTTCTTGGACCATTGCTGTTCACCATATACACCAGCGACATTCCTTACTACATCTCTGGCAAGATATCCTTTTACGTTGATGACACAAAAATATATGCCGATCCCATCACAAACCAGTGAACTCTCTAGGATGATTTGGTATTTTTTTCTACATGGTGTTCTCAATGGTTACTTCTCTTTAATACTGGAAAGTGTGTAGTCCTCAAACTGAGAAGAATGTCCCTCTCAAAGCGTATTATGTTAATGGTCAATCACTGCCCTCAGTATTTTCGTACAATGACCTCGAGGTGATCGTGAATAGTAGTTTGACTTGGTCTGAACATACTACCCCTATTTGCAAGCGCGCTAACAGGAAATTATATCTACTTCGTGCATGCTTCTCAAAAATGTCGTTACAGTCATTATGTAAGACCGATCCTCAAGCATGCCGGATCAGCATGGTATCCCGATTTAGCGATTCTGTTTTCGTACGTTGTGATTCTGAATCGAAAATAAATTGTTATACTGTGTTGATCTGCGCTATGTACAAAAATATTTGGTGCTTGATATATTCAAAAATTAGAAAAGCTTTCCAGAAATTGAATATCAAACGCTATTCGAAGGGGGGAACTGTTTGCGCATATCGAGGTTGCGGAAATACAACTAGGGGAAATGTGTCCATGTTTAGATTTCCTAACAATACTGAAAGGTTTATAAAGAGTACGAAAAAGTGGTATTAAATCAATTAATTTCCAGATGTAAACACTGGCTCAATTAGTATAATAGGAACGATGTACTAGGTAAAACTAGCCATGACCGGTACACAGACTATAGATTCTGTGAAGAACACTTTGAGTCGAAAAGTATTCTCAAAACACCAAGTGGAAGAAAAGTTCTTTTCAATAATGCAGTGCCTACTATATTCAGACATGCAATAGAGAAGTTGAAGAGTAAAAACTGAAGTAGTAGCAACTAACACAACATGTAAGTACTTTTTAAATTATCTGAATAGCAATATGTATATACTTCTTGAACGAAGGAAATTCTTGGGATAACAGCAATACAGTAGTCAAATTCTCTCTGACTTTACTCGAGCTTTCAAGACTTATTTAAATAATAATAATAATTGTCCCATCATCAGGAGCACTATAACATTGGACATTACTATCTTAAAAGGAACATACCTGGTCTAAACTTACAGAAAACGAGAATTATTGAGCATGAAGAGATGTTGTTTCATCGATTTGTGTGATTGAATGTCAACTGTGTTACAAGGTATTGTGATTTTTTACAACAATAGGATGTGATATCTAGAAAGCAGAGAGACGATCTACGTGTTTTTTATTATGAGATGATATCATGTGTACCGATTCTCTTTGTCAATTTGAAATAAATTGCAGTAGATCCGATTTGTATTATCGAAATCAGATTTTCTGTTGATGGTGAATGGTTCTTGTATTATTCTCACCATTTCGATAAATTTTCGACTTTTTATATTGGATTCGAAATCCATTATTTCAATCCTATTATAATCCATATGATGGCCTTCTTCGTTTTCGTGAATAGATAACCCACATGTTCTTACATTTCGTCTTGAATTGCTCAATATGTTATGGATGAACTTCTCGATGAATGTATACCAAAGCTCCCTTTCGAATTTGCTTTTTGTAAAAAATTCGTTGATGATTTGGTAATGGGAATTCCTATTAATAGCGAAGATACAGTTCTCACTATTTTCAACAACTACAACGAAAATATCCAGTTCACAATAGAAAAAGAACAAAATAAAAATTTACCCTTTTTAGACACATTAATCGTAAGAAATGGATGTCATTTGAAAACAGACTGGTACAGAAAAGAAATGTCTTCTGGACGATATATTCATTTTCTTTCAAATCATCCATATAAGATGAAATTAAATGTTATTCAAAATTTTAGAGAACGACTTCATAAATTATCTCATCCTTCATTTTTAGATAAAAATCTTAAATTGTTAGTGGAAATTCTTGAAAATAACGGTTATCCCAAAAACTACTAAATAAAATAATTTTCAATAATCCAATCCCAACTATTACCGCACCACAACAAAATAACTTTTCAGATGAACAAAAATCAATAATAGTCCTCCCTAAAATTCCTAGCCTAACTGAAAGAATTATAACACTCTTAAAAAGCGATGAAATTCGTTTTGCCAGGAAGAATCTAAGAACAGTAAAGAAGTGTTTCACAAAATTGAAAGATAAGTCCGAAATAACCAAAATACCAAACGTAGTATATAAAATCCCATGTCACAACTGTGAAAAAGTATATATTGGTGAAACCGGGAGGAACTTGTCAAAACGCATCACGTCACATAAGAGCGATTCAAGACGAAATGTAAGAACATGTGGGTTATCTATTCACGAAAACGAAGAAGGCCATCATATGGATTATAATAGGATTGAAATAATGGATTTCGAATCCAATATAAAAAGTCGAAAATTTATCGAAATGGTGAGAATAATACAAGAACCATTCACCATCAACAGAAAATCTGATTTCGATAATACAAATCGGATCTACTGCAATTTATTTCAAATTGACAAAGAGAATCGGTACACATGATATCATCTCATAATAAAAAACACGTAGATCGTCTCTCTGCTTTCTAGATATCACATCCTATTGTTGTAAAAAATCACAATACCTTGTAACGCAGTTGACATTCAATCACACAAATCGATGAAACAACATCTCTTCATGCTCAATAATTCTCGTTTTCTGTAAGTTTAGACCAGGTATGTTCCTTTTAAGATAGTAATGTCCAATGTTATAGTGCTCCTGATGATGGGACAATTATTATTATTATTTAAATAAGTCTTGAAAGCTCGAGTAAAGTCAGAGAGAATTTGACTACTGTATTGCTGTTATCCCAAGAATTTCCTTCGTTTATAAAAAGTCAGCAAAGAATATCAACTTTGAATACTTCTTGAACAGTATATTACATTGGACCTTCAACAGCAGTACCTAATCAAGTCAAAGGCAAAGCAGAACTGGCTACTAAAACAAGTAATTACTATTATTAATATTTTTTGAGAAACGTTTGGTATATGTATAATATTTTTCTTTCAAACTTTAGGATTTAGCACTGAATGTTCTATGACCAAATTACAAACTTGATCCCTAGAAGTAGTCGATGCATTACGTGAGTATATAACATAATCTGTGCACAGGTACCTTTATTTCTCAATTACTTCATATTTCATTGTTTACTTATTTACCCAAAGAGATACAAAGATCCATGACACGTTTCCAAATTATCAACGAAATAATTTCACTACTATTAGCAGAGTATGAAATTTTAATACCTCGATTATCAATAAATGATATTTTAAAATTCAGTCTCTTATTCATAATTAGGGTATTTAATTCACTGTTGAATTCAACAGTGCTATGTCTCAAATCCTCATTACACAAAACGTTTAATACTTTGTTTTGTGCCACTTGTAGTTTATTCAGTTCCTTGGTTGTGACTTTGTACATTGGGGAGGTATTTTGGTTGGGATTAAATCAGGATATGATATTCAGTACCTAGTTGTGCTCTTAAGATACTTTGAATTTTTGTTGTTTGATTGAAGTTTATATCTAGAATTAATAGTAATTTGCACTGCTGACTTCTTTTATGTGCACTTGATTTCTGCATTATTTCATTTATACTATCATGTTTAAATCACTCTATGCTTGTCTGTATATGCGTTTCTCCTCACCCACGTAAAACAATATCAGTATTCAGACACAAAATGATATTATGTGCATATAACTGTACAATTCATAATGCGTAATTTTTTATGGTTTCCTTATTGTAGGTTGTACTACACCATTGGTTTTCCCAGTTTCTACCTAAGCAAATTCATGTTTGAGTCAGTCTACTTCAAGAAAACTCAAATTAAGAAGAAAAATCAAGTATTTGAGATCAAAAAAAGCAAAAAAAGCAACATTGATTACTCAACTTTTTTTTTGCATTGTTGTGATAAATATTTAAGTGAAGAGTTAAGCCTAATTGTAAAAACTCAATTCCAGTTTGAGAGGGCAACTATTTACACTCAATTATTTTCATACAGATACTATGAATTGTTTAGAGGACTTTGAAGATATCCTTCGAAATCTTAATCACTCGTATAAACCATCATCTCTAGTAACAGAAGCAGTAGTGATTCAGAATAGAGCCATTGAATCACCAGATTATGACTATCACACGTTACAATTTCCATCTCGGAAGGCTTTCACATTAAGGTGTGGTCATTTAGTCAAAAACCGTTTGACAATACACAAATGCAGACAATTTCAGCAATATTACTTCGATATTGATGAGCCCCATGTAGTCAACTTATTGATACATTTGAACGCTTTCAAAACTATAGATAATTTTTATGAATCACTGAGGGCTCGAACAATTGCTTTTGTGAATTTCGTATTTGAAAAAACAGTATTAAGCGGTGCAGGAATATCTCAGGAAATTTTGAAATCAATATTATGTGTCGAATTAAAATCGCCCTGTCAATTTTTTCCAGAAGAATATCTGAAAAAATTGTTTATTAGAATGAGAATATTTTATTCCGTGAAATATTTTAATAGGAATCTAAAAGGCGATACTACTAAGAAGAAACGGAAAATTAAGATTTTGTCGCACTTGTGAAAAGTTCGATTTTCCATAAAAAAATAAAAAATGTTATAAAATATTTTTGCATTTTATTTCCTTTACATCCATGTCTACAGAAGCTTAAAATGTTAACATTCTATGTAATTCTAAGATGTCGCAACTTGAATCCTAAGTGTGTACAAACAGAGATATATGTGCAGGGAAGTGCATCTTACTTAGCTTCATAGACTGTGGGTTTCATCGAATATTATGGTTTGAATAGATATAAATAAAAATCAAGAATGATTTTTCATTCTTTACATTTTTTGTTTGAGGATTATCTATTATTTTGTACTTAATGCACCATGGTGTCCGTAAGCAAAGTGTTAACTTATAAATTTTATTTGTCTGCAGTGTGTTAATTGAATCAATAATTTTTTTGAGTAGTTTATGTGCTGGTGGTATCAAGGTCACTGAAAATGTACCTTAGAAAATGGCTCGAGTTCCGCTTCTGGTCTAAAGTTTTATATCCTATGACGTAATTTTCTCTTTAAATCAGGATGGATGCAACCGAGCTCATCAATCAGATCGAGACAAAACTTTTAGTGAAATGGAACGTTCGACCCTTGGAACAATCTTGATATAGATATCGTTAATTTTGCTTCAATTAATCCTTTATTAGCAGACTAGATAATCTTTTGTTACAGTAAATATTGCCAGTTATTTTCATGATAAAATATTGTAGTAAATATTCAAATGTACCATTCTCTTGTGACATCGTCTTCTACTTATCACTTTCTGATTCTATACTAAATATGTGATGTGATTCTACTCTCTAATGTCTATTTTGAGCATAAATAGGTTTAAATCCTATACATTGGTCTTATTAAACTTTACGAAAATTTTCATCGCAAACGGTTAACGTGAAGGTCCCACCCATCCCTCAGTTTAGTAGGGTTTGTAAACAAAGCGTTTGAAGTTGAACAGAAACGTTGTGAATAAGACTGTTTTTGTTCCACGAAATTGACTTGGTATCGTTATGTCAAAAGTTTCCAAATCCTTTACTCCTCTTGTCGGTGGAAAATTCATGGCTGTTTGAGTCGTGAGCGATATTTTCACGTTGGAAATATGTCAGGATTACTACGGGTTCGATAAAAGCAATGAATCACGGAACCACACTTAGTTTTTACTAGTACGTTTCATCTCATGCGGCGGGAGCTTGGGAACTCAAGGTAGAAGATAATCGGAAGTGAAAAAAGCATTAAAATATATCGCGGTTGTATATGTGGACGTTGAGTTGAGCGTATTCAATGAATTTCAACAGATAAATTGTTGCATCAACTCAGAAGAATAATTCGTTACGACCAATATTAGGCAGGTGCTAACAGTAATTATCGGAATACTTCAGGCTTTTGATTTCATGAAAATAGCGAAAGGGTCCCAAAATTTATCAGCCATTATGATGATTTATATCTGGTAATAATATTAATGTTGCATAATAATCGCCCCCACAGATTGTGTTTTGGAATGGAAATGCACATAAATCATTATATGTTGCACCGCTGATCAAAAATGATTGATTCATCCATCGGCATCGCCAGGAATAGAGTGCAATTTTCATTCGTGCTCATTAGCTCTGATACCAAATAAATAATAGAAAAATATGGCATTCAATTTGATCATTATAATCAATTAGGTTCATTAGGGAAATTATTGTGAATCGAAATGATATACCTGTCATTTACAACAAGAAAAAATTTCCGAATCGAACATTTATTTGTCTCCACTGGGGCTTTCCTGTGAAACAAATATACAATCGTTCTAATTATGTTCAAGTGGTAAGTTTGTATGGAAAAATAACGTAACCATCAAAGTGAAGGTAGTCTTGCGCGCAATATTAAAAGCGGTGTGCAAACTATTCCATTCCTGGTATATATTTGAATTACGGCGAGACGGAGTCGAGCAAATTATTTCACCACGCAAAACCTGAAATTGAGGGGAAGAGTGACATTCAACTTGTGCATGCTTTCGCAATCAAAACGCGAAGTAGAAACGAAAGAGAATTATACAGCGACTAATTAAACTTTAAGTCGGAATAACTTTGTTGCTGGCTACATAAAGTTTGGATACATCAAGTTTCATTTCCTCGATGGCGACATATGCTGCAATACGGTGCTATATACATACATCAAATTTATGCCTCGATTCCTAGAACATTACTACAACAGAGGAAAACGCGACTGCTCATTCGCACGTATTATTTGTTTTCATTATTCAATCTCTTCCTGGATGTAGGGAAATAAACCGTTTATGAAGGAATGGCGAATTTAGAAAGCCTTAATACTGCTGGTGCACTATTGCTACAGAGAGTGATATTCAGAAATTAAGTATTAATTGCCCACACACCTCAAATGGGCCACCAAAAGTTCGATGTGAATTTTCCAGGAATTTCTAATCACGTAACCTAAGGCATCCCACTTTGTATACAGGATGAAGACTTAACTGAAATAAATTCGCTAGCACCAAGGTGAATGCTTTCTTCAACAATTCCCGAGACACGTCAACATTTTAATGTATTTAGATACATTTTGTAGTCCATATAAAAAATATAGGCCTTAAGGGGTAGCTGTAACCACCGTTTCAAATGCAACCTTATGGATTGTGGTACCTCATTCGAAAGCTAGTGAAAAATGGAATCCAGCGTACTGATCAAATTCAAGTTTTTGTTGCGATTGTGGGTTGCATCAAATCAAAACCTAATTTTAATGTTAAATTTATTTCCTACAAATGATCGCTCAAAATAGGTGTTCCTTTATTTTGGAATGTTAACCTCGCTTTATAGATGTTCCCGTGAAAAATTTCAAGCAATTTTTTTACATAACTGATATGTTTTTACATAGCCGCACAAAGAAATTTAGTTTTGTGTTTCGTATCCAGAGTTCGAAGAGAAATGTTGTTTCAAACTGGTGAAAATGCCCAATTTACCTGAAATCGAAATTTTGACGATGATTGAAGTTGTTCGCCTATTTCGAAAAGCACATTGTAAGGATTATTGCGTTTTTTTTTGGGTAAGACAGGTTGATATTATTCTTAAATGTTTATTGAACGAACGCTTCAATGGAAATTCGCATCTTCATTGTCAGGACGAAATGGAATAACCTTGAAATTTTTCATTGTTATACGTTAAATATAATTCTAAAAATGTATCTTACCAGATCGCTTGTTGATAGATGATTTTGACAATAATGATTAAATAATGATTGGTTGTCTAGACAATTTAACGGAAAGGTTGACAAAAAATGAATAATAATTATTATATTAGACTGATGATGAATATATGGAACTGAGATTTTCAATGTCTGTTTTGTCGTTGATTGCAATGTGTTCTTCATTTATTTATTTATTTATTTATTTGTTATTACGTTTTTTTTATATGTATCATCTCTAAAATTTTACTGTTTTGTCGGATTTTGTTCTTCTTTTTTTATATGTATCATCTCTAAAATTTTACGGGATTTTGTATTTTTTCGATTACTAAAATTTGGGTGTTTTCATAGTCAAAAGAGTAATGTTCTGTCATTTTGTGTTTATTTAGTGCGGTATGCGCTATTTTTGAATATTTATGTTTGTCTTATATAAATTTTATCACAGTTTTGGCAATGAACGCTATAAACGATTTGAGACATTTTATCTTTTGGAAGTTTACTTTTTAATTTAGTGTAAAGTTGTCGACTTTGGTTTTGTGGTTTATGCGCTACGTGTATGTTGTATGGTTTTAGGACATTTGATATTTTAGGTAATATGAAAGGAATAAATGAGATAGAGATATAAATTTTAGTAGTTGTGATATCAGTTGTATCAGATCTGGTTTGCATTGTATTATGAATTTTGTGTATACGATTTTTTATTATTTTATTGACGATATGTTTTGGGTAATCATTTTGATTTAGAAGTGACTTCATTTTCATTAAAATTTCTGGCTTGTGAATTGGGGATGTTAAATTAATTGCTCTGTCTGTTATATTTTGAATAATACTAATTTTGTGAGAAATGTGATTTTGTTGTGATTTCATTACCAGATCGAATCAAAGTCATGTCTAAAAAGTTTATTTTGTTGTTTTCTTCTGTTTCAAGAGTGAATTTAAGTTCAGGATTAAAGACATTGAAGCTAGTAAGAATATCATTAATTTCTAAGGGGTTGGCTATGAGTAAGCAGTCATCAACAAATCTTTTATAAATAGTGATTTGGAAGTGTTGTCTACCTAATATTTCTTCTTCTCCATGTTCCATTACTATTTGTGCTATAACACTGGATATTGGGCTATCCATAGCGACGCCATCGATTTGTTGATAATAATTGTCTCTGTATTGAAAAGAATTAGTGTGCAGTGTAAATCGTAATGCATCAATGAATTCATCTTCTGGAATTGATGTATATTTTTTTATTTGTATCCATTTTTTCTTGACAATTTCGGGAATAATTTGATTTGATATATTGGTGTACAAAGAAATAACATCTAACGAATAAAGTTTATGGTTATGTGGAACTATAACTTTTTTTAAATCATTTTTGACATGTGTAGAATTTTTAATGTAATATGGGTTCTTGTTAGTTATATTTGAAAGTATATTCGCAAGAAATTTTGGAAGGCCATATAGCGGAGATTGGATGCAAGAGACTATGGGTCGTCATGGTATGTCGGTTTTGTGGATTTTTGACAATCTGCGAGATTCACTGTTATGAATAGATAATTCTTTATGTGAAGAAGAGGATATAAATTTTTCGATATGCCATTTTTCAATTAATTTGTTGTTTTCTTTTACAATTGTATTTGTTAAATCTTTTTTTATCAAATTATATGTCTCTTTGTCTTCTAAAATTTCGGTCATTTTTTCGTGATATTGTTCTCGTTCTAGGATAACCGTCATATTTCCTTTTTTAATTTTGGAAAATTTTATCTGTAATTCTTTTGTTTTGTTTTTCGTTGTGTTTTCATTGAATTTTTTGTTACATTCAATGTATGAGATAATTTCGCACGAATTATATTCTGGTCGTTGGTTGGTATTTTTGTCATATTGGTTTCAATTTGAGTAATTACATGATTTATTGGTAAATTTTCCTCTTTTTCTATGTTTACAGCAAATTTGGGCTCTAAATTTAAAATGTCAGTCACATACTCGGGTAACACTGAATTTGTTTTGTTGAGTATATAATTGTTTTCAAATGATGATTTTACTGTTTTTTTCTTTCGGTTTTTGATATAATGGAGCTGTTCTAATTTTTTTTTTTTGTGTTTTACTCTGTTACGTTGTATTCTTTTTGATTGTGCTATATTTTCATAGTATTTGAAATCATCCAAAATTTGTTCCGGTAATATTTGTTTGATTTCATTTATATCATGTTCAATTTGGTTGGAAATTAGTTGAATATTTTTGGTTGTGTCAGTAATTAGTAAATTGATTGTCTTTCGAATAAATGTCGCAATGATAATCTCAATATCGGTTCACTACCTCGATTAATAATTTAATAATATTTTTCATTTCGGCTTTGATCAAACCAAAGCGGGGCTATAGGATTTTAAAGTGAATTATGGATGAAAGACAGAGAGTAATTTCGCTCTGCTAATACCAGAACGGGAGGTATACGCTTGCAAATGGTCAGTGTAACATATGAGATGCGTAATGAAGTTTGCAACTATTATAAATTTCAATCATGATTCATTTTGTGACTCAAAAAATTGGCAAATTAGATTTATAATGAAAACTAAGAAGTTCCATCTGTTGGAATTCTGCTTAAACTTATCGGATAGGAACTGATATTTCTACTAAACGTAAAATTACGAAACGTAGCGCACGTCATCTGAAAAACAGACGTGTTAATCTCAATATCAAATTGATTCGGACAAAAATTGTTAATAAAATCGATTTTTCCATCGAGCAAATGAACAGTTCAATAGGGAAAGAGATCGAAAGGTATAGAACCGGCGATAGCGCCTCTCGTCTCCACGAGTTTACTATCCGAAATGCTTTCCTGTTTTCGGCATTCGGGGTATCGAGTATCGACGAGAATGATGACTGATTCGAACGGTCGCGTTTCGTTCGAAATCGGAAATGCGTGCATAAGAATGCCTAAGTTGAATGCTCCGAATCGATTAGTGTATACGCTTGCCCGACTCACGAAGTGAGTGGGCATAAAGCGTTATTTTTTACGTATCTTATCGATTTTCTTGAAAACAGTAGGCTATAGATAAAAACAATGAGGAAAGAAATTTTTCATGCAATCACGGCGAAACGTTTGGTGAAAGATCTAAAGCGGTGCAATTACTTGCAGTCGAGTTATGACTCATCGAAAAAAACGGTACTTTCAGAAGGT
The DNA here is from genome assembly GCA_020654155.1 of Novius pumilus. Taxonomy (NCBI): domain Eukaryota; kingdom Metazoa; phylum Arthropoda; class Insecta; order Coleoptera; family Coccinellidae; genus Novius; species Novius pumilus. Next base: position 1,826,391 of record JAIFOV010000472.1, read on the forward strand.
TTCAAAATTTTTTTTCTCAGAAGCGGTTCATTCTACGTAGGAATAGTAAGCGGGGCGAATGTAGCCCTATTTGATAGGAATTGAATGGTAGAAACTTCAGAGCGTTGGTGGTTTTAAATATTCAGTTATATTAGAAAATGTTAAAAAATCTCTGGCATTTTTATGTTTTGGTATGATTTTGCTCCAAAAGGGCTATTTGTGGCACCTTCATCGACAAAGGCAATCATAGTGAAAGAAAATAAGAATTTTTTATTGAAAATTTGGGAGCGTTGACTCTTGAGGGGGTCATGATATGGGTGAAATATTCATCGAAATAGTAAATTTTTGGGATTTTGAATTTTGTTTCTCAAAATCTATGAACACCACGTTTCATATGTTCCTACAAAAGAGACTTTAATTAAAATTTTCTTTGCTATAAAAAAGTTTAGTGACGCTATCTGCAATAGTTTTTGAGTTATCCAGATTAAAAGAAAAAAAATTCAATCTTTTTTTACTTTTTTGATCAAATTTCAAAATACTCGCCAAGTCGCCCTTCCTTTACTCATTCTACCTGAAGAATACATTTTTAGGTACATTGTTGCCGAATCTCGAATCCTGAAAATATGGTCGCAAATAATTCCCGAAAATTTTTCAGTTTTTCGAGTATATCTCGAGAAATAATTTTCCGATTGCCATGGAATAAGGAATCAGACCTGGAGACCGTTACTGTCCATCTTTCCTTAAAATTTCGTCGTTCTAGGTAGCGGCGTTTAGCCTGTAGCGTGAACAGAAAAAATTGTCGCACACACATACACACACACACACACACCACACACATACGCATATACTACTTCGATGGCTGAACGACGGCAAGGTATACGGCTTTATGCCCGCTCACTTCGTCAGCGGCAAGCGTGTACAACTAGAATTGATTCAAGTCATGGCATCGTTCATTTCGAAAACTGCTTGATAAACTTTCGAATTCAAAAGACTTATTGCTAAATTCCAGCTAACTCAATTCACTACAACGATCTGAATTTTGTTATTTTCAACGACTTTTCATTCCTGTCCCATCCACTTAGCAAGTTTCGGACTTGCCGAAATGAAATTGTGCACGATTTGGAAAAGAACGATCTATCCCAGATGCCAGATAGTCGTTGCAGATTCATACGAAGAATAGATGGCAAAAGGGCGAAATCGTGAAATGATATGGTCCTTTATAGGAGAAGGAAAAACTGTTGTTAGACTCATCCAATTAGAGAGCTAGTTTCTGAAGTTGTGTGGAATTCGGCGAACCACCTGAAAAAATTCCGAAGTTTCTGTCTAATAAAAGAAAATAATGGCATGTATTGCTACTAGAGCATTTTTTCCTTGAGCTTCACCGGTAGTTACCATGTAACCCTCATTGCAATCAAAGGTAGATGAAACTCAAAATATATCTACATAAATTTGTGTTTTTCTGTCTTCCTGGATACTGGCTCAAAACATTTTTTTATTGTTCCAAATGAATGAACATTTGTTCAGATGTCAATGTTCAATAAAAAATTCTTTGATTTCCCCAGCGCGATATGGAAATACATAAGCATGAAAGTCTGTTCAACTAAAGATGGCATCAAAATGTATAGAAAATACCAAAAGACTGTTTCAATTTCAGGTTTTGAATAACAACCTCGTCAAATGCTAAAATCGATTAATAGCTTAGTTTCACGGTTCTTCTTCGATTGCCATTAAACTATGTATACCGACATAAAATGAATTGGGCATGTATACAGTCCTTAAGTGCATCAGTGCGCTCCGTTCTGGAATATTCATTGGCGTTCATTAAAATTCAAAACTTCCTATAAACCGATTCAAAGAGAATTAATAATGGACAATTTTCCCATTTCAAACATTATGAATGTAATGCGTGTGCCCTGGTTGCTGCGCTATAATTTCCACGTCCGTTGGGAACAAGAAAAAATTCTTATATTTGGCGAAATTCTGTCAAATTGCTCTGAATGAAGTGGTCACAAGTGTTGCACTCGCAAAATTGCTTCTGGATCCTGGGCTAGGGGAAATGAATGAACCGATCGAAGACGCCGATATAAAAGGAAGTCCTTTTGAACTTATAACTAACTGTTCCATCTGTTGGAGTTTTGTGGTGAATTACTATTTTCCTCTCTCGAAAATAAACGAACGAATTGCCAAATTTTCCGAATGAAACGTGCTGGTGTGATAATTTCACAACCAAAATACGTGTTAGTTTTCCTGACACGTATTGCTGTCCTTGCCGATAATCCTTCGTGAATTTCGTGTTCATAGTGAACTAACAATAAAAACGCTGCGTGTGATAAAAGAGCACCAAAACCCTTGATTGTTTCCTTCTCGAGTGAATGGCGATCGTATAACGAAACCGTATTCCCTCCGAATAATTACCAATTTTTTTTTGTTAACAGTCCATTCGACGTATTTCGTGAAGAGAAATTCTCACGCCCTCTCAATGTGGAAGTCGAAGATTTGGTAAAACTACTTACGAGCCAACCGACAATAATAGTAGTAAAGTGCACCGTAAGATAAATTCTTATATTTTACAGTTGACCTCATTCTAGTAAAATAATCACTAATCTTCCTCAGCAGGGTTTCATGAACTCAGCCATCTTAAAAATTTACTTCAGCATTCGATTAAAAATCAATTTGTGTCAGCCCATTTAAACTTAACGTACATTCAGCTGGGTTATCAAGTAAACTCAAAATGTTACAATGTGTCCTCACAGAACATTACACACGTTCTAGTGGGAAATTCCAACTGCTTCTAATGACACTCCGTTTATACGGGTACTTTAAAAATCCCTCTGCCAAACGTTATGAAACCGGTGCGCAATGTGGTACACCTGTATTCGCAACGAGAAACTGGAAGTGAGTGGTCGTTTATTGTTCTCGAATCATATTTCAAGTCCCGCGCAATTCGAGAAAAAAGAGATTAGCCTTTCAAATTAAATTATGTGTTCACGTTTGCTTATTCAGCAGAAATATTGCGAATGAGGTAAAATGGCAACTTTAATAAAATGCGATTTCCTTTCATTCAATAATCCAGATAGTGCAGTGATCACCCTTCCCCGAGAACCCATAAAACGCTGCAAAAAAAGTGTCCTCCTGTCTATTTAACAGCTCCGTCCAAATACTCCTGGATGACTTCAGATCGATAATTCCGATTCCAACCCTCTTCAAGTGATTATCCTTTTTTTGCCTACGGGGTGAAATTGTGAAGTGCGAATTGTAGTTGAACGGTAACCATAGACATATGTCTATGACGGTAACCGATTGCTAAATACGCTGTACCTATTCTGAATCATTACGAAAACAAAAAAATGTGAACGATAAAATATATTCAGAATTTTCTGGATCGGCTGCATTTCGTTCACCTCCAGAACGCCGGGATCGTAGTCGGTGGAATATGTTAATGATTGACCTAGCTGTCGAAATTGCATTCCGGCGTTCTTCAAATAACTCTCCGCACGTTGACCGTGAAACATCAATGCGCTCAAAAATTCTTTAACCGTCACTAAAAATTCTTTTATTGCAACTTATGATATCATAATTTAGTTGGCCAACGTTTCATCGATTTTTTCGCTATTTTGTAACAAGGTTCAAAATTCAGCGTTAAACAAGTTTGATTTGATGGAAATTATTGACGAAATTCAGACCGTTTTGCTTTTTGTTCGTAGGAAAATGATTAATATTATAGATATTACAGGAACAGACAATTCGACATTTTCTGTTGAATTATCTATCGAGATTAAAATTTCAGTGTCAATTTGCCGCGGTTCCAATGCCCGAAAGAACCAATAAAGTCTGTGATAGCATTTAGTCGAGATGAGTAGCAGACTCATAATGCGTCAAATTATGTTTATCATAAATTTTCTTCCCCCAAGTTTTCTATATCCACCCGCCTGTATTCATACTGTGTCTTAAATATAAGACTTCCAATAAAATTCGAGTTACGGACTGATATGGTATCGAGAACAAAAGATGACTGACGGAGTGACATTCTTTGTCTAAATCTGCATAGATAACCCTCCTAATAAATAATATGCATTTCAATTTATACTAATAATGTTCTTAGGTACAATCCACAAGGGTTCGTGCAAGTATGTAAAATCCTACTTTTCTGCGGTTTTCCTCGTCCCTCACATGAATTCCTAGCAGATTCCATGAGCAGAAGGTTTATTTAGGATAAATTGATTTTATTGAAACACCCTATGCGAAGGTTACTTCAGGAAACAAGGGTCCCCGTTCTTACCGCAGAGGAAGGGTTTAATGTTTCCAATAGTTAGTATAATAAACCATATTAACTCGAAATTGTCCGATAATGTTAGACAACAATATCTTGGCTTACCGATATGAAATTTTCATGTACCTAAGCATCCTGTAGCTTCAATTTTTCATATTCTTTGAGAATAGAAAATGAGTTGCTCGTACTTACATCTCTATTCTCTGTATTATATGAATATAGTAAAATACCGGATGTTTCAACGCGGGTTAATCATTAGAAGTATTGGGTGTTTCAGCTTGAAATTTGGCTTATGAGAGTTCTCATTTTAAAATATTTTCATTTAAAAGGCACTTCCGGTTGAATCGAATATTGATCGCCACTTCATTTTTTGAAATAGAATGTAGCTATTTTTTTCATCAATCCTCATTTTTCATCGAAAGATAAATCTACTTTATTCATACAACTCATAGCTGATTCTCAATCATTTTGAAGTTATTTCGAGTACTGTGATTCTTTTGGCACTTGGAAAGCTTCACTCAAACCTATTCATCTTCGAAACCACTTGACATGAGGTATTGAAAAAATTTGGGGAGTATTAAAAACTCATCAAACTAATTGTTGATAATACGGACAACAAAAAATAATCAAGCGAAATATGTGAAAAAACTCTTAAACAGCCGGTATTTATATGTTGGATAACTTCAGTTTTTCGAATAGCATCGCATACTTTTGATTACACCTTTTAATTGCTAAATCAAAACTGGACAAAATTGATTCACAGTCTTCTTATTTCAAACTCACAGTTCCTAGATACTTTCAAAAAAACTAAAATTTTATTCAGTGTTTATGGAGAATTTGCTTTAGATTATTTTTCTTCATGTAATTACTATGGCAACGAGAAAAATGCATAATGAACTCATTGTGATAGAAATTGTCAAATGTTTCTCAATTACTCTTTGCATTGCGAAAAAATTGAGGTACATTCACAACCTCGGAATTAGAATTAGAATTAGTACTCAAAATGAAGGTACGACTGGTACGAGTCGAAATTTAAATTAACGTTAAACGACTCACAATGTATTTTTCATGTCCATCTTTCGCAAGAAGTCAAAAATACAGATATACAGGGTGTTCAGGAAAGTATTGGAGATCTTTCGGATTCAGATAAAAGATTAAAAAATAAAATGACAAGGTCCCATAAATTTTTTTTTCCTGGCGGCCCTCCCTATGCAGGTATGGCCTCCTAAAGCACGCCACTGGTAATCAATTTTTCTTGAATAACTTTTAAACTATTTAAGATAATTTAATGAAAATTTAATACGATGAAGAGTAGTAAGGACCTCTTAAAATACTGCCCTTAAAACATAATTAGCTTGTTTAGTTTTTCAGGGGCGGACAAGGTTGTACATTTTATTGCTCACATTTTAAACAGCCTGTATGATAAAAAGTTTAAAAAAATAAATTTGAATACTTTGAACATTAAGCCAAAGAAAAGGTACTCTTTCGTTCGTTGTCGGTAAAATCAACTGTTTTCGAGAAAAAATTAAACAAATTAATGTTTTATTTTTATCAAAGAGAAACCGTGATTTCTAATTTTTTTGTCTGCAGCAAAGTGTGTTACAAAAGACATTCAAGGAGCAGAACCGTTTCAGTTTAGGTTATTTAATCCGACAAAATTACTAGATTCAAAAAAATGCAGTTTAAAAATCAAAAGAAAAATTGATTACCAGTGGCGTCCTTTAGGAGGCCGTACCTCCGTAGGGAGGGCCGCTAGGAAAAAGATTTATGGGAACTTGTCATCTTTTTTTTATATCTCGGACATCCTGTATATTTCGCGATATGAATAGTACTCTATCAACACAATACAATGACGACAAGTAGAATAAGTTAGGTTAACCGTCAACAATAACGATCTAAGTCGGAAAGAAATGTCAATTACTGCTTCTGTGCAGACGATTGTTCAATTACAATAGTTTTCGAAGCATAAACTTTACAAGCTACTAATTCTAATTTTAATTGTAAGTTAAATTGAAACGTTCATTTCGATATTCTGACCGGTTTCCCTAATTTCGATGTAGCAAAGTCTTACCACTGATTCCAACCTCGAAAGTAGAATTAGAATTAGTTCTCAAAATTAAGGTACGAGTCGAAATTGAAATTAACGATAAACGATCATTCACAATTTTTCAATTAGTAGATACGACACGAAGAATAAGTTAGATTAACCGTTGACGATAACGATATACATATGTCGGATAGAAATGTCAATCACCGCTTCTGCGCAGATGAATTTTCGATTACAATTATCCTTCGAGGCATGGAATTTGCAAGCTGGTAATTCTAATTTTAATTGTAAGCGTAATTGAAACGTTAATTTCGATCTTCTGAACGGTTTCACTAGTTTTGAAATAGCAAAATCTTACCACTGATTCTAAATACTGATTCTGATTCTAATTGCGAGGTTGTGAATGAAAATTAGGGAATAATTCAACCAATATGCTCAAGAGATTTTACTGTTATGTTCATACAATTGTCATTCAAATAAAAATGTCTAGTGTGGGTCTTGTTTCATTGATTTTAATTTCAGGTTGATACATTCAAGTAATGAACAGAAGATGAGTATAAATTAATTATTTATATTCGATTTTTGCACTGAAAATTAGGATTATCCCAATAAGCGCTCAAAATGCCCTCCTCCAACTTCAAAACAGTTTAAAATATATTTTTCTCGTTGCCATAGTAATTGTATGGAGGAAGATAATCTAAAGCAAGTTCTCCATAAGCACTGAATCAAATTTCAGTTTTTTTTGAAAAAACCTAAGAACTACGAATTTGAGATAGAAAAAATGTACATCAATTTTGTCCAGTTTTGATGTAACAATTAAACGGTGCAATCAAAAGTACGCCGTGCTATTTGAAAAACTGAAGTTATCCAAGATTTAAATTCAAGAATTTTTTTTCAGATATTTGGCTCGACTTTTTTTGGCGTTCGTATTATCAATAATTAGTTTGATGAGTTTTTAACACCCCGCGATTTTTGAAACTCCTCATGTCAAGGGTTTCGAAGAAGGATCGGTTAAGTGAAGCCATCCAAGTGGCAAAAAAATCACAAAAGTAGAAATAACTTCAAAACGATTGAGAATCAGCTATGATTTGTATGAATAAAGTAGCTTTATTTTTCGATGACAACAGGGATTGATGAAAAAAATAACTATATTCTATTAAAAAAATAAAGTGGGGATCAATAGCCAGTACAACCAGAACTACCTTTTAAATGAAAATATTTCAGAATGAGACAGCGTAGGCGCAAAGTCTTATAACTCAAATTTTAAGCTGAAATACCTAATAGTTCTCTGACAACGTCTAATGATTAACCCGCGTTGAAACACCCGGTAGAATAGATAGTTTACTCTGATGATTTGGACTGAAAATAGTTTGCAGAGTTGAAGACCAAGATTTTTTACATCTCACTCAAAACTGCAAAAGGAGTTTAGGAAGGTTTAATATAATTTCAGAACGCATATGAAATTTAACAAATGATTAACTGAGAAGGAACAAACAGAAAAACTTGCCATTCGAGAAAAATTCAGGTTTTATTCTCTAACAATTAGAATTATAATGATTCAATAGAGAATATCATCAACTCTTAATTTTCACATTATATTAACCTCATTACGAATGAAAAGTTAGTGTGAAAAAATTTTTTTGATACGTGTCATAGTTTCCGAGATATTTGCTCTTTAATTAGGCGTCCGACGCCGACAACGAAGCGAAAACGGTCGTTGTGACGTCACTACACATCAGCAGCTGTTCGCCGCCTTTGCGCTCGTCTCAACTATCGATGTATTAAACACCCTGGATCGCATCAGGTCGGCATCTAAATATAGTTCAGTGCATTTCTTATCGGGGTGTATTTCATCAAGACGGGAGCTAGGTGCCGTCAGACGGCAGCAAATATTATCGGAATGAATATTCAGATGTGACGGTGATCGTCAAATCTGCAGTTTGGTTGAACGTATGAAACGCTCGTCCGGCCGAAACACTCGATATCGAAATAAATATCCACGAGAGCGCATGAGGCGGTTCACCGCAGTGAAGTGAATTGACGTCACACGATTGTGGCGCGCTTCTGGACACATTCAAATAATGCAGAAACTAAAATTGTCATAACTTAAAAACTACTAAGTCAATTCAGATGAAACAAAAACTCAGATATTTCTGAAGCTACGGGCTACGTGGTCAAAAAGTTTTAAATGATTTTTCAGACCCACTGATATTCTACATTGTGTAACATAAAGGAAGAATTAGGTTTGGCTTTACTCCGTAACCTCAAGTTCAAGTTGTTTCCGCAAACACTTTGCTCAAGCCAACAACCTTGGCTTGAATAAAATCTATTTATTAAGTTTTACTCAGTAGATCTTGTTCTATATTTATTGAATTTGTATACTCACTCGCATTTAACAGACACATATTTAAACGAGAACTTCATCATCTGTTTCAATGCCACTGGATACATTATGGAGAATGAATCTGATAAAAAGCTTCAATAATAAATCGATTATTTCATTGTTCAAATGGATTATTGAATAAACTTTAGCAGTATTCAACCTTCAATTGTAAATCAGATTCGTAACCGTCAACCTCCCAAGAGCACATATACATCATATTGTTGAAAATTATTTCATCTCCTAAAACCCATCGTTCTGATGCTGCTATTTCATGCGTTGGCAAATTAATATTAAATTTGTGTTCATCGGTCTAGAACATACAGGAATTTTCCACAAATTCAGATGAAAATCTGATTAATGGCCGCAAAATTGAAATAGCTGTCGATAGATAGCGCGCAATATGAAGGACAAACATTAGAGGTCTACGTTCTGAAAGATATATCACACATAAAATAAAACCATTTGAGAACATAGGATTAAGTGTTGTGTCAACTAGAAGTGGAAAAAGTGATTTTCTAAAGGAACTTGATACTGCTCCAAATTAGTTGCTTTATGTATTTCTGGGAGTTGAGTAGTTTCTCATAATATCATAATATCATATAAATTTTTTACATGATATATTTTGAAATATAGTTTACTTGAAATCAAGGGAATAAAAATATGATTAAAAGTGTATACACAGGAATTGCTTCATTGAGGTGAATTTTATGAAATTTGATAAATTTCAGAACAAAATGTGTAGCTCCATATTCCATACATCTATTTATACTCAAGACTCTGTGACTTCCGAAGTCGACACATATACACAAAAACGATAAAGATCTGTCTCCATATATGTTTTTAGTTTTTGATGCGCAATCCTACAATATATCCCTAAATCCATTTTACTATTCATAGAACTGATCATCTATGGTTCTACGATCCTAGGAACTTTAAGGTAAATCAATTAAGTTTTGCACTAGTTATCTTTCGTCGTAGAAATACGAAATTTCAAGGCGATTATGTAGTCTCGATTCATAATAAAAATATATTTCATTCAATTTCTCCTCGTTCATAGTAGAAAATGCTATGGAATAGCGTGCATCCATTATCCCCGTGATAATGCTTATGATAACATTCGTCGAGATGGACGAGAATGATTAAAGATTAACACAATTTGTTTGGAAACGTCCATTTCGTGCCGAAACCCTGAATCATGAAACCTGCAGTCTGAACTGGTCGATGCTCTCACACGAAAACGATGTGCAATCACGATGTTCCATCTATCATTTTTCTCTCTTGTTAATACATCAACATTTTAGCCTTTTGCGTGAGTCCACATTCACGTATTCATGAACTGTTACATTATCAGATAAATGTGAAATTCAACACTATAATTACGAATGGTTCAGATAAATGATCTTCGAATCGTTAGCCTAGCTGATTTATGCGAACGTGTGAAATACCTATTTAACAGGAAATTTTCGAAAATTGTATGAAAACGAACTCTTCAACACGCGACAGGAAGAGGAGTTTATATAATGAGAGAAAACATCAACCCCTCGACAAAATCGAAACATCAATTTTTTCCGTGTTGTACGCTCCAAAATTATTATGTTTAGAACATTCAGTGACTCTGATAACTCATAATCGATCATATCAATTAACTAAAAATTATTTCTGCCTCTGCTTGAAAGCTGAATTTCAGTTTACACTTTTCATGCGCTCCAATTATGTACATAAACAAGCGGAAGTAATAAACTCTCGGGTTTCATAGATTTTTACACTTACCATGGGACGAATCATTTTGAAGTGAAAAGATATTACCTGAAACCAAAAAAGAATCAACATCAACTTGATGTATCGGCTCATTTTAAACGAATCGTCGTCGGTAATATTGACATAAACAATTCCATAGTGGTTGAATTTATACAACTGGTACGAACGTCCATTATTTCGATCCCCTATGAAACAAATTGATTTCATGGCAAATTGTATGAAAGATAAAGCTGTTCACATATAATTCATCTACACATTCCGAACAGGACATTGCTAACTGATGGACGGTAAATCAGGGGTAATTTTTGCGTTTGACGTTCTCGAACGTTAATTAATTCGATAAAATGGCAAGAACAGAAATGGACAGAGTTATTAGGTTGCGAAGTTTTATTTGCGGAAAAGCATTCTACGTTCAGAGCATTCTATGTAGAAGTGATCTATGACGTTTTTTTCGGTGCATTTCTATGAACGGTAGTTCATCCAATATCTTAAATGTATGAAGCAAATTCTCAAATTGACGAAAATTCACGCGACGGGACGTAATGTTTGATGTATTGAACCAGAGCCGTTGGAATTGGAACTGTACCTAGATTATTCATTTGAATATTCGAGATGAAACGACTATATCGAGAACAACTTGGAATGAAGTCATTGTATTCCATTTATTTATAGCCCCTTATGCTTATGTCTATGTGAGAAGGAACAAAAGGAAACAGGTTGAATTTATATATACATTGTTCATATTTCGTTATTATTATTTAGTATATCGGGAGCATAAACTTTCCAAATTGCAGTCTCGAAGATAACCTATCAAATCGCATTCTAGTATGACCATAAAAAGATACCTATGTAAATAAAAAAGGAAACTTCGGTAATTGGAAAACTGAAAAAAGTCATAATATCTACGAAGAAATTGATTCCGGATGTTATAGTAAAATATGTTTGGAAATGTATTTCAATTCAAAATAATGTTTCTATCAAAAATATTTCATAATTCTGAGGGAATGGATGAAATTCAAAGTTTTGCAAAGTATTTGAGATAGTTTACTGAATATTTCCTAAATTGAAATGACCACTCTCTGGAAATATATAATAATATAAGTTATAGGTCGGAAATTCAAATACATATTTCGAAATTCATCGAAAACGGATTTTCGATCTTTTCATTCTCTGCAACAGGAATTGAATTCATACAAAATTTAACTGATTTTAAGTTCAAATCTCGAGTAAACGCCCGTAATAACTACTTATGATCGAAATTGTTGAATCGATCATTAGAATTCCAATTCAAGAACGTTTTTATTTCAAATTCATTTCAGTAAGGTGATTCCGGGATAGATGGCAATAAGGGAGAGATGGCCCATTAAAATATTTCATAGAACTATCGGACAGATGTAACTAGTTGTAGTTTAGTTCGCTCCGCGTCGTGCATGAGAGCAAGGGTCCGTGCAGTTATTTGGCGGAAAAAAATGTAAAAGTAAATAAAAATCTCTTTATTTGTTTCGTCAAGTATAGATACTTTTCAGAGAGTTCATTTTTTCAAGTGGTTCTGATATAAGATTCATATAATAGTGGTTATTTTAGGTTATGTTGCAATGTATACGAGTTACAGTATGTCCTAACCTCAAAATTACTGCAATCGTGTTTTGACCTGTTTTTTTTAAGTATGGTCTTTTCTCCCGGATGAAAAGGAGAGACGGACAGGGCAAGTCAGTATTAGGACATACGACCATCTATGGTACAAAAATTATACATTAATAAGAAAAATAATTATCAGTCAGTGGCAGTGAGGGGAAATTGGAGTAAAGAGTCACTCAAAACAGCTTTTAGTGATGTAAAAAAAAATGAACAGTCTGTCTGTGCCCCAGCCATTGAAAATAAAATCCCAAGAAAAACTTTAGAAAGAACAATAAAGAACAATAATGACAAAAAAGGGCCTATGGGACTATCTAGTTTTTTCGGAGCAGATAACGAGATGAAATTGGCTACTCATATTAAAACAATGCAAGCCAAAGGTTTTCCTGCAGCAAGTGGCTTACGAATTTGCCGAACATTTAAAATTGAACCATCTATTCAACAAGGACTCTCAGATAGCTGGATATGACTGGCTAGAATTGTTCTTAAGCAGAAATACGGATATAACATTAAGAAAGCCGGAAGGTGTCTTCTTGGCTCGAGCCAACGCAATGAATAAAGCAGAAGTAAATGCATATTCTCAACTTCTTGAAAGCGTACTTATACAAAACAATGAAATATTACCACCAAGCCTGCAGTTAAATAGTCGTCCTGGTCACGTAATTGCTCAAAAGGGTGCTACGGTGGTTTCAACAATTACTTCAACAGAAAAAGGAGAAACGACAACAATTATAGCTTGCTGTAATGCTGAAGGCATTTTTCTGCCAGCTGCTTGTATCATGAACCGACGTGTGCTCATGAACGAGACATGTGCTCTAAATGCGGTGCAGAAAAAAAGACTGCTAAAAAATGAAAAACAAGACTACAAACTATACTAAGATTAGAATGTAGGACATGGCCATCTTACCTCTTATATTATGGTATATCAAACCCGGACACATTAGGAGAGATGGCCAAACGTGAATTAAAAAATACATTTTGTTTATGAGTGATCTCATTAGAAGTTTTGTTTCTATAATTTCAAAGTTGATTGTTCAAAGTTTAATTACAAATGGAGATTTATTTTACATAGTTAAACGAGCAAGTCTTGGGATTTCGAAAACCACCCCAACGATTTCGATGAAATTCGGCCTCCGGTGGCTTTCGGGGGTAAAAAATCGATCTAGCTAGGTGTCATTCTTCCCGAATTTCATGTTCATCCTATTTTTGGGATGAGAAGGAAAAATAGTTCCGCTATCTCGTACAGGGTAGTCTAAGCAATGTTTGATAATGTTTGATCTGAGAGGTAAGGTAGATCTCTAATAAAGATGTGGACAAAATTAATAACGAAATAGTTGCTCAACTCTCTGAAGAGTACAAAATTCATCATAGACATGATTCAATGAAAGATTCACCAGAAGGGGGAGCACTTGAATCCACAGCAGAGTTTCTCAACACTATAAACATTTCAGACTTGCCACCCCATGAATTAAAATTTAAAAGAATACCTTAATAATGTTGTTGCATAATTGAGATGTTTTGGAAGGTCTATGTAATGGTATTAGACTTATTGTCACGAACCTTTGCAAACATATGATAAAAGCCAAGATTGTTACTGGTGAGCAATTTAGCAAAGAAGTCCATTTGGTACTTACCAGGGATAATTCTCGACTGGGAAGCACCATACAGCGTCATCAATTTCCCATTTGCTATGACTGTTCATAAATCTCAAGGACAAACCTTGGACAACCCCAAAAAAATCGAGTCCAGTTTTTATGCACGGCGTTCTATACGTCGTCTTTTCACGGGTTAAGAGACCACTCGCCCTTAAGGTCCTTCTTTCAATCGAAAGTCCGAAACATACACGAAATATTGTATAGAAAGAAATATTGATATAAGAAGTACCAAGACCGAAATGAATGTTGATTTATGTATCTATATATCTATAATATTGAATTATTCGTTGAATGGATAGGAATAAAATATTTTTTAGCGATGATTTTTCCCAGTAAAAGGTCCGTTTTATTTAACGTTTATTTAACGTATCCGAAATCCTACATAGTTACTATATTATAAATAACCAGATCGCTCGCTTCGCCCGCGACCTGACCGGCCTTCGGTCGCCTATTTTTATTTCCATCTCGATCTCTTAGGTCACTATAGGCGTAACGAATCCTTCTGGAATATCACCAAAATCGTTACAAAAATTGAGAGAACATTTGGTTGCAATGCGGTCGATTTTCGATGTGAATGTCATGGGATGCAAGAAACTGTTTTTTATTTAGGCTATGGTCGGAGTGTAGCGATAATATAAGATTTTGAAGTTCGCGGATGGTAATTTTCGTTTGTTTTTCAAGTATTCATACTGACGAGTGTGAATTAATTTCTTTTTCGTTATGTTCTTTTATTCTGGTCCATTGAAAAGAATATTTTTTTCTTATATAAGTTTGTTTTCATAGTAGTAATCGAAAATCTCTGAATTTATTTTTCGAATTTTTATTTTATTTTTCATTTCGGCTTTGATCAAACCAAAGCGGGGCTATACGATTTTAAAGTGAGTTATGGATGGAAGACAGAGAGTAATTTTGCTCTGCTAATACCAGAACTGGAGGTATACGCTTGCAAATGGTCAGTGTAACATATCAGATGCGTAATGAAGTTCCGTCCGACCTCTTAAGTCACTTAAGGCGTATCAAATTTTTCTTTAATATCACCAAAATCGTTACGAAAATTGGGAGAATATTTGGTTGCAATGCGGTCGATTTTCGATGTGAATGTCAGGGGGTGAAAGAAAGTGTATTTTGGGCTACGATCGAAACGTAGCGATAATATAAGATTTTTAAGTGTGCGGATGATGATTTTCATTTTTTTTTGTCTAGTTGCTAATACCTGAACGAGAGGTATGCGCTTGCAAATGGTCGGTGAAACATATCACATGCGTAATGAAGTTTGCAACTATTACAAATTTCAATTATGAATAATTTTGTGACTGAAAAAAATGGCACATTGGATTTATAATGAAAACTAAGAAGTTCCATCTGTTGGAATTGTGCTTAAACTTATCGGATAGAAACTGATATTCCTACTAAACGTAAAATGACGGAACATAGCGCACGTCATCTGAAAAACAGACGTGTTAATCTCAATATCGAATTGATTCGGACAAAAGTTGGTAATAAAATCGATTTTTCCATCGAGCAAATGAACAGTTCAATAGCGAAAGAGATCGAAAGGTATAGAACCGGCGATAGCGCCTCTCGTCTCGACGAGTTTACTATCCGAAATGCTTTCCTCTTTTCGGCATTCGGGGTATCGAGTATCGACGAAAATGATGACTGATTCGAACGGTCGCGTTTCGTTCGAAGTCGGAAATGCGTGCATAAGAATGCCTAAGTTAAATGCACCGAATCGATTATTTTTACGTATCTCATCCATTTTCTTGAAAACGGTAGGCCATAGCTAAAAACGATGAGAGAAATTACGGCGAAACGTTTGGTGAAAGATCTAAAGCGGTGCAATTATTATCAGTCGAGTTATTTATGACTCATAGAAAAAACGGTACTTTCAGAAGGTTTCAACATTTTTTTTTCTCAGAAACGGTTCATTTTAGGTAGGAATAGTAAGCGAAGTGAATGTAGCCCTGTTCGATAGAAATTGAATGGTGAAAACTTCAGAGCGTTGGTGGTTTTAAAAATTGAGTTATATTAGAAAATGTTAAAAAATCTTTGGCATTTTTATGTTTTGGTATGATTTTGCTCCAAAAGGGCTATTTGTGGCATCTTCATCGACAAAAGCAATCATAGTGAAAGAAAATAAGAATCTTTCATTGAAAGTTTGGGAGCATTGACTCTTGAGGGGGCCATGCTATGGGTGAAATATTCAGCGAAATCGTAAGTTTTTGTGATTTTGAATTTTTTTTCTCAAAATCTATGAACACCACGTTTCATATGTTCCTACAAAAGAGAATTATTTAAAATTTTCTTTGCTATAAAAAAGTTTCGTGACGCTATCTGCAATAGTTTTTGAGTTATCCAGATTAAAAGAAAAAAAATTCAATCTTTTTGTACTTTTTTGATCAAAGAACAGTTTAGTGTTAATTTAAAAGCGTTGACTGTTGAGGGGGCCATGCTATGGGTGTAATATTCGGCGAAATCGTAAACTTTTGGGATTTTGAGTTTTTCTCAAAATATATGAGCACCACGTTTCAGATGTTCCTACAAAAGACACTGCAATTAAGATTTTCTTCAATGAAAAAAAGTTTCGTGTCGCTATCTGCAATAGCTTTTGAGTTATCCAGATTAAAAAAAAAATTTTTTTCCACACTTTTGATCAAATCTCAAAATTCTGGCCAAGTTGTCCTTCGTTTACTCATTCTACCTGAAGAATACATTTTTAGGTACATTTTTGCCGAATCTCAAACCCGTAGCTCTTAAAAAAGGTCGCAAAAAATTCCCGAAAATTTTTCAGTTTTTCGAGGATATCTCGAGAAATAATTCTTCGATTGCGATGGAATAAGGAATCAGACCTGGAGACCGTTACTGTCCATCTTTCCATTTTCGTCGTTCTAGGTAGCGCCGTTCAGCCTGTAGCGTGAACAGAAAATTTTGCCGCACGCACATACATACACACACACATACGCACATACTACCTCGATCGCGGAACGACGGCAAGGTATACGGCTTTATGCCTGCTCACTTCGTGAGGGAATAATGTTCTTTGGATGCAATGACATAACACCACTATTTCCCATTGCATATACATTCTTCTGTACTCACTAGTTTGTAAAGTAAACGAACGAAAGGGTATTAAGGACATAACCCAAACGAGCCAAGCTCGATCATCCAAGTACTTTAATAAAACGAAAGATTTTTTATTATAAAGTTTAGAAAAAACTATGGCTAAATACCCCTGATTTACGCTAATGAAATTTTATTTCATTTCCCATTAGATTTTAAAGATTTCGATTTCCGAATCATGATGTTCACCACACGGACGAACGGCCAGATGGTTAGTATTCATTTAGCGATAAATGTTTATTCATACTGATATTTTGTCTACATTCAATGAATTACAGAAATTGAAAGGTTTGTTTCATATTCTCCGGAAAATAGCATACTCACATCACTAAACCTTAGCAGATAGCTTGCGCTTTTTGTACTTTTTTGTACTATTTTAGTTATGTATGATATTATATCGAATACATAACGTCAGAAAACTATTTATATGACAGAATTGATATCTGAATACTTAGTGGGGAATTGGATTATGCATCATCGTACTGATTATTATTCCATGAGAACTAAATTAGCTTCAGTCGGAGAAACATTATTGGAACTATTTGAAATTGAACTATTCCGAAAATCAACATTTTATATAAGATTCCTGAAAACTATCATTCCTAACGTTTTTTCATAAGTATTGCCTTTTTACCTACCTATGTGCCAAAAGGTTGCAATTGAAAAACTATAATATCAATCAATTTTGGAATGAATAATGAAAATTTCTGTTCATCCTTACCATATTAGAATTTAGATTTCTCAAGAACGAGATCACAGAGCAAAAGTCAGATTTATATATTTTACGCATTTCTTTTCAATGTGAAGACAAATTTAGATTGATAGGAATTGGTTATATCCGAAAATCTTTCCTTTAGGTATTATGCTACGCCGTGTTAAGCAGGGAATCTTGTGAAAAAACCACCCCTACATATCGTCTTTTCGACTTGAATATGCATTGCGGAAATATAAAGAGTCGAGTCTCCCAAATACGAGCGCTTCGCTTTGCTGATATAGGGGTGAGGGATTCCGTAGAAATGGCTTACCGTAAATCCCGAACGAAACGTTCACTCCGTAGAAATGGAACCAACTCTCCCAAATAAAGGTTGATCCTCATTATATATCCCATTTTCTTGTCATTCGGTAATTCATGAAATATTATTGGTCGGGTTTTCAGCTGAGTGTTAGTCCAACAGTATTTGCAGCCTACATTCAGTATCTGGTATTTTTTGATTATCGCATAACTCGTGGAAAATTGATTCGTTTCTCCAATTAACCTTGTAAGTGAATCATTCTTTAATATATAGATATAATTTAATTGAAATCAAACGAATATTTTAGATTTAAACGTGTTGATGAGGCATGGAATATCATAATTAAATTAATACGGGAGGCACAACAAAAGTCATTTTTGTATCATTAAACATTATGCTTATATTTGTCATGCATTTCAGGTCGAAAGACTAGTAATTTTCACTATCGCAAGCTTCAGGTCAGCTAACTTTCATAATATTTATGTAAAGAACTACTCTTATTTCCCGATGCATTGAAAATATCTGCAAATTACATCACTTTATGTTCGTTTGAAAATCGTTTATTTCGCATTCAAAACATTAATGCATAGATAATTCACGGGGATATTCATTATGAACGAGAACGATTGATTTTTCATATACATTTTAGCAAATTGAAGCATCAACCAATGACCTCGCATTATATGCAACGGGTTTGCCTGAATAACTAGAATCAGTCAAACAGCTCACGTGTTAGGTAAGCTGTGACAGAACTGTTGGCAGAAAAACTGTTCCGAACAAAACAATGATATTCCAATTTCATGGCACGTGACTCCCTCTTCCATCACAGAAGTTATCATCATTTGAATGGTAGACACCCGTCAGATTTTTAATGTCCATTGCGCTGCAACATAGCTCGTCACGTTCAGTCCACTTTGCGTTGTAATGATGAGTTCTCTGATAAAGTTCAGACAACTTCAGCACGGAGCAAAACGTCAGGAAATTCTGACGAGTGATTCAGGTGAAGAAAATGAAACATCAAGTATTTAGAAATCCTTTCTAATAAAACTTGAAAAAATATAATTGCGTACTGTTTAACGTGGCTTCAGCTCAACTCGAACAATAACACTTGCAATTAACACAATAAAATCCCTTTATATTAACCGCAATGGAATTGTGTTTGCCCAGAGACCGTACAAGGACTACAGAACGATCCTACGAAGGGGAAAATTATTGCAGGCCTGCCTCTTCGGGATAATGGCGTACCAGGTTAAGTTAATACATAAAGCTAAATTAATATCTGAGCACCACGCGTAAGGGATATTCTTGTAATAATTCAATATCTAATAATAACAACCGTTTAATACTCTCTTCCTCGGGCTGTTTACGTCAAGGAAACCTACAGAATGTAACCCATAGTTTGAGCAATAGAAATCATTTCAGTCACATAAACCTCCTTTACCTTGAACATATATAGAAATTTCAGATATCATTGTGTCCCTTCTCCCTTCTCAGGATTTTAAGCAGTAAGTGGCACGAAGAAAAAATCTTAACGATATAAAAATTTCAATTTACAGAGTTGTGTGACACTTAAATATGACTTTCAAATAAATTGCCTACTCTCAATATGCTTAGTCTTGTAAAAGATGAATAGAATCTTTCGAAATTGATGTTTCTTCCTGCACAGGTTAGCTTCTGTTTTTTAAGACTGTTTGATATCCATTTCTTTATATAGAAGTCAAGTATAATCGAAACTGAAAATGTTTATAGCTTAAAAATGTCTATTATACAAAAACTAACCTCATTTCAAGGGTTATGTCCTCAAGAATATTAGTAATTTCTAATGGAATCCGGAATCAATGAAATGTATTTCATTATAACAGGGTGCCAAGGTATAAACCCTGCACTGGGACAGACCTTTTCCTAACCAAGATTGTATAAATATGTTCATGTGAAACGAACTATCCGTAGCTCGTAACTTAATTATAGTTGTCTCGAAAAACCGCAAACTTCGTCATAAGAAAATCATATTCTATTCCTCATTATTTTCCAGTATTTTGATATTCGTGGAAACTGAAAAGAGTGTCTCCATTTAGTAAGGAACTTCCTCATTTCATTCTCACTTTACAATTTCATTACAATGCCGCCACTGTCGCATTAACCCACTAAGCACCTTCAGTGATGCTTTCACGTAAAGTATATTATGTACTCATATATAATGTTTGGTTGAAATGTGCTTTTCTGCCTATTATACAATCCGTACACCGTGAACCGTACGGCATCATATTGATGTACACATATAGATCAAAGATTGGGTTTAAATGGCTAACCGTCGACAGTAGGTTATCAATTGAGTCAGTATCAGCGATGGAATGAACTGCGGCAAAACTTATTCATAATACATATAGGTAAAACTCTATTGTGAAGTTAGGATTCATCCTGAACAACAGTCTGTGTCGATTAAGGTATCTGATGATCGGAAAGACGCGGATTCAATTTCCTGGTATCTTCGTTCCTATTATATTAAACGTAGGTATCTTGTACAAAGATAATGTAAGCGCGTGCACGAACCCCAATGATTACGGAAAGGTTCCCGCTGAACTGAATCCTTTAGCTGTTCTTGAGTGAGTCACACAGAAGCTTCAAGGAGAAACAAGTTCCCGAGTAATGGGAGTACAGATTTTTCTGTGGCGTAATTTGTTGCACATGACAAGGACATGTGCTGAGATGTATGAAGGTAGAGAGAGCTCAGTGGGAAACAACGTGAAAATAAAGGGGAATATTGTTGGAGAAGTCATGAACAAGATAAATGTTCCAGGTCACAGTTGTTTTTGGGGGCGATGATGATTGTATTTAACCCTATAAATTGAGATTCATAAAAAGTTTATTCCGCTTTGATTCCGGAGCGAGATGAATATCCACTTGTCAAAAACCTATTTCATTTCGGCTCCGTGCACAGTGGGGCGAAATAACGAAAATTGGGGACGTGGCATTTCTTTTCCAGAAGGACTATTCAATTGATTTGTTGATTTATTCGAATTTCGATATGAGCTGACTAGTATAGGGAGGATTTTGGGTTGTAGGCATCGTATGCATGAAACAAATGAAACGAAATTTTTCACTCCATTCTTGACGTTTTGTCGATAATCTCACTAGGTTTTTAATGTGCGTTTTTCTCAGACACTAAACTTCAATAATCCAAAAATATTATAAATAGAAAAAGTACTATTGAAATGTATGAATCTCATACACGGAACGAAACATCAAATGAAGCGTTTACGCTTCAAACATTTGAAGGCTTAGAGATTATTTTTGAAACATTTGAATATCTGATAATTGAATACATAACATTTTTTTGCCATGTCTTGTTTTTGATGTGGAAAACCTGTAGTGAAGAGTTTGAAGTTTTGGAGTTTTGGAATTCGCTCGCGATCTGGTTCCATTCGGCCTTCGACCAGGGAGGGGGGCCAGTGGCGCCCACAAAGTCCGGCGATTTTCGGCCGCCTTTTTTTATTTTCGTCTGACCTCTTAAGTCACTTAAGGCGTATCGAATTTTTCTTTAATACCACCAAAATTGTTACCCAAATTGAGAGAATATTTGGTTGCAATGCGGTCGATTTTCGATGTGAATGTCAGGGGGTGAAAGAAAGTGTATTTGGGGCTACGATCGAAGCGTAGCGATAATATAAGATTTTTAAGTGTGCGGATGATGATTTTCACTTTTTTTGTCTAGTATTCATATTGAAGAAAGTTAAGTAACTTCTTCTTCTTTATTCTTTCATTCTATTCCATTAAAACGAAATTTTCTTCTTATAATATCAGTTTATTTTTATAGTAGTAATCGATAATCTATGAATTTATTTTTGGGTTTTTTTCTCCGTCATTTTTGCTTTGTTCGAAAGAATGCGAGGAAATAGGGTTATAAAGTGTGGTGTGGATGAAAGAAAGAGAGTAATTCAGCTCTGCTAATATCAAAACGTGAGATATACGCTTGCAGATGGTCAATGTAACATATCAGATGCGTAATGAAGGTTACAACTATTACAAATATCAATCTTGATTCATTTTGTGACTGAAGAAATTGGCAGACGTGTTTATCCCAATATCAAATCGAGTTTTCCATCGAGCAAACGAACAGTTCAATGCAATGAAGTGAAAGAGATCGGAAGGTATAGAATCGGCGGTAGCGCTTCTGGTCTCGAAGAGTTTACTATCCGAAATGCTTTTCTCTTTTCGGAACGACAAAGATGCGTGGTGACTGATTTGGACGGTCGCGTTTCGGTCGAGGTCGGAAATACGTGCATAAGAATGCCCAAGTTGAATGGACCGAATCGATTATTTTTACGTATCTCATCGATTTTCTTGAAAACGGTAGGCCATAGCTCAAAATAGTAAGGGAAGATATTGTTCATGAAATGGGCCTTTCCCATGATTTTTTTTTGCGTAATTAAATGAAGTAAGTCAAAATTAACAGATTCCCAAAAAATTTATTTCTAAATCCTCTTAGTTTTTTACAAAAAAAAAATAAAAACGATTTGAAAGGCGGGAAATTTGAATTTTACATTTTTTTATAACCGGCAACATGGAAATGAGATTCAAACCATTTACTATTTCGTAGCTTAGGACCAATGACATAGATACATAGAAGTTTTAAAGTTCTATGCCTAGATAACATTGTAACCTAAGTAATCCATTGAGTCTTAAGGAATGTCAGTCAAATTTCATTGGATACTTTCATGGTGACGAGGCTTGAAACTGACCAATGAAAAAATTCAATTTTAAAACTTTCAATTAAGATTTTTCAATAACTAAATCACCAATATTAATGATTAGGACATTTTTGTGCGTTGAAAAAATCTATATTTGTATACCATCTTCAAATTTTAAATCCCCACCGCATGCGAAAAGCCCATTACAGTGAAACATTTGGTGAAAGCGGTGCAATTATTAACAGCTGGGTTATCACTTATCGAAAAACGGTGCTTTCAGAAAGTTTAAAAATTTTTTCTCTCAGAAACGGTTCATTTTAGACAGGAATAGTGAGCGACACGATTGTAGCCCCAGTTGATAACAATTGAATGGTAAAAAACCCAAAGCGTTGGTGATTTTAGAAATTGAGTTATGTTAGAAAATGTTAAAAAATCTTTGGCATTTTTATGTTTTGAATTGGTTTCGCTCCGTGAAGGAAATTTGTGGCACCTTCATCGACGAAGGTAATCATAGTGGAAGAAAATAAGAATCTCATAGTGAAAATTCAGGAGCGTTACTGGTGAGAGGGATATAATATTTTCTGCGAATTCATAAATTTATAAGATTTAGAATTTTTTTGTCAAAATCTGTTGAGACCACGTTTTATAGATGTTCTCACAAAAAAAAAATGCAATTAAGATTTTGTCCACAAATAGATTATCCAGGTTCATGATTAAGATAAATAAAATAAAATTCTTGGTACTCACTGGATATAATTTAATAATAGTTACTCGACTAGTTTCACCTACAATGGCATCTTCAGGAGTTCTAGAAGACATATTTAACATAAGATTACAATTTCATTTCAGGTTTCCTACTCCTAAACTTACTTGTCAATTTTATACAAATTTTGGCGTCATAAGGATGTAAGTTTCGAACCAAACTGAAATCACAAAGACAAAATAAAACTTATCAACAAGAAATGTAAATTTAACAGAATTTTAAGGTCAATTATCGAGAATCACGTTTTTGAGGTTAAGTTTATTTATTTCTGTGGTGTGGAACTAAAGAAAGAGCACAAATTCACTATTTGTTCTTCTTGGGCTTTGTTGAGCTAAGTAAATTTTCAAAGATGGGTCTGTATGACAAATAGTTTTCCACTTGAGTATTTAAACAATGTTTCCCATTGAGTATTAGCCAAAATTTTCATGAATAACATGGAAGAACAGATATTTAAGATCAAATAACCAATAATGAAGCATGTATTCAGATATTACAGATATGTGGGTGACATCTTGATCATTTTCACTGGAGGAGTGGACCTAGCTCAGGTACTACTCCAAGTATTCAATTTCATTTATAACGAAATTGACTTTACCATGGAAATTGGAGGACCAACAATTAACTTTCTGGACTTAACACTGAATTTAAATAATGGCAAAATGGAAATGAAGATTTTCAGGAAAGGAACGCAAACCGCAAATACCATAGACAAAACTTCTAACCACCCAGAAGCTCACAAAAAGGCATCTTTCATTTCATACATTAATAGAATAATTAAAGTCCCTTTAAACAAAGAAAACTCTGAAAAAGAAAAAATATTATCAAATACATTGCCCAACAAAGCAACTATTCTGAAATGATAGATAAAATAATATACAAGAAACTAACTAAAAAGCTGACAAGTGAAGAAGATATAAAAAACCAAAATAATGAAATAGTCTCAAAACCAAGATTCTCTCTCTCATTCTATAATAAGAGCTATTATCAAATAGCAAGCGTGTTTGAAAAAAATAACTTGAGAATTGCCTCTAAAAGTATAAATTGTTTTCAGTCGCATATAATTAATTGCAAGGATAAAACACCAATACTTCAAAAGAACGGAGTCTATAAGTTAAAATGTAAGTTCTGTGATGCATTCTATATAGGGGAGACGTTTGGATCCATCGAAACCAGAACGAAGGAACACTTAAGAAACTATAATGAGAAGAGCAACTTTGGAAAGCCACAAAACATGAATTTGACGAAGAATGAAATGTATGAAATAAAGAAAAATCTTATATTCAATGGGAAACATTGTTTGAACAGTCAAGTGGAAAACTATTTGTCATACTCTTCGAAAATTTACTTCACTCAACAAAGCCCAAGAAGAACAAAGAGTGATTTTGTCCTCTTTCTTCAGTTCTACACCACAGAAATAAATAAACTCAACCTCAAAAACGCGATTTTCGATAATTGACCTTAAAATTCTGTTCAATTTATATTTCTTGTTGATAAGTTTTATTTTGTCATTGTGGTAAGTTCAGTTTGGTTCGAAACTTACATCCTTTTAACAACAAAAAAAAAGGATAATAATAAAAAAATAAGGACAACCTTATAACGCCAAAATTTATACAAAATTGACAACTGAGTTTAGGAGTAGGAAACCTGAAATGAAATTGCAATCTTATATTAAATATGTCTTCTAGAACTCCTGAAGATGCCATTGTAGGCGAAACTACTCGAGTAACTATCATTAAATTATATCCAGTGACTACCAAGAATTTCATTTTATTTATCTTAAATAAGATGAGACTTATCGGGGAAGCAGTCAATAATAAAGACTAGATGTTCTCTCTTTCTATTGTTATGAAACCAAGCTTTCTGACGATGTCTCGTCCTTCATCCGGGCACTATAAAACATTGTTAATTGATAAGAATTAAAAATTAAGAAATCACTTCAGTATCCTACTTCAATATGTAGAGAAGAGTCTCAAATGGGCACGTGATAATTGAAAACCTGTAAAAGGCCAGTACACTATCACAATTCCAAAAACCGGAATAATTCCTCAATGTTCGAAACGTCACGATATAACATAAGTCATTACACATTAGAAAAAAAGAAGGAAGGTTGGAACAGTTAATAATCAATGATCAAAGATGCCATCAAATTCGAAAATTGCTATATAACATTCCGATTACTTCTTTTCATTTTACGGTCTCTATCAATTTTAATGATGTTACAATAAATAGAACTGAGAGATTGACAGTCAGTTATTAAATTCATATTTTCAGGGGTACAAGAAATTTCAGCTGATTCCAAAAACATTCTTTTAAATTTATTGTTATTGTATACGCTTGCCCGACTCACGAAGTGAGCGGGCGTAAAGCGTTATACCTTGCCGTCGTTCCGCGATCGAGGTAGTATGTGCGTATGTATGTATGTATGTATGTATGTGTGTGTGTGTATGTGTGTGCGGCAAAATTTTCTGTTCACGCTACAGCCTAAACGGCGCTACGTAGAACGACGAAATTTTGGGAAAAGATGGACAGCAATGGTCTCCAGGTCTGATTCCTCCTTCCATCGCAATCGGAAAATTATTTCTCCAGATATACTCGAAAAACTGAAAAAATTTCGGGAATTTTTTGCGACCTTATTTTCGGAGCTACGGGTTCGAGATTCGGCAAAAATGTACCTAAGAATGTATTTTTTAGATAGAATGAGTAAACGAATGGTGACTTGGCGAGAATTTTGAGATTTGATCAAAAAAGTGAAAGAAAATTGAATTTTTCTTCTTTTACTCTGGATAACTCAAAAGCTATTATAGATAGCGACACGAAACTTTTTATATCAAAGAAAATCTTGATTGAAGTCTTTTTATAGGAACATCTTAACAGTGGTGTTTATAGATTTTGAGAAAAATTCAAAATCTCAAAATGTACGTTTTCGCCGGATATTTCATCCATAGCATGGCCCCATTACAGTCAGCGCTCCCAAATTTTCACTAAAAGAGTCTTATTTTCTTTCACTATAATTGCCTTTGTCGATGAAAGTGCTACAAATAGCGCTTTTGCAGCAAAATCGATTCAAAACATCAAAATGCCAAAGATGTTTTAACATTTTCTGATATAACTCAATTTCTAAAACCACCAACGCTTTGAGATTTTTACCATTCAGTTCCTATCAAATAGGGCTACATTCGCCTCGTTTACTTTACCTACCTAAAATAAACCGTTTCTGAGGAAAAAATTTTTGAAACCTTCTTAAAGTATCGGTTTTTCGATGAGTGATAACTCGACTGATAATAATTGCACCGCTTTCGATCTTTCACCAAACGTTTCGCCATATTTTCATGAACAATTGCTTATCTCATCGTTTTTAGCTATCGACTACCATTTTCAAGAAAATCGATGAGATACGTAAAAATAATCGATTCGGTGCATTTAACTTGGGCATTCTTATGCACGCATTTCCGACTTCGAACGATACGGGACCGAATACGAATTCCATTTCATCATCCTCGTCGTCGCGTCGCGTCGTTGCGATCTCGAATTCTCGTTAATACTTGCAACCTTTATTACGCATCTAATATGTTACACTGACCATTTGCAAGCGTATACCTCCCGTTCTGGTATTAGCAGAGCAAAATTAATCTCTGTCCTTCATCCATAACTGACTTTAAAATCGTATAGCCCCGCTTTGGTTCGATGAAAGCCGAAATGAAAAAACGAAAAATATATTCACAGATTTTCGATTACTACTATGAAAACTACTTATATAAGGAAAAAATTTTCTTTTCAATGGAGTAGAATAGAAGAATATAGCATTAAACGTCCTTATTTTGGTAATATTCCAGAAAAATTCGTTATGCCTATACTGACCTAAGAGATCGTATGGAAATAAAAAAAGGCGGCCGAAGGCCGCCGGAGGCCGAAGGTTCGACGTGGCCCGAAGGGCCCCACTCGGCCGAAGGCCGGTCAGGTCGCGAGCGAAGCGAGCGATCTGGTTTACATGTAAAACTTGTGTTTGTTCAAAATTCATACAATAGTTAGTAAGACTTGTTGCAGTTGATACGATCAATTTTATAAACTACATTAGTTCGACCAAATAAATTTATTTTATTTTATACAGGCCATTATATGAATTTTGAGCAAGCACAAGTTTTACATGTAAATAACAATAAATTTAAAAGAATGATTTTTGAATCAGCTGAAATTTCTTGTACCCCTGAAAATATGAATTTAATAACTGACTTTCAATCTATTAGTTCTATTTATTGTAACATCATTAAAATTGATAAAGACCGTAAAATGAAAAGAAGTAATCGGAATGTTATATAGCAATTTTCGAATTTGATGGCATCTTTGATCATTGATTATTAACCTTTCCAACCTTCCTTCTTTTTTTCTATTGTCTTATGACTTATGTTATATTGTGACGTTTCAAACATTGAGGAATTATTCCGGTTTTTGAAATTGTGATAGTGTACTGGCCTTTTAGAGGTTTTCAATTATCACGTGCCCATTTGAGACTCTTCTCTACATATTGAAGTAAGATACTGGAGTGATTTCTTAATTTTCTATTCTTATCAATTAACAATGTTTTATAGTGCCCGGATGAAGGACGAAACATCGTCAGAAAGCTTGGTTCCATAACAATAGAAAGGGAGAACATCTAGTCTTTATTATTAACTGCTTCCCCGATAAGTCTCCCCATATTCAACTTAAATACAGTCGATATTGATTCTACACTTTATTTATCTTAATTAAGATTTTCTTTAATATGAAAAATTTGTTTGATTTCTGGCCATTGATGTGCATCTTTTCCTCAAATTTCGTCGTTTTATGTAGCACCGTTTAGCCTGTAGCGTAAACAGACATTCTGCCGCACACACATACGCACATACTACCTCGATCGCCTGGCGACGGCAAAGTATGAGGCTTTATGCCCGCTCACTTCGTGATCTGGGCAAGCGTATACAACAATACGCTCCGACGTCTCCAAGTGTTATTTTGAGATTCATATTGGCTAATTTCGGAATATGTGGACCACCGGTATTGACGGACCAGTTAAATATTGCACTGCTTTGTCACATTAGCGCTATTTTTCGTATCTCATGTTGTTTGCTTTCAGTAAACAGATGGACGGTTAGTTTTGGTGGTGATTATCTTGTGTATTTCAGACGAAGACATTCCTTTTATTTTGTGGTGTGTTGGAAAATTTATCATACAATATTTCTATATTCTGCTGCTATTTATTAAAATTATTTCGGCGTATGATCATTAGTATAACTTGAATATACAATTAGGTACACACCATCCTCAGAATAACATGTCGGTAATCATTTTTGTTTTGAATGGTAAGCTACTTCATCTATGTTGTAGCATTGGGATAGACAGACCATCGAATTTTGGGACAGTTGGCCCATATTTCTGAAAGCGACTAGAATGAAGATTATTGTGAATGGTGTAAAGATGATACAATGAAACAAAAACGGAAGAACATTCGATCAGTGTATGAACACTGAATCTCTATTACAGTAAAGGCTGCATATTCAACATCATAACACAGTAGCGTTGGCCGTGCCATATCTGGAAGAACAGTAGCAACGAAATTCCGTACAAATACCAGCTATCTAACGATGTATCGGTATTCTCCGTTTCCATGGTTCTATTATCTTTTCATTCAGTAAACGCCGAATTCACAGAGGAACCGATTTCTCTGCTAAAAATTGCTAACTTCCACCAGCAACACGTCGCATAGAGCCCAGCTGTTTGAAACTCACATAAAACCTCCTTCAATTCTGTTTGAATGATATTTTATGTTCATTAAACTCCAGCGAAGAGAGGGCCATCATGCTATCTGACTTATGCAGGTGTCTATTCAGATGAAGGCGACAAACGATGTGTGTACATGTCGTGAAAGTAAAATATATGACATTCCCTGATTTTCCATCCAATTTGTATGAGTTCATATACAGTACACATAAAAGACGGAGAGGAGTGATTTCATTTTCATCAATTCATAATACTAACATAAAACACCTTTGAAGAGCGTCAAAACTTGAAACAGATTCATCCCATATTATGACCGAGTTCCGTTTTCTACGAAGGCAATTCAACTTTTAATTGTGAAGAATAGCCCGCTTAATTTTCAGCTACCTCTCTCCTTGGCATAATCAACCTTCATTTTTCTTCGATATCTACAGTTGAGTGGCAAAAATGTTCAAAAGAAATGAATTACCAAGTCTGGGAAAATAATCTACAAAATTTTCAGCGACGTAATTCAATCGGAAAAAAAAGGCCGGCAGAAAAATTGGAACAATGAAACCCTTTAGGAAATCCGCCATCTGACTCAGGTGCCCTATCGTACGTGAATTTTCACCAACTGAAGTTCTCGCATAAAAAGTGCCGGTTGGATTAAAATCGTTTTCTGATAGCCGTAGCAAATATAAAGGGAGTTTGAGGAATGAATATTTATGCGATTACTTTCCTTATTTCTTTGAACTTCGCTCGCTTCGCTTCGCTCACTGTGTCGACGTGAAAACACGGAAGGCTATTATCAAAATGGATATGGTTGATTGAACTGAGAAACGAAAATTGTGATAGATATTCCGCAAGAGTGTAAACTAAGCTAACGTTATCCATCCTCTGGCGATGAATTAATTTATCTTTCAACATCACTCCCCCTTCTTCCTGATTACATAATTCACCCTGCTCAGAATGAATATTGAAAACGCTATGAAAATTCAACGGAAGGTTAAACAATATTATCGAACGTGAAAATAGTGTTCATTAAAATCAACATTACAGAAAATCTCTTTTCTTTCATCCAAATTCATTGGAAATTTCTTGAATACAAATTCGTTTTTTTGTACACTTAACGTTACTGTCGTTTCGTCACTTACCTAATTGAGAGATAATAATCTGAGTAACTGTTGGAAATGCTAAACACCATATAATATCAGTTAGAAATGCTGAAAAAAATTGTATAACATACAGAATATATAGTTTCGGATTTCGGCAACCGTGTCAATTACTATTCACTCGTATCCGATCCAAATGTCTGGAAGGAGTCAGTTGCTTGGCAATTTTTGATTTGATTACTCCTACATCCGGAAATGAAAGAACAAGACGGAGAAATGTGGGGGCGTCTTTGTTCGAATAGCAATGTAGCTTGGCGCCAAGTTCCAAGCAATTATCGATCAGAAAACCTCACTCCTTCGAAAAAGGGGAGAAAGGATACTTTGAGTTATATCAAAAAATGAGCAGTGCTTAGTACCTTCTGATACTATTAATGGATATGTTATCCACTGGCGGAATTCCATCTTGAGCCATATACCAGCGAAAAGATTAATGATGAGATCAGACAAAATGTCCCGTTCTATTACAATTCGTATATTTTTATTTCTCATGTGAAATATTACAGCAGCGTTGTTCGGTTTGCGAAAATTTTAACCCTCGCCTTCCTTTAATATTCTCATGCCTTTTCTGTTTCAGTGATTCCCTGAATATCTTATGCGCATGAAATATATCGCCCTACGAGTTTAGAAAGTGGGTGAATTTACGCCACGTCACCCTATTCCAACAGTTGTGGTGCTATTACATCAATAAAACCACAAATATTCACAGTTATCGAAGCTATTATTATAAATATCGACAACATTAAAAAAACTATCATCTTGCTCCGATTGTCTAGAAAATACCCTAACAACATTTACGAATTTTCGGTATCTGTGATTGGAGACATCCACCTCGTTCTTCTTCTATCATTTACATATAAAATGGACGATGAAACTCAATAATACTAGATCTGAACATTTTAACTATCATTTTAATTATTCGATTCTTCGAATCCATAAATTTAACAACCACTGTCGATTAAAATCCGGAACAATGAGAAGCGCGTTTTTTTAATAGATTTACAGTATATGTTAAAAAGACTAGGCCTATTTCCCCAACTCTATTTACACGAGTAGACTTATACTTGTTATTTATTTCCGTAGCAACAAAATTAACCCAACTTAAAATCATGTGGTATGAAACTCATTTTAAGGAATCACTTTATTTTCAGTCGTCCTGAGAATTAATGAAAAAAGTTCAAGATTGACGATCAAACAAGACAATTTCCAGGAAGCCTGATGAGTATTTAAATTCGGGATTCACTTTTTGCTGAATTGGGTGTAGCTACAGCAATTCCCAAATTTATATAGTCTGACAGAATAACGATTGAAAATCGTTCAGAGCGGCATCCGCTTTACGGGGGAAAATAATTAAATATTTAGTAATTGACAATCCGACAACTACACCACAAAAAATTGAATCACAACGAAACTACCGCTAGAGAGATTGCGATGGGAGAGAATATGAAATTCTTTCAAACATCTTTTCTAATCAAAATACTAACTAGGCATACAAATTTCAATGTTTTCTTCGTTGAATAGAAATTACACGTCTTCATCTATATGACGCATTTTAGAGAAAAGTCAATGTTTTTTCAGCATTATTTTAGTGAAAGTCTCTTCATATTGATAGAATAAATGTTTCCGCTCGAATTAAATGAACTTCATCAATAATTAATCTCTATTTATCAAGACTATAAATTCAATCATCAGCCCTATCCCGAAATATTGTTTTCAGGCGACCACGTCAGAAAGTGGTATATATCGCCACGCCTACCTGTCGAAGAAAGTTGACAATTACATGCAACTGTGCGGGAATGTTATTCCCGCATGGATAAAACCAGTTTGATCCGTGCGGGAAAGTGGTGACATCGAAATGAAACCACGCCAAGTAGATAGAAGTGAATGAAAAGTTTAGTTCGTATATCCCATTGAATATTTATAAGGCTAACGAGTTGCCGGAACATATGGTAATATTAACGAAGAGCTTAACTTGATTTGATTCGCGTTTACAACATGCAAAGTGAAAAATATCCCTGCAGAAATATTAAACTCGTGGAAATTATTGCTGACAAATCTGAAAGGAAGGTACGAAATGACATAAACAAATAAAGTTATCTATTATTTTCTCTACAACGCCATCTAGAACCAGTAGATTGAATTATTCAGTTCTGTTTGGGTCGAAACGTTCATTGTGTGTTCTGAAAGTAATTATCGTATAATTCCATTTTTGTGGTCGCCTGAAAAATGTCGTTCATTACTCGTGGAAAGTCAGATTTCATTGCTCGTGTCTAGCCTCACTCGGCTCCGCTTCGCTTCGCCTCGTTCGTCAAACTGACACTCGCATGAAATCATCGACTTTCCGCACTCGTTATGAAATATACTATTTCAGGCGATCACGTAGGAAAGTGATACATATCGTCACGCCCACCTATTGTAGAAAGTTGCCAATTGCATGCAACTGTGCGGGAAAGTGGTGTCATCGAAATGAAATCTATGCCAAGTAGATAGAAAAATAACGCGAATGAGGTACTAGAACTTAAAAAAACATATCGTACCATTAACGAAAAGCATAACTTGATTCAATTCCCCATTTTTTCTACTCTAGATTCATTAATAAATTACGTCATTCTTATAGTCAAAGATATCCTGAGTAGAACAAACGTCAATACCAGACATAGATGCGAAATTTAGTTCATATATCTGATATTGAATATAACTTGCAAGAGTGACATTAAAGAAAAGAGTTGATTTGAACTACTTCGTTCAACTTGGTTTAATTTGCTGTCATAGACAAATTGGATTTTAAGTCGCGGAGTATCATCTTTATAGTCAAAGATATCCTGAGTTGAACAAACGCCAAGACCACACATAGGTGGGATATTTAGTTTATATACCTAACATTGAATATTACTTGCAACAATGACATACAGTTGATTTGGACTACTGCGTTCAGCTTGGTTGCTGTCATAGACAAATCGGATTTTGAGTTGTCATCAGAGATGGGAAATATAATCTGAGGTTATCATTTCACAATAAAACGTCGTTAATATTGTTCGAAGTGTTTGAAGTATTTTCAAGTATTCATTCACCTGAGCCAAAAAAAATCACATTAAAGAAAAGAGTTGATTTGGATTACTTCGTTCAGCTTGGTCTAATTTGCTGTCATAGACAAATTGGATTTTATGTTGTCATCACAGATCAGAAATATATTTTGTGGTTATCATTCCTCAATAACACGTCGTTAATATTGTTAAGTATTAGCGAGTATTCATTCATCTGAGTCGAGAAAACGGTTATAACATGCAAAGTGATGGAAATATCCCTCCGGAAATAGTGGGCGCTGCTATAAGTATAAAACTCGTGAGAATTATTGTTAACAACTCCAAGAGAAAGGTAGGAAATACCATAAACAGATATAGTTGTCTATATTTTTGACAGCACGCCATCTAAAAGTTGAAGAATGAATGATTCCATTCCACTTGAGATGAAAAGTTCATTTTGTGCTTTCAAAGTAACTATCGTATAATTCCATTTTTGTAGTCGCCTGAGTAAGTGTCGTTTATTATTCCTGAAAAGTCAGGTGACCGGTTTGATCCGTGCAGGAAAGTGGTAACATCGAAATGCTGAGAAGTTTAATTGGTATATCTCATTAAATATTAACGAACAATGAGAAGCGCGTTTTTAATAGATTTACAGTATATGTTAAAAAGACTAGCCCTATTTCCCCAACTCTATTTACACGAGTAGACTTAAACTTGTTATTTACTTCCGTAGCAACAAAATTAACCCAACTTAAAATCATATGGTATAAAATTCATTTTAAGGAATCACTTTATTTTCAGTCGTCCTGAGAATTAATGAAAAAAGTTCAAGATTGACGATCAAACAAGACAATTTCCAGGAAGCCTGATGAGTATTTAAATTCGGGATTCACTTTTTGCTGAATTGGGTGTAGCTACAGCAATTCCCAAATTTATATAGTCTGACAGAATAACGATTGAAAATCGTTCAGAGCGGCATCCGCTTTACGAGGGAAAATAATTAAATATTTAGTAATTGACAATCCGACAACTACACCACAAAAAATTGAATCACAACGAAACAACCGCTACAGAGATTGCGACGGGAGAGAATATGAAATCCTTTCAAACATCTTTTCTAATCAAAATACTAACTAGGTATACAAATTCCAATGTTTTCTTCGTTGAATAGAAATTACACGTCTTCATCTATACGACGCATTTTAGAGAAAAGTCAATCTTTTTTCAGCATTATTTTGTGATACATATCGTCATGCCCACCTATTGTAGAAAGTTGCCAATTGAATGCAACTGTGCAGGAAAGTGGTGTCATCGAAATGAAATCTATGCCAAGTAGATAGAAAAATAACGCGAATGAGGTACTAGAACTTAAAAGAACATATCGTACCATTAACGAAAAGCATAACTTGATTCAATTCGCCATTTTTTCTACTCTAGATTCATGAATAAATTACGTCATTCTTATAGTCAAAGATATCCTGAGTAGAACAAACGTCAATACCAGACATAGATGCGAAATTTAGTTCATATATCTGATATTAAATATAACTTGCAAGAGTGACATTAAAGAAAAGAGTTGATTTGAACTACTTCGTTCAACTTGGTTTAATTTGCTGTCATAGACAAATTGGATTTTAAGTCGCGGAGTATCATCTTTATAGTCAAAGATATCCTGAGTTGAACAAACGCCAAGACCACACATAGGTGGGATATTTAGTTTATATACCTAACATTGAATATTACTTGCAACAATGACATACAGTTGATTTGGACTACTGCGTTCAGCTTGGTTGCTGTCATAGACAAATCGGATTTTGAGTTGTCATCACAGATGGGAAATATAATCTGAGGTTATCATTTCACAATAAAACGTCGTTAATATTGTTCGAAGTGTTTGAAGTATTTTCAAGTATTCATTCACCTGAGCCAAAAAAAATCACATTAAAGAAAAGAGTTGATTTGGATTATTTCGTTCAGCTTGGCCTAATTTGCTGTCATAGACAAATTGGATTTTAAGTTGTAATCACAGATCAGAAATATATTTTGTGGTTATCATTCCTCAATAACACATCGTTAACATTGTTAAGTGATGGAAATATCCCTCCGGAAATAGTGGGCGCTGCTATAAGTATAAAACTCGTGAGAATTATTGCTAACAATTCCAAGAGAAAGGTAGGAAATACCATAAACAGATATAGTTATCTATATTTTTGACAGCACGCCATCTAAAAGTTGAAGAATGAATGATTCCATTCAACTTGGGATGAAAAGTTCATTTTGTGCTTCCAGAGTAACTATCATATAACTCCATTTTTGTAGTCGCCTGAGGAGTGTCGTTTATTATTCGTGAAAATTCAGGTTCCTGCACGGGTAACCGGTTTGATCCGTGCAGGAAAGTGGTAGCATCGAAATGCTGAGAAGTTTAATTCGTATATCTCATTAAATATTAACGATTAAAAAACATATCGTTCCATTAACGAAAAGCATAATTTTCGCCAATTTCTCAATTCTAGATTCATGAATAAATTAGATTAGGTTTTCCTGTTGCGGAGTATCATCTTTATATTCAAAGATATCCTGAATAGAACAAACATCAAGACCAGACATAGATGGGAAATTTAGTTCATATATCTATCATTGAATATTACTTGCAAGAATGAAATTAAAGAAAACAGTTGATTTGGACTACTTCGTTCAACTTGGTTTAATTTGCTATCATAGACAAATTGTCACCACAGATTAGAAGTTCTGTAGTTCTGTAACACCTTATATTATGGCTTGATTCATCAGGATTTTTGCAACATTTATAACTCAACTTCAACAACTCATCACTCAGTGCTCACAACCAATTAAAAGTTCAGTTTGAATATGGATTCTAACAAGGTAGGTGTCGCCAGAGCTCTCTAAACTTTTGAAAGCATCTACTACACGATTGTCGATGGAAAAGAAAACTTTCGGTTCATACCTAACTAAAATGTCTTCGTAGAGCTACTACCCCGATTTGAATGAATCTATCGATGATATTTCTTCGGAATATGTTTGTAATTTTCCTGGTATTCGATTGCATCTGAGCAAAAATATTTGTCAGTTTGTCGTTATTTATAATTTGAAAGATTTCCTTCTATAATTCATATTTTATACCGATCTTGTTCAACTCAATATTGACTCGATTGATTCATTGAATAATGTGATTTGAATTGGAAACTTAGAAAGCGTTATTATTCTTACAGCTCGTCATGATTAATTATTGGATAGTTTGCACTTTTGCCGCATATTGCAATGAGCAACGATCCGAAGAGCTATAGTCAGGTGAACCTCACCAGATAAGGCACGTTTAGCTTTGACGCCTGACGCCGCTTGGCTGTTCAATTGGCCAATGTATCTCATATTTGATATTTAGAACATGGAATCAGCAAATTTCATATCCTTAGTTACAGCAGAGTAATGAATCGAAAATTTCACGGTTCCATACGTTTACCCACATACATTCGAGGAATGTATAAATGTTGAACGGTCTTTCGGGGAAGTAATGGAGGAGAGCAAGTTCATGAATACGCCAAGAAATTATGGTCAGAGAACTTGAGTGTTTTCCAAGACTGAAATTATTGCCAGAAATTCGGCCAAAAAATTTCTGCATCTATATTTTATAAACTGAAATATATTTCACCTTCATCTTATTTCCTGCATATTCATCGCGGAATTTTGCGTTCGATCATGCGAAGCCTAACGTGTAATATTTAGAAAACCAACTGAAATATAACCCATCAAATTCACGTTACATGTCGACAGTGTAATACATCAAGCCCGTAAAATTGGGGTTATGGTTGATCTAAAAGCGAATATTCAAGGACGAAGGTATACTGCGAGTTATTGGAACGATTTGTATAAAAGTTATTTCGCGAATTGACATATTTAACGTAGTGTCAAATCGGAAAATTGGTAATACTTCAGCTGTCATATTGATGCATCTATTGAAAGGAGTAACTATTCAACATCAAGGGTTCCTATTGAAAATGTTCATTTTATCAAATCCTTCAACGAGGACTCGTAGAATACGGTAGAAGCGCTAATAATTAAAACTTATTTGGAACTTGATTGAATGTGGTCTGCTCAAAAAGTTTCTTTCTATTTGAAACTTCAGCAAATGGGAAGTTTAAAATTTTCATAAGCTGCCAAAATGAATTTGTGTTCTCTGGTGATATTTGCACCGAGAATTGTTCCTTATTAATTGCAATACATATCTAAAAACGTACTACGATATACGATTTATAGAATTTATTCTCACAATAATAAATTCCACAGAAAACTGTGAATATCAAATATATGTTTTGTCGGTAAATACTTTCACTTCAAATTTAGTCACATCAAAACCATTATTTCATTATCAGATAAATTTCTGTTGGAAAAATTGTAAAAAACTATATATTGTGTTCCCTAAGTTATGTTGGTCAAACTCCCGAAGTCCTATAATATACGTCCAACTTTGTATAAGAGCGATACAAAACTGAGACTGGAACGGCGTTCGTTAGGTGAATATGTTCGTAGAACTGGCCATACGGTATGTCACGGTTTTAGCAGAAGAAGATACGTATTAGAAGAAACTTTTCCTCGATTTGTCACAAAGATCAACACCAAACTATGAGTAAGAAGACTAATAAAAGTAATCTCAGCTACATCTATATTCTTTTTCCAAAATGCGACAACAGTAGCAGTAGTAGTAGTAGTAGCTTTTCATTTTCCCAATTATTGTACAATTCAACACCTCAACAATGAACAATCTTCTTTTTCATTACAGAATGTGTAAAAGTCCTCCAACGTGTATAGTTCACATTCAATCATAAAATTATAGAGAATTTTCCTGTTCATCTTTAAATTGTCCATTCTTTCAAAGGTTGAAGGGAGGAGTTTAGAAACTTTACACACATATACCGCTGATTCGTCTTCGACATTGTTAATCTGTGCCTTGGAAACATGTATGGTATCATTTGTCTCGTATTATTCATGTTTTTCAATTCTATAAAATATTCGATGGATATATCAACATGACACATCTGTAGATGTAGACTCCGAAGAAATCATCATGTTGTATTTTTTAAAGATTCCACGACAAGATTCTCTGAAACCCAACCCATACATTATACTATATTGCCTGCTTTTGTATGGTGAAAATTTTTTTCGTCAGTGATCCAGCACCCCAGATTGATATTCCATACTCCACCAGAGACTGGAAATTCGCATAATAAACTACTCTCAGTTCATCAGGAGTAACGTGCAGTCTTAAAACGCGGAGTGTATAATTTACTCTGTTAGTTTTTTAGCTAGGTTTTCCACATGTGCGCTCCATTTCAGTTGTCGGTCTAATTTGATGCCTAAGAAATTTGTCGACTGGCTAGTTGTTAGTTTTTTCCTCCCTAATTGAAGGGTTGAGATGGTTTCTTTTTTTGTCTGATCTGCACAAAATTCAATCGCTTCAGTTTTGTCCATGTTTAAAACAAGTTCATTTTGGTGACAACATCTCTGAATTTCCATTATTGTTCTATTTGATAGAGTTTCAAGGTCTTCTATATAATATGACTGATGATGTTAGTGTCATCAGCGTAAAATAACACTCTCTGGGATAAGCTGTCACATCTCGTTGGCAAGTCATTGATATAAACAACGAACAGCAGAGGCCCCAATATGCTGCCCTGAGGAACTCCTATTTTCAATTTTTGATCAGTTGATGAGAAAAACCCCCGAAGCTCTTGAAGTTTTTGGTTCATTTAGTTTTTCAGGGCCACTGGATTAAATTTTTTATTGATAAAATTTCATCAGTTTGAGTTTGGTTTGTACTGACCTGTATTTAGTTTTCACTAGAGTTATTTTGTATATCAGGGTAATTGAGATTTTTATTATTATTTGCCTCAATCATATATGTCTTTGTAAAACATTGTTGATATTTTTGATCTTTGCAATTTCTTCCTGATGTGATTTACAGTTTTTCTGTACTTCATGTGAACGAATGTTTGCTTGTTTATTTTTAGTTTCTAGGTTGCTTATTTGGTCTTCTTTGGCTTTTAGTTTGTTACGTAGAGTTTTTGTTTAATTTGCAACCAATTGGTCGATTTTATTCTCTAAGTCCTTTATAATTTTTTCAAGAGATTTTATGTACTTTTGATTCCTATCAGCTTTAGTTTTCGATGCTTCATAGAATTGGACTTGTTGTTGTTTTTCAGTCTGGTTTGTTAGATAATTTTGTAGTTACATTTGAAATTTTTCCAATTTTCACCTGTGAATCATCTCCCGATAACGTTCGAATCTCGAACGAACTACAGAGTTTAAAAAAGAGGCGATACTTAATTACCGATCGAATATCCGATATATTTCTTTTTGCAAATAGCAGTAACTCGTTTCGGATTCATCCATCTTCAGAGTTCTTTCATCGTCGTGAGAATGATCTTGGCTGACAGTTTCCAGATTCATTAAACAAAAGTGTCAATTTTGTATTTAGGCTATCTTATCAGCGTTTGATAGGATGAATAATGGAATTCCGAACTCCTTCATAATCTGGCTCGACATTTATGACAGCTTGAGATTTAGATATAATGCAGATCCTATTATTTCTGCTTCAAATAAAATCAGTATTTTGGTCATTTAAACAATTTAAATTTATTTGAACAAAAGCGTAGAAGATTCATTTGCAGCCTGTTTTGCTTCAATAATATTACTTCATTTCGTATTTCGTAAGCGATAATCATTTTCTAGCATTTGAAATTTACTACAAACTGCAGCTTTATCTACGACGCTATGACAGTTATGGCTTATTTCGCTGGTTAGTGAATTGGTAAATTAAATTAATTTGCATGACTACCAATTCGTTTGTTAGATGTTCTGGCTATTTGTCTAACACCTAATAATTTTCGGATGAATGGCGAATAGTTTAATCTATCTGAAAAAATGTAGGCCATACTAGATTAAATAATCCGAAAATAGCAAAAACAATTGAAAGTACTTGCGATCTTTGATAAATATTGAATTATAATGTTAGCTGTCATCAACACCAGAACATGGCAGACTGATAACTACCACAAATTCGTTGTCCCTCTGGCAACTCCTCGAAAAGAGTACTATTTCTACAGATGAAGATGTGTTGGTATTTCTCAGAGCTTATAACTTGCAACAATTCAAGAAGCAAATCAAATAATATCTTTCATCATATCGGGGCATTATTGAAACGTTAGCCATATTGCCAATAATAATAATAGTAATGAAAATCACTCCTGGCAATTATTCATTACAGACGGTTTCAACCCTAGAACCACAGCTTGATCAGCGGTTTCCGAAAAAGCGAACTCTTCTTTACAGGGGATCTATTCGACCTTGCATATAATTTGTTGATGGTTACGAAGCTATGCTTTTGTCAGAAAGAGAGAGATCATGTGATTATAATTAATATCCTAACTACACTTCAAAAATCAACAATATTCGGAGATACGTAAAATAAATTTCACCTGTTTTTAAGAGGAAATTTCTTAAGATACGCTGCAAATTCTGAGTAAACACAAGGTTTCGTTTTTTTTTCTCGAACTGGACGAAAATATCCCCATTCACTGTTCTACAAACCAATATAACTCGATCTGTTTCAACGTATTCAGGAACCCATATCAATTTTATATGATTTGAAAGTGAGAGGATCCTGTTCAAAAGACAAAATAGCGTAAACCGACAAAAACTACGTGACCTGAACGTCGACGACATATTACAATCCGCTGAGAAACAAAACCAATTCTCCATTTTCACAACCCCACCAGAGGATTTTATATAGAATTCAGAATGCTGATACTGACTTGTTACGAAAAAATAATGGGAAAAACGAAATCTCTATTTGATTCTCAACGATTGAATTGAAATTTAAGTCTCGATTTGTCCACACAAGGCCAACCAGAAAAGACGGATTTTGTCGATGTCATAGCGAACATTTTTAGAATTGATTGGGGATTTATATGTTTCCTCCTGGAATAACATCCATTTCTTTCTTCGTCACATTCTATAGAACTAAAATGGACAATTTTCAAGCCAGGGATAGTGTCTGATTCAGTTCAAGGTTTGGCGAAAGCGTGTCGGAGCGCCTGAGAGTGTCAAATGGTCCTCTCGATCTGAAATAAATCATTGAAGGTAGTGGGAAAACAAATGCCAAGCTGAAAAGGCGGTCCCGACCGCCGCCAGAGGGTGATTATTGAAAACTTCCCAATGGCCAACATTCGTTTCAGTTTGCTGAAACTACCGAAACACTGACGATGTCGGTTCCTTCAGCGACAGCTAAATTCTGGCCGTTCGCCAAACCTTCCTCCCATGTTCAATAACTAAAGACTTGGCAATCTGGGAATTGGATATTTAGCCCTACATGTTTTCGTTGTTTTCGTTGATCAAACAAAAAAATACATATCGCTAATTGATTAATACAGACAACGGATTAGCGTGGCGGAGAATAATTCAAATAACACCCACTCGATTGTAACGCGTCAACCATTAATTTTTTTCTCTTTCGGTATCATTTTGAAATTACAAAAGATCGACTTCATCGAAGTAACTTCTTGTCAAAATAATCAACTATTTAAACGTCAGATGTATTTTCTCCGACATATTCTCATTATGGGTAAAAACTGTGTGGTTTGATAATGATTTTTTATATACAGCGTGAGAATTTAAAAACTTACAATGGGATATATCTCACAAACGACACAAGATATCAAAAAATGCTCGAAACAGTTTCTAGGATAAAAAGGGGAAACTAAAATGGCATAAAAGATAACTCGCTTCCATCAACCCCCTACGCCTCACCCACCCCAACCAAAAAAGTTTGAATAGCAGACCTCTACTTGTGATACATCATTGAAAAGCTCATAAACAATGCTATTCGATGATATAAATAATAATTGTACAGGGTGTATCAATAATTACCACATTAATATCTAAAAATTTTAAAAACAAACGTAGTAACCCTAATTGTGATACAATGTTAACATGCTCTAAAGGCCAATAAAAACTTATTTTTAATGATGAGTGTCCGTGGGGACTTTGTGTTGGTAAAACAAACTATAAGGTGCAGTTTTTCCAGAAAAAAGTTGTAAACATCTGTTTGTTTGGTTCTGTCGCAGTCAATTACTTGTTGTTTTTTTGAGCCATGCAAATGTCATTAGCGTCTCATTTGTACGATCGGTACTGTCATTATGTCTTATATCATGTAGATGATCGATTAGACTGAATAAATATTATTATTATTATCATAATTATTATTCAGCTAAGTGTCAAGATGGTTTACGTTATATCTGAACCTGTGGAGATAACTTTCATATTTGGAACCCTGAACCAGTGTTACTTACGAACAGCTCAAATATTTAATGAGAGGCATCCGGACAAACATGTAAGCCACGTTTACATTCGCGATTTAGTTGAGAAGTTTAGAGCAACGGGATTAGTGCAAAATGAAAAAGGGATGCCCCAAGAGTACTGAATGAGCAACTACTGCATCAACACGTCAAGTACCTACCATGACAGGCTATCACGTGATTCGGTTAGGAAGATGTTTAAATTACATATATAAGTTTCACTCGTACAAAATGCAAATTCTTCAAGAACTAGGCGATGATGACCCAGACCGACGAATTGAGTTTTGTGAACTCATGGCTGACAGAAGTCGCGTTGAACCGAGACTATTGAAGAATATTTGTCTAAGTGATGAATGTACTTTTATGCTGAATGGTAATGTCAACAAACAAAACTGTCGGTACTGGAGTGATCGAACCCTCAATTATTTAGAGAAGGTCTTACTCAATATCCTCAAAAACTTAATGTTTGGGCAGGGATATTAAACAATTCTTTAATTGGTCC
Source organism: Novius pumilus (assembly GCA_020654155.1). Lineage (NCBI taxonomy): Eukaryota > Metazoa > Arthropoda > Insecta > Coleoptera > Coccinellidae > Novius > Novius pumilus. The sequence goes on from JAIFOV010000472.1 coordinate 1,869,494, forward strand.
CTTCTTCATACCAGGCAATTTAAATGGCGACATTCATCAGGATATGCTGGGAAACACCATCCAACCTGCTATTGTGCATGAATTAGAGAACCAAATGAACGACCAACGCTATCTCGCTCTAGACAAAGATTTGCTACACTACCAACAAGATGGAGCACTTCCTCACTATGCAGCTGCAGTTAGGCACTGGTTGGATACTACTTATCAGAACAAATGGATTGGAAGGAGATGTTCTACTGAGTGGCCACCGAGGTGACCAGACATAACGCCACTTGATTTTTTAAGTGGATATCTCAAGTCAGTTATACTTATATGAAACTAAACCTGCGTCACTTGGGGACTTGCGGAAAAAATTATTCAAACATGTCGCGCTATTACTAGAGCAACATTTGTCAAAGTTCGCGCAGACATTGAAAATTATTATTATTGTTGTTTATGAAACAACGGAACAAACTCTTAACATTTACTTCATTGACATTTTTATTATTTCTTTTTCCAAAATTGCAGTCAACAATAAGAAAACATTTTGACGTTTCATACGACGTTTCGATCGTTATACGATCATAAACTTGTAATTGTTTAATTAAAAAAATTTTTTCAATACAACTTTTGAGTGTGGTTTTACAATTTGATGATGTTAATAATGTTGCTTAGATACAGATCACAGCTTACTGTTCAACAATAATTTTAAAATATTCCATTATACATTATACTTAAATTTTCAATATCTGCTCTAAAATTTACAGAGTTTATTTCTTTTTTGATATGTATCATCTCTTTGATTAATCGTTTCTGATATTTTGATTCTTTATCAAGGATTGTCACATTATTGAAATCAAAATTGTGGTTTAAGTCACGTGACTGTTTACTAAGAGCTGTACATTCATTATTTAATCGTAAAGAGTATTTATGGTTGTAAATTCTTTTATGTAAATATTGTTTTGTTTGTCCAATATATTGTTCTGGACAATTTATACAGAAAATTTTGTATACTACATTCGTTTGTTTATTTTCATTTGTAGGGTCCTTTAATTTAGGGAAAAATCTATTCAGAGTATTGTATGGTTTATTTGTTAGAATAAGATTATACTTATGTACGTAAAATGTTACCTATTTTTTGGATAATGTCGGAATGTACGTGTACTAATATACTTTATATCAGAAGAATCTAATTTACTATAATTATTATTATCATATATTTTGTTTATTCTTTCTTCTTTAACGCTATTTATTGAAGAAATGGGATAACTGTTTGCTACTAAAATGTTTTTCAATTTATTAATTTTCTTTTGCGTTTTGTTGGTTCAGTTACTTTCACTGCTATATCTATTAAACCAACAATAACATTCATCTGCCTGTTGTTGTTGTTGAATGAATATATTGTCTCCTTCATTGATTGGTATTGAAAGTATTATATCATCTAAAAAGCATTTGTATGTTGGTATGTTATATGGAATGGTAGATAGAATATTTTCTTCAACATATTCCATTACTACATTTGCAATGGGAGATGATAAAGAAGATCTAATCGCTATTCCATATATTTGTCTGTAGCAAATTTTGTCAAATGTAAAATGAGTACAAATCAAACAAAGTTTTGTACCATTTAAAAATTGTTCTTTTGTCAATGTAGGATTAATAAAAGCGGATAACAACAAAACTATAAACTTTTTAGATCTAACTTTCGGTTATAATAATGATGAAAACAAAATAAATACAACATGATTTACCAAAAACATAAATTCTGGAACATTTATTAATACCAATTCAAGTGTACCAAACATTTTTAAGAAGAATGTTATTGTTGGTTCAATAGATAGAGCAGTGAAATTAACTGAACTAACAAAACGCAACGAACAAATTGATAAAGTAAAAAATATTTAAGTAAAAAACAGGTATCCTATTTCTTTAGTGAATAGTGTTATAGAAGAAAGAATAAACAAGATATATTATTAATAATGATAGTAAATTAGATCCTTCTAATATAAAGTATATTAGTATACCGTACATTCCGAGATTATCCAAAAAAATAGGTAAAATTTTACGTAAATATAATCTTATTCTAACAAATAAACCATACAACACTCAAAATACATTTTTCACTAAATTAAAAGACCCCACAAATGAAAGTAAACAAACGAATGTATCATAGTTGTATAAATTGTCCAGGAGAATATATTGGACAAACAAAACATGAAAGAATTTACAACCATAAATACTTTTCACGATTAAACTATGAATGTACAGCTCTTAATAAACATTCATATGAATTAAACCACAATTTTGATTTCAATGATATGACAATCCTTGATAAAGAATCAAACTATCAGGAACGATTAATCAAAGAGATGATACATATCAAAAAAGAAATAAACTTTTTCAACTTTAGAGCAGATATTGAGAATGTAAGTATAATTTATAATGGAATATTTCAAAGTTATTGTTAAACAGTAAGCTGTGATCTGTATCTAAGCAACATTATTAACATCATCAAGTTGTCAAACCACACTCAAAAGTTGTATTGAAAAAATATTTTAATTAAACAAATATAAATTCATGATTGTATAACGATCGAAACGTCGTATGAAATGTCCAAATGTTCATTTATTGTTGACTGCAATTTTGGAGAAATAAATGATTCATAATCAGTCAAAATGCGGATAATTGACATTTTTAACAAATTTGTAGTTCTACACAAACTTCATTAAATCTCTTAAGGCAAGGTTTCACAATTATTGATTGTATGTCCATGTAAAATTATTATTTTATCATTGAATAGCATTTTCCATACGATTTTCAATGATTTATCACAAGTAGTCGGCCATTCAAACTTTTTTGGTTGGGGTCGGTGGGGCTTACTGGGCGCGTTATCGTTTATGCCATTCAAGTTCCCCTTTTCTATCCTAGAAATGGTTTTGAGCATTTTCTGATATCATCTTTCGTTTGTGATATAAGTATATAATGTAAGTTTTTAGATTGTTACACTGTATAATAGTAAAATTTAATATCTGTATCTGAATAATTAACTTCATGGCATAGATTTTCTGTAAATTTTTTTATAATTTTTATTTATCCAGCACTTTTATGACCAAATTTGATTTTTCAATATTGTTAATAAGCAAAACTCCATATCAAATCTCCGAAGCAGAAAGTTTGTGAGTTCCGATGAAGCCATATAAAAAGCGAAGATACAAAATGGCGGATGAACTTCTTCCTGGGATTTATTTTCTTTTACGTGCACAGTTCGTCTCTCTTGTTGAGTTCCGGACAAGAGATATTTATTTTTAGAAAATGATCGTCGTTTGTTGTCCTTCCTAAATGCATTGAACTATTCCAATGTAAATGAAATCATTGAATTGTTTTGAAATATCTTCCATATTTATTTTGATGGTCACACCGAATCCGATAAATTATAGATTTGATAATAACAATCAAAGAAAGGTATTATGATTAATATTTGCTACCTCATACATATTGAAGTTTGGTGAACTACTAATTAAATATGTGACATATGAATCTATTCTCTATCACCTTATAAAATACTAGGTATCAATTTGTTCGATATAAGACTTATGACGAATTGCTATCCTCACCAACTTCAAACTGAAGCTAACCAGTAACAATTTAATCAGATATTTCATCTCCTAAATTGAATTCAAATCAATATCGATGTAAGCTATAAGTCATTTCACTCCTTTTATCTATCCATTATTAAAATATTTCAGTACAAAACGATCACTTTCAATTACATTTTTCGGTTCATTATATTCAGCGAGTTCATCTGCAAAAAGCAGCTAACGCTATCGAAAGATATGGAATTTTCAGCACGATCAATGAATTCTTCATTAAGCTACCGCGCTCCGGAACGAATGTTTTTTTAGATAAAATTACAGGTCTTTGAAATCAGTAAAGGTAGCTTATTGACATAAACGACCCAAAAAGCTGAAGCCAACATTACAAGAAAATAAAATTGAATATAATTCTGATTTGCATAAAGCTGTCATCTCGTCCCAACTTGATAAAAATCAGCATATTTTAAACTGTTCGTTATTCAATCCCCAGGGACTACAAATGTTCAACTTCGCAAGTCTAAGAGATTACCACAATTTGCTATAAATATGCAGATCCTCAATCTTATTCTACACCGTCTTCTTTAAAGAAGAAATGGCTGAAAATTCAATGAGACGCGACATTGAAAATATAAACCTGTGAAATTAGCTCAATTCCGTGCATGAACGCTCGAATAATATATTCGACGATTGCGGATGCTGGACGTAATCCTTGTAATGTTACAAATTCAATTGTACCAGGTCAGATTATTTGTATAGCACAATCCAAATGCAATTTCCTAATGCATCCATTATTCATCCGATACAAGATTCTCGTACATCTCGCCGAGATATACAGAAATTTTCGCAGCTGTTAAACTTCGTTATCTCAATTGTGACCCTTGTCAGTGAGTAGACTTCTGAACAATCACCCACTCAAACATGAATTTCGACGACGGCGGAAAGGCTATCAGTCACTTTCCCGAAAGCCTCCGTTACACTAATCACAGGATACGGAAACACAAGTGTACAAAATTTTGAGGGATGTTCGCAAGCGCTTAGTTTCCGTGCCGTGCCGTTCACAGTTTGCTGCAAACGGGACTCGGAAATTACCTCAGGTTAATGATTATTGACAATCGATAATCGTTTCTGGCCTTTCGTCAGAAAATATGTGCGATAAATAACAATGAGAGGAGTTTTATCTTATTATAACGATATCAGTTGACTAAGCGCGAATGTTTTCTTTCTAATGGAGAAATTTAATATTTTATGGGGACTTCAGGATATAACAGGAATAACACAAACATCAAAAACCTACCCGAGTTCAATTCTCTATGTTTTGAAAGATAAGGAATTCCTAGTGTACAACATACTAACACTGCTAGAGGAGTAAGTGTGCTAACCATAAAAGTGCACAGAAATTATTTCTCGGTTTTTTGTCAAATTAGTAACTTTTAGATGCTAGTAGAGAGAAATAAATTTACTTTTCAACGGAAATGAAGGATTGACTAGTCTGCACTGGCTCGGCATAAGCTTTGCAATTAGTGTTCAAGTGAATTCCCCACTTGTAATATATCAATTTTCCCCTTGAAAACGAAAACAAAATTGGCAATAAGGACAAGAGGGAAGTCAAAAAAATTGATAAAGTTTCAAGAAAATTACATAATTTCATCTAGAGTTTCTGGTAGCGCATAGGAGTCGATTAGGCTTACACGATCCTGTCGTTTATTTTAATTATACTCCCGCATTTTCTCAGGTTTCATCACATACATTAATGCCTACAACCGCGCCGAATGCTTCCTGGTCACTAAGAAAAACAGTTAACGACCTAATTTTCAATGTATCTCGCATCCAGCAAAACCCGCAGGAGTTGTAAACAAATCGTTTTTCAGAGGAAGCATTGAAGTTGAATTAGATTACGATACCATCTAATAACGAAAACGTGAAACATTCGCACAA